>JAJHZJ010000044.1:1370032-2095032 GCA_023548195.1 Bettongia penicillata ogilbyi | reverse complement strand
AATCCAACCTCTTAGTTTTACTGGCGAGGAATCTCAGGCCCAGGGAAGTGACGTGAGTTACCCCAGGTAGTAAATGTCAAAGGTGGGCTCCATGGGTCTGTGTGGATGTAGCTTCATACAAACTATAGAACTGGGATGTGACATACAAAACATACAAAAATATTGGGGTCTTAAGTGTGTGTATTATGTATCAATATACATGTTTGTTGTTCTTTGTGCATGACATTCCATCTTCTCTCTCTGAATCTTTGTACTAGAGATCATCCACATCTGGAATGCACTCGTTTTTTTTTCTTAAAAACTCAGCTCATGTGCCACCTTCTACATAAAGACTTTCTGGATTCTTCTAGTTGTTAATGCCTTTCCTTCCCTTTTCCACCAAACCACAAAGCTACTTACTCCCACCCTACTTTGAACGTATTTGTTGTTAAGTCATTTCAGTCTGATTCTTTGTGTATATGCTCTCTCTATATATATATGTATATATATATATACATACATATATGATTTACATATGTATGTATGTATGTGTGTGTGTGTATATATATATATATAGTGCTATCTGATCAAGTGTAAGCTCTTTAAGAAAAGGAACGATTTCTTTTTTTGAGAGGGTGGGGCTCTTTATATCAGCATCTTATGGCTCCTAGCTCATACTAGGTACTTAATAAATGCTCATTGTTGATATGCATTTATGCTATACCAACCAATACCAGTGGCTTACTAGCTGAGGAGTCAACCTCAACAATAAGTTAAATTAGCATTGATCTAGACCATAAAAATTATCTTTGAAAGGCCTCATACCTCCAGTCCAGGACCATATAATACTTTCATCCACTATGTTATATTTTAAGAGGTCCTACTTATTAAGTTCATGGTAACGTTGAGTCAAGAAAGATGGCCAACACAAGGATAGAATCAAAAGTGAAGCTAAATAAAATAATTGAATAAAAGACAAATTATAAGCCGAATGAAATTTAGTAGTCAGAAGTGAAAGATCGTATTCTTAGGGAGGAAAAATGAGCTCTAGTCAATTACCAATTATTCATTCTGATGATTCAAGGGGAAATAATGGGCAAATACTAATAATCTTCAAATCTCATTTTGTGCCATTTATTTTAGTTTCTCTAACTAAATCTTCTAGTAGAGCTAGTAACTTAACAAAATGGTCAGATGTGGTTTTGAATCTCCTTTCACCTTCTTTACTCACTTTCTGGTCAATATGCTAATAAAAAAGGATAGACTAAGGTATAAGCTTATCACAGGGACCCTCCCCCACAGCTTCCGGTCTTGTAGTAATAGGCGTTTAATCAATACTTATTGATTAATGGGCTTAATAAAAATGAACAGTAGTTTAGATTGGGCTATAAATTGGATTAACAGTAAGAGTTGTTTAAAGCTAAATACAAATTGGAGAACACTGAATCTTATGACAAAAAAAGGCTTTAAAGCTCATACTGGACCAGAAAAGGAATATGACCCATATATTATCTCAATTCATTAACTCTCTTACTAGGGTTCTGATATGGAAAGTAATAAGCTGACTGACCTTTTGAATCCCCAAAGCATATATTGAAATACACACAAACATGCAGGCATGTGAGCACACATGCACGCACACACACACTCACACACACACACACACACACACACATAGAATAATAGACAGTCAGGTCACTCACTGAATCCCCTCTCGACAAAACTGGCTGTGTGATCCTGAGTGAGGTACTCAACCATTCAATGCCTTCAATCTAAACTGTAAGTGGCAAAACGTAATTGATCTATATCAGGAAGAAAGCCCACCAGGCAGGCCTGAGGCCTCCCTCAGGCTTCCAAGTCTGAGGTGCCATCTTGGGTAATCAACTATTCAGTTCCATACCTCATGAGCCCCCACCTGATGATCACTGCTGCCAGATATATTGATGCGCATACATTCAAAGAAAAACATTTAATCAAAACCTGAGGCAAGTAATAACAAAGGAAATTAATCAGATAACTCATGTTCCTGGACCTGTACCCAGAGGGCTGCCACCTCCCAGTACTCCTCAAAGCAATTAGAAAATCATAATCCCATGCAATGTACAAATGTCCCCACCCCTTGGGAGAAGGATGCAGACCATCAGATCTCATGACTGAGTGTTGGGTTCAGACAGAGTTATTTCCACAGATAGTCTTTGTTCAATTGCTTCCTTCCCCGTCTCAGAGCAGCAGGCTGTTTCCTCAGCTACTGGATCAGGGTCAGGTCAACTTCCTTTTCTCACCTGGTTTCTAGCCATAGCACCACATCAGGATTCTCTTCTCTGCCATCAGTGATTCCCTTACATACCAGGGCTTTTCCTGACGTAGTTCTCCTCTCGAATATTCCTCTTTCTCATGAGCATTGTGTTATCCTTTTAAACTGAGTGCACAGAAAGCTGCTGTCGTGCATAGGCTTGTAGAACATGTAATTCTCTAAAGTCAGCGTGCCATCCATCCCCTGGACCATTCTCCTCATTTACGTACATCATTCACTTTATTACTGTACAACCTGGATGGGATCCATTAGAATAAGAATGTGTCCATGAGATGCTGGAAGAATACTTCTGCTACTCATGTAATTAGAGGATGTACTTGTGGCTGGGCGATATCTTTCTCAGCTGAGAATTGCTACTTAGCTATACCAGATTCTAATTGCTTATCCCCAGAAATGTAGTTAGCAGGGATTCAAGGTCATCCCATAAGCCAAAAACTGAAGAGCTTTACCCAGCTATGGTAGACCCAGTTTCTTCTAGTTTTCTTTGAAGGCCATAGCAACAACCAATTGAAATTTTCCAACATTATGATTTACCTGTTTGTTGACACAGTTGGTCCCATGCTTATAGAATATACTTATTTAGGGTATCTGAGCAAGCAGTGAGCTGAACGAATTCTCAGTGGGAGGACCTGGCCAGTCAGTTGTATGAGTCAGAGGAAATACCTGAGTAAAATTCCCCCATCAAGTCATATTGAATATTAGAATATTACAAGCACTGTCACAGTAGAATAGATGTAGTAACCAGTGAATATATTGTAAACTCATAGTTCTACCCCAAAGAGGTATTTCTAAAACTATATATTGCATGATTAAAATGCATGTTGCCTGTAATTGACTAATGCTTTAATTGGAATGCAATAGAATTCATAGTAATAATGACTGTAATAATGTTTATATAGTACCTACTATATGCCAGGCACTGGGCTAAGTGCTTTACTATCATTTGATCCTTACAGCAACCCTGGGATATAGATGTTTTTATTATAGATGAGAAAACTGAGAGGTTGAAGGGTATGTCCAGGGTCACAAATCTCGTAGTGTTTCAGGCCAGATTTGAGCTCGGCCTTCCTGATTCCAGGATTAGCACTCTACTGTGCCACCTAGCTGCTGTTCTGTAGCAGGATGGATAATCCATATGTGCGTGGCACCTGATTTACAAAGCATTTTCCTCCCAACCCTTTGAGGCTGATTGTGCAAATATTATCTCCATTTTGCAGATGAAGAAACAGAGGCATTGAGAGGTTAAAATGGCTTGCCCAAGATTATATATAATAGCCAGCATTTATATAACACCTTAAGATTTATAAAGCTTCAGGTCTGACCCTAACAACAGCCTTGTCAAGGAGGTGCAATTATTATCTCCATTTTTCAGATGAGGAAACTGAGAGAAATGATAGCTAGGTGCAGGGTCTTTACCAGGGGTCTTCTGACTCCCTGTTTCCTCTTTCCAGTGTGCCACCTAGCAGCCTCAGAGAGGATGTGTTGCAGTTGGGCCTCAACCACTTCTTTTCTCTCTAAGACCTGGTACCCTTTTCCTTCTACACTGGGCTCCCTTTGGAAACAGTGCTTTTTAAATGTTATACTATATATAAATATGAGTTATTGTGCTTTTTTTAGGAGAGGGCCAAACTTTTTCCCTTCTTTCACCTTAAGTAGAATTGCAGCTTGACATAGTGTAGAGAGCGCAGTGAACTTAGAGTCAAGAAGGGTTCAAATACTGCCTCCGACACTTACTAACTATGTGACCCTGGGAAAGTCATTTAACCTCTCTAGACCTCTGCTTAACTGTAAAATTAGAGGGCTGGACTTAATGGGCTCCAAGGCTCCTTTCCAACTCCATGATTCTATGAAGTATTGAATGGAACATGTTAGAGTCACAAAATAATGTGCTTAGAACCACAGAATACTGTGTTTAGAAGCCAAATTGAATTATCTGGAGGAAGTAATACAGAAGTATTATAATGGATATGGTGAAAGAGAGAGAAATTGACAACATCACTTCCTTAGGAGATATTTGAGATCATTTCTAGTGGCCCCTTTTCAGAAGCTAATTAGCTTTGGTAACTGTACAAAAGTATCATTATATCCTCTTATAAAGGTATAGAATAATCATAATTGACATTTATATATCACTTTCCAGCTTGCAAGGCATTTTAGGTAAATTATCTCATTTGTCCTTCAGAAAAAAACTTTGTAAAATGGATATTACAAAACCCATTTTAGAGATAGGAAAGTTAAAGTTTGGAGAGCTTGTAGTATGCCCTTACTATATAGCTAGTAAATGTAAATGGTAGGATCTGAACCCATGTCTACCTAATTCCAAGCCTAGCATTGTATCTGTCATGATATAATGACTCTTGTTAAAAATCTGTTATGAACATTTATATTTCTTCTGTATTGGTCAGAATATTATACTTGTGTTAGTTTTGCGGGCAAGCTTAAGCTTCCCCAATGACTACTGCCCCAATTTTCTATCAGTGTATAAGAAGAGCAACCTTCATTCATGTCAGCCCCCAGCAGGTTCACTTGTTAAATTATGCATATGCTAATGAAGTGTGAAAATCAGCCAAATAACAACTCTCTCTAATCACTTAGGGTCCCCAGAGCATAGTGGGTTTTTGTGTTTGTATGGTGGTGGTAGTAATGATCTGAAGTCCATTCAGAGACACATTCACCAGAGTGTTTCTCTTCTCTCTTACCTTCCAAGTCCCTACCCCCCAAAACTACTACTCCAAAGAAATGAGGTTAATTGTCATTTCCCTTCTGCCCCTTGTGAGAAGAAGCCAAGGGAAAACCAATGACCCATCGTCCCCTTTACATTTGCATTTGAAGTTTAAGAATCCCAAGGTTTACATTCTGATATAGAACTGCCCCCAAGTGTGATTATGAGATTAAATTATTTGCATCCTCTCCTCATCAGCCAGCTGGAGGACTGGAGCTGGAAACTCTTCTTCATTCATTTCTCCCGCACCCCAGCAGACATTGTGTTAGGGCCCCTGTACAGTAATTATAACTTCTCTGCCTTTTTTATAGAGAGTAGAACCTTTCTAGATTCTAAAGCCAAGAGAGTCTTCTGCCATGTTTGAGCTGTATAAAACTTTGGTCGGCAGCACAGAAATCCTTACCAGAGGACTGGAAAATTAAAGGTACTCTTGGCAGTCATGATAAGAAGTTTCATCTTAAAGGAAATGCCCCATTACTTGGCTATAATTCCAATTTAATGGACACATTGAGAATAGAATTAGGAATAATGAGTAGAAGTTGCAGAAAAACAGACATGGTGCCTTTTCCATGATTCCTGCTCAACTTAGTACTCAAATACTCACAGATTAGGTTCTGTCTAATCGCAGGTCTTCAAGGAAAAGTTGGATGACCACTTGTCTAATGGATTGTAGAGGGAATTTTCCTTGAGATATGAATTGGCCTTGGAGACTCCTTATAATTGAGATTCTTTGATTCTGTCTTTTACCAACTAACCTTGAAACTGAGCCCACAGCAAAGTAAATTTACCACCCTGTCTAAAGAAAGCATTTAACTTCCTGACACTAAAAGTCATAGAAAGAAGGCTTGGAGGTGGTTTCAACAGTGCAGAGACATAGCTACTGTTTATTTTCCTACGGGCAGAATACCTGGGAGAAGCCAGGAATAAATGAATGGTAGCTGATTTTGGATTGATGCCTCAATCCAAAGGTGAGGATGTTTGCTCTATTGTTTCAAGGGGCCTAAATCCCAAGTACTATGTCTAGTGCTGTCTCATCATTCACCAGTTTCAAAGGGCTTTACAAAGTTACCTGATGGCAAGTATTATGAATTCTCTGCTCCCCCGTGATCTCTGAGCTTTGAAAGACCATTAATCTTATGACTTATTTTATTTTATCTTTGTTAGGGCATGCCGAGGAGAAAAATATAGTCAGTGAGTGCTGAATTTACTGTATGGTCTGATAGACTGGGTGGGTCTAAGGTTTGAATTGTACTTCTGAGAGTAAAAGTTTTTCCCCTCTCCAAGACACAAAAATAGACATAGAAGCTGTCCAAGTTGGTATGTGGATTGAGCACATGAGAAACCCTGAGGCAATTTGAGAGAGGCTAACACAATAGCCTGGGGTAGGGGAGAGCAGGGGAACTCTTTACCAGCTGGAAACATGGTTTGCATTTCCTTGTCTCAACCTGAAAGTGACACTAAGTGAAAGAGATGTACACCTAGGACCTTATGAAGAAAGATATTGAATATAAATAATCTTCTGTGTTTGTACTCTCTCCTTTTTTTCTCTATCCCCTCCACTTTCCCTTCTGCCCTTCCCTTGCTCCTTTTATCCTCACAGCAGAACAACTAAAAAAAATTCTTGTCCTGTCCTGATAACAATTTCATTTTTTATACAATAAAAGAAGTAACTCATTTGGGATCTGACTCTGGCCAATAAAGAAAAACTTGGTGGAAAAGTTGAAATGATAGGAACTAGTAGAATAAAAAGTCTTTGAGATCAGGGACTATTTATCTCCATTTCCCTGCTCACTCTTGTACTGAAGTTTTGAAACCCAGAGAGTTCACTAATTGCTTCAACCCAGAGTTCTACAGGTAACCCTGAGGAGCTAGGTTTCTACTACTATTGCTAATAAGCCCCCATTGGTGTCTTTCCATTAACATCAGTTAACCATTAACATTAGCTTTTAGAAAAGGTATTAAGGTATTAAGATGATATGATAAAACCAGTTAATATAAAATATCCCCACTCTAAAAAGTTGGAGGCATACTCTTCTCTTGCACATACAAGGTCTGTCAGAGGAACTTAAAGTACACTTGTAGTGAGCAACTTGTATAGAGAACAAATTGTCAAAGGGGTTTAGTTGTCAAAATGATAATTGTCCAAAAGACTCTGAGTTCTTTTTCTCCCTTTGTGAAGTTCTTATGAAATTCACTATAGATTGTGGCATTGGAGATGAACAAATCATTCTGCTGGTGGCATCTTTACAGAATGAATCCATTGTAGGCCTATGTAGATATTCTGCTGCATCAGGTTACTCAACTGCCACCCTGCAGTCTCTCTAGACCTAGCAATATTCACAAGATCACTGCCTAGATACATTAATTTCAAAGTTTTTGCTTGGTCCATTCCTGACTCATTGAGATGGTTTTAGCTTTAGTTCTAAATGCCAGGCTTGGCATCCTGGAAAGGGAAATAGCATCCAGGAAAAGGAACTGAAATTTATTCCCCAGAATCCATTAATTTTTTTTTAAGTTTATAGGGGGATGTGTTTCTTGTGGAACCTTTATTTTGAATACACCCCATTTACCCCTCCAGTAAACTATTCTTTGCAAGAAAGAATTAAAAAGAATAAACAAAAGCAAAACTAGTAATTGAACAAAATCCATTAAACTGTGAGCTCCTCTTCAGATGATATCATAGAGAGTTGTCTGGAGAATGGAGAGGTTATGTGCAAGCCCAGGGTCCCAGTAGATATTCAGAGCTGTGACTTGAACCAGGTTTTCTAAATTCCAGGTCAAACTCTCTGTCCACTAGACCTTTCTGCTGCCTCTCAGGGCATTTGCACTACATCTTCTTTGTAACATGTTATATTGATGGTTTTGTAAAAGAGTAAAAAAGTGTTAATGTTTCATCAACACTTCCTAATGAGTCTGAGCATGGGGTCTTGGTGAGTTTTGATTCTCTGCCAGCTTCACATTTCTACCTTCTTTCTGTGCTGAATTCTGTGTGTTTGGATATTGTGAAGTACTTCAAGGGGAAAAAGAAAAATAACCTAACCATCTCATTTCTTCCTATATAGTTCACTAGGACAGAAATAGAGTTTTCCTGTCCTATTTTTTTTTTTTAAGTAGGAAGTTGGTTGCAAAGTTTTGTAATGCCTGGGAACAGAATTGATGTTTGATGATTCAAGGAGATGTCCT
Organism: Bettongia penicillata ogilbyi; assembly: GCA_023548195.1. NCBI lineage: Eukaryota > Metazoa > Chordata > Mammalia > Diprotodontia > Potoroidae > Bettongia > Bettongia penicillata. The sequence continues at coordinate 2,086,834 of JAJHZJ010000044.1, read as the reverse complement.
AGAGGGATTCCAACAAGCCTTTGTTCATTTCACATGCTTCACACATAGTAAACATTGGTTGAGTTGAATTGGATTGAATATGTACACAAATCATCACCCTGTTCTTGGTGCCTTGTAATAGCCATTGTCTGTAATCCAATGCCTGAAAATAATTACACAGTAGGAGAAGCCAACCTACCAGAAAAAAATCCTTGTTAGTATCTTATAATAGCACAGCAATCCCTCATCTTTTTTAGTCTTGTGAAATTTTGCCAGCACATGACAGAGACAAGGAGGAGGTGGGGATCTCTCTTTCCCTGCCCCTCTCTGCTATCCACTGGTCCAGCCTTCCCATGACTTTACATTCATGTACTCCTTCCCATGACCCTACTTCCTTTCTTCCATCCTAGCTACCACCAATTCTACCCTTGATTTTGAGAAAGTAAAAATGAGAATATAGACTCACAGGTTGTCACACACACACACACACATAAATGCTGTCAATACTGGGTGGGAAACAGTATGCTGGAAGTCTGTAGAAACAGATAATATGACAAGTGGAGATGAGTTTCTTCTTCCTATATGGAGTCTTCACAGGCTGTGATGATGCTATGTATATTAGGAACAGAGCATTGTAAGAGCATTGTTATTAGGATTTCAAGAACGTGCCTTGGCTGATGATGCTCTGGAGAAAATGTGCTGTCATTTGTCCTTTTGAATAAAAATAAGAGGCAAAAGACATTCAGAGCCTCTGAGGGGGGAAGCCGAATGGTTATTGCACTTGATCCTGTATAATGCTGCTAAGATCTAAAATGTTACTATAAGCTCTGGGGCTCTATATATTTGTAAAGGTGTTTAAGAATATGAATCCAGCTAGGTTTTGGTGGAAGCCTCTTGAACACCAGAGGATTTGGCCTCTTAAGTTAGGTTTGATCTAGTTATCAGTGGCTACAAGTAGATTGGAACCTGATTCCTTAAAACACCATTGTAGTTGAGTAGAGGGAAGTTTAGTTTACTTTCCTATTTGCAATCATCAGGCAATCTCCATTCTTCTCTCCTGATATAAAGGTGATTTTTTTATTATCAATTTTGAAATATTTAGATCCTCAGAATCTGTGGCCAAATATGAGAGTTGTGTCTATGCAATGCCAAGTATTCTGAAGCACTTTTCACCTAGGTAATATTCATATATATCAGATTTCAGCATTATGGATAAAAAATGTCCAGTTGGTTGACTAAATGTTTGATTTGGCATTATATAGATAAATTGAATATGTAAATATTGCCCAAGCATCTCGATCACTAGTGTAGACATATTACATCTTGTGGATTGGTATTTGGGATTATTTTAGTGATATGGATAAGAATTGGAAGAACATTTATATAATTGATTGCTCTTTTTCCCCATTACTTATTAATTCCCATCACCAATGGCAGTCAGTATATGTTTAGTGTAAGTTTCAGTGGTAGGTTGGGTTGGTTAGTCATCTTCAGGTTGACTATATTTTGCTTATTAATTATTTAGTCATTGTACAGGAGCAAGAGAGGTAACGTGGCATGGTGGGTAGAGGTCCAACCTTGGACTCAAGAAAACTGGCTTCAAGTCTTAAGTATGATGCAGAATAGCTATGTGATCCAGTGGAGCTCAGGAAACCCTGAATCAATCAATATACAGATATTGATTAAATATCTACTCTGTGCCTGGCATCATGCTAGGCACTGATGATGCAAAGAAATAAAATCCCCCTTGCTTATATTTTAAAATGAAATTGATTCTCTAAGACTAGAAATTATAGATGAGGTAACAACCTACACTGATTAAGGAGTCCTTACCTGAAAACAAAAAAAATCAAAATCAAAATCAAACAAACCACAGATCTGGACCACCCCCCCCAAAAAAAAATATCAGCACTTATATTTTTCCTACTTCTGCAGGTCAAATTCTTCCTTTTTTCAGCTCATTTCCCATCAAAACAAAATGATCTTCTCATCAGTGGGAGAGTCAATTTTCTTTTAGATCTGATAGCCCTTAGCATCTATCACTACTGTATTGTCAGTGTGTTCTATAATGCAGAGCCCTGGCACAATGCCTCTGTCTCCCCACCCCAGTTATGGCTATGCAGAGCATTTCACTAAGCCATCTTGTCTCCTTCTCCAGCTAGACCCTGGTCATAAATCTTGCCTCCCTAGGACTTACTCCTTGAGGGCAGAGATGATGGTTCATATTTCATTAACTTCTACAGCTTCTAGAAAAATACTGGGGCTAAGATACTTAGTAAATACTTGGTGCCTGAGTTAGCATTAAAATAACAATGTTAGCAAGATTTTTGTCTAGACTCTGTTTTCGAATTAGTTTTGTTTTTGTATTGACAGCAACAGGATTGCAAAACTTGATGTTATAGACAGATTTGTTATTGTTCCATTGTTTGAGTCATGCCTGACTCTCCATGACCCCATTTGGGGTTTTCTGGAATAGTTTTCCATTTACTTCTCCAGTTCATTTTACAGGTGAGGAAACTGAGGTAAAGAGGGATAAGTGACTTGCCTAGGGTCCCACAGTTAGTAAATGTCTGAGGTCAGGTCTTCCTAATAGACTTTATTCACTGCATCACCTAGTTGTGCAGCTATAGACAGAATCATTTAATTAATGTCGAGAAAACCCTCGACTATGGAAATCTGTTTTAATCTCCTAAGCCTTTTATCTCAATTAAATTAAATTACCATTTATTAAGTGCTTAGATGCTAGTAATACAAGGACAAAACAAAATAATCCCCTGTCCTCAAGGAGCTCATATTCTGTTGGGTAGAAAGAGCAGGTCCACAGATGAGTAAATATAAATTAAGTCATGACTTGGCATTTCATTGGTATAGACGGACACTGGGTGAGAGTTCCCTTTGCAATGTAAGGTGACTGTTTATATGAAACATAGTCTTTAGAAAGTGATCTAGAGCACCAAAGGTGGCAATAGGTGGTGCAGTGGTTATAGTGTTGAACCTGGAGTTGAAAAGATTAGAGTTCAAATCCAGCCTCAGACATTTACTAGCTATGTGACCTTGGGCAACTTACTTAAGGTCTCAGCCTCAACTTCCTCATTTGTAAAATGAGGATAATAAAGGCACCAACCTCCCAGGATGGTTGTGAGGCTCAATGTGTACAAATCAGAACTCAACTCTTCCCTACTCCTACTTCCTCTATTACTGTTGAGGGCATCATCCTCCCAATCCCTCAGGTTTCCAACCTAGGAGTCATCTTGAACTCTTCACTATCTCTCACCCCCCTCCCTTCCCATATCCAATCTGTTGTATGCAACATCTCTCTAATATGATGCCTTCTCTTTTCTGACACTGCCACTACTCCAGTGCAAGCCCTTGTCACCTCATACCTGGACAGTAGCCTTCTGCTTCAAGTCTCTTCCAACATCAGTCCATCCTCCATTCAGCCACTAAAGTGATTTCCCCAAAATACAGGTCCTATTATATCACCTCACTTCTCAATAAATTTCGGTAGCTTCCCCTTTCCTCCAGGATCAAATACAAAATGCTCTATGTGGCCTTCAAAGCCCTTTAGAATCTAATCTCTTCTGACCTTTCCGGTTTTTTCTTACCTTGCTCCCTTACACATACTCTTTGATCCAGTGACATTTTCCTCCTGGCTGTTCCAGAAACAAAACACTCCATCTCTCTGCTCTAGGTATTTTCTCTCACTGTCCTCCATGCCTGAAATGCTCTTCCTCCTTTGTTCCACTTATTAATCTCCCCGACTTCCTTTATATCCTAAATAAAATCCCATCTTCTATGGGAAGACTCCTCCAACCCCCTTAATTCTAGAGCCTTCCCTCCATTAATTATTTCTTATTTTTCCTTCTTGTAGCTTGCTTCATATATACTTGTTTACATGGAATCTCCCCCATTTAATTGTTACAATTGAGGGCAGACAATATCTTTGACCTATTTTTGTATCTCTGGCACTTAGCATGGTGCCTGGCACATAGTAGGTGCTTAATAAATATTTATTGATTGGAGCAAGATAATATTTGTAAAACACCATTAAAACCTTAAAGAACACATGAATGTTGGATGATTATGATGATTATATGACTTGCACAGGGACATGTAGCCAGTGTGTCTGGGTGAACTTGAACTCAGGTCTCCCCAGCTTTGAGGCTGGCTCTCTAGCTACCATACCAAGCTACCTCTCTATATGAAATAAATTCAAAATAATCTCCTGAAGGGAGTTTTAAGTCTAATATGAAGGCCAATTTGTTCATCTCCTTCCATAATATAACCTCAGTCTAAGAAATTGTCTTTTACATTCTAGGCACAAAAAAAGAAAAGAAAAGGTCCTCCTTAATGCAGAGAATGCACTATTTCTAGTGTTAGCTTCTGAAAACTCCTATTTTAAGGCAGCTAGTTATAGTTTGCAACCTGTGCCATAAATTAAAGCTGGGGATGAGACTCTGACCAGCCAGAGTCTTCAATGTTTATGAGCTATAAGGTCACTGCAGAAAACAGTAAGGAACATAGTTGTGATAGACTGTTTGCCCTCTATGGAAATTATTAATTAAATTTTATCTTCTCTTATTCATGCTTCAATGCCACCAGTATGAGTCTTTAAATCTGGGGAAACTATACCACTGTAATAACTGGGGCTTATCACCGGTCTGGCAGTCATTTCATTTACTCCTTTGTCTGACACCAATCTTGGGACGGCTAGGCGAGGTGTCAGGGTTCCTGCAAATGCCAATCGCACGCCTCACTGTTCATCAAGCCTAAGGTTCAGATGCAGTGATAAAAATACCAAGAATCAACAGAATGGGGAGTAATCCATTTTCAGGCAGCTAGCTATGGAAAAGGGGTCCCCCCACTGCTTTTAGCTGCCCTGCTCAACTTGCCAGCTATCTAAGGAGGAATGAAAACCTGCATGAAGGAGGGCATGAAAGAGGCAAAAAGTCTTATGTGTCACTTTGTAGACCCTTTTCTATTTGGAATGATATTTTCTCATCTCTGGCTAAGAAAGCAACTCTGGCCCCCAGAAACCTCAGCAAAAATGTCATTTCCAGTTGCTTTCTTTAAGAGATTTCCCAGATGGGATGGCTCAGCCTGCTAGTGAAAAGGTATTTTTTTGTTCCTAACTGCTAGATCTGTCAGCCAGCTGATCAGCCAGCTGTGTTCATTCTGCCTCATACAGTATCACCCCACATTAAACATTTTCTGATCAGCTGGAAGCTATTCTGAGGATCCATGAAGCAGATTGGAATCCAGAGATATTCTGTCATAGCTGGGTGGCACCACTGAACTAATGAGAATTTAAGCATCTTCATGTCAGTAAGCCAGAAGGTACAGTATATAGAGAGCAGATGGGTTTAGGGAGAATACATGCTTTCTAAATTGTGACTAAAGGGCCACATGTGGCCCAGAAAAGTCTTTTGGCAGCTGTGACATTTACCAACTCAAGATATTAATGGATTTGGGACAATAGCCCATATTCTACCTTCTACCCACTCGTTCTCCCCATGTTCCCCCTGGCTATAATAAATTCCTGATATAGGAAATTTAGGCTAAGTGAGGAGCTGAGAAGACACAAATTAAGAACTTGCATAGTGAGAAGACCTGGGTTCACATCATTTTCCTTCTGCCTATTTGACCTCGGACAAATCACTTTACCTCTCAAGTCCTCATTTTCATATCTATCAAATAAAACAATGGACTAGGTTATCTTTGAGATCCCTCCTTGATCTAAATCCTAGAAACCTTGACAATAGTTATAAAAATACATTTCCTATAAAATTACTCTCTTTTTGACACGTCACATAGTCCATGTAGGCAAAGCACATACAAACTAGGTGCCTATCAGGTCCCTTGTATTCCTCCTATATACATGTGTATATCACTGGCTATGATCTTTGTAAAAGTCTTAGTGGAGATGACTCAGGCTAGATGGAAGTTCATAAGATCATAGAGGTCTCGAGTTAAAAGAGACCTCAAAGACAGTCTAGTACCCCTAATTTTAACAATTAAAGGAAACTAAGGCTAAGTTAAGAACAGGTCTCGCAGGTAGTAAGGGTCAGAGCTAGGATTCAAACACATTAAGCAGATCACTTTGAGATAAAAGAAAAGTCTTCCATTCTGTTGACTGTTAATTCCAAACCTATCCTTCTTTCTACTATAACAATCAATAGATTGGAAGAATTTTCTTTTATTTCAAGGTGATCTGCTTTATAGAGAATTGTAGCAACCTATGGACACTTCAGATAGAGAATTTATAGCAAAAAATATTTTCCGTCAAGTTGTCACTGGGCCAGGGTAGTCAATTTTCATTAGGAAACCTGACACCTGGAGGGTTTTGCCACAGGCTAAGTTGAAGAATTTCTTAGATATAAAAGTAATTCTAGTTGGTAAGAAATCCTTTTACCAAATCTGATCGTTTGCCACTATTCTCATATGGAGTTTGTTTGACACTTCCTGGGTCATCTTAGGATAAGAAAGATACTTAGATTATAATATTTGGTTCTCCCTAAGACATCGAAGGGGGAGTAGGGAAGGGAGTAGGAAATCCCATATGATGAAAGAGTCTTCTAATATAAAGTCTCAATCATATTGTCCCAAGGGTCAGATCACTTTATCTGAGGGGCTTTGGAAAAATCATTGAGTCTGGAAGTAAGCAGAACTAGAGTATATAGACAGCATAGTACCAGGTAGCTGAACTCAGAAAAAATGCAGAGACCAGTCTTGGTTCTAGAGGACAATGGAAGAAACATTTCTTTTCTTTTGGGACAGAGGTAGGAGACTGAGGATGTGGACTGTTTTATAGTCTGTCCAGTATAATTGCTCTCAGTCGCTGTTACCTAACTGGGTTTTTGTTATTGGTGTTGCTGTTTTAAGAAAAGACTACAAAATAATAATAACAGGCTTAAAGACATATACCTAGAAGATACCTTAGATTCCATTGTTCAACCTCTTCATTTTATATAACGATGAGAGTTTAAGTGACTTGTCCGTGGTCACAGAAGGTGACACAGCTAGGTGGCCATGAGTTCAAATGTGGCCTCAAGACACTTACTAGCTGTGTGACCCTGGGCAAGTCACTTAATCCTGTTGCATCCATAAAATGAGCTGGAGAAGGAAACAGCAAACCACTCCAATATCTCTGCCAAGAAAACCCCAAACAGGATCATGAGGAGTCAGACACAAATGAAAAGACTGAATAACCATGGTTACAGATATAAGTAGCAAAGAGCTGGGATTCAAATCCTCTGCTTCCAAGCCCAGCATGGGTTCCACTATACAATGTTGTATACTGGGAAATCACATAATAAAGCAAAAAAAACAAAACAATAAACCTTTTTTTAAAGTACTAGGTCTACAAGATTTCCATCACTTCTCCCTAAGTATACTTATCCATATAAGGGAACTTAAGTAACTACTTTTAGAAAACAACTGAATTGTTCCTATATATATGCAAGCAGAGAATTATCCACACAATTCAAACAAAAAGAAATCTAACAGCAACCCAAGATTACCTTTGTAACTGATATTTTGAAGGTGCCTCAGGATTCTAGGAATTAACGCTGGAGGGAACATTACAGATCATAGAGTCTAATACCCTCATTTTACAAATGAAGCAACAGAGGTTCAGAGGCGGAAAGTGTCACGTGTAGCTTAGCTGAGAGTCTTACTCTGGTGACTCCAAATCTAGTATTCTTTTTTTTTTTTATTTAGGAATTTAAAGGTCAAGTATTAAAGTAATCCATCCATAAAAATCTTCCTCCAGTTTCTCATCATAGGTTCCCAAAGGGTAGGCTGTGGGTTCTACCAAACAAGAGGAGCTTCGAATATGGGCTTAACAATGGACTGTTTAAATACTGCTGTCTAAAGCCCAATCAGTCCAGGAAAATTCATAGAAGTTTATCTCCAGTTGAGTCACAAGGCAATGGATTTTTCTGCCATGGAATTTTTTTTAGAAGTCTTTCTACCAAGATCAAGGTGCAATCTGCATTATTGAAAGGAGTATCCATACTGAGAAGATCATGGATGATCCAAGTATTGCAATGCAGTTATCCCTTTCACATTGCGTGGGTCAGTGCCATGGTATCCCCTGTAATTTGGAAAAACCAAGTAAAATTTTGGGGCCATCCCTTTGTACCAGAAAAGTCTGAATTTTTATGGTATTATAAGATAAAATATATTGATTTTATATAATACTATACATATATTTTATGCACTTGTGAATTTCTAAATTTTTGTGTGTGTTGTCTGCTGGCCTTCAAATGTTGTCTGCAACTTCCTCAAAGCTTCTAAAAAATTCCCACTTAATTTCTTATGCCAACTCATGATATATCAAAATCATGATGGGGAAAGTCTTGATATGCAAGGGATAACTGCATGTGAAAAATTACTTAAATTTTAGGCATAAAAAGGAGCTTAAAAATCATTTAGTCCAGGGGTTCTTAACCTGGGTTCTGTGAACTTGCGTTGCTCATATTTTGATAAGTATATTTTGATATATTGATTTCCTTTGAAATTCAATGTGTTTTATGTATTTTGTATTACATATTTGTATTATGTATTTTGAAACACTGTTCTGACAAGGGATTGATCCATGGACTTCACTTCCCTGCCAAAAGAGGCCATGTAAAATAGGACAGGTTAAGTATCCTGATTTAATCCAGCCCCATCATTTTACAGACAAGTATACTGTGGTCCAAAGAGATAGAGACCTTGTTCAAAGCCCACAGGGAGTAAAGGTCAAACCTTACTTTTCATTCACTTCAACAATTATTTATTAAATGCCTATTATGTTCAAGACACCATTGCATGTATCATCACAGCTTGGGAATTTCCTTCCAAACACTGGCACCCATGAAAAACAAGCCAAAGAAAAATAGAAGGGAGGGCATAGAAATTAGATTATTTTCAGTCTAATTCTCATGCTGGCTATCCTGCTTTACTCTCAGGTACAGTTAGGTGCTACAGTTGATAAAGCACAAGACTGGAAGTCAAGAAGATCCAAGTTTGGGTGGGGAGGGGTGTAAGAAAAGAAATGAAAACCCAGCTTTGGATCTTCAGATACCAGCTTCATGACCCTGGGCAAGTTATTTAATCACTATGTGCCTCAGTTTCCTCATCTGTAAAATGAGGATAATACTAGCATCTGCCATGTAAAGATGTTGTGAGGATCAAGTGAGATAATTTAGGTGAACTGCTTTGCAACCCTTAATATGCTATATAAATGGTAGCTATCATCATCATCATTAATCATAGCACTTCTTTTTATGACTGATCCACAGCAGTTCTAACTGGTGCTCTTAGTTAATGTGCCAATAAAATAGGCATATGCTAGACTCTCATAACCCACTGAATGTTAGTAAACAGATTAACTGGAAACTCTTTTTTCCTTTTCTAGCCTGAGCCTGAATCTGACACAGTTTTATTAAGAAAAGCTTCACGCTAGCCTTTGTTTTTCAGTGGACTTTTTGAAGTGACAAAATGCAAAGTTAAGACGAAAAGACACTTCACACTAAGTATTATCTCAGACATATTAATCATCTAAGGGCCAAACCCAGGTTCCCAGGACACAAATAGTGGGACTTGTGATGGTCATTACCCATAATCCATTATGTTTTTCAAGTCCCTATCCATCAGCTGGGTAATACTGTTTAATCCCTTACGCTGATTTAAAATTCCATCAGAGGAAAGTAATGTGTTTCTGTTCTGGGGTTTACTATGGTAAATGCATTACTGGATTAACTTTATCTTTGCTATTACAGAGGTCTTTAGGCGCTAACACAATTTAAAAATAAAATAAAACAAAACCTCCTCTATTTGTAAATGCATTTTCCATATCAGAACTCATTTCAGATATTTATTGAGTGCCTGTTGACATCTGAAAGGCTGAAATCTTGTTCCTCCTTCCAGACCAAGGAGCCTTAACAGAGGAAGCTCTGGACAATGGAAAGTCTTAAATGATCCTGGATTAGTTCAGTATTATGCCTAAGTGAGGCCTGATTAAGCCTTTTTTTTCTTAGTCCTACCCATGTATATTTTTAATTTTCTGATTATAAGCTTGATATTGGAGATTACAACAATGGCAGAAATATTTGAGCTCACCATAGCCAATTCATGTTTGTATCTATGCTGGGGATCATATAGCAAAATTCCAGCCTCATGATTCTATCTTTTCATTAGCAACAACCAAAGAAATGGTGCCAAAGGAGACACAATGCCCCAAACTAGGTTTGGAGGTTCTTAGGTACTTTGGTGAGGTTTTACTCAGAAGGACCTCCTTGCTTAAAGTATGGTATTAAGTACCATTATGTCAGGACTAGGCCATGTGATCTGGACTTGACATGAGAAAGTCAGGTGGTGAAGAAATAGCAGTCAAGAATTTGGAGGGAGCATAGTATGGTGGAAAGAGCATTGGGTCTAGAGTGAGAAGACTTGGGTTCGAATCATGATTCCAATGATTAGTACCTGTGTGAACTTGGATAAATCATTTGACTTCACTAGGCCTCAGGTTTACATTTGGGAAACAAAGAAGATTGAATCAGATGGCCTTGAGTTCCTTTACAGACATAGACCTGTGAGCTACTAAATCCTAGATCAAATACTGCTGTGATCTATTCTTTTACTTTTCACTTGTTTTTGGACTGTCAGAAATTGTTTTCCAAAAACAAGCCACTTGCTTCAGTTGAGAATTGGATAATTGGATAGGTTAAGTTCTTTCAGGGAAAAATCTCGTCCTTTTGAAGCAAATCAGGCATCTTAACCTGGGTCAGTGATCTTCTTAATATTTTGTCAACTATATTTCATTGTAATTTGTTTCCTTTGTAATTCTATGTATTTGATTTTAGTATTATTTTATTTATTGCGTAATATGCAAATATTTCATAATATGCAAAATTTTATTGCAAATAATATACATTGAGTTATGCATTACTCTGAGAATGGGGTCCATATGCTTTTCCAGACTGCCAGAATGGTCCATGACCCCAAAAAGGTCAAGATTCCCTGCCTTAAACTCATATTCTTCTGAGTTTTTGATTAGCAAATTATCAATCAAATAACTCAAGACTTCCCCGGGTCAGGGTCCTTAAATGTTCCACTACATAGTATTTAATAGGGAAAAATAAAGTTGAATAAGCTGACAGTCACACAGAAAGGGAGATTAAAAAAAAGCATACATTTATCTATATATGACCTTTTTCCCCCTCACAAGATAGTAAGCTCTCTGTGGATATAACAGATATTTATACTCATATGTATAATACATATAATACAGTGAGTCAAGGAGAAAAATGCAGGATTTGTAGATCAGATCATTGATAACAGAAATTAGATGCTTTAAAAATCATACACCATGTAAAAACCATATACCATTTAAAACATGAAGCAAAACCTACAGAACTTATTCTTTAAACGTTTGAGACGAATGTAATATATTGGTTAGAAGCTCATCTTTTATCCATCTTCTGGTTATCAAATAACTTCATCTCAGACTTTGAAACATACCAAATGTCTATACTGATACAAGGAATAAACAGACATCGAAGAAGTATTTGATTTACCTTCAGTCTTCCTGTTCATTAGCCAAAGAAAGAAAAAAGAAAAACAAAAATTCAAAGCTCTGCATTCGATCTTATAGAAATAATAGCCCTCAGAAGATTAAACTTTGAATTCTTAAAAAAAAAACCAAAAACCTTTTTAATCTCTTCCTCTCTCTTATGTTATCTGAAACTAATCTAGCCAGAGTGAAAACTTGATATATTTCTCACCTAGGATTATACAATCACAGATTTAGAGCTGGAAAAAATCACACAGATTGTTTAGGACAATCTCCTCATTTTACAGATGAGGAAACTGAAGGACAGAGAAGTTAAGTAACCTAAGGTAGTAAGTAGAAGAGCAAGACTTTGAGTTGAACCTTCACTGACTCCATTTTCTTTGAATGTTCATCACAACTGGGTTGCCTTAATCCATTGTCATACATAGAAAGAATGGATAACCTAACATGCCTATACAGGAATTTTGAGGAATAAAGTGGAATTGAGGAATAAAGAATGCTATTGCTCCTCTCTGGAATTTCTCTCTACCAGAAGGGTAAATGAACATACCGCAGTTACCCATATTATCCATGGAATTATCCATTTATCAAATGGACTTACCCTGCATTGGGTAGGGAGTGGAGAAACAAACGAAATTGACATGATACAGCTTGTGCCATATTGGTTTCAGTTCTAAAAGTAAGGGGGTGAGCCACAAATTAATATTAAGCAATTTTTTTAAAAAAAGACATTTTCTAAATCTGGGATACTATGTTGACATTGCAAACAGGACCCACATTCTTTATTTTCTTAAAGAATAACTCTTAAGAAATTACTCCCTTATTAAAAATCTTTCTTCACCATCCTACCACCACCACCATTGCCTAATGCATATAGGTCACACTTCTTTTCTTGGCATTTGAGACTTACATCCACAATCTGATTCTGACCTCTGTTTCCAATGTGATCTCACATTCATTTCGATAGACTTTAAGCCTTGAACTTGTGTGTATGTGTGTGTGTTGGGGGTTGGAATTTCTATCACCTATTGCACTGTGTCTTTAGTACAGTAAGGACTTAATCCCTTTATGCTGAATTGAATTGAATTTGCATTTCCTATGGACTAGCCAAAGTGTGGGTGGCACAATAGAGAGTTAGAGTTCTGGACCTGGAGTCAGGAAGTCCTAAGTTCAAATCTAGATTCAGTCATGTGCTAGCTTTATTTTGCCCTAGCTTCCTCATCTGTTAAATGGGGATAATAGCATCTACCTCCCAGGATTGATGTGAGCATAAAATGAAATAATACTAGTAAAGTCCTTAGCAAGTGCCTGGCATGTTGTAAGTGCTATATAAATGTTAGAAGCTACTGCTGCTGCTGCTACTATACTCCTCCTCCTCCTCTTCCTCTTCTTATTTTTTATTGCCCAAACATTCTCTAATGCTTTCATTTTTTTCTCTTCCTGGAATAGCTTCCCCCTACACATCTGTTTTTCAAATCCTGTCTATTTTTCAAGACCCAGCCCAAACATCACCTCTCCTATGAAGCCTTCCATAGCTGTTCCTCTCTTCTGCCTTCCCATCAAATGTAGTCCCTTCTTCTAGATCTCATTACACTTTTTTATTAAACTAAATTCCTGGGGGTTAAGAACTGGGTCTTATATTGCTTTGATTCTCCCACCTTATATGTTCTTCATAGATAGTGTTTATTTAAATAGAATGAAAGTGTTGACTCGTGCATCTTAAGTAATCACAGGTGCTCTGGTTGGGGAATGATGAGGGTAGTGTCTTATATTTGTATAGAGATTTTCAGTTTTCAGAGTATTTTCACAAGCTTATTGATCTCCAATAAGTCAGGCAATAAAAGGAGTTCTCCAGATGTAATCTTTTTTTTTTTTTTTTTGCTAAATTAGTCTTGTATTTTTTTTAAGTCACCTTTCCACTGTTTTTTGATCACATGGCAGTCAATCACCAACCAAATGATAGGAGGCAGTGCCATGGTTACCTTGCATGGTTCAATTATGCTGTTAATTCCATTTCCTGGGGTATCCCTGCCGAAATCAGAAAACTCATTGGAGGCCTTACTAGCCCAAGCTGTTACAGGTCAGTTCCTTTTGCTCTCCTTATACTTAAACCTCTTTCTCTCACTCCCCTTACTAGTAACTATGGAAATCAACGTGCCTTATCTCGTATTCGTCTTTTAAATTTTGTGTCCTCATGAGTAGCATCTCTTCCTTTTAGAAGGTGGATTAGGAATGAGCCTTCAAGAGTGTTATCTGTCTTTGAGTGGAGAGGTGTTGGCCATCTTTTGGGATTAAAGAGAAATTTTTGTTACAATGACCCTAGCAGGTCACAACCTTTGACCTCTTCCTCTCCGATTGGAGATTTATAGTACACCGTGCTGAACTCTGTCATCATAGCAAACATGGCGTAAGTCTGTGATCCAGGAGCTAGGCCTTCATGAGGAAAAGAAACTCCAATAAGTAACATCAATGCATTCTTTGAAAATCCTGATCTGTGAGGAAAGAATTAAATGTCCAAGAGATTTCTAGGAATCATTTTGTTAATTTTAGAAAAGATAGTAACTCTGTGTCTTAACTTAGGTTGGGAATGAACATAGAAATAACACAAAAAAATTATCATTTAACTGGGAGGTTTAGTAAAATATTATTCCTTGTGAGTTTCAGTACCCTCTTCCTTTGGCAAGCTGAGGAGAAATCTTTTTTCTTTGCTTTGTTTTTCACTTATGAATGTGTGTTTCTATGTCATTCTAGAGGATTTTTATTTCCTTTATATTGAATAACTAGGTCCTTAGTTACCCTAGCCCAGTAACATTCCATCTCTGGGAAGTGAGCCTGAGTTCAGCACTGACTTTAGTGTGGCCTTCAAAGCATGTATTCACATTTCAAGTTTGATTGATCTTTCTCTTTTCGACCTTGTTTTAGCCAAATGCGCCTGGGCTGGAACATGGCCACCCAGGCTCTCAGCACTTCCAAAGAGACCAGGAAGGTCATAAGTCATTCCATTAATGTGTGCAGAGCCTGACAGTAGCCCTCCTAGTGAGCTGTCACTGAAATCAGATGTTATGTAATACTTCACACACCTGCTTATTATAAGCCTGGACTGAGGCAGCAAGAGATCATAAATAAATCTAGTGCAATACTCTGATGCTATATAGATATATTCCTACCCTCTGAACCAGTTATCAGTGACCTAGTCTTAAAATCCCCTATTTATAAGGATTCCTGATAGGTCCTGATTACCTGCTCCTGTGCTTGGACTGACTTCATCCTCTAATATCTCTTAATATTTTACTCTTTCAGGCATCTTTCCAGGAATTTTGCTAGATTCATGAGGGATATTGTCAAAGGTCCCATCAATCAAACAATAAGAATTATTTATTTAGCACACCTACTATGTGCTAGGCACTATGCTAGGCACTGGAGATATGAAGACAAAGATATCCCTGTCCTCAAGGAGCTTATATTCTATCAAGGGAGATGATAGTTGGCTGTTGTTTATTCATTTTTTCAGTTATTTGACTAGGGGGGCAGCTAGGTGACTCAGTAGATAGAGCACTGGGCCTGGAGTTAGGAAGACCTGAGTTCAAATCTGGTGTCAGACACTTACTAACTGTGTGACCCTGGGCAATTCACTTAACCTTTGCTTGCCTTAATTCACTAGAGGAGAAAATGGCAAACCACTTAGTATCTTTGCCAAGAAAACCCCATGGAGTGCGTGGGGTCACAGAGAGTCAGACAACTGAACAACATACATACATACATATGTATAAATATATACACATATACATATGCATAAATATACATGTATAAATATGTACACATGTATGTATATTTGTGTGTGTCTGTGTGTTTGTAAACACAAGGTAATTTCAAAGGTGGGTAGCCCTAGGGGCTTTGGGGCAAAGAAGATCAGGGAAGGTTTCATGTCAGATAGGATGGGAGTGAAAGTTTCTCCATTTCAACCATGGGGGCAACCAATGTGAAGGCCTTGGCATGAAATATTCATGTTAGGCACATCAAGAAGTCCAGTTTAGTTGGACCATGGTGCATGTGAAGAGGAATAATGTATAATAAACCTAGAATGCAAAAGTAGTTTGGAACCTGACTGTGAAGGCCTCTACATGCCCAACAGAGAAATTTGTTTTTGATTCACGAGGTAACAGGGAGTGAGTACATTTATTGAGTAGGAAAGTGACGTGTCAAAGGATTTAGAAATATCACCTTGGAAGCTGTGTGAAAGATTTGAGTCAGAGAAACCAATCAGGAAGTTATTACAACAGTCTAAGTGAAACATGAGGTTTTGACCTAGAGTAGTAGCTGTGTGGTAGAGGGAAGAAGATATTTAGAAGAGATGTTATGGAGGTAGAACTGATAAGACAGCAACTGATTGGATTTATGGGGCAAGAGAGAGTAAGCAGTGGTGGGCAACCTGCTTGAAGTCACATCCTTTTATTACTAGGATTTATTCTGTGAAGTTTGGATTTAATCAAAGGGCCATACTTGAGGACCTGGAGAGGCAATTTCCCCACCCTTGGATAAGGAGTTAAGAATGACTCCTTAGCAAAACTGGCCAACTGCAAAGCAGGCACTGCTCTTAACACAAATAGGGGAGTTCAAAAAAGCAGTGGGTTTGGAGGGAAAGATAATCATGTCATTCCATTAAGCCTTACCATAAAGGCTCTTAAGTTGAGATCCATTATTTGTTGTGGTTTCTTTTAATTAATATTTTTGATAAGCATTCAACATAATTGGTTTCTTTTGTGATCAAATGTATTTTATGAATTTAAAAAAATCTGAGGAGAGTTTATTAGCTCCATCCAAATTGGCCCATGACACAGAAAAAATAACTTTAAAAAACCCTGCAGAATTCATGAATGACCAGTTAAAGCCATAGGTCTAAAGGTAGATGGTTGATTTCATATTTCTTTAGTCTAAAGAAGATTGTTTTGGAGCTACTTCAGTTTTATATGTTTAAAATACAGTGACCATTTATCTCTTCCTATTCCTTACTTCCTGGCTTTGCCATAAGCTCACACAAATCTTTGTTGCCAGGTTTGAAACAGCTTGTCCTTCAAGCTGTTCTGAGAAGCAGGCAGTGTATCATAAAACCTTTCCATCTTATAGAACCTCCTTAAATCTTCCCCACCTTCTGAGAACCGGCTCAAGGCCTACTATTTCCAAGAAACCTTTCTAGTCTGGGGTCATCTCCCTCTTCCATGACCTAAACATTTAGTCTCTATTTCATTCCTTCAGAGTTTAATCTTGTACTTCCTAGTGATATTTCCTTGTCTTTTGTCATTCTCTGACTTTTCTATCTACCTAGACAATAATCTCTTTGGGAGTAAGCACCTATCTATCCTATTTTCTGTATCTCCCCATCCCTCAGTGCAAAGACTTTGCCCATCAGGTGCTCAGTAAATATCCGTTAAATGGTTGGCTTAACTATTGCATAACAGAACAAAGACTTGTGTGCCAGCTAGCCATATGGATGTCATTTTCTCTGTCAGGCCATTGGCCAAGAGACTATTTGCAAGCCCTTACTGTTTTCAGAGAAACCAATGCACTTGGCAACATAGTAGAAAGAGAGGAGGATTGTCAGAGGACTCTAAGCTAAGCTACTTTTTATCTTTTAAGATTTTATCCTGAATTAGAGGGTAAAGCAATCTAATCTTACTGTGGAGAAGGAAGTGTGGTCTAATGTTTGGAGCAAGAAGCAAATGACTGACATTTCTGTTTCTGTCACTGATGGCAGACTGCAATGCTGCCACTTTATTCATTATATTTAAATTGTAATCACTGGCAATATATTAGTGTAATATATTAATAATACATTTTTCAGGAAAGGTATGATCATTGTAAGGTTAATATTATTTGACATTCATATTATTTATATTTGTTTGATATTATATTTATATTATATTTGTAATGATGGGACTCCAATATGAGTCATGTAAGCTAAGTGACCCTAATGCTCACAGAAATATATAGACAAAATGGACAGTTTGCACTTTCCTGTTGTTAACTCTGTGTCAGGTTTTGTGATTGACTTAATGAACATTTGTAAAGCACTCAGCAATTTTCTGATGAAGGGTGAAAGGAAAGGAGAAATTTCTTTATTACCACAGTTTTGCTAGTATCCAATACACTAAGAAAAGCCCTAAGAGGTCATGGTTTAGAAGTAACATCAGTCTGACTGCTCTTAAGGCATCTCATGAAACTTCCTGGAACGAGGCAGTAGCATGGGAAAAGAAAATGACAGTAATGCAGAACTGGTAATGAATTTAAATCATAAATCTTAAAGCAACTACTGAGAATGAGACAGGCTTGATGTTTCTAAATTTAACTTAGCTTCTGCCTGGAAGCTCCCAATTAAAAGTTTTCCAATTAAAACAATAAGTTTTAACTAATAATGAAATAGTTGGCTTAAACAAGATGACCAGAAGACAGGATAAGAAGTCTTAAAGCTATAAATACATTTGCAGAAAGAGTTCAGGCAGAAGGAAATCTAGTTTAATGGAAGGAACATATAATTTGGAATCAGAAAGTCTGAGTTCTCATTCTTCTGCCACTAAGCTATGTGACTGTAAGACAGGTCAATGAACTGTTCTGTGCCCAGTTTCCTCATCTGAGAAATGAGGACACTAGCTTGATGATAGCCTAAATTTATTCTGAGCAGCTCTGAGAGGGTAACTCTGGAACTATTTAGTAGGAGTGCCACCTTTACATATAAATAATATTCCATAACAATTTTGATTTGTGATTTCATCTGTGTAAGGAATTTCTGATAAGGAAGCTCCATTTATCCAACTGCTCTAATTTAGTGTCGTAGAGAGTTCCCTGGGGGAACTGTGAGATAAATGATTTGTCCAGAGTTATACAGATGGTATGTGTCAGAGGTGACACTTGAACACAGGTCTTCTGAGGCTAACTTTCTATTCAATATACTATGGTTGCCTCTCATAACAGTTATAGGGATCCAAAAATAGAATGGGTTGTGTCGTCCAAAGTGTTCTAGTGAAAGATGAATGGCTACCTGTGGCTGGCATTCCTGTATATGGTAGGAGATTGGATTAAGAAATGACTAGGGTTTTCTGATGATACATAGCTTCCTTGCCTGATGAGAGAGCTTATGAGAATAAACTAAAATAATGTATATGAAAACACCTTGGAGAATGGAAATGCCAACTCGCAAATATACTTCTGGTATTTTTTTTAGGGGGTTGAATTTCATTTTGGGAGTCTAGGTGCACAGTATAATCTTAAGCAACAGATCACTTTCAGATCGTCAGATGTAAGCAGCAGAAAACACTAGCTGCTCCTTTAGGGAAGAAGGGGTAAAATTTGCACATGCTACAGTATTCCTTCCCATCACTGTGAAAATAACAGTTTAGCATCCCTATTTCTTTAATGCCCCCATGTAAAGATTCCTCAAAGACTACTGATTTCAGGGATTGAATAAACCACTATTTCATTTGTGAAAAAGCTCTTTAAAGAAAGGAACTGTTCATGGTACCATAGAATCAATGGGACCAGATAGTATTTCCAGAGCTCTTCATGTCTCAGAAGTGCTAGCTTCACTCAGTAGCAGGAGAGGGAAAAAATCTTCTTATTCTATGAAACTTTGCTTCCCAAATCAAACAAATCCAGCCTTCAAATGCAATTTCAAAATCCAAGAAGAGCTGAATGAAATTAGATATGAAGTCTTTTTTTTAAGGATACATGAAAAGAATTTTTGAAATGATTGTGTTGTGATTGAATTTCTGGTCAATCACCCAGAAGGCATATTGCAGCTAAGCTCTGGCCTCATTCTACTGACAAGGTATGAGTCTGTGACTGCCAAGAGATTTAGCTACAGGCTGAGCTCTTGGAAGGGTGGATAAAGCTGCCACACATTAGCATAACCCCACTGCCTCAAAGCTAAAAAGAAATTAGACCAAGCCAAAAGAAAATCAGAACATGCGAGGAAAAAAGAAGAAATGTGTCCCACAAATTTACCAATATGATAAAAACTGACTGATTATAGAATAATTGAGGGAAGTCTAATCTAAACAGATAAAACATTTGAATTTGAAAGTAAATGTATTTTTTATTAACGTATACAGCAACTGGAGCTAAGATTGACTAATAAAGTGATGTGTGTAGTTGTTGCAATTGTCAAATAGAGGTTCCTTTGGGCTGCTTTAATGAATGAATAAGAATCAATCACAGAAGATGCTTCCGCTTAGTTTGTATGGCAGAGGTGCTATTAAAGTGATTTGGAGAGTAACTATCATTGGCTTTCTTAAATAGATTAAAGGATTCCTTTGCTGTCCTGGGATCACATATGTAGGGCTAGAAGGAACCTTAGAGGCCAGTTGAACCTTAGTTCAACCTTCTCATGTTACAAGTGAAGAAACTGTGGCCCAGGGAAGTTGTGACTTGCCCAAGTTCGTGCAGGTAGTAAGTATAAGTGGACTTTTGACTCCAGGGTTAATGTTTTTTTCCTTCTTTTTTGTTATTAAGCCCATTTTTTCACAAGTCTTCTCTCTCCCAAGTCCCCACTAAAGTCCAAAGGTAAACTTTATTCCTGCTCTTTATTAACACAAATTCTAAATTAGTGGGCTTAAAATGAATAAAATCTTCATGGGTATTTCCTTAGGATATTCATTTTCATCAAATGTCCCAGCTCTATGGCACATCTTTGGGAAGAGCAGGTATTTGTTGGTGGGTAGATCTTTTAGCCTATTTCTGTGCTCAAATCTGTGAGGGGTTGTCAGAGAGTTAAATCTACTGTTTCATTCCTGACTCCATCAGTGAAGGTGCTTTCTGAATGAAGGATTGCAAAGATAAGCATGAAACAATTTCTGTTTAGAACTTACATGCTGTTGAGAGAGACAGAGATCATCACGGAAGCAAAGTGTTTACTCTCAGCTCTGTTACTGGATATTTTATTGACTTTAGACCAGATGCATTGCCTATTTAAGCTTGACTTTCACGACTAGGTGGTGGATAGTGCTGGGCCTGAAGTGAGGAAGACTCATCTTCCTGAGTTAAATCTGACCTCAAACACTTACTAGCTGTGTGACCCTGGACAAGTCACTTAACTATGTTTGCCCCTCTTTCCTCATCTGTAAAATGAGAAGGAAATGGCAAAGCATTCCAGTATCTTTACCAAGAAAACTCCAAATGGGGTCATGAAGAGTTGAATATGACTGAACAACATATTCCTCATCTATAAAATGGAGGGAGGAGGGAAAGTGGACTAGATAAGCACTAAGAATAGTGTAGCTATGACAATTTATGAGTTAGTGATGACTTAAAGGTGGGTATTTTGTTACATTTTTCTAACACTCCTAATAGGTTTAATTTTCTTGAAATGGAAAGTATTATTCAGGTCATATTTTGTATAATTACTCTAAGCCTGCTTAGAGTCTCTTCTACTATACTTAGGATTATTAGGGGTGTGTCTTTTAGTCTTTTCTAGTATACATACAGTTGCCGAATGTCTTTTCCTTGTAAATTGGATGTATAATGTAGCAGTGTTCATTTTTGTTTCAAATATCTTAAAAGTAGATTAGTGCTAGCTAAAGGGACTGGAGTAATAGCCTGGGAATCTATTTTGGGAACAAATCCAGTTTTTACAACAGCTCTCCAGAGGCCTTGAGTCTTACACTGGAGGCTCCCAACCTTAGATTAGAGGTGGGAACTTCACCTCTTTCTAGAGGTGGCTAGATGAGGGGTCTCTATCAAAATCCTGGGGTAGGGATCAGGGACGTGGCATGGTCATTGACTATTTTTTTTTTGCTATTATATTTGATATTATAGTCACTTCAGCTTGTCTTAAGGCTCCTAAGAGTATATACTAGGGCAGTGAAAAGGCACTGAGACTAAGGATGCCGAGGTGCTTCCCAGTGCTGAGATCAAGGCAAGGACATGGAGTGAGGATGGGAGGAAGATATTTTAATTCTTCTTTTAGCATCTTTAATTTGTGTCCCTGTCCCATCCCTTTTCTCAGCACTCACATCTACAAAAATACATCCTGTTGGTTATCTGCATATTCCTCCTGTTTGTTCTCACCGTTTCTTCACTCTAATAGAAAGAACAATGATTTTGGTATCAAGAGGCCTAAATTCTGGCCCTATTCTGCCATGGACACACTGTGTGATCTTGGATAAATCTCTTCTCATTTCTTGGCCTCAGTTTTCCCCTGTGCAAAATGGAATTGAAATAATTATGCTCTAAGATGCTTTTTAGCCGTGACAGCCTCCAATTCTGGGATTCTATTTCTCCTTATATTTCTCTGTGGTACAATGGAACAATCCCTGGATTCAACATTAGTTTTCTATTGGAACCCTATGGGAACTGGGTGCATTTTTCAACTCTTATATATTTTAAAATATTTAATATTTTATACATATTTTAAATGTACTGTATATACTTGTATATTTATGTATGTATATAGATATGCATATACATATATATAAAATATCAGCTACATACACAGATACATACACACCCATATCCATGTATATGTGTATATTGTCTTGGGCAAGTCACTTAACATTTCAAAACTTCAATAAGACGTGGGAGTCTCTAGGGTCCCTTTTAGTTGTAATTCTATGATCTTCTGTCCTCAAGCTAAAGTGGATTGGAGGAGGAAGGATGAGGAGTATATTCAAACAATAATAGATCTGGAGCTCAAAGAGACCTTGGAGACCATCTGGTCCAAGCCCCTCATTTGTTAGATGAGGAAATTGAGCCCCAAGGAGTCAGCTGGTCAAGATCATAGTAAGCGACAGAGGTAAGATTTGATTCCAAGTCCTTGGAGTACAGAGCTGATACGCTAGGATTCTGTCATAGCTCAGTGATGGGAAGAAAGGACAGGAAGGGGAACAAGTGCTCACCATGACCAGTAGAGGTGTGGGGGATGGGGAGGGAATCAAGTTTATTTGTCAATCCTCCTCAGGCCCTCCATGGTGCCTCTCTCTGAGCTGTGGTGGAATAAGCATCCCAGTCCTGAGTGACTATAGAAGGCAGCCGATGCTCCTGAGTCATTCTTGCTTTATATGACCCTCAGTGGGGGCAGCTGGGTGGTGCAGTGGATACAGAATGAGCCCTGGAGATAAAAGGATCCAAGTTCATCATATCTGATTAGCATTACCCAGCATTTATACTTTCAAAACTGAATCACAAAAATGTAAGAGCGCTGAAGGCCATTAAATCATACAACAAAGACCATCAGAGCTGGGAGAGACCTTATTTAGAACATTGAATCCTAGATCTTGAAGAAACCCTCAGATATAGAAATAAAATGTTAGGGCTTAAGTGTATGTTCATTCATTGCCGAAGAAGACCATGCCATCAGAGAACTAGTGACATGACTTGCACTTGACTTTGTTTTGAGTGAGGGAAGGCTGTGCAGGTCACCAGCCTCACCTCTCCTCCAGAGCCATCTGAATCCAGTCACCAGATATTCCTCAGGATGACTGGAGATGACCCAGGATGAGGCAATTGGGGTTAAGTGATTTGCCCAAGGTCACATAGCTAGCGGATGTCAAGTGTCTGAGGTGAGATCTAAACTCAGGTCATCCTGACTCCTGCACTGGTGCTCTATCCACTGCACCACCTAGCTGCCCCCTATGGCTTAAGACCATCTAGTCCAAACCTCTCCTTTTAGAGAGGTAGAAAATGAGGTTCAGAGAGGTCAGGTGGCTTGTCCTAGGTTGCATAGCTATGAAATAGCAGAATTAGGACTAGAGCTTGGATTTCCTAACTTCTAGCTCCATTCTCTTTGCAGAAGAGCTCAATGACTCTTAATTTTTCATTGTCTATCTTGTCCAGAGGAAATAGGGGGAAAAAAATCTAACAACAAAAATGGAAGAAAACTCTTACTAGATAATGTTGCCTGCATTAAGCTTGGAAACTGACCTGGTTGGATTCTCCCCAGAAGTTATATTCCCATTTGCTATTCCCAGGGCAGAATACAAAATACTGAAAGGACTAAATTGATTAACTTGTTCCCTTTCTTTTTTTCTCTGGGACCTCAAATTTCCTGTGTTCTTCAATGTCATAATTTGTTTTATCCAGTCAGTGTCATGTGACACATTCAAATCTGTCCACAAGATGTTTCCAAGTCAAAGTTAACATGAAGACCTCATATCTCTTAGCAGATGCGTCATCCTGGACATCAATGATATATGCCGCCTAGTTGAGATGGCTCTGATTTCGATCTCATAGAGAGTGAGATAATTTGAGACCCCATAGAGCAAGTAGTTAATCTTCCTCTCCAAGTGAACAGAAATTATTCACAGTGGTAGAAATAGATTTTCTAGGTTGCCCCCTCTAATTTTCTTGATTAACACGTTGGCTATCACAGGTGTAAGGCATAATAGCTCTATGAGGTTTTCATAGCTTGGTCAATTAAAATTTGTCACAGATCCAAGAACTAAAAAGTTTTGCATCATAATGGAGAAAGTCAAAACTAGTTCCCATCAGCAATGCACATCTCAGTTTTGTGTGTGTACCAGAGTGTAATGTTGGTATTCGTTTTATATTTCAGAGGCATAGAATCTACTTCTAACTGGTGAATTGCCTGCATTTGATCAATTAAGAGGTTGAATGAAAAGGTTTGATTTTCCAAAAAGCTAGAAATCATGAAACCAACTAAAAAACCTCAATTCCCAATTGAAAGTGAAATATGTAACTTTGACCCTTGGTCTCTTAACCTCCTGACCCTTGTAGTACTGATCCATGAGTGTTTGATGAAGGGATACTTGTATGACTGGAAACCACATGCCATCAGTGATAAATCAGAATCAATGGAAGCAAATTTCAAAGGCCAGAAAGCGTACAGATGAGATGGCAGAAGGTAAATGCTGTACCTATCTACAGAGAAAAGACAGTATAAGGGCAAAAAGAAAAAAAATATTGTCAAAAGAAGGAAGAAAAAAAGAGAATTAGATTCCAGTTTGTTCTGAGACAGGTGAGCAATTTCATATAATAAAGTGATTTTTTAGGGTACAGTTGTTTTAGGAGACTCAAAAATAGGTGAAATCAAACTATTTGACTCCTCTTTTAATGTTGGGTTGACTCTTCATAGCCCCAGGGCTCATGTGATTGTTCTGTTTTTATGATTCAATGCCAAAGGAAGACCTGAGACTGACCCTCTGATAACATGTAGGCTTAGAGACCCTAGATTTTGCATTTTTTGATGAGAGAGAAGTGTTTCTAAGGTATTGATCTTTTCTGAAAGCTCAGTTCAGTTCAAAGCAACATGCTCCGATTTAGTGGAGAAAAAGTGTTTCCCTTGGGTGCTTTGATATCTGTAAACCTAGTACTCAGATCCAAAAGACTCCAGACTCCTCTCCACCAAGGCAGGTTCTTTCTTGGTCCGCTCTAGCCTGCCTAGCCTTCTCAGTGCTTGTATCTGGGCGAGAATTTAATGGGCCCAAATTAATGATTTCTAAATACTAAAAAAAAAAATCCTTTTTAAAGGAACCTTGGGAAAATTTTGCCTCTTGATCTGTGATAGTTCATTATGAATTTTTAAGCAGTATTACAGGAGCCAGAAGCTGCTAGGAGGTCCCACCAAACATGATGTTAGATTCCTCTCTTGGGCTTTTTCTCTTGTGGGGAATACTTCCGAGATCATAGATTTAGAGCTGAAAGGGACCTTCAGGGTTATTTAATCCAACATCTTCACTTTATAGATAAACAATTTAAAGTACAGAGAAGTTCAGTTATTCCTCCAAATCTCTGAATTCAAATCTAGTGCTTTTTCCATTGCATCATCTAGGCATTGCATAGTTAGATAGATAGATCTAGGCATTGCATAAGTTAGATAGACTTCCGGCTTCATGAAGCAGCCTGGCACATAGTAGGTATTTTAATAAGTGCTTGTAGAGTATGTGATTGCTCAGTATCCTAGGACTCCCAAAATTGATTCATATCAGCTTCTCAACTAGCCCTCATTTAATCTCAGCAATCATCCCTATAGACCTTCTAACTAAGAGCTTGACTGAGGGATGAGGGATGGACAATCAGTTTAATAGAGAGGAGGGCTGGTCCTTGAAGTCATCTATATGCTGAATAAGAAAGGGAATGCAAGGAGTAAAGCTATGTAGCCTATATGTTAGTGAGAAACATGAAATGAATTATATTGAATGGAATTGAAGTTTAGAAGTCCCATGTAGCAAGGAACATGATACTTGTTTCCCACTCTTCTCTCTCTGGTATGGTTCACTCACTTAACCTGAGCTCCTGCTGCTAGGTTGGGGCTTTATATAACATTAGTATGGAGGAGGGATGCTTCTACTACTCACTACAATGACTCCTGAGCCCCCACTGATATGTTTCTAGTTTTTAAAAAATCAGCAGACGTGATACCATTAACAGAAGTAGTAAATAGAAAGTAAAGCAAAAATAATTGAAACATAACATTCCACCCATAAATCTGGGTGTCCATTATCCAATATACTGTATCCATTATCCCCTCATCCAAATATTCATGTGTATATATGTATATATATGCATATATACATATATGCACATATGCATACATATATCAGAGAGAAGAATATATATGTGTATATATAATAGAGAGGAGGATGTATAAAATATATAAAAGGGAGGCAGAGATATATATGCATGTAAATATATGTGTGTGTATATATGTGTACATAAATATATATGTGTATGCAAATACTCCTCAGGGTTGAGGAAGAAATTTGAAACTTATATGTGATCCACCATCCCAGTTATTAGTCTTTTCTCCCTATTCTAACTCTCTTTCATATACTTATTATCTCTGTAGATGTTTTAGCTTTTTGAAGGCATAAATTATGTCACTTATGTTTTTGATTCCTGCCTTGAACAAAGCAGTGGCTTGATAAAAGCTTGCAGTGCATTGTCTCAGATACCATCTAGCTTAACCAAACCACATCTGTGATGTGATAGTATTTATCGTACTTTTGTGACCTCAGCCGTGTTGTACAAACTCATAAACTTTTTCAGTCTATAGTTCATAGGGAGTCAGTGATGGAGATGGTCAAGGAAGGGAAATAACAAGAGAGGAAGAAGAAAAGGCATTACTTTTCTCCCTACCTATGACACCCATATGTAATCCACTAATATAAATCTATGATGACCCATATCCCCCCACCACATTATTTGTATGCGTTTGCATGTCTCCATCATATTCCCTCTTTTCTATCTATGTAGGGTCAAACATTCATATAATTATAATATTCAATCTAATAAACATTTATTAAGTTTCTACTACATTACATACAAGGTTGTGGCTGAGGTTATGAAGATAAAATTGAAAATAGTCAAGAAACTCATATTCTACTGGACAAATAAAACACGTAAACTTCTTTACTTTTCACTTAAAAAATTCAGTGTATTGTAGTGAAAAGAACACTGCATTGAGGGGAAATTTAAAAAAAGATTGCACATGAAACTGCAAATCTATTATGTACAACTTCCTATTCCTTTTAAATATATAATAAAATTATAAGGTAACTTTTTTCCTTTTTTCCCTTCCTCCCCTCCCACCCTAGGGATGGCTGCTATTAGGCACAAATATATGTGTATGTAAAATCATTCTATACATACTTCTATTCATAGCAATTAGAAGAGACAAGATTTGAACTCACGTCCTCTGCTACCAAATCTAGGGCACTCTCCATAGTATCATAATACTTGTTGGTATTACTTTGCAGGAAAGACTTTGTATCCTGAATCACCCTACTAAAAGAAGGAAGAGGACACAATCACCTTATAGGAGACCCATTTGAAGAGGCAGATGCTACCTCTGTCTCCCTAACCTCACCCCAATGAAAGAAGAATGTTAGACTAGAAGATAAATTAGTTTCCTTGTGATTCAAAATCCAATGATCTGATTTATTATTTTTGTGTATTTCTATAAAAGATAAACTAATAAATAACATGCTGAAAATATCATAGGATCATATATTTTGACTCAGAAACTTTATAGTCTATAGACTAAGAAACAGAATTATAGGCTCAAAGAGCTGATAGCAGTGTGAGGTCACCCTAATTCTACTTCATGCCAGAGTTGATTATGTAATAACTTTCAGGGAAAAACTGGTTATTTGTAACATTCAGGTTTCTGGCACTATCTTTTTTCCTCCAGTTGCTCAGGTCTCTACCCACAGAGGAAGTAAACAAGTAATATTGTCCCGCCAAACTTCACCATATGGTGCAAGGTCCCTGGTGCCTAGATCGTCATATGCATTTCAGATTTATTAAAAAGTCTGTACAAAAGAAATACCCTTTGGGGCAATAAAAGTCCCAAATTCAGAGGTTTCCTTCCCAATCACAACAACGTCCCCCAGGCTGTCTTTCAGATGGTTAGCCAGTAATTCTTCAGAACGGTTTTCTTCTGACATGTATACAACAGTTTCCATTGTAAGTATGGGGAAGGTTTGATTCCTCATGAGCCAATTACATAGACTGATTGGCCCCTGAGATAATTGCAGGGAGATAAGATTTCCTTAATAGAGACTATTAGACATTAACTCAATGTAGAATTACCAGTGAAATCTGTCTATGTGCCCACTGCTTTTATGGTAGCATCCCTCCTAAGAAGCACTTGGCATTTCCAGAGGATCAGGGTGGTATAATCTCCTATGAAAAATGCAATCAAATTGCTCTAAAGCATCTGGAATTTTTCTGCAACCCAACCCCCCTCCCTTCTGTTTTAGCTGGGAATTCTGCGGATATTGAACTGTGAAAAACAAGACTATGGATGTGGAATTATATATAATTTTTGAGTTGAAAGGAACCTCAGAGGTCATCTAGCTCAAATGCATATTAATGACAGAAGGTGACTTAGTATTAACTTGAATACCTCTGGTGATGAAGAGCTCGCTACTTAATGATTCTGCTGATTCCTTTGCTGGGCATTGTGGGCTATTAGAAAACTTGTTAGAATTTTTTCTCCTGTGCTAAACTTAAATTAACCTCTCTGTAACTGCCATCCATTTGAGCCCTAGTTTCATCTTTTGAAACAATAGCCACACCATCATCTACATGAATGATCTTCAAATACCAAGATTAAAAGCTTATATTTTCTTAGTCTTCCATGGCTAAAAATGATGTCAGCTGGAGTGGAGATTTGAGAGTCGGAGGTAGGAGCTAACTCTTTCAAAGAATCTTTCTTATAGAGTGATTGCGATCCCTTCCTTCTTTTAGTAGGGTGACTAAGGAGTACAAGGTCCTTTCCACAAAGCAATGCTAGGAAGTATTATGGTATACTGGAGAGTGCCCTAGTTTTGGTGGCAGAGGACATGGGTTCAAATCTGTCTTTTCTAAGTGCACCCGTGTGAACATGGACAAATTAACCTCTCTGTGCTTCAGTTTCCTCATCTGTAAATTGAGGGGTTGGCCTACGTGAGCTCTAACATCTGCTCCAATTCTAAATATTTGTCCCGAGTAAAAGCATTTTACTTCTTGATGGTCCTTTCAAACTGACTCTTCAGAATTAAATAATCTAAATATTCATCTTTCATTTTTGAAGAAGACCATTGACATCACCATCTTGATTTGAGTATGACTTGAATTTAAATGAGGCAGAACTACACAGAATCCTAGTCCTCATTCTCTTCTAGAATCATTCAAGTCCATGGGCAGCTAGATTGCGCCTAGTGCACAGAGTGCTGGGCCTGGCATCAGGAAGACTCACCTTTCTGAGTTCAAATCCAGCCTCAGATACTTACTAGCTGTGTGACCTTGGGCAAATCACTTAATCCTGTTTGCTTCAGTTTCCTCATCTGTGAAAATGAGCTAGAGAAGGAAATGGCAAACCACTCTAGTTTCTTTGCCCCAAATGGGGTCATGAAGAGTCTGAATTGAAGTGAAACAACTGATCTAAATATCTTTTTATTGGACAGTCAAGCTTCCCATTTTTTTATGGTGCCTCCTAATTATCATTGGCTAACTTGGAAATTTGGCATGTAATGCTTTTACTTACAACATTGGTTCAGGTAAGTTTCCTACAGATTTCCTCAGAACTCTGCTTTACAAAATGTGTGGTTATCATCTATCCATTCGATATGGGAACTGGACAGGAATTCTCCACACTACTCTGCCAACATGAAAAGGTTATAAATTAAATTTACTTGTATTCACCTTGATGGAATACAGATATACTATGAGAGAGTAGGGACTTTCATTAAATCAAACGTCATGATTTAATAAAATCAGGAGATCTCAGTTCAGATCTCATCTTAGATAATTGACTGGCCATTTGGCCTTAGGCAAGTTAGTTCACATCTCTGAGAATCAGTTTCCTCACCTATAAAATGAGTATGGTCATCCTTTCCCAGCCTAACTCACAGGTATATTGTGAGCAAAGCATTCTGGAAGCCTTGAAATAAAGAAACTGGAGTTCTCATTAGACTGACATTTAGTTCCTGAGCAATCTTTGCCAGGTCACTAAATCTCTCTTAACTTCAATTTCCTTGTCTATAAAATGAAGGTTTTGATTAAAAAGCTTCTGACATCCCTTAGAGTGCCAGATCAAGATCCTCTTTTTTATTATTATTGTTATAAACAAACAATAATTGGGTTTTTCTATTCTGAAGAGGTCAGAATTATGAAGAGGAATCTTTGGGTTCTCCTCGTTGAATCTGGACGTGGTAGCTACAGTTCTGGTCCAGGTTCTACCTGGCAGTTCAGGATGAGCTCAAATTCCTCCTGCATTTTGGTGTTGGGTATTTCTTGTGGATACCTCTATTGGCATGCCTCTTAGCAGATCCAGCAATGCCAGGGTATTATTTTTCCCTAATCCTTTCATTTTTCCATTATACCCATATGTGGGATTTTTTTCATCCAATTTAATAGCATAAAGACCTGTTTGGATTTAGAATCTGTTTTCCAGCTAATATAACCCTGCAGCATCCTATTAGCTTCCTTTATTACAGCTCCACGCCAGGCTGAGAAGGTTGGGGATTATTATATAATAACTCAGGCTCATTTCTGGTCAGTATATAGCATCCCCCTTCCATTCAGCAAATCCCTTCTGGGGTCTCTTTCTGTTTGGAAGACAGAGAAAGGGGGCTAGAAGGGGCGGGGAGTGTTTGCTATGAGTTATTATCCCACACTTATCAGCATTAAACCGGCTTTGACAACTCATAGCCTAGGATTTAAATGATCTAAATCCTTCTTCATTTGGCAGCCTGGTTTCCCGTTATTTATGGTGCTTCCCAATTTATTATCATCAGCACATGTAGAGGCATGGCTCGTGGTGCCTTCAGCCAAGTGATTTATACAAATAATAAAAAGATGGGGGTTTCCAGCAATGAACTCCAGGCATAATTCCCATTGCTGTCCTGCTCATCTAGCTGAGTCCATCTCTTACAGATTAACCCTTGACCCTTTCTTGCCTTCCCTCAGGGAAATGTATTCTCAGATTCCTGGGGGACACAGGGGAAAATTGCAGCAAGAAGAAGTGACCTTAGGCCCTTCACCTCTAGAAGACACATAGGTTGATAAGAATCAGGATCTTAGGGTGTGGAATAAAAATAGGAGAGGAAGATCTGAGAGTCAAAGACCTATAAAATGTTGGATATTTGTACTACCTCTTTACTCATGGGAGGGAACTTTAACTTATCATTGATGTGCCTCCACGAGGCAGAAAATGGATTTTGTTATCCCTCCATTGCCAATAGAGAAACTGAGTCAGAAATAAATTACCTGGGCTCATTCCAGATATGAGGAGTAGGATCATGACTAGACCTTGGCTAATAGGGGTCTCTGTCTATAGCTCAATCCACAGATCTCTTCAACTCAGTTGGTGTACCAAAGTGCTCCAGTATTTTGCCAAGACCCAGAAGGTCCCAGAAGGCAGAATTAGGAACAATGAGTAGAAGCAAATTTCAGATCCATGTAAGAAAAAAAACTCCACAAACTGTCCAAAAGTGATATGTGCGGCTAGAGGGACAACTGCAGAGAGGAATGACTTCTTTCTTACTGAATATCTTAAAAGGAAAACAGGATAAGTGGCTGTCAGAGATGTTATCTAGAAGATTCTTGTTCGGGTCTTTAGTTGCACCAACTGGTTCCTGGGACCCTTCCAACTCAGATTCTGTAACATTATTCTATGATGCATTGAAAGTCATTGAAGGATCAGAGCAGTTTGGTGGTGCATAGGATAGAGCACTGGATCTGGATGGAGTAAGGGAATCCCAAGGTTTAAATCCTGCCTCAGACATTTATTAGCTATGTGACCTAAGGCAAATAACTTAATCACTCTCAGCTTCAGTTTTCTTATCTGTAAAATGAGGATAGTAATAGCACCTATATCACAGGATCATTGTGAGAATAAAATGAGATATATTAATAGTATTTTACAAACTTTATAAACTATATAAATGCTAGTTACTACTACCACCACCCAGTGCTCCTCCTAGTGCTACCATTGGACTACCACTGGAAGAACTCCCCTGTATTCCCTTGGTAAATTCAGATTGGACTTATGGTAGGGCTCTGAGGTTCCTAGTCTGGACCTTGACGTAACTCAGCTGCCATTATTATGGGAGAGAGATGAGTTCTGTTTATATGCTCTTCTCTCTTCTTATTTATCACAACTCCCCTTTGAACATATTAGGTATGTTGTTCAATCGCTTTAGTAACATTGGACTCTTCATGACCTCATTTGGGTTTTCTTGGCAAAGATACTAGACTGATGTGCCGTTTCCTTCTCCAGTTTATTTTACAGATGAGGAAAGTAAGGCAAACAGGGTTAAATGATTTGCCTAGTGCCACACAGCTAATTAAGTGTCTGAAGTGTCAGATTTGCACTCATCACCATCATCATCATCATCCTGATTTGAGGCCCAGCACTCCCATCCACTGCTCCTAGCCGCTTGAAGGATGGCAATATGGTGCAGGAGATCTATTGGGAACTAGACCTAAATGGGACTAGATGGAGAAGGAACCTTGCCCTCCCTCTCAAAAAAAAAAAAAAGGTCATATCCTGTTTTGTGTTGGACAATGACTTTGGTTAGTTTTTTTCATAATGTTTTCCTGACATTGTGAGTTGCCATTGCCACAAATTTATAATAAATATTTGCCTATATTTTTTTCTCACTTCTCATGAGTAATATGTATATTTGTGAGAAAGTATATACCATGTTTATCATACAAATATTTTATAACTATTAATCAAAAGCTCTTTATTAAATCTAATTGATTCCACTGGCTAAAAAGAAAATAAAATATTTTCCTGAGAAATAAAACCAATTCATTTTATAGTTACTTAGGACTCCTTAATGTTCAGATACAAACTTTGCAAGTAATGTAATTTCAAGCCCATATTAATTATTTGTTGTCTTTGGCATTAAGTAGACTTCATCACATCAATAGTCATATGATCTGGTTGATGTGGGTACTTCTTTTTTGTTCATATTTTGCCATTAATCCCCCATAAAGGACCAACCCAAAGTCATAGAGGAGTTCCTTTATACCTTTTGACTTTCTGTGGGGGTCACTGTAACATACGAACTGTACATCTCCCTCTGTCCCCTGAGACTGGCCAACTTCCTTTTTCATCCTACATTTCCTAGATGGAATTTGTTTTGACATCTCCTGTATGTAAGCCATTATTAGAAATACATGGTTGCCTTCTTGTATCTGCTATTACCATTTAGGTCACCCTCAACTTGAATTCTTCAGAAATTTTAAAGTTACTTGACCTCACCACCAGGGAAGCATTTGGGTTTAAAAGATAGTTTTGGTGTGTGTGTGTGTGTGTGTGTGTGTGTGTGTGTGTGTGTGTGTGTGTGTGTGTGTATGTGTGTGTGTTGTTTGCCTCTCCAAGGAAAACTTGTGAACATGGATGCCTCAAAGCAATGTTATGGTCACATATACCATGAATCTCTATGGCTGAAGTACCCATGGCCTTCAATCTAGAATGGGATTGTGTGTTCATATCCATACCAATGAGTATGTTCAAAATTCGTTTTTTCCCTACCCATGAAAGCAAGGTCCAGCACTAGAAAATACCTTTTCAGAAAAGCTGGGTCAGTCATTTTTAAACAAAGGATATAGTTTTCTGAATTTTTTTTCCTTTCCATCATCCTTTCTCCTCCTCACCCCATTTTATTCCTCTTAGTACTGGCTACTCTGTTTTATGAAAAAAAAGTTAGTTTCTACTTACATTTCTGCCATGATCTCTTAGTTTCCACTGTGTTCCTTTTATTCCTAGAATTCAGATCAGGTCACAGGGTCAGGGTCAATATGGCACCCCAACTCCTACTCACTCTCCATTTTCTTAGCCCTTTTGTACATCACCCACTTCTCCCCACTCCTCCGCCTGTCAAGGCTGAGCAAGACTCTAAACATGTGAGGCTGTGAATACATTTGGGGTGAAAAGTTGGGGGACATCAGACAAACATTGTCCTCTAGTGTCCAGATGGCACATCATATTTGTGGAAGATCGCAAACATCTTTGTTAGTCTGGAAGAGTATAGAAGCTCTTTTTCCCCTCTTTTAGTCAAAGGAGGGTTATTGAAATATTGGCCCACATATCATAACACAGCTCTATGTAAAGTGGCTTACATTTGACCTTTCTCTACAACTGAGAAGCGGAATAAGTGTATGATGATTTCAGCTGCCTCCTGCTCCCATGGGATGAGTAACGAATGAGTCAGCAGGAGGGCCTCAGCCTGCAAGACAAAGTCATAAATATTCCTCTGCTCAAATGAGCAGCTTTCAAGACAGTGTCTTTTATTTAAAACAGTAAATAGACAAAGGGTCCTTGGACCTGACCTTAGGGGTACGGTCAGAGAATAATAATTGTGGGTCTGACTTTTTTATTTTATTTCAACGATATGGATCTAGAAACTGGTTCCATCCTCATATGGCCCAGTTAGTTCATCAGGGAGAAGAATTTAGTCCCACAACCAGACAGACCATAAGTCATGTGATATAGTGGAAAAGATCCTGAATTTGGAGACAGAGGTGCTGGGTTAAGAGCCCATGAGGATCCAATGAGATAATATAGAGTATCTTAAAAGTCTTCATGCAGTTTTAAATTTTAATAGTTTGCCTAAGATCACACAACTAATGTGATCTATTAAGCATTAGTAGCTTAAAAATGCACTAAGACTTTTGGGATGCCCTGTATATGTAAAACTGCTAACTTTAGAGGACTGTTTAAATGTTAGTTACTATTGTGGCTGAATCATTTTTCAGTCCTGTCTGACTCTCCATGACCCCATGTAGAGTTTTCTTGGCAGAGATATTGAAGTGGTTTGCCATTTCCTTCTCCAGCTCATTTTACAGAAGAGGAAATTGAGGCAAACAGAATTAAGTGATTTACCCAGGGTCACCCAGCTAGTAAGTGTCTGAGGCTAGATTTGAACTCAGGAAGATGAGTCTTCCTGACTCCAGGGGCAGTCCTCTATCCACTGTGCCATCTAGCTCCTTATTTACTGTTATTAGTTGCCACTTAATACCTGTGTGATCTTGCTTCCTCATCTGCAAAATTGTCTGTGTTTGTCCTTTGTTTTTGAAGAAGACCATGACACTGGAGAAATGATGACATGACTTGAATCTGCAAAATTGAGAGGTTAGATAAAAGAATCTCTAAATTCCTTTCTAATTCTCATTCTGGGGTCCTAGAAAGCCAAGCCTCCACCAGTTATGTAACATATACATGCTACTAGTTGCAGAAAGGACTCCATGTGAGTGTGGGTGACTTGGTACAAACCTTTCCTTTCTACTTTGGAGAGCCAATTGGAAAACCAATCCAAAGCACACAACCTAATGATGTTGGGTCAGTAGCACTATCTTTGTAGATAAAGTCCAGGAAAATGAAGCATCATAGGAGACCGAGATGCAAGAATGTAATTATGGGACCTCTGGAATGCAGCTGTGTGCCAATCATTTACTACAGCTAAGGTTGTCAGTGTATGTAATTTCTGTCACTTAGTTTATTATACCTCAGGAGCTGAGTCAGAGGATCTCCAGGTAGACAGTGAGATGTAGCGGACTGAATTCAAATCCTGCCTCAGAGTTGTTAACTGACTGACCCTGGAAAGTTGTTCAACCTCTCAATCCCAGCTACCTAAACTCTAAAATAAAAACACTGATAGCACCTACCTCTCAAGGTTATTGTAAGGATCAAGTGAGATATTACAGGGTATCTCAAAAGTCTTAGGACAGTTTTAAATGTTAATATCTTGCCCAGGATCACATAACTAGTATGATCCAATATGATGATTAAGCACTAAGAGTTTTAAATTGCACTAAGATTTTTTGGGACACTCTGTATATGTAAAGCATTTTGCAAAATTTAAAGGACTATTTACATCTTAGTTACTAATATTATTAAAATATTTTAAAATTCAAAATTCTTATCTTGAACATAACTTTGTTCAGTTGTTTCAATCACGTCTGACTCTTCATGACTTCATTTCAGGTTTTCTTGGCAAAGATACTCCAGCTCATTTTAGAGATGAGGAAACTGAGGCAAACAGGGTTGAGTAACTTGCCCAAAGTCACACTGCTTGTAAGTGTTTGAGGCCAGATTTGAACTCAGGAAGATCAATCCTCCTGACCCTGGGCCCCGCTCAGTTGCCTTGAGCACACCTACAAATAGCCAGAGAACCAATCATCAGCAATATTGCTGGAGAAGCAGCATGGTACAATGGAAAGAGCACTCAGTGATCTGTAGTCAGTGGACCTGGGTTCAAATTCTTCTGATACTTACCTATCCGTGTGAAACTCTCTCAATTTCAGCCTCTTCATTTGTAAAATGATGGAGTGAATTAGGTGGCAGCTTATGGTCCCTTCCAGCTCTACATCTGTAGTCATACTATCTTGCATATGCACTAAGTGTAGGTGGTACAGTTGGGTAAGTATTGCTGGATTGGGAATCCAGACCTGAGTTCAAATCCTACCTCAGACACTAACTAGCTGTGTGATCCTGGGTACAACCCCTCCTCCGCTCAGTTTCCTCACCTGTAAAATGAGGATTATAACAGCACCTACCTTCCAGGGTTGTTGGGGGGATCCAATGAAATAACTTATGTGCAGTGCTTTGCAATTCTTAGTTTTATATGATAAATTTCAGCTTCGTAATTTTTTTGAGAAGCAGCCTGGCCCATTAGATAGAGAGCTGAAGTCAGGAAAATCTGAATTTAAATCCTACTTTCGTCCTGGGCAAGAGATTTGATCTGTCTCAGAGAAAAATTCTTGGGACTAAGAGTTTAAGGGGCTTGCGCATGTTTATACAGCTATTAGGTGTCCTTTATAAAACTGGAAAAAATAATACCAAAATACCCACTTCTCAGTGTGCTTGTGGGGTTCTAATGAATGTAGGGTGCTTTGGAAACTTTAAAGCACTGTATAAATGTTGTTTCTATTATTACTGCATCACTACTTTATTTTAATAATACTCATTCTTGTCTTTGACACAAATTTTGCTTGCATACTTCCCAATATGCACTTTCCATCAGAATTCTTTTTATGATATACGTATTATTTTATTTAATGAAAAGATTGACAAATATAATCACTGGATTATGCAATAAAGAGGAGTTTGCAAAATGAGTCAGCTGGAGCAAACTAGTACTTTAAATGCCTATGCCTTCAAGTCAGCCCTGCCTCACCCCAAACCCCACTCCTTTAGAGTTTCTGAAGGTCCTGCTACTTTTCCAAATTTTAGGTCTTGCATTGCTGTGAAGGGCTAAGTCTACCAGAAAAATTCCTTGCACACTGTGGTTGTTACTGTGTACAAAGTCTTCTGGTTCTGCTATCTTCACTCAGAATCAGTTCATATAAACCCTTCCAGGCCTTTCTGAAGTCTTTCTGTTCATCATTTCTTATAGCACAATAGTATTCCATTACATTCACAACTTGTTCAGCCATTCCCCAATTGATGGGCATCCCCTTGATTGGAGAATAAGATTTGGAGAATATTTCTATTGACTTTTTTCATCCAAGATTTCCCAGTTGCAACCTGGGCTGTTCTATCCTGGCAACCACAAAATCAAATGTACTAAGGTGCTCATCTAAAGTACTTTGTAAACCTTCAAGTGCTTATAGAGACATCAGCTATTATCCTTATCACTTCTGTCCTTATAGTAAGCATCTCTTGCATGCACATAAAAGATACTCAAAGGGCATTTTGCAGTTAGAGTATAGCTCATTTTGAAGTCTATCACTGTTAAAAAAAAATCTGAGTGGAAAAACTGGAATACAATTCAATTGTAATGTCCAGATTCAATTCCAATCAGCAAACATTTTTAAAAATTATTCCATTAATTGATTGGTCTATTTCTTTATTATGGACCTGTGATTTCATCAAGGTAGAGAGTTCTCTGGTGAAGCTACTATCTCTATCTTAGAGAGTTTTCTGGGCCACTGGGGGTTGAAAGATGTTAAGATTGAACCCACTCTCCTAATTCTCAGGCCAATTGTCTATCCACTAAGTCATTCTGGCACTAATTAATAAAAATCTTTATTGGAAAGGCAGCTTAGTATAAAGGATATTGAGAAATGGCATAGGTATCAGGAAAGTCTGAGGATAAAGCCTGCTTCAGAGTCTATAACACAGGTCCTAGAAAAGCATTTAACTTCTCAGTGCCTAAGGCAGTGACCAAGAGCATAGATTGCAGAACTGTTGTTAGTATGTATTACTGAAGGGAGTTTCTTTGCTAGGTAGTAAATAAGTGTCTGGCCTTGGAGTCAGAAAAAACCTAGGTAGGTCTGCTTCAGATACCTAATAACTAAGCAGCTCTCTTTGTGGTGGTCAAGAACTGGAAATCAAGGGGATGCCCATCAATTGGGGAATGGCTGAACAAGTTGTGAATGTAATGGAATACTATTGTGCTATAAGAAATGATGAACAGGAAGACTTCAGAAAGGCCTGGAAGGGTTTATATGAACTGATTCTGAGTGAAGATAGCAGAACCAGAAGACTTTGTACACAGTAACAACCACAGTGTGCAAGGAATTTTTCTGGTAGACTTAGCCCTTCACAGCAATGCAAGGACCTAAAAAGTTCCCAAGGGACTCTTGAGGCAAAATGCCTTCCACATCCAGAGAAAGAACTACGGAACTGGATTGCAGAATGAAGCAGACTATTTTCTCTTGTGTTTTGTTTTGGTTTGGTATTTTTTCGTGCTTTCTCCCATTCATTTTAATTTTTCCATGCAGCATAACCAAAGTTAAAATGTATTTAATAGGAATGTATGTGTACACCCCATATAAGATTGCACACTGTCTTGGGGAGAGAAGGAGGAGTGAAGGGGAAGGAAGGGGAGGAAAGGAGGAAGGAAGGGGAGGAAGGGGGGAAGGAAGGGGAGGAAAGAGGGAAGGAGGAGAGAAGGGGGAGAAAAATCTAAGATTTGTGGAAGTGATTGTAGAAAACTGAAAACAAATAAATCCATTAATAAAAAAGAAAAGGAAAAAAAATGAAGCCAAAAAAACCCAACTAGGTTATATGCAATAGAGGGAGTTTCTGATAGTAGTCCCCTAAATTTGATAGTAGAAATCTGAACCAGGCACATACACCCACACAGGTCATTTATATGAGAGCCTGTTGTCCTTAGGTACCATGCTGGGCACTGAAGATATAAAAAGGATAAAAAAGTCCTTTTTCTACTTTCAAAAGTCTTACAACATAAAGAGATGAGTAGGAAGTCTGGGGAAGGGGGGGAAATGTGAACACAAATTCATATTGATATATTTCAGAATAAAATAAGTACATAGGAGAAGTCCATCTAGAACCTCTGTCTAACTCAATTTCCTTAATTATAAAATGGGGATAATAATAGTACTCACCTCTTAAGGATCAAATGAGAAAACATTTGCCAAGTGTTCAGCCCAATGCCTGACACATAATAAGACTTTAATAAATGCTTTCCCCCTGTACTCCCCTCTCTCTTCCACTTCCCTTCTCCTCTTTCTTCTTCTTCCCCATCTCACTAGGCCCAAGAGGATTAGAGGAAAGCACACTATGCTAGTATTTTTCTTTTATAAATAATTCCTTTAAACTTCTAAAAAATAGCATTCATTTCTTTTCTCACCCTCCTACTTTGCCCTCATAAGGAGGAAAACCCTTATTGCGCATATGCATAGTTAAGAAAATCTAATTCCCATACTGATCATGTCAAAAATGTGTGTCTCATTCTGAATCTTGACTCCATCATCTCTCTTATAGGAGATGACTAGCATGCTTCATTATCAGGCCTTTGGAAATGTGGCTGGTTTTCATGGTGATTAGAATTCTTAAGTTTTTCAAAGTTCTTTCTCTTTGTAATGTTAATATTGAATAAACTATTCTCTTGGTTCTTCCTACTTTGAACTGCATCAGTTCATGCAAGCCTTTCTCCATGTTTCTCTGAAATCATTCCTTTCATCATTTCTTATGGTACTATAATATTTTATTACATTTATATATTATAATTTATTTAACCGTTCTCCAATTTATGGGCACCCTCCTTAGTTTCCAGTTCTTTGCCACCACACAAAGAGCTATTATAAACATTTTTTGCCTATATGAGTCCTTAAATTCTTTCTTGAACTCTTTGGAGAATAGATGTAATGATATCACTAAGTCAAAGGGAATGCAACAATTCTCAGATAAATAAATAGAGAGTATGTACAAAATAAGTACATGATTTGGTGTCAAGTGGGAGGAGAAGAAATCAGAAAAGACTTTTTGAAGGAGGTAGCACTGGAGTTAAGACTTGAAGGAAATTAAGCTTAGTAATTTTGGGAGTGTAATCAGTCACTTAGCTCAGATTTATTAAGCACTTCCTATATGCCAGGCACTGTGCCAAGTTTGGGGGATACAAAGAAAAACAAAGGTAACCTCTGTATTCGCATTCTAACATGGCAGACAACATGCAAAAAGTTATAAATGTGAAATTTGTGTGGTGTAAATGGAAGATAATCTTAGCAAGAAGCATGTAGGGGATGGGGAAAGGAAAAAGAAAGACCTCTGGTAGAAGGTGGGATTTGAGCTGAGTGTTGAAGGAAGCTAGGAGTTGGAGATGATAACATTCTAGACTGGGACATAGCCAATGAAAAAACAGAGAGGTGGAAAGTGGAGTATTGTGTTAGTGGAGCAGCAAGGAGGCCAGGCTGGCTGTTTCTTAGAGTATGCAGGGGGAGATGTGAAGTACTTTCCAGAACAGCTAATGAAGACATAGTTTCCACCAGCAATGAATCAATGTACCTGTTTTCTCACAGCCCCTCCAACATTTGTCATTTTCCTTTTCTGTCAATTTTGCCAGTTGACGAGTGTGAGATGGAACTTGAAAGCTGCTCTATTTTGCATTTCTTCAATTGTTACTGATTTATAACTACCTTGGTTTTCTCATGGATGTGCTTTTGGTTATCATCAGGCACTGCACAGAGTTAGCATCTGAAATACTGTGGGT
Source organism: Bettongia penicillata ogilbyi (assembly GCA_023548195.1). Taxonomy (NCBI): domain Eukaryota; kingdom Metazoa; phylum Chordata; class Mammalia; order Diprotodontia; family Potoroidae; genus Bettongia; species Bettongia penicillata. Next base: position 2,045,896 of record JAJHZJ010000044.1, on the reverse strand, counting down.
GGTTGACTTCCTCTTTTCTTCCTTGAGAATAGGAATACAAAAGGAAGAGAGAGAAAGAGGCTCTGTTTATTCCTTAGGTTACACATTCTACAGTCTGACTGGAAGAATCAGTACCATCTGTCTGGAAATCAGCACAACCCTATTATAAAACTAGTGTTAGGGGACAAGTACAACATAGTTGTAATGAGGTACAGTAAACATTGCCCTGTATATAGGTGGTTTGATACATCAGTAGTTCCCGAAGAATATGCTTTGAATTTTGCTAGGTATGTGAAATTTGGAATGTTATATATGACTTTGGGCAAGTTTATTAACCTCTCTGAGTCTGTTTCTTTATTTTTAAAGTGCAGAAATTGGACAGGATGTCCTCTAAGGTCCTTTTCAGTATTTAATTCGTAATCTTGAAAGCCTATTGCAAATAAAAGAAAATGTATAAATTATCTTGTTGAATATAAAATTTATTTACCCAGAATACATAGGTACAAAATTTTAAAAACATATATACTGACATCAAAATATGACACTGAACTCAGAAAAAATTCAACAAGAGTATTTATAATAGTTAAAATAACTTATTGACTTAAAGTAGTTCTTAAAACAATGTTACTGTTACTGGATACAATGTTCTCTTGGTTCTGTGCATTTTACTATTCGTTATTTCATGTCTTTCTAAGATCATTGAGCTCATCATTTCTTATAGCACAATACTATTCTATCAAAATCATATATCACAACTTGTTCAGCCATTCCCCAATTGATGGGCATCCTGCAATTTACAGTTCTTTGCCACTCCAAAGAGAGCTGCTGTAAACATTTTAGAGCATTTAGGTTCTTTTCCTTTTTCCTTAATCGTCTTTGGAAAGAGACCTAGTGATAAATAAAGTTGTCTGCACTCCTATAATGTGCCAACTTAAACTTCAGTGTGCATCCTATTCCTTATGGCAAAGGCTACTGTGTTGTGAGCAAAAATAATGATTCTAATAATGATCAAATGGAATAGTGTAGCTAAATCTTCCTTATAGAAAAGTACTTTATCCAAAAAAAATTTTTTTGGTCCAGATCCATGATTTCATTTCATTGTGTGGAATTCTTGGTGGGAAAATTTCCATCCACTGGACCTATGGACCAAGATCAGCCTTGACTGTTTCTAAAGTTTTGCTGCATAAAATCTATGTGTTTAAATTTATACACAATTCAAAACATGCATATACAGATGTACATTACTTATAGGAAGTGGATAAATATGGAGGAAATTCTGAATCATCAGTAGACTTTATTATGTGCTCTCTAGATTCATGATCTTCACTTCTCCTTCCTTAGTCCTTGTTTGCTCATCTGGGAAAGGAGTGGTTTCAAGTGGAAATTCATCATAAACAGAAAAGCTTCTCTTGACTTTTTTTCCCCTTAGAACTTGAATTAAAACTAATTTTCTATCTTAGTTATTATCTTGCCTGGTGTTTTTCTAAGTCCAAATTAGAAGAGATTCTATGGATTCCCTGAGCAAGGTGTGCAGGAGAGGTCAGAGGACGTAGTTTCGGTGAGTCACCCCAATCTCTATGGACTTTGGTTTCCCCATCTGTAAAATGAAGGATTGATCTGGATGGACTCTGAGAGCCTGGAGAAAAGAAGCAGAAGACTGAGAGGTGGGAAAATCTTGGGGAGCCACTACAGGCTTCATCCCTTTTCCTGTCTGATCTTCCCTCCACAGAGTGATACACATCCCACTGACCCAAACAGAATAAAACCAGAAATAGAAACAAAAACAAAAAATCCCACCCCACCCCAAACAAACAGCTGCCATTTTCTAAGGAGTCAGCATCCTCTCCTGGTTCCTTTCTATTTAGAGTTTTGTTTTTCCCTATTTTGAAAGGCAGAGTTTGTGGGAAGAGCCAAGGCAAAGATGTCATCAACGCATAAAGTTGCTTCTACATTCCAGGTTAGATGATTTCTAACTCACAGAGAAATGGAGATCATAGCATGTCCAGAAAGACTGGTTGTAAAGAAAATGCCTTCAGATAGACATATCCACAACAACAGCTTAGCTTCAGCACAGCTGCATTCATTTTCTCTAGTCAGTTTCTCTAGTTTCTGTGTGTGTCTGTGTACCTGTGCATAAGCTTTTGTGTGTGTGTGTGCAGGGTGTACGTGTATTAGGAGTAGTGGTTGAGAGAAGAAAAGAGGTTGTTGTTTTTTTTTTCCTTATCCTGCTGTGTTTTTGCTTTCTATTTTCCTGATAAAACTGTGTCTCTGCAGAGGAAATCAAATCTAATCTTCAATATATTTAGCATGAAAGCAATAAAGAGCATTAATTCACTTCAGAAGGAGTGAAATGCAGTTGGATACTCAAAGGAAGGATCACCATGGAAACTGTTTTCTTTAAATTCTGTACACTCCAGGCTCCAAACATGCCCAAGTGAAAGAAGGAAAGGGAAGGAGAAAGAAGGGAAGAAAATCCCTTTCCTTCTGTTGTTACTAAAAGGATGTAAGAGCAATTGTCATGAATCACTAATAGCATGAAGCTATAGGAATTGGAATTATAAGCTATTATCTTTTAAATGACTTTACACTCAGCAAATCATACCAGGAGTGTACTCCTTCCCTAGCCCTTTTTCTCAGCTGTCAGGATCCCATTGAACATCCAAGATCCCTTCCAGAGTCACAAGTTTGTGTGGAAACACCAGAAATTAAGATGATTAAAGAATTCTTTCCACTAAACCTGAAGTGGAATGTTTTCCTGCACAAATTCCAAATTTATTTGCCCTTCCATCTGTTTCTGTATGATTATAGTTTGCCAGATGTTTTGCTCCCAAATGATATTAAACATGTAAAGATCAGAAGTTAGCTATTGCCTTTGAGATAGTGTTAATGGGATGCAATGGAATTTCCCCTACAAAATTTAATATAGATTACAATCACTCTGCATGTGTTACGAATGTGTATGTGCATGCATGTGTGTGTCTGCCCAATTCTGTACATGGTCTACACTTTTTCTACATTTTCATCTTTTATGGGTCTGCCTACCATTGAATAAATAGTCTTATGAACAAAAGGAATTAGGTTATTAAGAAAATTATCAGGAGGGGGGAGCGAGGGGAAGAAAATTTAAAACTTATACAAGTGATTGTTGAAGATTGAAAATAAATAAATTTCGAGGAAAAAAAAGAAAAGGAAAAAGAAAAAAAAAGAAAATTATCAGAATAATATAGACCAAAAAAGTTTACTTGACTTCACATATAAAGATCAGTTGATCACATGTATCAAATTATCTACATATTTTATCACTTCTATATTTCACTTGTCTTGTGTAGACACAGCTCTTGAAAGCTGAGCCTATGAGAGGAAGTGTGGGGTCACAGATAGAGAGTCAGCCCAAGAGTCTGGAGACCTAGCTTCAAATCCCATCTACGATATGTCATAGTCATGTAACTATGGTACATCATTTAAACTCTCAGTATCCCAAGGTGGGCACTAAGACTTTAGTTGTGGAATAGTGACCGATCTTCATTGTCAGAGTTTATTTTCTCACAGAGAAATCTCTACACCAATAAAATCACAAATTTCCCTCCTCCCCCACAAAAAAAGACCACCACAACCCTGAGCTTATGACCATAATAAATAGAATTATTCCCCAAGTGACTGCAGGGTTTCATGGAGGGTATAGGTAATCTATTAACTCATTCATTCAGAAGACATTTATTATTAAGAAGCTACAACATTTGTTAAGATGTTAACATGCAAAGCACAGTCCTAGCCAGGTGTTGGCAGAAGGGCACCCACAGTTTGATAAGTGTCTCTACTTTTAAGGAACCAACAATCTTGGTTCTTGGACTTGACCGCTGATTGAATGGGGGATGTTATGGTGAGAAGTGAAAGAGGATTCTAAGTTTCAGTGACAGGGAGGGTGGAAGTGGCCTCACTGCAAATAGAGAACTAAGAGGAAGGGTTTGGGGGAGAAGATGATGAATTCAGTTGTGGACATGCAGAGTTTGCGCTTGTCAACTGGGGCTTACAGTAGCTGTGGGAAGTCCATGGATTTAAAGCTGAAAGGTACTTCAGAAGTCACCTAGTTCAACCCTCTCATTTTAAAGTTGAACCACCTGAGGTCCTGAGAGGTTAAATGAGTTGCTATGGAAGAGGAAAAACAGAGATTTAAACCCAGGTCCTCTCTCTCCAAAGTCAAGTGTTATTTCCACTATGCCACATTGCCTCCTCATGATCCCCAATGATTGCCATAATGTTTTCCATGGCCCAGAAATGGTTAGATATATTATTTTCATTTCTTTGGAATGCGTAGACACAGCACAACTGGATTAAAAGAATGTCTCCAGGGTTCCCTCTACCATTTTGTGGGTGTCAATCATTTCTCTCTGAACTTCAGAAGAGTGAAATGTACATGGAAACACAATCAGGGGAATTAGAACCCATAACTATCATTTTAGGATGAATCATTGTCTCATTCTGCGCACTTTTTGTGGTGCCTATGACACTACTATCTGCCACTGGTTTGGGCACATAGCTTTGAGCAAGTTATTTGAATTTATTGCCCCTCGGTTTTCTGTCATCTATAGGAATAGGAGAATAATGTCAAATGCTGCATTATATTCAGGGCTTTGAGTTTTCTCTTTCAGCCTTGTCTTCCACCATCCTGGTCTCTTGATATGCTTGCTTTTCGTTATTGCCATTGATGTCAATATCTTCAACACTGATTTCTAAACTATTCTTTCAGATCATCCTGCCCTGAGATTCTTGAGGTACATCCAGTTTCTTCCTTATTTCCTCTTGTGAGTTTTTCTGCTCATTTCATTCCTTCCTTTAATTCCTTCAATGTGTCTAGTATCTATCTTATTGTCTTGAGGAGTATCCTGGGTTTTTATTCCACTGTTGTGATTAATCTTATTTCAGGATTTCTTTGAAGTTTTGGTCTTGGTTTCTTTTATTGATTGGATTGGATTGTTTCATATCTTTTTATTGTATCTGGGTTCTTATGTATGGTTTATATCGTAATTTTCTTGTGAAGATTTCTGATAGTTTTCCTTCTTTGGAAAATGCTGATTGCTATTTCTGAGAGTGATGGTGGGCAAATTAGCTAGCTCGCAGCTTCTTACCTTTACACTGTCCTGGAAACCGTTTGGCCAATCTGATTTCCAGGATTGTTAAGAGAGATGGCTAATAAAAATGAGAACAAAGCATGTTTCCATAAGAAGAAAAGGAATGTTTTATCTTACTGTTCAGTAGAAGAGTCCATATAGTGTTGAGAGCCAACAAGGTTAACAGAGTGACATGTTGAGCCAGGATTCAGGGCATTCTGATGTTGTCAAGGAATATGGCTGCAGATCACTCAATCTATCTGATTCCACTGAAACTGTGCCAGGAACAACAACATCCTATTTCACTTTGGAGGAAAGCCAAAATCTGGATTGCTTAATAAAATGAAATCCCACCTTTTTTCTTGTGTCCTCTCTCTACTAAATTGATTTTTTAAGAAGCTCTGTGTAACTTGCCTTACTTCTGTAACTGATTCTAGATTTTTCACAAAATCAGGTCCCAGATGTTTTAAATAGTTGGGCAGACAAGGTAATACATTTGGTGACCAGATGCCGTCTGAAAAATTTCCTGCTACAGCACTGAGAGTTTCTAAATTCATTAGAAACGTAAATTAATTAAATCTAATCAACAGTGGGTGATGCAGAAGATTAAACAGTGAAAAACAAATACATTTCCAACTGGGTCATATTAGAGAGGCAGAGAATAGCTGTACTCTCCAGTTTAAAGGCAAGTTAACTCTTTCTGTACTTTCCACTGAAACGCATACTGAAAATGAGTCTGCTGGAGGTGAGTCCATTGTTTACAGCAGCTAGAAGATGACAGTGCTAAGTTTATTGTGGGCTCATTATTCTTTTCTTCCTTCTTTCCTTCCTTTCTTCCATGATTCCTTCCTTCCTTTCATTCTTTTGTTTTCTTCCTTCCTTTCTTCTTCTCCTTCTTTTCTCTCTCTCCCTCCCTTTTTCCCCCTTCTTTCCTCTCTCTCTTCTCTCTTTCTCCTCTCCTCTCCTTTCCTCTCTCTCTTCTCTCTCTCTCTCTCTCTCTCTCTCTCTCTCTCTCTCTCTCTCTCTCTCTCTCTCTCTCTCTCTCTGTCTCTCAAATCAATTGTTTTTTAGGTAAACAGAATCCAAGAATGTCCTTATACCACCACCATCCTTATTTTTACTAGCCTTTATATAGTGCTTTGATGTTTGCAAAATTCTTTTAAAATGTTATTTCATTTTATCTTCATGATAACCCTAGGAGGAAAGTGCTATTTTCCCCATTTTACAGATAAGGAAAATGAGGTTAAGTGACTGGTCCAGGGTCATAGGACTATTAAGTATTTGAAGCCAGTTTTGAACTCAAGTCTTTCTGACTCCAGGTCCAGACTCTATCCACTAAGCTGCACATTTTGTTACTTTTTTTTAAATCATCTAAATCCCAGCATGTGTAGCTTCCATCATGAGAATGTTGGTTTAATTCAATTAACATTTACTTCTTATGTAAGTAAATCAACCTACTTAATTTACTTCTTATGAAACAAATTAACATTTACTTCTTAACATTTACTAACTCACAATTTTACTTGCTCTGTTCATCATCTTTGACTGAGTACTGAAATACAAAGAGTATCTATACTCAAAGAGCTCACCATTTATTAGGTGGGCTGTAGCAAGTACAGGAAACGTGTGACTATGGATCATGTCCTTCTCCTCAGAATAATATTTTTAAAGAATAAAATAAAATACATAGGATTATTTTAAAAGTAATATATTGAACTTGTTATCAAAATATTTTTTACAATGTTCATGGATGGACTCTAGTTTAAGAACCCTTGGATAAAAGCCAAGAGCTCTAGAAAAAATTTGAGGAGAGATCGCCTAAGGGGAACGGAGTCTGGAAAAGCTTCATAGCAAAAGTACTGTCTGGATTGAGCTTTGAAGGAAAAGAAGGCTTCTGAGAGGTATACATGAGGAGGGGGTGCCCTCTTGGCTTGGGAGGCAGCCTGCAGGAAGGCTCAGAGGTAAGAGATGCCAGGACAAGATTGGGGGAATAGTTATTAACTAAACTGGACTTGCAATATAGAGTATGAAAAGTGGAAATGATGCAAAATATGCCCACAAAGGTAGACTGGAGTCAGATTGTAAAGAACTTTAAATGTTAGACTAAGGAGCTATTTTTATTTTGTTTGGTTTTCTACTGATGATACGAAGGAACTGAAACTTTTTTGAGCAAGGCAGTGGCATGGTTGGACCTGTTGGCAAATGATTCCATAAGTTTTTTTCCAAAATGTTTTATTAGAGTATTTCCCCATCTTTTTTGTGTCTTCATGGAAGTAGGTTATATGCTAAAGATAAAGAGAGGTACAAAAAAATCTAATTTAATTCTTTGCACCAGTCTTTTAGCCAAATACTGTAATGATGTTTTAGGTCCATTAGGAGTACACCTTTGCCATTTTTCCTTTATCTTTGACCACTTAGTGGCATCATTTAAAGTTTGACTTGAGGTTTTTTTCTTTCATTTGTTGAAACTGGGCCTAATGTATCTCACCGGGGCAAAAAGGTAGCTAATCATGGGCCAGTCCAACTAGTTATTGGCACAGTTGTTCTGTTTTGAACTTGGGGTGGTTTGGCCCTCAGGTAACACAGTGCCTACCCTGCTTCCTATAGCCTCACCATATTGATTCTAGACTTAGCCCATTGTATCTCAGAATTCCCAAGCTCAAGAAACTGACCAGTGCCTGGGGTTCTGTTGCTAACGTTGTCTTCCATACTCTATGCCATTTCTTAAAATGGAGCTCAAATAGAGCAAACAGTTTGTGAGTGTTTATCTTTCTTACTACCCAACCTTTTATGCCCCTATACATTTGTTACTTCTGCTCTGAGGCCTATGATAATAGTTTTCCCACTTGACCATTGACATATTGAGTTCTTCCCATTAGTTGACTTAGATCTCTAGTTGGTATCTTATGATCTCTTCCTCACCTTGGAGTGTCATTTCTCAAGACTGGTTCAGAAAATGACCTATGCCACACAAATACTAAGCATCCAAGAAATATGTAATGAGCTTCCCTTGAGTCCTTTTTCTAAAATCTGTAAATCCTGTGAGCCAAGGCTGAGTAGCCTCAGTTCAATCCATCCATCTATCCATTCTTCCTTTCTCCCTTCCTCCCTTCCTCCCTTCCTCCCTTCCTCCCTTTCTTCACGATGTGGGCTCACTGCACCAATTCAGATTGGTATCTTATCTGCAATTTAAAGTCCTTGAGAATTGCCTGGGGGCACTGAGAAACTAATTGACTTGTCCATTTTCACAAAACAAGTAAGTGTCAGAGGCAGAATTCTGACCCCAAGGTTGGTCCTCTGCTGCATCGCACTCCATCTCTGTTTAATTGTTAATGATAGCTTCAGATGGGGAAATAAACATGTGAGGAGGGGGAACTTCCTAACATTCAGAATTGTCCATTAATGACATGGTCCTGCCTGAGGAATAAATAGCCTCTCACTCACTGAAGGTCTTTAAGAATAGTCTGACTAACATTTTTTACTTATCAGGGACATTGCAGAGAAAGAACATAGATGAGTACATACATAAATATATGCATAACCATATGTAGACCTATGTGCTCATGTGCATGTGCACACACGCATACATATATGTATATATACATATATGTGTGCATGTGCACACATGCATACATATATGCATATATGTATATGTGTGTGTAGATATATATATATACATATATATATGATAACATACTCTTTCTCCCTACCTCCTTATCCTTGGAAAAGTGATTTCACTTCAGGGCATTAGGTGAAAAATTTTAAATGGTCAATGTCATCATTAAACTTCCCTTTTAGTTTCTTCCTTCTAATATATGTACTTTAAAATAAATAAATCTTATTAAGACAAAAAAGTTGTTTTCTAATATTTAGTAATACAAGCATTAGATTTGTGATTTTTAAAAAAAAGTCAGAAAGCCTGAGTTCCCATCCTGATTATATTATTTAGAAGATATTTGGTTTTGGGCAAGTTAATCAATGTTTTTGTGTCTGGGATTCTTTATCTGTAAAATGAAGGGTCTAGAAGCATTTATGAAGTACTTACAATAGAATCAGGGATGGGAAACCTGTGGCCAAGAGGCCACCTCTAGGTCCTCAAGTGTTGCAATGTGCCAGGCACTGTGCTAAATTCTGAGAATACAAAGAAAGGCAAAAACACAGACCCTGACCTCAAGGATCTTACATTCTAATTGAGGAGATGACATGCAAAAAAAATGTGCATATAAATGGCCGATAGGAAAGAGGTGTTGGTATCTGGAAAAGTGTCTTGCAGGTGGTGGGATCTGAGTTGATTCTTGAAAAAAAAAATAAAGACAAGAAGCAAAGGTGAGGGGGAGAGCATTCTACGTAAGGAAACAACCAGGGAGACAGACAGACAGGCGATGGAAGATGGAGGGAATAAGAAATAGCATGACTACCAGCGTATATCAATAGAGTACATGGAGAGAGGAGTAAAGTATGAGAAGACTGTGAAAGATAGGAAAGGGTCAGCTTGTGAAGAGATGTAAGTACCTAATAGACCCTTTTATATCTGATCCTAGAGGTAATTTATGGAGTAACATTTACTGATACAGGTTGGACTGTTTGACTTCTGTTGCTGAGACGCTATGGTTCTGTAGTCTGAGAGCTAAAAAAAGTCCTTAAAAATGAATTTGGCCCAACTCTCCCATTTTGCAGAAGTCAAAACCAGAGCACAGAGAAATTAAGTGATTAGCCCAAGACCACCCAGTCAGAGTTTCAATTCAGGTCCTCATGGAATCCATCTGGCCAGTCTTGGTTGCGCCTTTTCATAGCCTCCCCAGAATGGTGCTGAACAGATTTAGCTGGTTTTAGCGGAGGGGGTTAGTGGGCTAGACCATATAGTTCTGCCTTTTTATGTTTAGCGGTCAGGCTTCTCTTGCTCCCTGGTACAGGAATGACTCATTCCTTCCCGACAGTTTTACAGAAACCGTTGAATCTGTCAAAATGAAGGCTAAGCATCAGCAGGGGTGTGTATGTCAAAGGGAAATGGATTTTGTTCATTTATTTAATAGTCATTGAGTTTGCATGCCCAACATGGTCTAATTGCTGTCTTTTCAGTTGCCTCTTCTCAGGCTGATAGAATCAATGCTTAAAATGTTCCCCAATGTCAGATCCTATGGAGAAGAGGAAATATGATTCCTTTCTGCCCCTCCCCTCACCCATCTGCTGCTTTTGGAGGAAGGTTTTCTGAAATGGCTTTGGTGTTTTCTTTTTCCAAGGAAAATGTGGAAATGACAGGCCTAGAGAGAAGAGCTTTGAAGTATTTGAAGAAGACTAATCTGCATCCCAAAAGGAAGCTGTCAGGGTCCTAAGTTTGGGGCTCCCTGTAACTAAGTTTGGGGCTCCCATCTGTTCTAGGCCTTGCTGTTTGAGTCAGATTTGGAAGTCCCCACATGGGAGCTTTTGTAAGATCCTTGCATCCCTAACAACAACCTAGCATCTGATGATAAAAAAAAAGTTTCAAGGCATTAATTCATTTTATCCAACAACCATATGAAGTATATTGTGCAAATATAATCATCCTCTTTTTAGAGAAGAAACAGAAGCTCAAGAGTCTAAATGACTTGCCCAAGGCCACATAGGAAATAAGTGACTCTGAAAACTTCTTACTGTGTGGAATGTCATACTAGATGTTAAGGGATTAGGTACCAAAGAAATCCCAGTTTTTTCTTTTTTTTTTCAAGGAGGTGAAAGAGGAGGTTTCAGGAAATGATAAGGTTTTTAAAAATCAAGAAAAAAGTCCTTTCAGACATTTCATTAATAATAAGGGGTATTTTCATAGTTCTGGGTGGAGTCCTAGAGATGGTATAATCTTTTGTATGTTTTTGGTGATCCTAAATAAACAACTGAAGATGAGACTCCAAAGTAGTCAAGGGTCATCACCATCTTCCCTCCAACCCCCACCCCAAACAAACTCCAGTGAAACTAAACTCTGTGTGATGATAAATGACTAAGCTTGTCCCTTGAGGAAGGATAAGAAAAAGTACTTCTCTTTTGTGGTTGTGGGGAGGACTGTGGGTGTGGGTACTGACAAACTGCATTGATCAGTTGGTCAGTTTTGTTCATTCTTTTTCTTAGTTACAAGAGATGGCTCACTGGGTAGAAAGCAGATGGGGGTGGATTTTGAAATGAAGACAGTGTAAAAACAAACGGTATCAATTCATTTGTATGGGCAATCCATTGATGGAAGAGTGTTACCAGTGGATGTGGACCACTGGATTCAGACACAGGATCAGCTTCTTCCTACCTGCATGATGTGGGGCATTTCATTGCTCCTCTCCCTGGGCCATTGGACCAGATACTCTCTGATGTCCCTTCCACCCCTAAAACTATAATCCTAGGAATAAGTGTGGCAATGAATATTAATTGGACACTTAAGTATTACAAAGATACCAATAAAGTAAACAATTCAGAGGAGTTTTTCATTTCAAGATTTGCCAGGGAAAGTGAGTTTTGATATCTGTTTTAGATATGATGAAGGTGATGAAGTAAAAGAAATGAGTGAAATAAATCTAGGTGGGATGCCTCAGCACTAAGTGAATGTTTATTTTGTATTTGTTTAGTCACATCCAGTTCTTCGTGACCCATGGACCATAACGTGCCAGGCCCTTCTGTCCTCTACTGTCTCCCAAAGTTTGTTGTCATGAGGTTTTCTTAGGAAAGATACTGGAGTGATTTGCATCTCCTGCTCCAGTGGATCACCTTTTGTCAGAACTCTCTACTATGACCTGTCTGCCTTGGGTAACCGTGCACAGCATAGCTCATAGTTTCGTTGAGCTACACAAGCCCCTCTACCATGACAAAGCAATGATCCAGTGATTAATTTATTTACTTAATCCCAACTTTATTTAGAGACCATTTCTATCATGATATCATATCATTATCTATATTTGATACACAATTCTTTAGGCCTAAGGATTTTATACAAGTCTCTGTGCACTCTGTTGAGGAAAGTACCTTGCAAACAAATTAATATGTATATATGTATGTCTGTGTGTATATGAGTTATTATTAGATGAAAATGTGTTTCATTGACAACTGTCACTTGAACAAATATTGGCTTTGCCCTACTTGTTCAATTTCAAGGCAGGCATATGAGCCAGTGAGTTTTTAATTATATCTCTCCCCAAGATGTAGATTACCCTGACTAGAGTGTCAGTGATAGGAGAATACACTTGAGTGACCCAGGTCATTAGGGAGAGAGCCAGGCTGCAATGAAGAGGTTAGAAATTGACTTAGAAAGAATAGTAATTAGTGAAGCAGAAATTTCACATTGAATGAAAAGGATGGGTATGAAAAGATGAAATGAGTTCCCCAAATATTATGAAGTGGTAAGAAGAGAAAGGAGAGAGCAAAAGACAAAAGCAGAGGATGTGGAGAAGAATTAGAAAGACTTGTTAGACTGAGGGATAGTAACATGGAGTAGATAAAAAAAAACAAAAGGAAAGAGAATACAATTAAATGGTACTCTGTGAAGTGGTCCAAGGATGGTGATAAAGGAATGGACCAGGTACGCAAAGAGTAGAAGGAAGAGGGTGGAGGAGAACAGAAAGAAACCTAAGGAAGTTCAGATCGGTGGGGAATAAAAAAGAGAAAATAGAAGCGAAGGTGACACATACACATGGACAGAGAGAAAGTGATTCTTCTAAATATTTATGATAAAGGACAGCAGAAAAGTTCTTGTAAAGAATCGTATATTTATTTGCTTTCAATCAACGGTACCTTTTAAGTGCTCACTCTGTGCACATTGTGGTACTAGGAGGCACCAAGAATCACACAAACATGGTTCTTGCCTTTGATGGACAACAGTCGGTTTGGTAGAAAGAAGCACATGTACACAAGACAGATAATGGAAAATACCTATCAATATGTGCCAAATGGGTGTCATGAAAGGTCAGGGGGAGGGGAGAACACTATTATTTGGGGATAGATCAAAAAATCCTTCAGGCAAGTATGTGGCACATTGGATAAAGCCCTACACCTAGAGTCAGGAAGACCTGAGTTCAAATGTGAGTTCAGATACTTAGTAGCTATGTGACCCTGGGCAAGCCACTTAACCCTATTTGCCTCAGTTTGCTTATCTGTTAAATGAACTGTCTCTGCCCAGAAAACCTCAGATGCAATCACAAAGAGTTGACACAACCAAAACCAACTGAATAACAAACAACACAAAATCCTTTACAGATAAGTTGGAATTTGAGGTAAAAAAAACTATGGCACATGGTAAGAATCTGAATAATCAGAAGAGGCATTCTTGGCAGGGGATTTTGGAGGAGCAAAATTATAAAATATAAGTATATTATTTATATAAAATATAAGTAAGTACCCTAGAACCTAGGAAATGGGAAATGGTGGAGTCCACAGGGAAGGAAAGATACCATGCTCTGTGGAGATGAGATGGAGAGATAAAAGTTGGAGTCAGCAGCCCCCACTCCTTATTAAGGCGCTAGGTGGTACCATTGTGAGACTTTGAATCACAAGGCCTATGTTTGAATCCTGCCTCAGACAACTTACTAGCTATACAACCTTGGGGAAAGTCATTTAACTACTCTCTGTGCCTCGGTTTCCACTTTCTCTAAAATGGGCAAAAATAGCACTAGGTTGTTGAGCTAACATATGTAAAGTGCTGTGCTAGCTTTCATAAATTCTGTTTTGGAATTCCAAAAATATTTATAATCCCAGCACACTGGTAACAGCTGCTCATTTTATAGCTGTCTGTATGCACACAAAGAAACAGGAAGAGTTGAAATAATTATATGTAGCTTTAACTTTACTTATTCAAAAAGTATCTATACATGGTCTTCTGTGTACAGGACACTGTGCTAGGTACTTGCGAAGATAAAAAGCTTAAATAACACTTGGTACCTACCCTCACAGAGCTGATAATCCAGTACCTCTCTGTAGAATATATACTGACCAAGTAAGATGATTCATATCATTGAAAGAGTTAGATTTTTTTTAAATCTTTATGTATATGTATTCATTTTGACTAGATGATACAAATCAGACTTATAAGAAATATCTTTTGTTATTTATTTAATTTTTCAATTAACAAAAGGCTCCTCCTTCTCTCCCTTCTCCCTTCCCCATTGGAAAAAAAAAAGAGAAAGAAAAACAGATCCCTTCTAACATATGCAAAGTAAAGCAAAATAAATTTTCCCATTGGACTCATGATGGAAAATACTATTCATATCCAGAGAAAGAGCTATGGAGTCTGAATGAAGATAGAAGCATACTATTTTCTCTCACACTTTTTTTTTTCTTTCTCTTGGCTATTCCCTTTTGTTCTGATTCTTCTTTCATAACATGACTAATGCTGAAATATGCTTAATGTAATTGTACATTTATATACTATATCAGATTGCATACTGTCTTGGGGAAGGGGTAGAGGAGGGAGGGAGAAAAAATCTGGAACTCAAAATCTTATAAAAGTGAGTGTTAAAAAAAACGAAACTATTTTTGCATGTAATTGGAAAAAATAAAATAAATTCTCCCATTGGGCTCATCTCATTTTGTACCCTGCGTTCATTAGCTCTCCGTCAGGAGGTGGTTAGAACACTTCATCATCAGTCTGTTGGATTCAGAGTTGGCCATTCTATTGATCAGAGAGAGTTATGTCTTTGCAAGTTGTTTGTTATTGTATAAATCGTTTTCCTTTCCCAAGGAATTATCCTTTTCTCTGTTTTGCTTTGCACTGGCAGACATAGTCTAAGTGCCCTGGGTCAGTTCAAATGACACACAATTGGAAAATGTTTCTCCTCATATGTAACAGAGCCTTGAAAACAAAGAGAAAGCACAGTATTGAAGTGCTTTTTAAAGCTAGAAACATTGGCACTTGATCAGCAAATGTGAACTGTCTTAAAACCAAGTCAACAGCTGCTTCATTCTCTTGAAGGGTCCATTTTCTAGAATCCCAAATGGGACTGAGGCTCAACCTTGTAGAGAAGCATGCATTGATTGCACTGGGCCTATCCAGCACTATCTCCACAAGTCATAATCAGGGGTGGGAAGCGGAGAGCAAGTTCGTGTGTAGGAATTGACGCTCAGAGGAAAGTATTCCATAAAAGATGACTTCCCAGCATGGGAGAAATACAAATCATCTGGAAGGCCCCTGGCAGCATCGCTTTGCTCACTTGTCACAATAAATCTTTGACAAGGCAAGGCGCAACGTTTTCTTCCCCTTGGCACTTCTGTTTTTTGTTTTTTTTTCTATCAGAAGAAGTGTGTATAGTGATGGAGTCACTTGAGCTGGGTTAGTGTGGGGGCAGGGGTTGCTTAGAGAAGTCAGCCTGCCTTTGTAGGAATGATCTGGATTTACTGTCGATTGAAAGTGTACTCTTACTGAGAATTCCCTGCCTGGGAAGAAAATATGTAGAAACAGGCCTACAAGATAGACGAGGAATAAAATAGAGGTCTGTCAACTCTTGGCTCCAGAATGTGAAGGAAAAGAATATTTTTTGACCCTAGTGATCACATGGGTTTCAAAAGTGTGCCTTATGTCAAAGGCTCACTCACTTTTAAGGCAAACTCCTATATTGCCAGGTGGTTGAGGAATTTCATGAAATCAAAAATAAGGAATGGTGTCTTTAGGAGCAGGGACATCATAATATCAAGAGAAATTGACTATCCATCTCTCTTTTTTCCTGTATGAAATAATTACACCTGATTGACCAAAGGATAATTATGTTCTCTGCAACTCTTTATGATGCCCCAGTTAGTGACTGAAGCTGTAATGCCTACAACTCACTTTCTTGGAATTCCATCTAAATCTGTCACCTTTGGTTTGAAGCCTTGGAGATCCTGCATGTGAAGCCAGCAGTAGAACCTTGTTATTTTCCAATAACACAAGGGATCCATGTTCTTATCAAAGTGGATGATCCAACCAGTGGTATGGATTGATTACCAACTAGCATGTGACTCTTTTCCATATTGTCCCACAATTCCTCCACGAGGGGTTCACCCATGCCAGGGATCTTTTTCTAGGTCTCTTACTCTACTAAGTGGTTATCAGTGTAGTAGTCAGGAAAACCATCTGTTACTCTTTATCATGGCTACATGACCAGACCATCTCCTATTCTGTCATACCTCTCATAGTCAATACCTTTTATGTAGCTTTTCACAGGCAATTGGTCATTGTATGAATGTATGAAATGTATGTAACCCTTGCCCTTTGTATGAACCACAATTTTGATACTTCAGAGAATTTGATATTCCATGATTCATAGGCACATAATATCGTCAGAAGTGGAATTTCCCAATAACCTTTCATCTAAGGACAGAAAAATATAGTGGAAAGGCAGAGCCATATAGAGAAGGTATTAGATTTGAAATCAAAGACCTGGGTTTATAGCCTACCTCATGACTGTCACCTAAGGGAGAGCATTTGTGATATATCTGGTAAAGAGGGGACTCAAACAAATAGTACACAGACACTTACTTACTAATAGAGAGTCCCTGGGAAAATCAATTAGCTTCTTTATGCCTTAGTTTTTTCATTTATAAAATGTGAAGGTTGGACCTGATGATCTCCTAGATTCCCTCAAGTGCTAAGTCTGTGTTCCTATCATCCTATGATAAACCTAACAATACAGAATAGATGGTGGTGACACTGGATATCTATGTATATGTTTTCCAGCTCTTCAAAGGATCTGTGTAGGTACTCTCAAACGGCACAGATCACAAGCCCTTCACACCTTCAAAGACAGTCTTTATGAATTGCAGCAACTAAAACCTATATCACATCACAGGCCTACCTTCTGAGGGCAAGACTCTGTACTCAGCCAGCCTGGGCCTCAGATAATAGTCCGTTACCAAACCCAGCCTCAAAGGCTTTCTAGCTTGGTAAAATCCACCAGAACTTTTACTATACTGGCATAACCAAAGAGAACCCAAAGTCCCCGCTAAATACATGATGAGGCCTCAAAGCAGAATTTTGGCAGAGCTGTATTAATTCTATCTTTTAAAAAATATGTACATCCTATTATGCTATAAGAAATGATAAAGCAGACTTCAAAAAAACTTGGAAAGACTTATATGAATTGATACTGAGTGAGGTGAACAGAACCAGAACATTGTACACAGTTATAGTCACATTGTGCAATGACTGACTCTGATAGACTTGGCTCTTCCTCTCTTCTCTTCTAAGACTGCTCTGAAAGGCTCATAACGGAAAATGCATATCCACATTCAGAGTAAGAATTATAGAGTCTAAGTGCAGATCAAAGCATACTATTTGCTCTCTCTCCCTTTTTGTTTTGTTTCATCTTTCTCATTGTTTATCCCATTGGTTCCAAGTCTTCTTTACAACATGACTGATGTGAAAATATGTTTAATATGAATGTATAGGTAGAGCCTATATCAGACTGCATGCTGTCTTGGGGAGGGGATAGGGAAGGAAGGCGGAGAAAATTTAAAACTCAAAAGCCTGTGGAACTGAATGTTGAAGACTAAAAATAAATTAATTAAAACAATAAAATATGTGTATCATCTAGGGGAATGTTGTTTCACAATATTCTTTTTTTAAAAAACTTTACATTAAAATTTTTTGATTGAGTCATCAATGACCTACAGAAACTGTATCTGATATGTTTTGTTCTATTTCCCACTTGTTTCATTGAGACCTTGTAAAGCTATCAAGTAGTAATCCCTTTTGAGGCATAAATTAACACTTTCATGTTGCTACTTGAGTCATTTTAAATAGGAATGTAATACTAAATGTTAAAAGAAAAGGAAGTCCTCCATCAGTCCAAACTGTATCACATCTTTCTTTCTTCCTTCCTTCTCCCACCCTCACTTTCTAATTCTTGCTCTCTGTATAATAATCAAATCACTATCTTTGCTTTGGGAAAGGACTGTCAAGTGACAGTCAGCAAACATTTATCAAGAGTCTACTATGTGCTGGGTACAGTGCTGGGAGCTAGGGATGCAGAGAAAGGCCAAAAACAGTCCTTGCTCTCAAGCAATCTATGGAGGAGACAGCATGCAAATAATTATGTACAGAGAAGCTATATATAGGATTAAGGGGAAATAATCAGTAGAAGGAAGGATTCCTGTAGAAGGAAGGATTTTCTCTAGGATGCCAAGGAGAGAGATGAGAATTCCAGGCATGGGGTACATTCATTGAAAAGTTCAAGAGATGTTTGATGAATAACAAGGAATCCAGGGCTGTTGCTCAAGGAATTTCGTGGAGAGTGAGATGGGGTAAAGTGTAAGAAAAGTGGTAGGGTGGAGGGAGCAGACTGGGAAGGACCTGGGACACCAAAATTTTGTATTTGACCCTGGAGATGATAAGAAGCCACCAGAGTTTGGGGGTGAGGGAAGTGGCATGATTAGACCTGCATTATAGAGAGATCACTTTGACAGTTGAATGGAGGCAGCAAACCCACCAGCAGGCTATTGTAATAGTCCAGGCGTGAAGTGATGATGACCTGCACTAGAGCGGTGGCATTGTTAGAGAGAGAAGAGGTAATATTCAAGACATGTTTCAAAGATGAAATCGATAGACCTTGGCAACAGCTCAGATATGGGAGGTGAAAGAGAGCAAAGAGTCCAGGATGACTCCTAGATTGCAAGGCATGAGGGACTGGGAGAATGGTGTTGCCCTCTACAGTAACAGAGAAGGTAGGGGTAGGAGTGTAGAGGGAAAAGATAATGGGTTCTACTTTGGACATGTTGAATTTAAGATGTCTAATGGGCATCCGTTTCAAGATATCTGAAACATAGTTGGAGAAGACGCATTGGTAGTTAGTAGAGAGATAGAGGCAGAATAAGTAGATCAGCATAGAGATGGAAATTAAGTCCATGAGGGCTGAAAGAGCACCAAGTGAAGTAATATGGAGGAAGAAAATAATAAGACAGGCCCCCTGAGGGACAACTACAATTAAAGGACAAGATCTACAGGAGGATCCAGCAGAGGAGACAGAGTAAGAAGAGAACCAAGAAAGAGTGATAACTTAGAGGAAATGGAGTATCAAGGAGACAGTGTTGAATAGTGTCAAAGGACACAGAGAGGTCAAGGAGAATGAGGACTGGATAGGCATTGGATAGGCAACCAAGAGATTATTAGTAACTTTGGACAAAAGTTTCCATGAAATGATAAGGTCAGAAACCACTGTAATCTATGTTTCTGTGTGTAGGGACTTTTTTTGCTTTAAAAAAAAAAAGAGTGAATCTCCAGCATTTAGCACAATACTTGTTATTTAATTAATGTAATTTCATTAATTCTTTTATTAAAAAAAAAAAGCTAAGGCACTGAGAAGTTAAAATTATTTGTCCAGGGTCACACAAGAGAGTGGGTAGCAGAGATGAGATTTGGGTTCAGGTCATCTAATTCCAAATCAAGTGGAAAGATTCCACTAGTGCAGGGGCAAGTTCCGCACCCCTGGTCTAGACCAGGCTTCCCTTATTTTTAGTAAGAAACCTTTTTTTCCTAACAGAACTCCATTGCTAAGACTTAGGTTCCTAAATCTAGAAGGGACCACAGAAACCATCTTGTCCAACTCCCTGAGTTTGACAGATGAGGAAACTCAGGTAAATGGAGGTTATTTGGCTTGCTAAGCTAGAACAGGTAGTAAGCATCAGAGATGGAAGTTGAATCCAGGCTCTTTAATTCTGGAGGTCTTTCTAGAACTTCCCCACCACTGCCTTCCTTCTTCAGCCCACTGGATACTTCCTCTCCCTGCATGCTACTTCACTCCCTTCAAGAGATCTTATCACAATGCACAAGAAATGTTCTTTGCTTCCTGCTCTTACTCAATCTAGTTTTTAGTCAGATAATCCCACCCTCTCTTCCCCATCCCAAACTTGAATTTATGCCTGCTCTCTACTCCTAGAATATTCTTAACTTTGCTATACATGTGATATTCTTACCATCTATGCATTTGTTCATGGTCTGTTGTCTACATATTTCTTCCACGTTCATTTTGGTGTTGGCCGTCATAGGCTATCCCTCCCCAGAAGATAGGGAACTTCTCATGGAATTCACAGTAGCTGTGACCAGACCATGCTAAAATAAGTACATAATAGATGCCTTAATAAGTGCATTTCATTGTAGCTTTAGGGCAACAGGGGTTCCCATTTTTGAGCTTCTCAGATGTGTCCCCTTTTTGTGTATCTAGAATTGGCCCAGCTTTGGTAGCAGTCATAGCTGCTAAGAGGTTGTCAGAGAATAGGGCTGAATTCCAGTGAGAGATTTACAGATTTCACATGGTCCACCCAATTATTCCTTCTCTCCTTGGGAAAGTTGATAACAGATGGTCAGTACCTTTATAGCAGATTCTATTATAAACCAGAAGGCTTTTGGAAGATAAAAATGCTACTATGGAGCTTTGCAGGCAAGTCTGAACTGATACAAATTTCCCATTGGATTTTGTTTCCTTGGAAGATACATAATTTTTTAGACTATAGCTTTTTGGACAAGGCCTACCCCATCCCATCTGCAGTTAAATTAATTCCCTAGCACCATTTGTAGGAGTAAAGTATTACAAAGAAGTATACATCAGTGTCAGTGAGCATCTTCTTATGTCATTCCAAACCTGGTTAGTACTGGAGAATTCAGTCAGTATTGGGAAACTAAGTGAATGTTAATGGGAGAGGCATGGAGTTTATTACTCACCTGCCTGTACCATCTGGATGGTCACAGCTCAGCAGGCATGGTGGGCTTCCTGCACATTAGCAAAAAGAGACTGAGTCCTGAAGAGTGGAGAGCTCTGCCCCTCTGAAGCCATAAAACAATGGTCATCATGAATAAATTGTAGCTGGCTAAATGCCCTGGCACTATAACCTGCTAGGCAATTGTCACATTTGAACAGTTAAAGGGTAAGATGCCATTCAGTGGTGAGAAGAGGGGAAAAAACACAAACTATTGAAAAGTAGTGGGAACCGAGCAGTTGGGAAGAATAATCTGTTACTAAATATGATTGAGTTAAGAATAAAATGGGTATCTAGTGTTGGAAGGTTTAGAAACAGGGATGAAAATAGGCAGGGCCATTTGTGGTCTTGGCACGATAGTATTGGCAAGGCTTGGGTTTGCTTGGTTGAAGTCAGTGATTAAGAAATCATTTTTAGGTTATAAGACAGTAAGTACACTGAGGGCAGAACTTTTGTTTTATCCATCTTTGTATCCTCTCGATACTTAGCATGGTAATAAACACTTCATAGGATTCTGAACACCTTGTTGTTCAGTTGTTTCAGTCATGAATCACTTTTTGGGACCTCATTTGAGGTTTTATTGCCTGAGATCCTGGAGTCATTTGCCATTTTCTTCTTCAGTTCATTTTACAAATAAGGAAACTGAGGTAAACAGGGTTAAGTGACTTGCTCAAGAACACACAGCTGTCTGAGGCTGAAATTTGAACTCAGATCTTCCTGACTCCAGGCCTAAGGAGTTCTATTCACTGTGCCACCTAGATGCCCTTGACCACCTGATAGGTATCCTGAACACCCAACCCTCATCAAAAACTACGTATTGGATATTTCTAATTGAATGGCCTATAGGCATGACAGAATGACTTCTCCAAAACAGAACTTATTTCTCCTCTAGTAGTTACCCCTGTCTCCAACCTTGCTTTCTAGGAGGACACCATAATTCTTCTTGTCACTCAGGGTTGCAAGGTCAGAATTGTACCCAGCTTTGCAGTCTTCCTCACCCCATACATCCAGTCAGTCACCAAGCTTCAGATGTCTAACATCTAAGATCTTCCCCTTCTCCATATCTGCAGCACAGTTACTCAGGTTTAAGCCTTAATTACCTCTCAGCCCAACAGGTTCAGCAATATCCTTATTGCTCTCCCAACTCCCTCCTCTTCTTATCCCTATCCCAATCCATCCTCCAGCTAGCTCCTAAAATGATATCCCTAAAGTATGTGTTTGACCTTGTCACTCCCCCTGCTCAATAAATTCCAATGACTTCCTATTTCTTCTAGAACCTCCTCTGTCATTCAAAGCTCTTCAAAATTTGGCGCCAGTGTATCATTCCAGATGTACCACACATTACTTCTTTTCACACACTCAGCAGTCCAATGGAAATGGCCTTTTCACCTTTCCCCATCACGTAGTTGCCAATGCCGCCTTCCCTGCCTACCGCAGCTATTGTGTGTGTGTATGTGTGTATATGTGTGTTCTGAACTTTAAAGTTCAATGCAGCTTTGACTTATCACATGAACACAGAACTTATGGGCCAAAGGGTCAGGGTCAGTGAGTTTTGCTCCATTTAAAAGGCAAGATAATATTTGGGAGGGTTCCGATTATCTCATCTAATTTTGTCAGTTAGGAAGGGATGTAATAATAAAGCCACTTTCCAGTCCTGACCATTTGCAGAAAAGATAAGCATTCTTGGCTCCTATTTAGAGAGGCATATGTTTTCAAACTTAACTTTTACCAAGGAACAAGAAAGGTGATAGGCAGGAATTTAGCAGCCAGAAAGCAAGGTGTTAGATCATTCAGGAGGTGACTTTTATTAGCTTTTTAACAGTGTTTTGACCAGGAAGTTGGCTGCCTGGTGATGAATAATTGATGTGGGTATACCAGCTTTTTTTTAAGTTCATTAATGGATGCCTTTTGTTTTTACATGATGGTGAGATCTTGATATAAACCTGCGATTCCCACTCATCTCTGTGTCTTCCTTTGTTAACAAAAACAGACAAAAACAATATAAAACAACTAACATACTGCTTCCATTTTATGGTGTTTGAAACATTCCTCACCAGTAGTTCCCTTCTTCTCTGCTGAAAAGAAGAAAGTATTTCTTCACTTCTTGTGCATGTGACATAAAATTATGCATATTAACATATATCAAAACATATATATTACATATATGTTAAAACATATATTACATATATGTGTTAAAATATATTACATACCTGTTAAAACATATATTACATATATGTGTTAAAACATATATAATAAATTATCTTTATTAACTCTCCTGGTTTTATTTATTTTGCATCATTTAATGCAATTCTCCTCAAATATCTCTGGATTCTTCATATTTGTCTTGTCGTGATAGGGATAAGGACTGGACCTCTGATTTTATGGAGTAAGAAACTCCCAGATGAGAAAACTCCCTCCAGGCAATGCAGATCAGTGCCTTCTCTGAAATTTATAGTATTAGAGAGCTGTCCAGAGCTTTTTTTTTTTTTTAACTTGCCCAGAATCATGCAGACAGTACCAAAGGCAGGTTTTCCTGGCTTCTAGGCTGGCTTTCTATGGACTGCACCAGAGGTATCAAACTCCTGACTGCTCCAGAAAAAACACCTGAGTGAGGAGGGAACCAGATTAAAACATAGTTAAAGGACTGCTTAACAAAATAAATAAAACTATAATATAACATAATTTATGGCTTTCTAAGTCAATATGAAGCCCTTGGAGTTCCTTTTCTATTTGAATTTGATATTTCTCTACTTACCATACTGTCCTCATTTCTTAATATACAACACTATTACAATTATATATCACAATGTCTTTTATTTCTAGGAATTTTGAGGTTTTTTTGCTACTAGAAAAGTACTATTATGAATAGTCTGTTGTATCTATGGCTTTTTTTTTTTAATCTGACTTTGGTCTCCTTGACTCTCCCAATATTGGAATCTCTGGGTCAAAGTATACAAACAGTTTAGTGACCTTCTTTCATAATTCCAAATTATTTTCCAGAATGATTTTTATCAGTTTATAGTTCTACCATTAATACATTAGTATGCCTGTCTTCCCATCTCCCTGACAACATTGACTATTTCTTTTTTCATCTAAGCCAGTTTTTTTGGTGAGAAGATAAACCTAAGAGTAGTTTTAATTTATATTTTTCTCAATAATTAGAAGCAATCTCTCACATGATTGCTAATAGTTTGTAATTTTTTTGAAAACTGTTAATATCTAATGAGAAATGACTCTTCTTCACATATGTATATTAACTTCCTATATTCTAAATATTAGATTTTTATCACAATCATTGGTTTCAAAATTTTTTCCTTTCATTGACAGTATTCCTTCTTATTGTAGCCATATTGATTTAATTCATATAAAAGCTTTTTAACTTTGCATAGTCAAAATCATCTGACTTTTTTTCACTTATGAACTTTATTTGGTTGAGAATTTTCCCCCTACCCATAGCTGCAACCTTTTTCCTTTGCTACAGCAATTTGTTACTTGTCTGTAGTGGTGTAGAGAAGCTGCAGTATGCATAGATAGCAGGGTTACTCACAAGTTCTCAAAGTAGGAAAGGATTGGATAATTCAATTAAATTCATCAAGACTATATTACACCCTTGCTATGTGCTAAGCATTGTGCTAGGGCTAGGCTCAACAAAAAAATCATTGCCATCCATTCTCTTGGAAGGATATGAAACATTTACAAAGATAAATAAGTGTAACTTCAGGCCATATTTCTGACTTCTTCTACCATGCCCCAGCTCTTTATTCCTCTAGCCTTTACATTGAAAGCATCTTCCACTCTGTGATCTTTGATCCTCCTAGACTCTTTATTTAAGGAGGGCATCTAGGCCAGTCTTGTCTCATTTCTCTTTAGTCTGCTCCAGACTTCCCCTGTACTTCCTCTAAAATGTCATATTCCTATATAGTCCCTTCCTCCCTTTTCAGCTTCCTCTTATGTGTCATCCTCCTCTGTTAGAACGTAAGCTCGTTGAGGGCAGGACTGTCTTTGTTTCTATCTGTATTTGTATAGCCATGCTTAGAGCAGTGCTTGATTCATATTAAGCATATAATAAATGACAGTCAATTGACCGATTGATTGGACATGGCAAAAGCACTCAAGTGTCTCTGTCAAGAAAACCCCAAATGGGTGAAGAGTTAGACACAACTGAAAAATGACTGAGCAACAAAAAAATTTCATAGTTATTTCACAGGACCCTGGAGACAGTAGCAATTTGAAAATATTTAGGAGAAAATGCTGGGAATTTGTAGAGAAATTCCAGGATCCCAACAAAGAAAAATTAAAATAGCATCCTTCTCCAGAAAAAGCATCCCTAGCTCTCTCAGACAATCCTTGTGTAGCATAATTTCAAGCCCTTTCAGATATAGTCTGACAAGAGCAAAATCTTATTACTTCTTTTCCTCTGTATACAGTAATTCAATGTGCCTACTTATTCTGGATAGGTGAAGTACTGCCAACCACCAGATGAAGAGTAATATGATAGAACTCCAGAGAGGTAGATGGGAGCAAATGGTGGAGGGCCTTAAAAGTCAGTTGAAGGAGATGGAATTTTATCCCTTGCAAAGGTGCACTGAGGATAATCTTTTGGGAAAGCATTTGCCCCCTTCTTCATGCTTTGTGAGCCCTAGGATAAGTCCTATTCTAGGACAAACCAGTTTTTTCTTTGCAAAGGGCTGAACCTAAGCATTGTTTGACCAGGTGCAAGGCATGGAAAAAGCTTCTTGTCTCGTTCCTCTCTGGCTCAGCCTACCCAGAAGGGAACACCCATCTCTGGGGATCTAAATTTACCTAGTTGCATCCCACACAGACCTAGTGCTATATCATTAACATTGCTGCTGAAGAAAGGCATAATTCTGAAACTGTTATTAACTAGATTCTATAGCAAAAAGACTTACATGTGATCTCACTCACCACCCCCCCTCACTCCACCCCCTTCTCATCACTGATTTCCTGACCATCTTTCTGGGGGCGTTGAGGTTTCAGGTGGTTTGAAAACTGTGATACAATCTGTTGTATTTGTATAGAAATTGAAAAAGGAATAAAAAAGGTTACGCTTATCTTTAGTTCCTCTAGTAAGGCAGGAAAATTTCATGGAAACTACACACTGGTAACACTTTCCAAGTCCTGAAATCCCTCTGAACTGTGCTAAAAAGAAACAAGTGTTAGCTGCGCCTCAATGGCTCTATTAGAATGTGCCTTCCTTCCAAGGAAATCTGTTCCTACCAATGTGAAATACTGAACTTTCTTTTCCCTCCCCTCTGAGAATGAGGGTGGCATAAAGACAAGTAAACTGGAACAGGAGAAACATTCTGTGTGACCTGTGTGACCATAAGGCAAGTGACTGCCTTGCTCTGGATCTTGAGGTTCTTTATTAAATTCAACTAATATACACTAAATACCAATTATGTGTAAGTCACTGGTGTAGACAGCTGAGATACAAAGAACCCCTTCCTTCAGAGAGAAAAATAATAAAAATCAATGAACATATATTTAAAACACTTTAAAGCTTACAAAGCACTTCACATAGATGTTCTCATTTGAACCTCATAAGAGCTGTGAGGCAGGCAATACAGGAATTATTCTCCCCATCTCACAGATGAAAAAAATTGAGGTTCAGAGTGCCTGTGGGCATATAGCTAAGTCAGTGTGAGAGACATGCTCAAGTGAAAGCCTGTCTTAACTCTAGCGTGACCAATACAGACTGATTCTCCAGACTGACTTTGTTAAAAAAGGTGAAATAGGACTTGGTGATCTCTACAGCCCCTTCCAACTCTGAATCCAATCATCTAGTATCTCGTTGAAGTTGACTGACCCTACTAGATAGGTACTTTCAGGTACTATTGTACTGAGTCTCTATGATTCCTCTCTGAGAATTGATGACTCCCCTTTCTATTTCCCCACTCCCCTCCAACTTTAAAAAGGTCAAGACAGCACTATTCACAGGTGAACACTGCTTTAATGGATAAAATAGAGCACCTGTCATGAATTGATTAATACTTTTAGGACAAAGTCTTCATTTCATGCAAGAGGCATTGAAAATTAAGCATGTTGGAGTAGAAAGAGCAGGTAGAAGAACTGAGTTTGAACCCTGATTATAACATTAATTTTTCATTGTTTGTCCTTTATTCTCAAGGAGGGCCGGTGACATCACAAAGGTTATGTGTAACTTGCAAGTGAATTGGATTTAAGGGAAAGCTGTGCAAAGTCACCAGCCTCACTTTCTCCTCTGGAGCCATCTGGGTTCAGTGGCCAGATATAGATCAGGACAACAGGAGATGACATTTATTATACTAGCTGCATGACCTTGGGCAAACCACTTAAATTCTATTGGGGGGTGGGGAAGAGAAACAAGCATTATTAAGCACTTTTTTTTGTGCCAGGTATATGCTAAGTACTTTACAAATATGATTTCATTTGCTCCTCACCAAAACCCTAGGAGGTAGATGCTATTTTTAATCTTCATTTTACTTTTAAGGAAACTGAGGCAGAAAGAGGTTAACTGAAACTTGCCCAGCATCACAACTAGTAAGTGTCTGAGGTCAAATTTGAACTCAAGTCTTCCTGATTCCAAGCCCAGAGCTCTATCAGTTACACTACTTATACAATTAGAACACTGTGTAGCTTAAGACCCCTTCCAGCTCAGACATTCTGGAATCATTTCAGAAGGCAGCTGAGATGTGAAAACCAGAGACCTAGGTTTGAGGTCTTGCTTGCCAGTTACCTACTACATGTCCATGGGAAAGTCATGTCTCCACTTTGAGCCTCAGTTATCTCATCTGTATAATTGAGATAGCAATACTTCCATTGTCTACTCTACAGGATCATTGCAAGGAAAGCACTGTTGTAAATTATAAAGTATTAGTATAGTTATTGTTGCTATTTGTATTAATTAATTAATATTATTAATAACAAGATAGGGATATAAATAGTGTCAGGTTCTACCTATGCTGGCTAGATCCATAATCTGTGGGACATTCTTTTATGTAGGTACAGCATTGTTTCTGCCCTGCCCTCTTCTCTCCGTCAGAGATAGGAATGAGTTAAGAACAATAATGCCACCCATTTTCTCTTTTCCTTAGAATTTCTTTTGTTGTCATTCATTTGTAGACATTCAGTCATGTCTAACTCTTCATGATATCATTTGGGATTTTCTTGGCAAAGACACTGGATTGTTCTGCCATGTTCTTCTCCAGCTTATTATATAGGTGAGGAACTGAAGCAAACAGGGATAAGTGACTTGCTCAGGGTCACACAGCTAGTAAATGTCTGAGGCTGGATTTGAACTCATGTCTTCCTAATTCTAGGCCTAGTACTATATCTACTGCACTACCTAGCTATGCCTTAGAAGCCCTAGCTCCCTTTAAATTTCAACTCAAGTGGAACATTCTACATGTAACCTTTCCCAGAGCTTCCAGCTACAGTACCTTACTTTTGTACTGTTGTACTTATACATTCATTGTTCTGAAGGGGTTCTCCCAATAGAATATAAGCTTTTCAAGATCAGGGATGATTTCCTTTTTAATTTTGTATCCCTAATACCCAGCATAGTGTTAGCTTTGACTGATATGTAAGATGGAGAATTTTATAGCTATTAATATTATAGCTTATTCAGTTAATAATATTAATAAGTTCTTATAACAATAACAGCTAATATTTAGATAGTGCTTATTATATATCAGACATTGTGCTAAGTGCTTTAAAATTATCATCTCATTTGTTCCTCACAACAACCCTGCAAGGTAGGTACTATTATTTATCACCATTTTACAAATGAGGAAACTGAGACAAACAGGGGTTAAGTAACTTGCCCATGGTCACACAACTATTAAGTGTCTGAGACTGGATTTGAACTCAGAATTTCCTGACTCCAGACCGAGTGCTCTTTTCATTGTACCATTACTAGGCTTTGCCTATTTTATTGAATATTTGATGAATTAAATATAGATAAATTATTCTCCTTCTTCCCCAGAATGAAAAAACTTTTTTACATGCATGCTTAAGCATTTGAAAGAAAAAGTGGAATTTGTAACCTGAATTATTCAATTAAGTTCACCTAGTGTGTTCATTAATAGTGTGCCATTCATTGTGATAGGCCCTGGAGATAACAAAGACAGAAAAGAAAACAGCCCCTGTCTTCAAGGAGCATACATTCTACTGACATTGTTCAGTTCATTGTCTCCCTTTTCCACTTTATATTCCTATTACAAACATAGCCATCATCAGTACTGCTCTGTGGAGGAGGGCTGGGTTCCCATCTTCCCTGTCTGATCTTTTTTTTTTTTTTTTAAATTCATTGGCACTCTCAATAGCAATGAAAGCTGAAAGGGAAATAAATGCTGGGGAATTAAACTCTGACATTTTTTCTAAAAATAGCCCTAATAAATCCAATCATAGGTAATTTACCTGTCCTCTTGCCTCCAGGGGTAACCAGCCCTTGAATAAAGACCCTGAGGCTTGGCATTCCTCAAGCAATTATCTGTGATCTAAGTTCTTGGTGTCTGGGTGGTTTCTCAGTTTAGAAATAACATGAGTACAAATTGCCCTCATTCCCTTCTGACCACATGACCCTGTTTTCATGCAGTTTCCCCCCTGGAAATTAGATTAGGCTGTGCCATTCTAGAGAAGGGAAGTGGAGTGACAAGAAAAAGAATAGCATGAGAGAAGTGGAACTGGGCTGGTCTGCTTTTCTAATTCTGGACAGAAGGAATTTGCCCCTGCCTTTCTCTCTCTCTTTTTTTTTCTTTCCTTTTTCTTTTTTCTTTTCCTCCCTTTCTCTCTCTCTCTCTCTCTCTCTCTCTCTCTCTCTCTCTCTCTCTCTCTCTCTCTCTCTCTCTCTCTCTCTCTCTCTCTCTCTCTCTCCCTCCCTCCCTCCCTCCCTCCCTTCTCCTCTCTTCTCTCTTCTCTTCTTTTCTCTTCTCTTCTCTTCTCCTCTCTTCTCTTCTCTTCTCCTCTCTTCTCTTCCCTCCTTTCTCTCTCTCTCCCTCTCCCCCCACCTCATCTTTCTATAGCTTTGTAGCCCCTGGATGGAAAGGAGAAACAGGGGCTCACCAATGGCACAAATTTAGGTAAACATCCAATAAGCTTAGTCCACAGCAACCCAGGACTCCTGAACTCAAGTGATCCTCCATCTCCCCTGTAGCAGGTATACTCCACCATGGTCAGCTACCCCTCCTCCTACCAATTCTGATTTCTTCCTCTCACTTACTTGAATAAAAAAAAAATTCTTGTCACTTGTCCTCTTTCATGTGCATAGTTCCACACTATAATGGAGGCAGCCATAGCAGAAAAGTTTGGAAGTTAGAGAACTGGAGTTCAGATTCTGACCACTACTTAATTACATGTGAGATCATGGATACGTATTTAACTAACTTATTGAATTTTAATTTCTTCATTTGGAAAATGAAAGGTTTAGACCTGATGACTTCTGAGATCCCTTCTAGCTCTATTTATTTATGATGCTATGATTCTAAGAACTAGAGTTTGCTTTCCCCCCCCCTGAAAGTTTTCTAGTGAAGGTGGAGAAAATTCTAAAGGCTGCGAAGGCTCTGTGAATTCTATTGCTCTCAGTGGCCGCCAAGTATCTGAAGAGAAAATTGCTATTTCTTTGAACCATAAAGAAATTCATTTTTCTTGTGCATATCAACAGGGTATGAAAATGCTTTCACTTTTGTTCCCTTCAAATCCCCCCAGAAATTGCTGGGTTGGGCTGGCTAGCAACTAGAAAATTTACATTCCCAAGTGCCATTAACATTGGCATTTAAAAGACCTATATGAGAATCTTGTAAATTCCACGGGAGAGAAAAAGTCCCATTCCTTAAATGCATTGAAAAGTATGGCTATTATCTACCCATGGAAAGAAAGTCTGCAGTTACTTAAATTGCCTTTGTCTTCTTCTTTTCAGCTGATATTATCTCTACGGTAGAATTCAACCACACAGGAGAATTACTAGCGACAGGGGACAAGGGGGGCCGGGTTGTAATATTTCAACGAGAGCAGGAGGTAAGTGGGAGTGAATGCAAAATGCCTGTTGTTTTTTTCTTCCCCTTTCCTTTTTAAAGGAAGCTTCCCGCTGTTTCTTAATCCTGACGTGTCCCTCCCAAACCTGATTCTTTCCTAGGGAACTAAAAACTGCCCCTAAAGTCATTAGCATCAGCAGTTCCACATTCGCTCTTACAAAAAGCACCTGAAAAGACTGCATTTTCTGAGTGCCACCTTATTTTTTCTGAGCTGTATTGCATGATCCAAGAAGACTGCAGAATTCTAAAGAAGGCATGCAAGCCACCATTGCTTCATTCTGAATCGTCTTTGTTCTCTGAGCTACCAAAATTTCATCTCACTTGTTTTCAGATGTTGCTGGTTTACAAAAACATGGTGGCCTTTGCCAACAGATGTAGGGAGGGTAGTTAGGGTCAAGGGAGAAGAAAGCAATTGCAGACCAGTTCTGCTGAGAAAGAGCATACCCAAGGAGGAAAGGAATTGCCCAAAGTGACCTCTGGGAAAATATCGTGCTTACAAGTAGGCGATGTTATAACTTGCAGACAAAAGAAAGGTCTGTACCTCTTCACCATGCCATTGTAGCTAATTCAGCTATTAGATCAGTCAATAAAATAGCCTCTTGATTCCCATGACTTGAGTTGAACCCATTATGACTTCTGTTGCTCATATGAAATGATTTGTTTGCTTTCTGCCTCTGTTTTCACGATCTAGAACCATAGACTTTGAGGCATGAGGAATGTTTCACTTAGAGTTGTACTGTCCCTGGGCCCCAGTTGGTCAGAATGAGTGGCTGATGGTGATGCTCTGTGTTTCTCCCATATGTCCTCACTTCCCTCATTTGAAAATGCCAGAAATCTGCCAGCCACTTTGGAATCCTAGAGAGGAGGGTAATGTAGACAGAGAATATTTTGCATAAGTCCTCCTTACCGATTTAAAAGCTGCTCTGAGCTGAAAAGCCATTAAGTTTGCAACTACTGTTGAAAAAGGAAAGCCTCATTTAGAGGTGATATATTTGGTAATTGTGCATTATTTGCAATTAATTTTTATAAGACCTTCAAAAACCCTAGGGGGTTTTATATAAATTCAAGTGTTCAGAATTAAATCAGGCACCCAGCATATTCCATTGGCCCAAGAAATGTGGTTGGCAAGTGAAAATTAATAGCCCTTTGTGACCTGGAATTTTTCCTACATTTCCAAAGCTGTCTGGTGCTAATTGGTCTGGCACATACTACACACACTTGACAGTCTGATTTGGATGGTAGCAAATCAACAATCTTAGAAATTTATTTTTAAGGTAGACTGGCTCTCCTTGTGACAGCCAGGGTCGTGGTCAGAACCTCCACATTTGAGACATCCACAAACCCCATTTTTAAACCTTCATTCGCAATTTTTTTTTAAATTAGATTCACAATGATACTAAAGAAGAGTGTAGGTGCTGCTTAGCATAAATTACCCAAGGCTCACAGGGGCCAGTAAGAATTCTTTATTTCACATTTTCTCTTAGCTATTTTTACCTATTTTAACTTATTTAAATTTGGGAAGTCAGGCTCATTAGAAAAATGGAAGGGAAGGGCATTTTTTTTTAAGGCATTGTATTTTTCTTTCTCAAAATTTCAGTGTAGATAAATAACATGCAATTAATTAGTTTTGATTTGTGAAGAACCTTAAAGATAAAAAGAGCTGTATAAACATCAAGCAGGAGAAGGTGATAATTATCTAGGGTCAGGTTTTCATCCTAATTCAATGGCTGAATCTCAGGAGAAATTTATTCTCCCACAGAATCAGCTTAGAAGAAACCTTTCCTCCTTCTCTCTCCCCTCCCCCATACAACCATGCATTTCTCAGTATCAACAGAGGAACACCATTGAATACTTGTGGACAAGTGACTGGTCTGCCCTTCTCTTTAGGCTTCCAAGTCACTGGCAGATTTCTGGCATTAGTAAATGGAGAAAGTAAGGACATATGGGAGAGCCACAGAGAGTGCAGAGTGCTTCTCTAGAAGTTTCCCTACTAGCCATTCATGCTGACCAGTTGGAGCCCAACTGGTTTACTTTTCAGTTAAGATGTCGATAAGCTTTAGAGTTGGGAGGAACCAATTCAATTCCACCTCTTTTTTTTTCTAATGGATGAAGAAACTAAAGCCCAGAGAGCTTAAGTAACTTGCCTAAGGCTGCATAACAAGTGAATAAATAGTAGAGCCAGGACCTAAACCTTGGTCCTAGGATTCCAGATCCAATGTTTTTTTTTCATTTATAGGTGTTCAGACACAGATATGTAGAAACTAACATTTTATTCAGAAAGTTATTTTCAAGATTAATGCTTGTACAGCTGGGCGGGGGTGGGAGGAGGTGTGTGTATGAATTTTTGAGCCCAAATTTTCAAAAATGGAATCAAAAAGCCCTTTGGAAATATTCAAAAGCCCAGTTGGCCCTGGGACCTCATCAATTTGGTTGTTTCCTTCAAGTATGTATATGGCAAACCCATCCCTTCCTGCCCATCCTGAGGGACTCTGTCCCTGTAAGGAAGTTCACCCTTTAGGGGGTAGTGGAGAAGGCGGCTTCCTCAATTTCTCTTGAGGCATATATGCCTGGCACTTAGTAAGTGATTAATGTCTGTTTGCTGACTGACATGGTAAAGAAAAGTGTACATTTGTTAACTTTTTGAGGATATAATCCCCAAACTCCTAAACCACACTTTTTGTTGACCATTTTCCTTTATTTCCCCTCCCCATCCTAATTTTCCTCTCCTACCCCTTCACTCATCATTAATTTGGCACCTACTGTATACTTTGAACATCACATACCAAGGGAGAGACAAAAGAAACTTTTCCTTCATCCATTTGAGTCTGAATAACTTTATGTACCTTGTCCTCTGTTGTGTCTGTTAGAAGAGAAAATCATGACAAATGTATTCTCACTTTTTAAAAAATCTCTCTTGTGTTTCCCCCTCAACAGAGTAAAAATCAGCTTCATCGAAGGGGTGAATACAATGTTTACAGCACATTCCAGAGCCATGAGCCCGAGTTCGATTACCTGAAGAGTTTAGAGATTGAAGAAAAGATTAATAAGATCCGATGGCTTCCACAGCAGAATGCAGCCTACTTTCTCCTTTCCACTAATGGTATGCAATCATCATATCTAATGCAGATCACTAAGGCCTTAAAGTGTTAAAGTGTTAACCCTGACACTTTAAGGCTGATCCTAAGGCTAACATAGTACTTCACCCCAACCCCCAACAGCCCTGTGAGGTAAGTAGTATAAGCATTAAGACCCCCATTTTGGAGATGAGGAGACTGAAGCTCTAAAAGGTTA
Organism: Bettongia penicillata ogilbyi; assembly: GCA_023548195.1. Taxonomy (NCBI): domain Eukaryota; kingdom Metazoa; phylum Chordata; class Mammalia; order Diprotodontia; family Potoroidae; genus Bettongia; species Bettongia penicillata. The sequence goes on along the minus strand of JAJHZJ010000044.1, from coordinate 2,011,818 downwards.
CATGAGTCCAATCGTTGCATAGCTAGTCTATACTGGAGGTTTCTGACTCCAAGGCCAGTGCTTTTTGGACTTTTTATACTGCATGTAGTCTCAGAGACTCCGATTATTTGATTAATATAAAATGTATAGACCCAATAATTCAAGCTAACCTATATGTACTTGGAGACTTATCTAAATTAATAACATATTGATCAGCTCATCCAAGGATAACATTCACATTCTCTCTCCCATTAACTGCCTCTCATCATGCTCTATAGATGAAGACTTTTGGAGCTCTGAGAATGGTCTCCAGGAAGATTAGGCTTTCCTGCAATAGACACATCCTACCCAGTGTGTTAATGGGCCAATGTCTCTTTTGGGAAGTAGAGGTCATCTTCATGTTGTCTTTGCCTGTTTTGATGAAGAACCTCACTAGAGATAATAATCCAACCCAAAGAGATAAAATTCTTCATCTACACCTTTTCTTCCAATGATTCATTGAAGGGAAGTTGATAATCATTTATCCCAACAAAAAGAATACATGGAAATCTGTGTATTTGCAGAACTGAGGCAAATCAATGAGATTTGCTTATTGAGTGCCTGCCCCCTAGCAGAGTGAGGTATACGAAACTATTACTCCCTGTGGGAAACCCACTGTCTAGTAATGTGTACAGTCTAGGTATAGAGGCAGCATACACATGCATGAGATAATTAGAGAACAAAATGATATAGAATATAAGTACAATTGTGTAGCACAAGGGGCTAGAAATAAGATAGCATATGACACTAAAGTTTCTCTAAGGAAACAACATTGTCATTTGGGTCCTGTGTGTAAGCATGGTCTCTGGGTTGGATCTATTTTGAATGTGTCTGTGAATTTCTGTATTTATCTAATTCCTCTTTTATCTTTTCTAGTCTCAATCCTTAAGAACAACCAAGTGCCATATGGATTTTTTAAAACCTACCAATAAGAAACTGGAGCACTGAGCTCCTAGGGAGTAAATTTAGGAATGCCAGATAGTCTCAGAAATGACAGCGCAGGCATGCATATGTGTGTGTATTGTGTATGTATCCAAACATATGATACATGCATGTACACACACATGTACACATATATTTATATTGAAGGTATATTCTACACATACATGTATGTATATATCTGTGTATGCATACATGTATGTATATATACATACACATGTATATGTGTGTGACCCAGAGACCATGCTTACACACAGGACCCAAATGACAATGTTGTTTCCTTAGAGAAACTTTAGTGTCATATGCTATCTTATTTCTAGCCCCTTGTGCTACACAATTGGACTTATATTCTATATCATTTTGTTCTCTAATTATCTCATGCATGTGTATGCTGCCTCTATACCTATATTAGGCTGCAACATAGTGAAACTGGAAATTGCATTGTCATACAATGTAGGAAATGCTTTATGGAGGAAAAAAGGGACCAGGAATTTGAGGGGAGTGGGGGCTATATTCTTGAAATGTAAAAAAGACTTATAGGGAGGTCTCTAGCACTTTAGGTAGACCATCTATTGAGCTAACTCATGGGAGAACATGCATTAGAATCTTTCAAGATGAGTAAGCATAGCTTGGTTCATACCTGGCCCAATGAAGAGAACACCTAACATTGGTGGTGACATGTCAGATCCATTAAAGTGTAGACGTGGTAATAGGACAAATATAATTAGGGGTTATCTGCTCGTTCTGATACAAGGTAATTCAATTCTTCCCTTTGATTTCATTCGTTGCTTTGTTTACCTTTTGGGATTTTGTTTTCTTGAAGATAAAACTGAAGCTGATTTGTTTTTATTGAATAATCTTCGGATTATCTGCAGATAGTGGCTGAACATTCTAGTCCGAGAGATCTTGGAATGTGAGCCTGGTACTCAGGATGAATGAAACTTTAGATGAATGTGACTTAATTACTTTAGGAAGAGAAAAATAGCAAATTATCTCCTATAACCAACTTACTTTACATTATGGAATTTATTCTATTGATCATTGTAATAAAATTCAAAGACTTATTAACCTCGTTTGGTGGGGGAGGGGAAAAATCAGTGAAATGCAATGAAGATTAATTATATAGCATAATATTCTGTTAATTGAGTTTTTAAATAGTTTTTTGATTAACAAGGATATTATCTTCCCATTTGGGATACAATTTCACATGCTGACAGCATCTCAGAATGATTCTTATAAAAAAATTCCCATGTTGTTATATAATTTTCCTTTTTTTCTACAAATAGGGAAAATGGAAGCCCCCTTAAGCCATATAGGTTAACACATACCAAAAAATTAATGAAAGTCAATTGGAATTACAACATGGAAGAGAAAATTAAGATAAATGATAAGATTGTGCTTAAAAGCTGTCAGAAGTGATGATAAAATACTCAGAGAATCTGCCAGGTTAAAGAAAACATCATTATTCAGAATAAAGGCCACTTATTCCTGTGATTCTCTTGCACATCAAGATTCAGGACATTGAGGAAAGAAAGGCTGACTGATAAAGTCAAGGATGGCTCCAGGCGAGACAGCCGTGGAGAATTTTGATTAAATTTACCATCAATTATCTTTTTTAAAAACCATACCGATCTCATTATATTTATGAGTAACTTTAATAAAAACAAGGAGCTAATTTTATATCCTATTGGAGTGTACTTCTGATTGAGAAAACGTTTAATGGGCTCTTTTTTATTAAGTCAAGATACTGGAACCTATCGATTGAATTGAATTACTTTGCTAAGTTTATTTATATCAGCGATGATACTCAACACTGTTGATGAGATGGGAGGTGGGCCTTAAAACTTGACAGAATTTTCTGTCTGCTTAAAAATTTGCTCAAAGTATGACTCAGTATTCTGTAAACATCCTCATCATTATCACTACTATTAATGATAACGATAACTAGCTGGCATTTGTAAAGGTTTGCTAGACATTTTCTGTGCCATCTCATTTGATTAGATGCTTAAAGGCATGTGAGACACCAATGGCCATCTAGTCTAACATACCAAGCAAAGTAAGACTTCCCTCTACACCATCCCTGACAGCTGAGCATCTAGACCCTGCTTGAATACATCCAGTCACTATAGAAAAGGCAGTTATTTCATTTTAGGGACAGATATAAGAGTGAAAAAATTTTTTTGCTTATAGTGAGACAAAGCCTCTCCTCATGGATACGGAGTAAAACATAGTGGATAGAGAACCAGACTTGGAGTTAGGAAGACCTGAGTTCAAATCCTACCTCACTCATTAATGGCTACTTGTCCCTGGGTCAGTTTTTAACTTTGTTTATCCTCAGGTTCCTCATCTGGAAAATTCACAGGGTTATTGGAAGGATCCAATGTGTGATGTGTCAAGTGCTTTGGAAGCCATAAGTGGTATATTATTAATTATTAATATTAGTTATTAAATATTAGTTATTATTATTATTTATTATACGACTTCTCCCTTTCACCCTAATTTGCCCTCTTAGATTACTTAGAACAGGACAAAGAGCCTCCAAACAAGTAAGACCTACATTCTGATCCCACTTCTAATACATGGCTGATATTTATATAGGCAAACTTATTTAAGTTTGCAAAGCAGTTTATATATCTTAGTTTATTTGGTCTTCACAACAACCTTGGGAGGTAGGTATATTGCTATTCTTATTTTCCAGATGAGGAAATTGAGGCAGACAGATGCTAAGTGTCACATGGCCAGCCAGTATCTGAGGCAGGATTCGAACTCAGGTCTTTCTAATTCCAAATCCAACACATTGTCCATTGTACCACTTACCTGGGTAAACCACTTAACTTCCTAGTGCTTTAGGCCAGAGGTATCAAATTCAGGTTGCCTGCAACTTACAACAACACTCTCAGGGGCCAATGGGGAATATTTAATGAAATAAATAAAAATACAATTAAGAATAGATTATATATGTGATTTTTCTAGGCCAATGTGAGTCCCTCAGAGTTGTTCAGTTGTGTTTTTAGTTATGTCCAACACTTCATGACCCCATTTGGGGATTTCTCCACAGAGATACTGGAGCAATGTGCCATTTCCCTCTCCAGGTCATTTTTACAGATGAGCAAACTGAAGCAAACAGGGTTAAGTGATTTGCCTAGGGTCACGCAACTAGAAAGTGTCTGAGGCCAGCTTTGAACTCAGGAAGATGAATCTTCCTCAGCTACTAAAAACCCAGGAAAGAAAATTCTTTCACCAAAATCCTTGGCACCATCAGATGGTTCTACATCAGAAACTGCTATCATTTTATCAGTGGAAATGACATTCAAGGAGAGGCATGGCCCTCTGCTTTGCTGTTTCCCCCAGAGGATCATGGGATACTTCCATCTGACTTACAGCTGAATCTTGCCATATGTATTATCTCCATGAGCTCCTTGAAGGCAGACTGTCTTACCTAACTGCCTTAGAGAGGAACTAGGTCTTCCTTTATTTCTGAATGCCATGATCCTATTAATATGGCCCTCCAAATGAATTGGAGAGGTGGGAGATCATGTCCTGCTGCTGAATTTTTTTTATCCTTATATGTAGGACTTCAAATTTATTCCTGTTAAATTTCATCATCTGAGTTTCAATCTATCATTCCAACCATATGAGATATTTTCATATTCCCATCTAGTAAAGCAGCTATCACTTCTAGCAGAAGGTTGACTTGAAGTCATTACTAAAAACCAGAGACAGTCAATCTGGAGCTTGATACAATTCCAGATAGAATCATTCACTTATGCACTTACAATGGGTCAGACACTGTTCTAAGTATTAGGGACACAAAGGCAAAAACATAGTCCCTGCCCAGAGAGACTGCATTATAGTGGAGGAGGAAACATGAAAATAACTCTATTAATTAAAAATATAAACAAAGTAGATGGCAGGTGACTTCAGAGGAAACATAATGGAAGTGTGAGAGACTGGGAATATAGGTGGAACATGATCTCTAGTCTTAAGGTGCTTAAGTCTTACAAGAGTTATATCAACAGATGCATACAATTTATAGCACAGCATGGTAATTACCTTAAAACAGTATAGCATTGTAGCTAGAGGACTGGCCTTAGACTAGATACCTAGGACCAAGTTTGAGCTCTGACACATACTAACCTTGTGATTAAAGGCAAATCATTCAGCATCTCAGTGCCCTTGATGATCTTTACAGGTAGAGAGATTTTCCTCACTGGAAGTTCCCTATACAGATTAAATCATAGGTTGAGACCCTTCCAAGAAAAATAGTATGTGAGGATTACAAAATGAAATGTTAGGAAATCTGAGGGCGAAAGTGATTATCAACTAGATTATGGTAGTCTACTGGGGGAAGGGCCATTTGAGAGAGGTTCTAAAAGAATAGGTAGAAATTCAACAGGCAGAGGGAGGTAGGGAGAGATGATGTTCCAAGTATCTATGAACAACATGGATAAAGGTATAGACTTGGGAAAGAACAGTGCACATCACGGAGGTTACAGAGGAGTTAAGTTTGGCTTGAGTGAAGGCTGGGTGGAGATAAAGTTGGAAAGACAGTAGTGCCAAGTTTTAGAGGCCTCAAGTGACAAGTGGAGGAGTTGGAAAAACATTTATTAAGCTACTATTTTTTAAATAAATTTATTTATTTAACTTTTTACATTCATTTTCACAAAATTTGGGGTTCCAAATTTTTTCCCCATTTGGCCCCTCCCCCCCCAATACACCAAGCATTCTAATTTCCCCTATCACCAATTTGCTCTCTCTTCTATCATCCCTCCCTTCCCTTGTCCTCATCTTCTCTTATGTCCTGTAGGGCCAGATAATTTTCTATTCCCCATTATCTGTATTTCTTATTTCCTAGTAGCAAGAACAATATTCGACAGTTGTTCCTAAAACTTTGAGTTCCAACTTCTCCCCATCCCTCTCTCCCCACCCATTCCCTTTGGGAAGGCAGCCAATTCAATATAGGCCATATATGTGTACTTTTGCAAATGACATCCATAATAGTTGTGTTGTGTAAGACTAACTATATTTTCCTCCATCCTATCCTGCCCCCCATTGCTTCTATTCTCTCTTTTGATTCTGTCCCTCCTCAAGAGTGTTGATTTCAAATTGCTCCCTCCACACATTGCCCCCCTTCCATCATCCCTCCCCACCCTGCTTATCCCCTTCTCCCCCACTTTCCTGTATTGTAAGATAGGTTTTCATACTAAAATGAGTGTATATTTTATTTCTTCCTTTAATCGGATGTGATGAGAGTAAACTTCTTGTTTTTCTCTCAGCTCCCCTCTTTTTCCCTCCACTAAAAAGTCTCCTGCCTGCCTCTTCTATGAGAGATAATTTGCCCCATTCCATTTCTCCCTCTCTCTTCCCAATACATTTCTCTCTCACCGCTTAACTTCATTTTTTTAAGATATGATCCCATCCTATTCAATTCATTCTGTGCTCTGTGTGTGTGTGTGTGTGTGTGTGTGTATGTAATCCCACCAACTACCCAGATACTGAAAAGCTTCAAGAGTTACAAATATTGTCTTTCCATACAGGAATGTAAACAGTTCAACTTTAGTAAGTCCCTTATGACTTCTCTTTGCTGTTTACCTTTTCATGCTTCTTTTCATTCTTGTGTTTGAAAGTCAAATTTTCTTTTCAGCTCTGGTCTTTTCATCAAGAATGCTTGAAAGTTCTCTATTTCATTGAATTTTTCCCCTGAAGTATTATACTCAGTTTTTCTGGGTAGGTGATTTTTGGTTTTAGTCCTAGTTCCTTTGACTTCTGGAATATCATATTCCATGCCCTTTGATCCCTTAATGTAGAAGCTGCTAGATCTTGTGATATCCTGATTGTATTTCCACAATACTTGAATTGTTTCTTTCTGGCTGCTTGCAATATTTTCTCCTTGACCTGGGAACTCTGGAATTTGGCCACAATGTTCCTAGGAGTTTCTCTTTTTGGATCTCTTTCAGGAGATGATCGGTGGATTCCTTGAATAATTATTTTGCCCTCTGATTCTAGGATATCAGGGCAGTTTTCCTTGATAATTTCCTGAAAGATCATGTCTAGGCTCTTTTTTTGGTCATGGCTCTCAGGTAGTCCCATAACTTTTAAGTTGTCTCTCCTGGATCTATTTTCCAGGTCAGTTGTTTTTCCCATGAGATATTTCACATTCTCTTCCATTTTTTTATTCTTTTGGTTTGGTTTTGTGATTTCTTGGTTTCTCAGAAAGTCATTAGCCTCCATCTGTTCCATTCTCATTTTGAGAGAACTATTTTCTTCAGTGAGCTTTTGAACCTCCTTTTCCATTTGGCTAATTCTGCTTTTGAAAGCATTCTTCTCCTCATTGGCTTCTTGAACCTCTTTTGCCAATGGAGTAAGCCTATTTTTCAAGGTGTTATTTTCTTCAGCATTTTTCTGGGTCTCCTTTAGCAAGGTATTGACCCATTTTTCATGCTTTTCTTGCATCTCTCTCATTTCTTTTCCCAGTTTTTCCTCTACTTCTCTAACTTGATTTTCAAAATCCTTTTTGAGCTCTTCCATGGCCTGAGCCCACTGAATATTTATTTTGGATGTTTGGGATGTGGAAGCCTTGACTTCTATGTCTTTCCCTGATGGTAAGCATTGTTCTTCCTCATCAGAAAGGAAGGGAGGAGATATCTGTTCACCAAGAAAGTAACCTTCTATGGTCTTATTTTTTTCCCCTTTTCTGGGCATTTTCCCATACAGTTACTTGACTTCTGAGATTCCTTTCCACACCCACCTCACCTCCAGATCTGCCCAGCTAGTGCTTGGGGTCTGAGATTCAAATGCTGCTTCCCAGCCTCAGGGCTTTCAGCGGAGGCAGGGCTGCTATTCAGTGTAAGATTAAATTCAGGTTTGGGGGCAAGGCTGCCTCACAGGGCTCAGTTCCGTAAGGGGGTTTATGAGGAGATCTTCAACAATGGATCCGAGCTCATGTCTGCTTTGGGAGCTCCTGTCCTCTGTTGCCTCTGCTGCTGCCTCCCAAGGGGGCCTGAGTTATGGAGACACCCCGCTCCCCTCTCGGCCAGCCAAAAAGGCTCTCTCACTGACCTTTGCGCCTGTGGGTGGAGGGACTTGCACAGCCACTGGAGATTCTGTCCCTGAAGCCTGCTCAGATCTTCTCCTCTCGGGGCCACGCGGCCAAGGCAGGGCTGGGCTCTGCTCCGGGTCCGGAGTGCAATGGACCTTTGGTGTCAGTTTTTCAGATCTCTCTGGAACAGAAATCTCCTCCACTCCATTGTTTTGTGGCTTCTGCTGCTCCAGAGTTTGTTGGGAGTTCTTTTTTACAGGTATTTTATAGTCTCTGTGTTAGGAGCTAGCGTATGTGTGTCTTTCTACTCCACCATCTTGGCTCCCTAAGCTGCTATTTTGTACCAGACACTGTGCTTAGTACTTTCCAAATATTCTCTCATTTTATGTTCACTACAATTTTGATGGGTAGGTGTTATTATTATCCCCATTTTACGGATAAGAAAACTGAGGCAAATAGCTCTTAAGTGACTTGTCCAGGGCCATACAACTAGGAAGTAAGTACCTGAGGCTGAATTTGAACCTGGATTTTCTTGACTTCATGCCCAAGGCTTTATCTATTATATCATCTAGCTACCCCAAGAAAAAAGCTTTTTCTGGCATCTATGCAAAGGATCAATTGGAAGGGAGAGATGGTAGCTATCTCATGGACAGAGGGAAGGTGAAAAGACCTGTCAGAAAGTTTTTGCAAGAATCAAGAGAGACAGAAATTGAAGACCTCTAATAGGGTGGTGACAGTAGGAAAACAGAAGAGGGGCCAAATATAAGAGACATGCAGAGATGGAATGAATTGATGTCTGATGGGATGTGAGAGAGGAGAGGGAGACAAGAGCCATATGATCCCAGGATTACAATGCCTGGAAAAAAAGTGAATGGTGCTTCCCAGATAAAAATAGTGACATTTGAAGGAGGACCTAATTGGAGGGGACAAAAAATTTGTGAATTTGGGGGCATATAGCCAATCTACAACTATCTGCAAGGGGATAGAGGTCGCATGTGGCCCTCCAGGTCCTCAAGTGCAGCCCTTTGAGCACAGTGAATTCAAAGGGCCATGGCATTCAATCAAAGGGCTGCACTTGAGGACCTAGGGGGCTACATTGTGGCCTCAAGGCTGCATATTCCTCACCCCTGCTGTAGACCACTCAGAGGGTGAGCACCAGAATAATAAAGGGACTGGAGGTGTGCTACAGGAGCATTGACTGAAGGTACTGGGATTACTTAGCCTGGATAACAGAGGGTTCCAGGAGAAACTCTTTTTTACATTTGAAAGGCTTTAGCTTTTGGAAGAAGGATTAATCTTGTTCTATTTGAGGCCAGAGGGCAGAACCTAGAGTAACAGTTGGATGAGTCAGAGAGGCAAATTGAGGCTTTACATAAGGAAAAGTGATAATCAACAACTGTCTAGTGGTAAAATGAGGTTCCTTAGGAGGAAGTAGGTTTACTTTCACTGGAGGTTTTCAAGTAAAAGCAAAAAGTCACTTATCAATAAGTGGGATGGAAGGGAGGGGGAACCAGCACCTACCATGTGTCAGGAACTTTACAAATATGTCATTGGTGGAGGAGATTCTTTTTTGGATATAGGTGGAACAAGAAGGTTACTGAAATCCTTTCCAACTCTGAAATTCTTTGCAACTCGACATTTCCATGAGAAATATTCCATATTATCATCTCTCTGCATTTTTATACTCTGTCTTCCTCAGCAGTCAGGTGGTGCTACAGGAAATTTATATGATGAATTCCAAGGGCAAGTATAAATAGAATTGATTTTGGGGGGATTATTCTTCACTGTTAGGGGCTTATCTATGCCATGGCACCTTTCTGTTAACATGTACTATTGAGAGTTGACTATATAAACATGGCCTATGCCACATTATCTTTCCCTAAAATAGCAGTTTAGTATGTGACAGGATATCCAGAGGGAATATAGAACCCGTGGGGGTTTGGCACAGAGATTGGAAGTTCTAAATTAAACCCTGCAGCTGGTGCCAGCATTTCAGAACGGGAAGCTGTCTCACCTTCTGTCTCAGTACAAGCTGATGTGGGCCTTCAGGGTTGCCAGTGACTCACTGTGGAGTATACGAGATAGAAGCAGGGAATCATAGACCAGTAAGACTGGAGGGGACCTTAGAGTTCATCTGGGCCAATCCCCTCATTTTACAGAGGTGGGGGAAAAGTGAGGCCAAGAGATGAAAAGAGCCTTTTTCAGAGCATTCCCACCCCATCCCCCAAACTCTACCCTCTTGCTAGTCAGTGGCAGAAGTATGACTAAAACTCAGATCCAAAGCCTAGCCTTCCTTCCAAAGTCATCACTGTCACCTTTGCTGGTGGAACCTAGAATCTTTACTCCTAGGCTCCTTGTTCCCCATGCCCAAACAGTAGTTGTAAGTTGATTTCCCTCTAGGCTCTCCATTTATTGAAGAAGATACCCTTAGGTACACTAAGATGTAGGCATTCCTAGACTTTTTCATCCACCCTGCTATGGAACCTCTGACCTTTCCATCTGCTCTGTAACTGAATCCTCCTATATATTCCATGTCCTCCATAATGGCAGGAACAGTTTTCTTTTTCTAGTTGTATATTCAATGCTAGCACACTTCATAAATGCTTTCTCATTCATTTTATTAGAAATAGAAATCAGCGTGTTATAGTAGATAGAGAGTTGAGCCTGTAGTTTGTTAAGTCCTGAAAACATCTATCACCTCTGACCCTTTTGAGTTGTGCAACCATGTGCAAATCACTCAGGTTCTCTGAGCCTTAGTTTCCCCATCTGTAAAATAAAGAATTTAGTCTAGATCAACTTTAAGATCTCTTCTAGCCCTGATTTTATGCTCTATTTATTCAATGTCTCCTGACACGCATAGCACTTCCTGATTCTATCAGAGCATCAGATCCCTACAGAGAGGTTACTAATTCACTTTCTATGACTGAAAATGTATTTTACAGTGATGCTTAAATACATCAATTATTTTAGTTGTTCACAAAGCATACCTCTGTTTTTGGACCACTCTACCACTTTCATATATTCCAGGTCTGGGTTACTCAAAGCTCTTTTATACTGAACCCAATTTTTGTAACATTAGTCATTCAATTCAATACCAACTTTGTTTTCTGTTCTAACTGACATGTTTTCTGTTTCCAGTGCCTGGCACCTAGTTGATGCTTAATAACTGTTCAATTTCCTTTTGTAGATAAAACTGTGAAGCTCTGGAAAGTCAGTGAGAGAGATAAGAGACCAGAAGGCTACAATCTAAAAGATGAAGATGGCCGGCTCCGGGATCCTGCCACCATCACAACGCTGCGGGTAAGAGACTAAGAGTGTCCACCTTTCTAGAAGTATAGGGAACTTTTCCAAAATTAAATAAAATATTTATCTTCTAATTTGGACAGCATGTCTGAGAGGACTCCTCTTGTAAGACTGGAGGTGAGACTGTTGGCAATTTGTTTTCTCTCCATTGTGATGAGAGCATTTTAATCCAACGTGTGAAGAAATCCACATAAAGCTATAGCCTCACAGATTCTCTGGTAGCAGACGTTACTCAGAACTTAGGGGTGAATTAAAGATGTGACAGATGTGCTTGGTATTGGGGTCCCAGCAGTTTGGAACTTTTCAAATAAGTGTGAAGAACATGTTCTCAGGTCATGAGTCATCCAGATGAAAGCTAAATTTCTGGATAGAAATACTCAGGTGAGGGCCTTCCACTTAGCATTCAAGAACCTGCCCTGGTATTGGTTGGCCAGCTTTGTTAGTGTACAGAGCTGGTGATAGATAAAAAGCCATTGGTTTATCCCAGTGAGAGCAAATCATCCTTGCTGTGGTTCATGGCCATAGACTACTTTCCTCATTCTAATTGGTGCATCAGTAAATGGATGCTTATGGGTCAGACTGGATAAACCAAGCTAGATAACTAGATGCAGATCCATCTGAATGTCATGGAACCAATTCAAAGCATATGTTGTACTGATGGGGATAGGAGAGCAATATCTGCATCATTCTCTTTATAGATAAAAGTTGGTTTATCTCCACTGTATATTTGGTAGCAGTGCATCACACCCCAAAATTCATTGCTTGCCTGTTTTGACTTAACATTTCTTCATGGAAAAAACCCAAGGATGAATTCTGAGTTATCTCAATGACTCCCCAGGGAATGTCAAAAATCACTAGAGAGCCTATAAAGTGCCATTCCCCACAGGCTGCAGCCTGAATAGCTCCTGGCATCCTCAAGCCCATGTGGGCAATTTGATTGATCTTGCTCATGGGATTTCTGAGTGTCTATAACTTACCATCATCTGAAAAAACTCATGGGTTTTTCATACCTTTGTGCTGTGTCACTCTGGGAAATCTCATGCCCAGAAGGGGCACACAACCTCCAACAGGAGCCAGGCCTTGAGTCTTGGTCTCCGACAGGACAGAGACTTCCCCCATGGCCACACAACCAGACAGAAATGGTGATTTAATTGCCAAGCACAGAAGTTCTAGTGGAAAGACCACTAAAGTCTAGTGAACTGGCTTCTTGTCCAAGCCTTGCTCCTTTATTATGCCTAGTGTGACTTTATTGGCAAGTTGCTTCTCTTCCCTGGGATTCAATCTTTGGAAATTTTGAACCAGATGTTCCCTCAAGTGAGCACTAAACCTGTAGTAACAGGATCCATATTCAAACAGGAGCCTAGCTGTTTCAACATGCATGACCTTAGGCAAGTCACTTAACCTCTCTTTCCTCAGTTTCCTCATCTATGTGAATAGATGGATGGATAGATGAATGGACGTATGGACAGATGGATGAACAGACACACAGACAGGTGGATGGGTGATGGATGAGTGAATGAAAAGGATTTTCTTAATCACTATATTCTAGGCTCTGTGCTAAGTGGGTCATAATAAAACAATCAAGCAACACAGTCTCTGCCCTCAAAGAGATTATTTTCTAATAGAAAAGTATGGTATATAAAAGAAAACTAGAGTTGATAAAGGGAGAGGTGTGAGGAGATTTGTCATTGTGGTTCTGTCATGTCTAACTCTTTATGACCCCGTTTGGGGGGTTTTCTTGGCAAAGATACTGGAGTGATTTGCCATTTCCTTATCCAGCTCATTTTACAAATGAGGAAACTAAAGGAAACAGGCTTAAGTGACTTGCCCAGGGTCACACAGCTAGTAAGTGTCTAAGGCTGGGTTTGAACTCAGGAAGAGTCTTCCTGACTTCAGGGCCTGAGCTCTATCCACTACACCACCTAGCCACCCCAGGGAAGGTATAAGTACACAAAGAACTAGGAAATATTATTCCTTCTCACTCTAACTTCTTTCAAAGTTTTGAAAATTGACACTTCCCTGATCATTCCTAGTGATTAGTTCTCACTACATTTCAAAGTTTCTTTGAATATGTTTTGTATTAATTCATCTATATACATGTTGCTTTCTCTCAATAAAATTTAAGTTACACTAGGGTATGGACTTTCATTTTTTAAGTTTTGTCCTGTGAGTGCTTACAAAATAGTAAGTACTAAAATACAGAATTGATTTAAACTGAACTATAATCCAAGGAGATGTGAAATAAATGCAAAGAAAATGTATTATGTGGCAGAAATCAGATAAGGATCAATGGGTCATAAAGTGGATGGTCTTTGAGCTGGGCCTTAAAGAGGAAGGATATCAGCAGATAGGGAGGGGAAGGAGTCCATTCTAAGTGTGAGATATGCTGTGATTCAAAGGAGAAGATGGACAAGGGCAGGATGAGAAGTGGGAACAGAAAGTAGTCTGATTTTTCTAAAATAGACCACATCCAGGAAAGTAGCATGAGATAAGACTGAACTTTTAGATCACAGCCAGATTGTGGAGGGCCTTGAATCTGGCATCAGATTCAGGAGCTCCTACTTTATTCATTAGGCAGTGGGAAACTGTAGAGCTTTTGTGAGGAGAGGAGAGATAGGACCTAGTAATATGTTATGAAGATTGTTTAGGTAGTCATCCAAAGGATAGGTTGGAAAGAGACTGGAGGCTGCTGGATGGCAAGAAGAGACGAAGACTTGAATTAGGATTTTCATCTTTTCTCCCTAATAGCTCTGTGAGAAAAGGAGGATATCCTTTGACAGTCGCAGACACTGAGGTTTAAAGAAGCTAAGGGGACACAGCTAGTTAGTAGGAAAACAGGAATTGGAACTTAGGTCTCCCAGTCACCAGGTTGATTGAGATTCTTTTCCTTAGTTGTAGCTATGGGGATTGGGATTGATATCTTAATTATTAACTAGCTACTTCAGTGTTATTGTTTTTCTTTTTTCCCTTCCTTTTTCTTACGTTTCTGATGCTTTATTGAGTGTCTCCTATGTCAAAGGCTAAATGCTAAATTTTGAAGATATAAAAATTGACCGGGGCAGGGGTGGAGGTCCTGTGGCCTCAAGGCCATATGTGACCCTCTAGGTCCTCAAGTGCAGCTACACTTGTTTTTAAAGGCTCTCAAGGAGCTCACTCTCTAATAGGAGAGTAGACCTAGTATAGAAAAGTAAATTCTAGCACAAATGAGATGGTAAAATCCTTTGGTAAATGTCTCAGTCTAATACAGAGGCAGACCACTGTAAAGTTTTTTATGGCAAAGCGAGTATCTGCTATGTACTTGAGCTCCTCTTTCTTAACCTCTCAATACCCATAGGTAAGAGGCCCAAGGAGCCCTTTCTAGGCAACAAGAGCTCATTTCCAAGAGATTTAATAAGCCCTCAGGGTGAGTATATGCATAGGGTGACTGCATTTGACCATAGTTATTATTTTCCTCATTATCTGTTGGCTGTCAATGCCACTGGGAACACCCATGGTGTTGAAAGTTTAATTCTAAACTAATTATAAATACGTGGTCCAGAAGGTTTGAGGACCCATAGTGACCTATTGTGGCCCCAAAGAAGAGGAAGATGTTATCATTAGTACTTGTGACTCCTAGAGAGTTATCTTGTCTCAGTGGATTTTGGGGGAAAAAAATGAGTCTTGAAAATTCATTAATAAATGACAACTGAATAGAGTGGTTGTCCTTGCTAATATTTATGGGGCTCCTGCTTCTCCTTTGGTATAGTTTTAAAAAAACCAAACAAACAACAAACCACTAGGTCTAGCTATCAACAGACCTGGGTCCAAAATCTACCTCCAGCATTTACAGCCTGAGTGATTTTGAATGACTAACTTCTCTTGAGTCTCAGTTTCTTCATCTGTAAAAATGAGGGAATGGCACTGGGTGACTTCCAAAGTCCCTGCCAGCTCTTACATCTATGACTCTATGATCACATAAAACGTGGGTGCCTGGGGATCATTCCAGAGATTACTGTGATCACAGAACTGTCCAGTGGCCACCTCAAAATGTGTTCCCTTTAGACTGTAGGTAGTACTTCAAAGATCTTTCCTATGTTTATAATGTGTGATTTCATGCTCCTTTGGGTAGGTATCCTACTGGACATATAGTCCATCTGGACTATAAGCTTCATGAGGGCAGAGTCTATATCTTATCTGAATTGTGTATTTCCTCTGTCCCCTTCTATGAACCAAACTTCAGATGATTTGAGCATAAGTATAGTTAGAAGAGCCCTGGATTTGATATTAGCGAATTTTGGGTTCAAGTTCTGCCACTGTGTGTGGCCTTGGATCAGTTATTTTAAGTGTGGATAACAATACTTGCAGGTTTATGATGAGGAAAACATTTCATCAACTTTGTAGTTCTATAAAAATGTGAGCTATTATTATTCTTGTTGACTTGCCCCAATCTGGTTACTATTCCCAGCATGCTCTTATCTTTCCCATCATCTGGGAAAGCACAGGATTTCACTGATTGACTGATGCTAGTATTTTTCCACTGAGGCTGAATGTTTGCAAGCTGAGTTGCTGGTAGGAATTTGCCAACTTGGTTATTTTTGAGGATGTTATCATGGCCCCACAGTGTTTTGGTTGCCAATCCAAGGCAGTGTTGTGACTAAACAAAACCATTTATCAGCATCCAAAAATAATTTTTCAAACCTTCCCTATTTGAGAAAGGAAGTGTCTACACACAATGGCCAGATAAGCCACTTTAAATAAAACCAGACAGATTTGTCTAGGAAATGGTTATTCCATCTAAAAAACTGATCCAAGTGACCATCTACATTTTGAAAGAATTAACTGGTGGTTGTGATATCATGCAGTCACGAATATAGTAAAATCATAGTTACTGTAATAATACTTCATAAATTTCGATAGATTTTCCCCACCCATTGTCTCATTAGAACTTCATAACAAGCCTGTGAGATTGACCAAGCAGATACTGGTGTCTCTATGCACACATGCTCTCCTGACATCTTTAAAAAGAGAGGGGGAAAATAACACCCAGGAGGAGATTGTTATCTCTTACTCTAAAGAAAGATTTAGGTAACTTGTCCCAAACTACATAGAGCCATAATTAAAACCCAACTCTCTTGATTCCTAGACAGTCACTTAAGGGTTCTTTTCAAAGGGAAGCACCTATCAGTTAATCCCTGAGCATTTATTAAGTATTCACTATGTACCAGGCACTGTATTAGGAATACAGATGCAAAATCAAAACAGTCCCTGACCTCAAGGAAGTTATAGTCCATTGGGATGCTGCAACATGTAAGGAAATACAGAATGTATACGAATGTGTTTTTAAAATTATTTGGGTAAGGGACCAATAATGTGGGAAATTAAGAAAGATCTCTTGAAATAGGAAGTACTTGAGTTGACTCTTGAAGGAAGACAGGAATCCAGAAAGCACAAGAATGGTGGGGGAATATTCTAGACACATCACTGAACCTATGCAAAGGCATGAAGTGGAATGTGTTATATGGGAAATAGCAAGTAGGCCAGTATGGTTGGAGTGCAGGATGCATTAGAAAGAGTAATGGGTAACCAGTCTGAAAAGGTACAGTAGAGCCCTGGGAAGGGCTTTTGATGATAAACAGAGAATTTTGTATTTTATCCAAGAGGCGACAGGGATCTCCTGAGGCTTCTTGAGCAAAGGGGTGATGAGGCCATATGTACGTTTCTTTTTCTTCTTTTTTAATTAATTAATAGTTTTGGTTTTCAACATTCAATTCTATAAGCTTTTGAGTTTTAAATTTTCTCTGCCTCCCTTCTCTCCCCTCTGTAACAGTAAGCACCCCAACATATACAGGGGAGTCTACTATCACAGGTTCTTAGATCTGCATTCATAAAAGGAAAGCAACTTTCAAGGGGTTAACAATCACTTTAATCAGACACAGCTATCATTCCTTTAACCAAGCACATATATCATTCACCTAGTTCAGGGGAGTCAGCACCCTGAACTTCAAAGAAAATACTGAGAAATCAAAGATTAATAGACTTGGCTTCCATGGCCTGAATTCAACAGACGGGTCCAACTGTCTGACCATAGTTACCAGAGCGGGAAGCATCAACATCTGGGTTTTCAAAGCCGGGGGCTCCTTTAGCAGCTTCCCAGTGTCCTTACGTGGCCAAACAAACACTTTCAGTCAGTAAGCTCCAAAGTAAAACCTCAAATGAGAGTCTTTATACCTTTTTTAGAGCCAGAGGGCATTACAATCCTCAAAAATCAGTGCCTCGTTAACAAAAGGCATGGGCCTTCCCACAAATCTTCCCTAATCAAACTCCCCTTAATGGACAGGCCCATTAATGGATAGGGAAGATCTTTACTAATATTAAAATAATTAACAATACAAAATACATATGCTGTTTCTAGTTAAAGAAACTCTTGTTTCTGTACTTTACTCCTAAAAAATACTCTTGATAAAGGCAAGATTCAATCAGAGGCACTTAATTACACTAAGACAAAAATAGCCAAAGTTCCTATTTTGCTTGCCATCACACCCCCTCCCCAAGATGGCATGCAATCTGAAATAGGCTCTACATATACATTCTTATTAAACATATTTTCACATTAGTCATGTTGTATAGAAAAATTAGAACAAAAGGGAGGAACAAACAGAAAAGAAAAAAAAAGAGGGAGAGCAATAGTATGCTTCCATCTGCATTCAGGCTCCATAGTTCTTTCTCTGGATGTGGACAGCATTTTCCATCATGAGTCTTTTGGAGTTGTCTTAGATCCTTGCATTACTGAGAAGAGCTAAGCCTATCTAAGTTAGTTATCACACAATGGGGCTGTTACTGTGTACAATGTTTTCTTGGTTCTGCCCCTTTCACTCAGCATCAGTTCATACAACTCTTTCCAGGTTTTTCTGAAGTTTGCCTGTTCATCATTTCCTATAGCACAATAGTATTCCATTACATTCAACTTGTTCAGCCATTCCCTAACTGATGGACATCCTCTCAGTTTTCAATTCTTGGCCACCACAAAAAGAGTTGCTATAAGTATTTTTGTACATGTAGGTCCTATTCCCATTTTTATGATCTCTTTGAGATACAGTCCTAGAAGTATTGCTGGGTCAAAGGGTATGCTGGGTCAAAGGGTATGCACATTTTTATAGCCCTTTGGGCATAGTTCCAAATTGCTCTCCAGAATTGTTGAATCAGTTCACAATTCCACCAATAATGCATTAGTGTTCCAATTTTCCCACATCTTCTCCAGCATTTAGCATTTTCCTGTTGTGTGATGTTAGCCAATCTGGTAGGTGTGATGTGGTACCTAAGAGCTGTTTTGATTTGCCTTTCTCTAATCAATAGTCATTTAGAGCATTTTTTCATGTGATTATAGATAATTTTAATTTCTTCATCTGAAAACTGCCTCGTATATCCTTTGAACATTTAACAGTTGGGGAATGACATGTATTCTTACAAATATGACTCAGTTCTCTATGTATTTTAGAAATGAGGCCTTTATCAGAGACACCGGTTGTAAAAATTCTTTCCCAGTTTTCTGTTGGGATATCTTGGTTTCGTTGGTTTTGTTTGTGCAAAATCTTTTTAATTTAATGTAATCAAAATTAGTCATTTTCCATTTCATCATGTTCTCTATCTCTTGTTTGCTCATAAATTCTTTGTTCTCCATAAATCTGAGAGATAAACTATTCCCTGCCCTCCCAGTTTGCTTATAGTATCAACCTTTATATCTAAATCATGTATCCATTTTGATTTTATCTTAGTATGGGGTGTAAGATGTTGGTTTATGCTTACTTTCTGCCATACTATTTTTTACTTTTCCCGGAAGTTTTTGTCAAATAGTCATACCTATGCTTCTTAAGAATATTGATTTGGTAGCTTTCTGGCAAATGAAATGGAGATAGGAGAGACAGGATGCAGGGAGACCAGTCATGGGGCTATTTTAATAGTTGGGGCAAGAGGTGATGAACTAGGGTGGTTGTGGTATGTGTCAAGAGGGTGACATGAAAAAAATGAGGAGATAGAATTAATAAGATTTGGCAAATTATTAAATATGGAGGGTGAAAGACAGTGAAGAGTCAAGGATAATTCTTACATTATGAACCTGAAGAGTGGTCTTTGAAAATAGAGGATTTGGGAGGAAGGGTGGATGGGCATAAGGGGAAAAATCATTAGCTCATTATATGTGTTGAAACTGAGATATCTTTGGGACATCCATTGCAGATGTCCATGGTTGGACATAGGGGATCAGTGATTTGGGGGTCATCTACATAGAGAATAGAGATGAATGAATCTGCTAGAAGTGAGCCCGTCTAACAAGCCCTCAGCAGTGAGAAACATGTTTACTTTAAATAAAGAACAATACCTGTTGGGAAATCAGGAAAGCTTTTATTAATCTTTATATCCATTCCCCCTGAATGGCTGGGTAGCCTCCCCAATAAAGTTACAGGAAGACTACAACACGTGCAGAAAGATGGGGTTTCTTATACTGTTTTCCTAACTTTGGATTTTCCAAGATACTGTCCCCTGGCCATGTGACTTCATGCTCTCCTCTCTGATAGGCCCTTCCTCACACAGCTCCTTGGGTCTGCACATTAGCTTCTGATCTGTCCATGCTAGGTCATAACCCTTATCACCTAGGAATGTGGACAACAGAACTTTCTTACTTCCCACAAATCCATTAAAGCTGATGAGATAACAAAGAGAGAATATAAAAAGAGAAAAGAGCCTAGAACAGAAGCTTGGGGCTCCGTCACACACATAAGAGATGGGATATTTTTGTTTATCCTGCCAAAAAAGTCTGAGAAGATTCAGTCAGATGAATAGGAAGAAAGTCACAACAGAGAAGTTCCACAGAAACTCAGAAAGAGAGATTGATTAACAGTGTCAGACGTTGCAGAGAAGTGAAGTAACAGGAAGACTTAGAAAAGACCATTGGAAATTAACAATTAAAAAAATCATTGGTGATCTTGGAGAGATGACCTTCAACCAAGTGGTAGAACAGGAGCTAGATTCCAAGGGGATTGAGGGTGGGAAGTGAATGAGCGGTGCAAAAAAGTGGAGGCAATGGACATAGACCATTTCCAGAAGATTAACTGTAAAAGAGAGGAGAATATAGGACAATAGCTTGAGGGAATAGTAAGGACAAGTGAAGGCTTTCAAAGGATGGGGAAATCTGGGTATGTTTGTAGGCATCAGGGAAGGAGCTAGGGAATAAGGAGAGATTAAAGATTAGGGAAGGGGGCTGATGAAGGATAACCTCCTAGAGGAAATGGAAGGAGATTCAGTCAAGGACACAAGCAAAAGTGTTGGCTTTGACAAAGACAAAAGCTACCTTATCTTCTGAGACTGAGGCAATAACCAGAAATGAGGGATGAGGTGATCTGAGGTGGGAAATTGGGGAGAAGAAGAAAAATTCAAATGGCTTCAGTTTTTTCAGTGACCTGCAAGACAAGGTCCTTTGGAAGGATTGGGGAGGGGCAATATGGAAGGCTTGGGCCAATAAGATAAAGTTTTCTAGGAAAGAATGGAAAGGCTGGTGGCAGCAGTGAGGGCCCAATTGAAACTGGATTGTGCAAGTTGGCATTGGATGAAACCAGTGTACTTGCATGACTTCCTCTGGGCAAAATGCTGTAGCTATCCAAGGGTGAGAGGAGAAAGCAGATAATGGGGGTTGTCCAGGATTGGATTTTAGAAAGGGAACATCCTATAAGGACTAGGGATTCAAGGACTCTTATCTTTAGAAGAGAAGTTAAGCTGGTGAACTAAAGGGTCACTAATTTTGAAGGGTGGAAAGAAATTTTCTGTTCTTTATCTTGGAAATGTTTGTGCTTGTTTATGTTTGTCAAATCCATGATAACAAACAATTAAAATGGGGTTGGGGTAGAGGCTGTGACTGGGATGATAGTTTGTGAAAGTAAGAAGAACAGGGGTTGCTCTAGTAAGATTAGAGGCTAAACTTCAGAAGGATAATACCTAAGGAAAAGTGTCTGGACATGAGTTTATTTATGATTCCATAGAGGAATCTCAGAGTTATGAATTGTAGATGTCAAAGCACTTGTGGTTAGTTGTGAGATCACAGAGATACAATTCCTAGACTGAGTTGAAGGGAAAACATGAATGATAGGAACTGAGGGGTTCAATGAACAGGTAAGCAAGGGTATTTGAGGGCTGTATCAGCATATATTTGAAGTTCCAGGTAATAACAGCAGTGTTGGAGTAAAGAGGAAGACTGTGAACCAGGTAATGAATGCCTTGAGAAAGGAAGGAAAAAAGGGAAAGAGCTAGACTGCAACCCCCAGGTTCTAGCTAGGAAGACAGATCTGGATAGATCTCATAGTAGAAACCGATGAGTGACGGTGTTGGGAGGAAGACCTGAAAGTAGTAATGAGCCAGAAGAAACATGTCTATTCATTCTCATGAATGAGAATGTTGTCTCCCCCCAGGTTGTCAGGGGGCATGAGAGAAAGTGCACCCAGTCCTGGAAAGGATGACTAGGAATTCAGTGTCTTTTGAAAAGAGTCAGATTTCTGAGATTGAAAGTAGATGAAAAGTGGCAGAAAGGAGGGGATCTACTATGAAGGGCAGTTTATTAGCCATATAATAGGGACTCCAGAGGACACAGTGGAAAGAGCGGGTAAAGTAGAATAGGGTCACATGAGGAATGGGGCTGACACGGATGGATATGAAGGAGCGGGAAACAGAAGCAAGCAAAGGGAGTTTCTTCGTAGGTCGTCTTCAACCCTGCAATCACAGTCATCCTGAATGGAACCATAGGGTAGTAGATTGTCATGCCTCTGCCGGTGACAATGGTAATACTTTTCGCTTCATTTTATTTTTTAATTAACAAATATTTATTTCCCTCCTTACCACTCATCCCAAAATTAAAAAGAAAAACTAAACTCTATTTAAAAATGAGTTTATTTGTTTTCAGTGTTCTACAATTACTTCCGTATATCTTAGATTTTTTTCCCTTCCTTCCCCTTCTTCTCCCTCCCCCCCTTTCCCATCCCTCCCTGAGATAGTGTGCAATCTTATATAGGTTCTACACATACATTCCTATTAAGTATATTTTCACCTTAGTCATATTGCATAGAAGAATGAAAATGAATGGGAGAAATCATAAAACAAAGCATAATACAAAAGAAAATGATCTGCTTCACTCTGTGATCCAATCCCATAGTTCTTTCCCTGGATGTAGAAGGCATTTTGCCTCAAGAGTCCATAGGAAATTTTTTAGGTCCTTGCATCACTGTGAAGGACTAAGTCTACCAGAAAAATTGCTCACACACTGTGGATGTTGCTGTGTACTAAGTTCTCCTGGTTCTGCCCCTTTCACTCAGCATCAGTTCATATAAGTCTTTCCGGGCCTCTCTAAAGTCTTTGTGTTCATCATTTCCTAAAGCACAATAGTATTCCATTTACATTCATATACCACAACTTGTTCAGTCATTCTCCAGTTGATGGGCATCCCCTTGATTTCCAGTTTGGGGCCACCACAAAGAGAGCTGCTATAAATATTTTTGTACATGTGGAACTCTTTCCCAGAAAAACTAAACTCTTGAAATAGATATGCATAGTTAAGCACAAAGAAATTACCACATTGGCCATGTCCAAAAACGTATTTCCCATTCTACAGCATGAATCCATCAATTATCAGGAAATCAGGAGCATAGGTCAGTGGTATCAAACTCAGAAGCAGGGACCACTAAATCCTACATAAAGATTATTGTAGGCTGCATATTGACTTAGAATACCACATATTATTTATGTTCAACTATGTTTTTTTTAATTTTGTTAAATATTTCTGAATTACATTTTAATCTGGTTCAGCCCCACTTGCCAGGCTCATTGCCCTATGTGTGACTCCTCCAAAATAGATCACCATCACTCCTTGGTGGTTGGTCATTCCATTGATGAAAGATTTTAAGTCCTTTAAAGTCATTTGTCTTTGTAATGCTTTTATTACTGTATAAATGGTCCTCATTATCCTGCTCCCTTCACTCTTTATTAGTCTATACAAGTTTTCCCTGTTTTTTTCTGAAACCATTCCTTTGATTATTTCTCATACTATAGTATTCTATTACTTTCATATACCATAATTTGTTTAGCCATTACCCAGATGAATGGTGGAGCAGCAAGGTGACTCAGTTGGATAGAGCACTGAACCTGAAATCAGAAAGATCTGAGTTCAAATATGAGCTCAGATACTTAACTGTGTGGTTCTGAGCAAGTCACTTAAATTCAATTTGTCTCAGTTTCCTCATCTGTAAAATGGGGGTAATAGCACCTATTGATCAAATGAGGTAACATATGTATAGTGCTTAGCACCATGTCTGGCATATAGTGCTATACAGATATGAGCTCTTATTATTAACTACTAGGGGGAATGAGAAAAACTTCTGGTAGCTTAGCTAAGCCACAAAGGAAGCCAGGGAGAGGTGAGGGAATCGTGAGCCTGTACAAAGACACAAATGAAGGTCAAATTCAGAGATACTATTAATAATAACCAAGCTTTCTATAGGCCTTCAAATTTGCAGAGTGCTTTTTATAAATAGCATCTCATTTGAGCTTCATAACAACCATGAAAGGGAGGTGCTGATATTATCCCCATCTTACAGAGGACACTCAGAAGAGATTTGCCCAGCATCAGATAGCAAATAAGTGTACGGTGTAGGATTCAAATTCAACACTTCCCATCTCCCAAGTCTTCATTGAAATGTTGAAAGTGTTCAGAGCACTGTCCTAGATTCTAAGGGAAATCCAAAGTGTAAAGTCAGAAACAGATGCCAGCAAATAAGTTTATGTAGCCTGTCATTCTACAGCTTAAAGACTAGTAGACTCTACAATACATCCTTCCATCAAAGAAGTGGCAGGATTTATAACAGAATTACTACTTGTAACAAAATTTTTGGTTAACTCTTTTATATTCTTTGGGTAGCAAGTTGCCTAAAGAAGATGTAGATTCAGTTAAAAAAAATACTTAGCATCATTTTTTTGCCACTTAGGGCAGGACAGAAGAATAGTACTCCCCTCTTCCATAGACAAATGTCAAGAAGGAAAGAACACGCTTCATTACATTGACTCTAGAATACAGGTTGATATTTGCTGAGGGACTTTCCACCCCCTATTCCCCATTCGTTTCTCATCCTAGTCAGAATATGCTCTATGACTTCTTGTGGGGCTTATTTCTTAATTCATATTCATTAATTAATACAGATTGAGTTCAAGGTACTCTCTGAGTCCTCGCTCCTAAAACTGTAGCCCATGAACATTTGCTGATGTATTTACCCTCAGTCAGAGATCACATTTCACTCACAACAAAGGCATTTACTGAAACAGCATCATAATGATAGTAAGTGCAAAATAATTCCACCTCCCCCCACCCCTGAACCTGGGGTGCACTCTCCCAAGTACACACAGGAAGACAGAGAGCACATACAGAGTCCATGAGTAGAGAGGCGCATATAAAGCAAACATATACTCACATCTTTGGTATTGCAGTCCTCCAGTGTCCGTTATCTTTTCATGGTATTCCCTCGCTGCTCCCCCAAGTTCAACATCTCTGCTGGGGATGCCACATTTCCTAGACCTTTTCCTGTCCACAGCTGCCTCAGGGTTGCCTCCCTTAAAACTCACAAAGCTCTTTGGGTCTTACATATTGATTTCCTGGTCCTGTTTCTTGCTGGGTCTCCTACTGGGAGAATACACTAAAACCAGAAACAACTCCCTCCCATGGCCTCAGTTCTTCCAAGCTGATTCTGTTTTTGATTCACAGAACTTACACTCCTTAGAGCTGTCTCCTGCCTCAGCTCACTCTCCAGAGCAGGGTCTTTTACTTTGAGGTCCATGAACTTGTTCTTTTCACTAAAGGAAACAGCAAGGCACCCTGAGGGAGACACAGGAGGCAAGACAAGTCAAACCACCATCTCACTTGGCCCCTGATGGAAACAGCCCAGGACCCTGAACGCAACATACCTGATACAGCAGGGCACCCTGGGGGAGAGAGAGAAGGCAGCATGTACAGACCATGACTGCCATTTTTACCGCCATCTCTCTCTAATCCCAGTGAAAACCACCCAGGACTGTGGACCCAAGAGCCTTTGAAATAGCAATGCTTCCAGTCCCAGTACCCTCAGCTAGCATCCTGATAACCTATGGAGATACAACCTGGCAGCTGCTCCTGCAGGTGCTCCTGTCATTTCTCTTGTAGACTCAGATACTTCTATTAACAATTCAGAAAAAAAAAAGTTCTTGCCACCTAAGTCTCTGATGATGAAATGGTTCAACATCAGAAACCCAAATGATTTTATCTGTGGAAAGGGCAATAGAGAAGAGGCCTTCATACTGCTTTGCCTCTGTACCCCTAAGGCCATCTGACTGGCAGCTGAAACCCTTCATATGTGCTATTTCCCCTCAGAATGGGAGACCCTTGAGAACAGGCATTGTCTTACTTTTTTCTCTATACCTCCAGAACTTAGCACAGTGCTTGGCACATTTTAATCACTTATTCATTCATTAGTATTTTGAAAATTGTATTTCAATATCATTCACTTCCTTTGTAATGCTATATATTATATGCACCATTGTATTTGGGTCTCTTACTATATAGAAACAGCCCTTTCCTGAGCCATTTTTAATTTTTTTTTAAGGCATCACTTTGTGATTTATTGCTGCTCTAGGGGCTTAATATCCAATTCTTTTGTTGCGTTGTCTTTCGTTCCCTTATATTTGTAGCAAATGACAATGAAATGTTTAGCTAGTACAGGGGGAAAAATCAATCAAGTGTCTTCCATATTCACAGGCTTCCAGGAACACTGGGACAGCCCCTTGGAATGGATTAACTTTGTAAATGGGCCACTCTGTTGTAAGCAATTCCTTAGCCTGTGCCCCGTCCCCTCCCCCCCTCCTGGTCTTGACTTGTGGATATTAAAAGCCCCTATTGATTGACTGTGCCTAGAGTGAGGGCTGGCATGTGATCCGTGTAACGCAGCAGGACACACACACTATATATTTATGAAAATAAATAATAATTCCAGTTCTCTTTATTGATTGCCATCATTATCTGATTGTATCTGTCTGTGTCATGGGGTTTTGCTTATGGGATCAGAAAATACCCTGCAGGGAACCTGAAGCACTCTTCTGCACTGACAGGCCTCAGCTCTTTGAAACACTTTAGCATGTGGGTGTCTGTCTATTGGCACACTGCACTTGCTGGCTAAATGACTGGATATGGGTAGAGGTGTATGGAGAAGAAGCAGCGTGTGGTTTAGGAGAGAGAGGCATGGCTTTGGGGTCAGCAAGCTTATGTTCAAGACCTCCCTCTCACGTAGAATAGCTTAGTGACCCAGGGACAAACCATTTAACTTCTCAGTTAAAAAACCCAGGCAAGTTTCTAATACTGGAAATTGCAAGTGAGTTACTGATCTACAGGAGTGGAGGTTGTTCCCCAGAACAGTAAAGTCACAAGTCTTGACCCAAAAATATGCCTGTATAACAGTAATGGGCAACTAGGGTGGAGCAGTGGATAGAGTGCCACAGTTGGATTCAGAAGGACCTGAGTTCAAATGTGACCTCATTCACTTACTCTCTGGGTGACCTTGGGCAAGTTGCTTAATTTCTGTTTGCCTTAATTTCCTCATCTGTAAAAATGAGCTGGTGAAGAAAATAGCAAACCATTCCAGTATCTTTGCCTAGAAAACCCAAAATGGGATCATGGAGAGTTGGACATGACTGAAATGACTCAACAACCACAGCAGCAGCAATAGGAGAGGGAGAGGAAGACCTGTGGTCCCAGTAGTGTCAGAAACTCCCTTTAGCAATGAAGGTCAGCACCTTCTTTGCAATTTATAGTCTTTAGAGCGGAGTTCTTAAACTGTCCACTGTACTTAAAAAAGAAATTGATAAATGTATTTCAATACAATTGGCTTCTTTTTTAATCTTGTTTATTTTATGCATTTAGGATATGCATTTATTCTGAGAAAGGGTCAGTAAGCTTCACTAGACTGCCAGAGACGTCCATGACACACAAGAGGTTAAGAACTCCTTTCTTAGAGTTACCTAGAACACTGAGAGTGAAAGCTGACTTTTCCTAAAGTCCCTAAGACTTTTATGTGTCAGGGGCCAGATTTAAATTCAGGTACCCCTGGCTTCATGGCAAACTGTCCACTGCCTCTCTACTTATGGATGTATAGATATGACCATATTTTCTGGCAACAAGAGACTGATGTCCAACATTATCTGGATAATATCCAGCATTAGCCAAGGGGCTGTCTAAGTCATGCCTACTATGTGCCCAATATAATCCAGTGTAAACCAAAATACAATTCTTTGAAGAAGAGGATGGATGACTATCCATCTGGAGGAATTCTGTAGCAGGTATCCCTGCACTGGGTTGGCTGGGAGGTTGGATTAAATGACCTTTTAGGTCCCTTCCAGTTTTACGATTCTGTGTCTTTAAGAAATATGTATAGGTCAGTCAAAAAAGACCCAATTACCATATTGCAGGCATGTTTGGACTACAGGAATGGGTATTCTGGTTTTCAGCGAGCATCAGCTAACCTCTCAGGTTAATTGATATCAGACATTAGCCTATTATTGAGCACTGAGTTTTATAAATATTAAAAGGTAATCAGATCTGACTGCTAGAGGTTTATTCCTCAAGAAGGTTAAAGACAAAAAAAAAATACACATACACCAGGAGAGTCATAGCAACACATTTTGGAAACAGAGTAGCTACCCATGATTAGAGAATTGTGAAAAAGATTGTAAAATTAATGTAAGTGAATATTATTGTACCCTAAGAAATGATGAAGAATTCAGAGAAGATTGGAAAGACTTATATGAAGAGATAATGTTGTTCAGGTTTTTTTCAGTCATGCTTAACTTTTCATGACCTCATTTGAAGGTTTTTTGGTAAAGATATTGAAGTTTGCCATTTTCTTCTCCAGGTCCTTTTACAGATGAGGAAACTGAGACAAACAGGTTTAAGTGACTTGCCCAGGGTCACATAGCTAGTAAATGTCTGAAGCTGGATCTGAACTCAGGTCTTCCTGACTCCAGATCCTCACCACCTAGCTGCCCCTAGATAATTGAGATAGTTATCCAAATCACTGAGGGAAAAACTTTCCCCACCTCTGAGAATATTTCAGTTGAAATTTTTCCATCTGCAGCTTCCATACCTTTGTCCATGTTGTCCCCCATGCCATGTATGCATTGCCTTTTCAACTCTGTCTTTTAAAATCCCTTGCTTTCTTCCACATACAGCTTAGGGGCTTTCTCCTATATGAGACTTTTCTTTATTCTTGATCCTTAGTCTTCAACCTCTTGAAATTACTTTGATCACTTTCAAATATTGTATATTTACTTAGAGATACATAGGTGGCACGGTGCATTTAGAACTGAACCTAGAATCAGGAAAACTTGAGTTCAAACATGGCCTCAGACACTTAGTAGCTGTGTGACCCTGGGCAAGTCATTTTACTTCTGTCTGCCTCAGTTTCCTCATCTGTAAAATGGGAATGATAATGGTATCTACCTCCCCATGTTATTATGAGGATAAAATGAGATATTTGTAAAGTGTTTTTTAAGCCTTAAAGTACTATATAAATTCTACTCATCGTCACCATCACCATCATCATCATCACTATCACTTACACAGGATGCTCCAAAGGTGTTAGTGCAGTTTAAATCTTAAATAGCTATTTAAACTGCACTAAAACTTCCAGCACACCCTAGAGCACCACACCTGGAATCAGGAAGACCTGAGTTCAAATCTAACCTCAGCCACTAGCTTATGTGATCCCTAGGCAAGTCACTTAACTGCTGTTTGCCTCAGTTTCCTCATCTGTAAAATGAAGATAAAAGCACCCACCTCCCAGGGTAGTTGTGAGGATCCAATAGGATAGTAATTGTAAAGCATTTAGGACAGTGCCTGACACACAGTAAGCACTGTGTAACTGTTAGCTGTTACTTTGTCTCACCTCAATGGAATATAAGCTCCTTGAGGGAAAAGACTTTTGCTTTGTCTTTGTATTCCTACTATCTAGCACTGTGTATTGGACAAAGTGAGCACCTGAGATAGTTTTACTGAACTGATCAGTTTGAGTTCCCTGTCTAGCAAAGGAAACATTCTCCCCACCCTGAGTAAGTTCTACTACATGACCCTATTCTTACTGTACTTAGGAAAGAATTGGCCCCATTTGTCCAGAAGCTGTTTGTGAATCTAAGCAATGCATTACTATTTAAAAGAAATATTCAACATCTAGCAAATTTAAGGTTTGCTTGCTTTTAAAAGGAGCTTACTTAACAGAACATCAAAATTGAGTAACTAACTTGCCTTTGAGACCGTGGTACCTAAAGACCTAATTTAGCATCAGAGGAGACTATCCAGAGCTTCCACTCACATATATTTGTATTCCACCGTGAGATTTTTGTAGAAAATAATTAACACATAATATTGGAATCTAGTTCAGTGGAGGATGTGAATGCTTTGATCCCAGTTTCTTGCTAATCAAGCTTCCAGGATGCATTGATGTGAAGGTTTTTACTATCATTTCTTAAGAGAGGAAAGGGTTTCCAAAGTTCCCTCCTGGGGTTATTGCTTAGCAAGACTCTTTTTTTTTTTCCTAACTCAAAAAATAGAATTGCTAGAGGAGAAGAATGTCTCTGTGGTTTTATATTAAAATAAATTATTACAAGTGAAAAAAATTAATTCACTTGTTTCTTGCAAACGGTTAGCCAAGACAAATGAAATTTTCTGCCATTTATGATATTGAGTTAATATTTTTGTATTGCATGATAGTATTTTTGTAACAAACTCATAGTTTATTTTTTAAAAAATGTTCCCATGTTAACCACCAGATAGGTACTTATGAGATTGTGCATAAGGATGAGGCAACCCTGGTCCTATTTTATGGTCTGCTTTTACTATCATATGACCATAGATTCAGAACCGGAAGGGACTTTAGAGGCCAATATGTTGGACCCCACTTCTTGCAAGGGGTTAAGGGATTTTCCCAGAGTCACACAACTAAGAAATGTCGGAGGCAGGCTCTTGTCACCTTGATGCTAAGTCCAGCACTGTATCCACTAAAGTATACTGCATCTAGTCAAAAAAAATTATATAATGAGAAGAGAGCATTTCATTTCAAACCTTAAGCATGATCAACCCACATATATGGCAGCCTTCTCTCACCACTCTAACCCTACCCCCCACTACTCTACATTCCACTGTTTTATCTATGTATTCCCACAGCCCCCCTAGAAAGTACTTAATAATACTTAGAAAGTGCTTAATAAACCTTTGGTAAATTCAGTTAGGTGGCACAGTGGGTAGAGTGTTGACCTGGAATTAGGAAGACTCATGTTCCTGAGTTCAAAAGTAGCCTCAGACCCCAGCTGTGTGACCCTGGGCAAGTCACTTAACCCTATTTTCCTCATTTTCTTCATCTATAAAATGAGCTGGAGAAGGAAATAGCAAATCACCCCAGTATCTTTTCCTAGAAAACACCAAATGTCATGAAGAGTGAGACATGCCTGAAACAACTGAACAACCACAACTTCAACTCAGTGTTTGTATATGGTGCCAAAGCAACCAGATGAAAAAAGGGAGGGGGTATAGGGGAAAAGGGCATTTTTTTCATTTCATTTGCATAGTACCACACATTGTCTCAAAATGGAAAAATCTTTAAAGGCCTGATTGGATTTTTAACTTTCTATTCAGACATTTGGTATTTGGGTCTCCAAATCTATACCACAGCAGTCTGCTAAGTAACAAAATGCTGGGGGTAGGGAAGAGGTAGAACATGAGCCTGTAACACCAGTAGTTAAATAGGGTATTAAGAGCAGTTAGAGGGATAGGGACAGATGTCAGGCACTGAGGTGGAGCTGACAGAAGTAAGGCACAGGTCACCTAGATAGTTTTGGCAAGCCAGCCCTGCTTTATACACTCTGGACCCTGAGATAATGCCTACTGGCTGCTGAGACAGCCTAGGAAGATGTCATGGGCCATGCTGGCTGAGTACTTTTTTAATTAAGGAAGTAAATGGAGTTCTGTTAGATCAGCCACTTTGCCCCCTAATCACCCACCCGCCGCTGCTTGGCACATGTTAGTATGCCGCCTCCACAGGGGCCCCTTGAATATCAAGACATTCTTTCTCCAAGGTGAATCCTAACGTGAGTTATTGAATTGTTCGGAGGGTCATAGAACCTGACAGCTCCCCATTACGTGAAGGAAAAGATAAGCTTCCGATTAGTCCAAGGGCTGGAGAAGCCAAGATGTAGTGTGCCTGTCAGAGAGGCTCACAGCATATAAATCATCGCCTCATGTTCCAAGGGAGACCTGGGCAAAAGAAAGAGAAGGGAATGACTGAGGTTGGTTAGCCGTGCAGAACCATATTAAAAAGTCTTCAGTTCCCCTCTTAAGCAAGAATTGGTCTATTGTCCATGCAGAGAGGAGTGGAGCCCAGTACTCGGAGGGAAGACAGAGATGAATACCCATTGACTCCGGGAGGGAGCAATTGGTTTTTCTGGCATTTACTAACAGCCTCAGCTGGAGGTGAATGGCACATCTAACAATAGCAAGCCACAAAAGAATTACTGCCCCCAGAAGTATGTGGGGGGGGTAATGTCTGTCTGCTATTGAACGCTCCCCATGCCCCCTCCCTGGGTCCTTATTTTGTGATCAGCATCGCCATTGCCACCGTTGTTGCCTTCCTCTTTTGGCTCATTCAATGGGGAGAATTTCTCAAAGACAGAGACAATATATGGGTATTCTCCTGTTCTCTACAAAACTGGATCCCAGTCTATCTAAATAGAACAAAAGCAATATGGAGGGATGAAACATTTGAATGATGTAAATGGTTAATGGAAGACACCCAATCTGAAAGCCTGTTCCATGGGTTAGCTGTTCCATGTTGTTAGCTTTTACTACATGATAGGTATAGGGACATTTGGAGCCACAAGGGGTCTTAGAGATCACCTACTCCACTTTCCTCACTTGACAAGAGAGGAAACTGAGACCCAGAAAGCAGTAATGAGTTGCTCAAGGTCAGCCAGGTAGTATATGAGAAGGCTCACGGTAGAAACAGTTCAGAACCAATGCTATTCCCACGATATCATGAAATTCTGACTCATTTTTAAAATCCCAGCTCAAATGCTATCTCCTTCAGGAATTTTTCCTTGATTCTCACCCAATCAGCAAGGAACTTTCTCCCTCTCAGAATTCACCTCTCATGAATTTACTTTTATTTTTTTTTAACCATACTGATTTGTGTGCATGGCATATTCTCCTACTAGAATATAACCTTCATGAGAGCAGGAACGATATCTTACCTAAACCTTCTTTGTCCCCTAATGCCCAACACAATGAATAGGTGCCTAACAAATGCTTGCAAAATAGAAATTAATTTTCACTTTATGCTGTGAAGATACCATGTATATTTGAGATGGTTAGATCAGCATCCCAACTCACCACTTTAAATCAATACTACAATGAAAGTGAAAGACTTCAACAATGCCATTCCATTCCATTTTGGGGGGAACTGAGGTCAATAAGCCCCTGCGTTGTCCACCTACAGTATTATGTTGGGCATTGGGAAAGTCTTCCCTTCTTGGAATTTACAGCCTAGTGGAAGTGGCTTTTGTGCAGCATATAAATCATAAACTTTTGACTTGTCCTAGTGAAGTGGAAAGACTATTGGCTCTGAAGACAGAAGATCCTGGTTTAAATCCTAATTTTGACACTTTCTATCTATGTGATGTTCATCAAATCACCTAACTTCCCTGAGGTGTCAGTTTCTTCCAACTATAAAATGAGAGAGTTAGAATAGATGGGCTCTAGGATCCCTTCTGGCTCTAAATCTATAATCTTATGAGTCACGCATGTCAGACCACCAACCATGGCTTGGAGGGCATCTGGGCTCTTATAAACGCAGTGGGTCAACTACCTTTAGCTTAAGCTCATTCTCTAACTACACATAACTGTAAGTTCATTGCAACAAATCAAGGGAGTAGAAGAAGTTTCCCCCCTTTCTCTGCCTGGAAAGAAACATTAATAATTTTTTCTCATCTTGAAAAGGTTCTATGATAGAAGGGAGGGAAAAAACATGTACGGTAGGCTTGAAATTATAGAATCACATATTCTAAAGGGTACCCAGAGGCAATCTAATCTGACTAGTAGCAAAAAGCATTCTCTCTATAACATCTCTTTATCATGCCAACCGCCCTCTCCCATCGGTGAGTTCCTTCCAGGGCCTCCATTCTGAGAAGGGATTCAGGCTTCCATCTGTCATTCCTTTCCTGTCTCTGCTTCCAACTCCCCAGACTTTAACACCCTGCAAGGCTTTTCAGTTCCCTTTTGTGTGTTCTCTTCCCCCATTAGAATATAATCTCCTTGAGAGCAGGGAATGTGTGTGTATGTGTGTGTTTTGTTTTGTTTTTGGCTTATATTTGTATCCCACCAAATTAGCACAGAGCCAGGGTACATCGTAAGCACTTAATAAATGTTTATTGCCTTGCTTTGCTTGGTCACTTGACTTTTGATAAAGCCTTTGTTACAAAGAGAATGGAACCTGCCACGTTGCAAGACAGCCCATTCTATTTTTGGATAGGTCTAATTGTCAGGAAGATTTCCCTTAAGTTTGGCCTAAATCTTCTCTCTTTGTGGCTTCTGTCCTTCGCTCCTAATTCTGACCTCTGAAGCCAAAAAGAACACTTCCAATCCCTCCTCCATGAAAACACTTAAAAGTCAGAGCTCGTCAGTCCCCTTGAAGCCTTCTTATTTTCAGAGTTAACCGTCCTGGTTCCTTTAAATATTCCTCTGGTAGCATCACATGGCCCATCACCATCTTGATTTCCATTTTTCATGTTTATTACTGTTTTTCCTAACTTGAGGTATGCCATATTGGACACAGTCCTCCAAATGTGGTCAGCCAGGACAAATGACAAACAGGACTATTGCCACACTAGTCCTAAACTCTAAGGCAACCCAAGAACATGGTAGCTCTTGTGGCAGCCATAGCACGCTGTTGACTCAAATTGAACTTACAATCCACAAAAACCCTTCTTTTTCAGATAGCCTGCTCCCTAACATCCCTCCCCAAGACTGGATTTATGAAGTTCTTTTTTAAAGCCAAGTATAAAAGTTGGTATTTAGTCTTATTATGGTTCACTTTATTTAATTTAACATTCTAGCCTGGTGAGATGTCGTTTATAAATACTGATACTGTCATCCAGTGTATTGGCTATCTCTCTGAACTTTCTGCTGCCTGTGATAAGCACACCATCTATATCTTTATCCAGTCCAGGAAATTTGGAAACTTACCTGGTTATGTGATCTTGAGTAAGACACTACCCATCTCTGAGTCTCAATTTTATCATCTATAAAATGAGGATAATCATCCTAACACTACCTATCTCTCAGGGTAGATATGGAAAGTAAATGCACAGAGACTGAATGCAAAAGTATTTTATAAACTTAAAGTGGCCTATAATATGCAAATGTAAACTGTTCAAAGGGGAAAAAGGAGAAAAGATAGGACAATTTAGGTCAGCTCCCCCAAAAGTAGACAGCTAAGTAGCTTTCTTCTCCCTGATCCTGGCATATTTTGGGGAGGGAATGATTGCTTCGCGAAAATTAAGACATAGTCCAAGAGCTCACTGGCCATACACAACTCCCTGAGGGTCAGAGAAAAGCAACCTGTATTTCATATAAACCTGCTCAAAATGCTATGCAAAAGATAGTGAGAGAGAAAGGTAGAAGCTAAAGGAACATGTTGCATTTGTACTTTTAAAGAAGAAAAAAAGAGGAAAGGAAAAAAGAAAATTGCTATATTACTTGGAGAGGAAGAATGAAATCTTCTTGTTCTCAGGAAATACATGTTACATATTTATTTCCACTTACAATTTGAGGGAAGGAAAACCTCTGACTTTAGCCCTGTACGTATCTGTGTTTGGAGTGGTACAGATCTGGGAAGACTCATAAACTTTTAGAGTTTGGAGTGATCTTAGAAATGTATTAATAGATCCTATAGATGAAAAAACTGAGGCCCAGAAAAGGCAAGCATCTTAACCAATGTCAACTCCCAGTCTAGAACTCTTACATCTTAAGTGATCCAGCCACCAGCACATAGACAAAATTATATTCTTCATGGTCAGAGTACCATCCAAACTCTTAACTAGGAGAGGGGAATTTGGATTTTGTCCCCAGGTGCCAAAATTTAAAGTGTACTGAAGCACTATTTATTTAGAACCTAATTAGTAGCCATTTTACAGTTAGGTTGGAAGCTACTAAGTGGATCACCCTGTGCTGCTTCCCTCCACTCACCATGCATGGCAATCTCACAGTATCTTAGGGTTTCTACCTTCTCATTCCATGCTCCCTTCTCCTCCCCACTATTTGTTGTGGTTTAGTCATTTCAGTCACATACAACTCCTCATGACTCCATTTGAAGTTTTCTTGGGAAAGATAACCAAGTGATTTGTCATTTCCTTCTTCAGCTTAAATACAGATGAGGAAACTGAGGCAAACAGGATTAAGTGAATAGCCAAGGATCACACAGCTAGTAAGTATCTGAGGCCAGATTTGAACTCAGAAAGATGAGTCTTCCTAACTTCAGGCCCAATGCTGTATCCACTGTACCACCTAGCTACTTCCCCACTATTACCACACCATGAAGCAGTCTCTTTCTCTTACTCAACTGAACTTGCTCTGTGTATTGCTTGCCCCAGGCACAAGAATTGCTGGTTACACCTCTGGTTGTATCTATGAGAGGGAAGAGTTTCTAACTCATTTGAATAACCTGAGTATATCCTAGTTTGAACGATAAGAAGGATGATAGTAGCCTGGGCAGATGTCGCCCAAATGGAAACAAAGATAAATGCGATAACTCCTTTCCTCAATGATGTTACAGTCTAGTAGTAGCCTGAGAACTCCAGGAACAGGGCACATCTGGGTGGAGCATCAAGCAACTGGTGGGGACTTGTTAGAACTTCCAAGTCTTTCTTGAACTACAGGCACACCAACTACAATGTAAATTTCATATCCCCTGGATATGTCTGCACAGAATGTTCATGAATACAGTTCCAGGGTAAGCTATGGGCACGTGCTTGTTCTTTTTCTAACCTGAGTCTTGAAATTTCAGTTGATATAATGAAAAACCAAAACCTATTGTGGAAGGAATGAGCTTCCAGAGCAAGGAAGGAAGAGAGCTTAGAATACAGGATAGAAGGAGTCTACCAGAAATAAAGAGGAAGTCAAAAATATGGACAGGAATTTTATAAGACTGGTCTGGGTTAAAAA
Source organism: Bettongia penicillata ogilbyi (assembly GCA_023548195.1). NCBI lineage: Eukaryota > Metazoa > Chordata > Mammalia > Diprotodontia > Potoroidae > Bettongia > Bettongia penicillata. The sequence goes on along the minus strand of JAJHZJ010000044.1, from coordinate 1,975,231 downwards.
GGGTTTAGGAGTTGGCAAGGCTTCTTCACAAAAATAATAAGAACCACTTACTTCCTTCATGAAATATGATTCCTTGTCTCAAATGAGAGTTCAAAAGTGGCGAGTAGCCAATGTGCTACTGAAAGTTGGTTCATATGGGATCAGCTGCTGTCCCTTGGCAAACAGACTGCGTCAATCTGCCACTGCCTACAAGTCAAAATGCCATATTCTCTTCCAATGTCACATTTACCCCTCAACTAAGAGGAACATACAAGATCCATCAATGAGTACCAGGCCATCTGGCTTTTATTTCTACTTGCTGTAAATAAAAATGGAATTCAATGGGTCATTTTTTTTTTATTTCAGCTGTATTGTTGTCCTTTATCAGCCCCACTAAGACCATTGAGGACCGCAACACAAACTCATTATTTAACTAGTTAACATTTGTAAATTAAGATGTGACATTGATCACATTCTAGACTTTTTCCTTCTATTGAATTGGTTTTTTTTCCATAGAAATTATTCTGCCAGTATCTATGTCTCAGCATAAGCTAGAGAAAGAACAACAAAAAAAAAAATACAAAAAAAAAAAACCCAACTAATGTGCCAGGCTGAACGATCAAGTGGAATTAGATTGCTCTGCGTTTGTGTTTGATAACACCACTGTGCCTTTGCATAATTCTTGCTGATTATCAAAAGGGAAAAAGCTATAAATCTGGCAGATGAATTTTTATTGGCATTGGTCCCTTCTGGGGGAAACTAGATGAGCAGAAGGGTTTGTAAGGATCGTGTACATTGGGAAATTGAAATTTCATTCTGTAAACTTAGCTTGTCTAAATCAGCAACAATACAAATGAAAATAATTTGCTATATGTGTCACCAGAGAACTAGAGATCAAAGAAGAGAGAAAAAAAGAAAGGAAGAAGAAAAGAAAATCTGCCCAGAATAGACTATAACATTTAAGCAATGGAAAACTTTTATGGAAAGGAAAAGAGAAAAAAAAATGGTTGAAGAGTTTTGAATCAGAATCTTAATGTTTTTTTAAAAGGAAAATTTTGAGGAAGTTGTGAATAAACATCTGGAGTTGAAACATCTGTGTGCACTGTTGGTGCCAGAAGCTGAGATTATTTGTCCTTTCTGGATTGTCATTTTTAGGGGTAAGGGAAGGGCAATTTCACATATTACAGACCCCTTTCTCCTAATTGCTTTTACTTGGAATGAGCAAGGATTGTTTTGAATCCCACCCCTAGACCCTCAGGAAGTCTCCCTTGTTGACCTCACCAAACACTCAGTTTCCTTGCCTATAAAATGGGCACCCACCTTATAGAGTGGTTATAAGAACCAAATGAATGAACAAATCTTAAAGCCCTTTATAGATGTCAGCTATCAATCAACTACTCTTAATTAAGTGCCTGTTCCATGTCAAGCACAGTGTTGTTTTTATTGATTCCCAGTTCTTTCCTTTAATTTTGGGGGAGAAGGGGGTTCTTCCCATCACTGGTTTCATTCAGAACTAGCACATCGTCTCCATCCATGGCTTTAGAATCCTCCTACCCGCTCCCTTCCCCTCCTTCCCAGCAGGCCATTCTCTTTAAGTTAGTGACCCCTTTGCCTCTCTTTCCTCCTGCATCCTCCCTTCCCTATGGGCTGCCTGTTGAGAACCTTTAGCTTCCCCCTCTGTCCTTGCCTCTCCCCTTTGCTTCTACACTCCCTTTTGGAAAGCATTGACTACTTATTCTGTTTCTTGTGCCCTGTGGTATAGGAAGAGTCTCAGATTCTACTTTGGAGCTTCTTTTTATTTCAGTCTGAAAGGTCTATGGTACAGGGTGCTCTTTTATATTCAGACTCACAGATGATGCTTTGGGTTTTGACATCACTGGAAACACGAAATCTACCTTACAACCCTCTTTCCCCTGGGAAATTTACCTGCTCCCCTACCCAACTTGTACCACTTCAATTCACAGTTCCCATTATGAAAATGATGGCAAATTGTTCTCGTTCCTTCTTTCTTTTTCGGATTGTTCTGATCTGTCAATGAGGAAATTACCTGCCACCTTACAGCAGCCTGCTTTCTCCTTTACCCATTCCTGCTTCCTTTTGTGTTTGAAAAGGGATTCATTATTTTTTTCTTTCTTAACCTCTGGTGAAATCTCCCTTTCATTTTTCCACTTAGCTTGACTTATCACTTAACTTAATTCTCTAATCCCCCCAGTCCCCATCTGTACCCTCTGCCTGGTTCCCAGCATTCTCCCCTTTAATAACAGGGAGCTAATGAGGCCATCACTGGAGTCACATGTTCTGCTCTGATCACTGAGAGAGGGAAAAGACAACTGAAGTGGAAGGAGGACAATGGCATGGAATGGAGTGGCAGAAATATTAACACCTCATTTCAGGTCAATGATGAATGGAGGGCCAGATTCAATGGTGTGTAATCCTTGTAGCAGATCTATGTAGTCTAAGTAAATAGAAAAAGCAATCAGTCCATCAACAAACACTTATTAAGTGATTCCTGGGTGCTTGGTACCAAATATAAATATAAAAATGAAATGGTCCTGCCCCCAAGGAGATTACATTCTTTCCAGGTAGACAATATGCACATATAGGGAGATACAAAATGTATTAGTAGCTTTGAAGATCTAGAAATAGCTCCTGTAGAAGATGACATTTGAGCTGCATTTTGAAGAAGTGAGGTGTCAAACATGCTTCAGTTGGGCCGCAGGTATGGATTGGAAAGAGAAGAGAATTGAGAAAGGAAGACCTAATGGTGTGTGTGTGTTTGTCTTTTGTTGTCAAAGAAGACTATGACATCAGAGAAATAATGACATGACTTGCACTTGACTTTGTTTTGAGTGAGGGAGGGCTGTGCAGGTCACCAGCCTCACTTCTCCTCCAGAGCCATCTGAATCCAGTGACCAGATATTCATCAGGATGACTGGAGATGGCCCAGGATGAGGCAATTGGGGTTAAGTGACTTGCCCAAGGTCACACAACTAGTGAGTGTCAAGTGTCTGAGGTGAGATTTGATCTCAGGTTCTCCTGACTGCTGCACTGGTACATTATCCACTGCACCACCTAGCTACCCTCAGACCTAATGGTAAATCACATTTGACTGGAATTTGAGGCTATGACTCTTCATAGACATTAAAAGAGGTGATAGTTTCCTTTGGACTTTAGAATAGGGAGTGGCACAGATAAGTCAGGGAATTCAACTTCACATTATTAAATTCAAAACTTTTAAACTTTTGCTTGTAAAAACCCAGTAATATAGAAATCCATGTCCATATTAAAATGGTTGAAATAACTGGGTCCCACATTCTGTGTCCACTTGTTTCTGGTCCCTGGTTATAGAAATAAACACAAGGTTTAGACTCTCTCTCTAAGACCAGACCAACTCCTCTCAGAAGACTGGGCTCACTCCTAAAAGGGTAGCCAGAGTACAAACATGAATCAGATGTATCAGGTATGCATTAGGCATTTATTATTACTGCACAGAGAGGTAATGGTAAATGATAAAGAGTCATAGAATGATTGCAGTCAATTGAGGGGCAAATATTTAAGCCTCTTGGGACATATACAACAGGGCTGCTCATGAACTGTTTTACACTTCATCTCTACTGAGAACAGTCCAATCAATTCTAAATGGGTTCTTTTTCCCTCAGTGGGTGGGTGGATGAAATTTTCCCTCTCATTTAGCCTGCCAATGTTGCTATTGTCTACAATTATTCCCTGATTCTTGATGCCTGAGAAGGGGAAAAACATAGCTGCCTTTTTTGAGTTCCCACAGGGCCCTGTACAGAAGGAAAGAAAGACCAAATACTAACCCTATCAGAGACACAGGCTTGTTCATGGGCCAGCCTGGTGGGGAAAAGGGCTTGCCCCTCCCCCCACACATACACCTGTGGTCCTGATGCCACCTAAGTGCCTAAGGCCTAATTTGAACTCAGGTATTCCTGACTCCAGATGTAATGCTCTACCCACCGTGACACCTAGCCATCACGGTCACACAGTAAGTATGTGTCAGAGATGAAATTTGAACAAAAGTCTTCCAGACTCCTAGGCTAGCTCCCTATCTACTTTGCCATACTGCCTCTCACTAATAATAATAGCTTGTGCTAGGGCAGTTAGGTGGCACCAAATAGTGCACAGAACGCCAAACCTGGAGTCAGGAAGACTTATCTTCCTGAGTTCAAATCCAGTCCCAGACACTTACTAGCTGCCTGACTCTGGGCAAGTCACTTCACCCTGTTTGCCTCTGTCCCTCATTTGGAAAAGGAGCTAGAGAAGGAAATGGCAAAGTACTCTAGTCTCTCTGCCAGGAAAACCCCAAATGAGGTCATGAAGAGTTAGACACAACTGAAAACAGCTAAACGATAAAAGAACACTTTCACTTTTTCCAAGTGCTCCATATACCTTACCTCATTTGATCACTATCATTCTGCGAGGTAAGGAGCATGGATACATGTCTGGTCTCATCCACCGCCCCATACACAGGTTCTCTGCAGACATCGAGCCCCACTTTTGTTTTAATTTTATGGCTGAGTCATTCTTTTATCCGTGGATTTGCTCCAAATTGGATGCAAACGCTTTGTGCCAAAAGACTTCTCTATGACCAAACAGTTAATTGGAAATCTCAATAGGCCTCCCGCTGGTTGGTCTGTCAAGAACTGTTCAATATAATCATTAAAGCAAATATACTCCCCTGTTTTAGCTCAGTCTCATAAAAAGGCTCCTTTGTCTTTTGGAACAGTTCATTTCAAAATACTTACTGAGCGGAAATTCCCTCAAGAGGGTGCTATGGTTCCAGTGGGTTAGAAGCCCCAACACATCATAGGAGGCTAGGAATAGATAGTGCCCCCTCTTAGGAGGCTGCTTTGAAATGAGAGCACAATTGCGGTAAACAGACTTTCCTTTTACTATTTTGACTTGGAAACATATGGCAGTAGCTTTCCCTTTCAGATTTAAAGTCAGTTTAATTGCCTTTTGGAAAATCACTTTACTTTATTGCCCGTGTTCCCATGCTAAGGATAATTCCCCCCTCCCCCTTTTACTGGCACCCTTATACAAATTTCTGATTTACAGGTGGCAACGTATCTTGGGTGTTGACTTCCTCTTATTTGGCCATTGTTCACTGATCTAGTCCAACCCAGGGCTTCTTAGACTTTTTCCACTCATGACCCCTTCAGCCTTAAGCTGTGGGTCATGACCCACAGTTAAGAAACACTGGACCTCTAGTGCTAAAACACTCCCAACAAGTCATCCAACTTCTGCTTGAAGATCCATGTAAGTCCCTCTCCTCTTCCAAAATGTAAGGAGCATGTGTTCATTTTTAACATGTCATGCTGATAAACGATGTGAGTTTGCAGACCACTAAAATGCCATATGGTTTTCACAGGAACATCTTATGGTGCTATACTTTCTCCATCCTATATTTTTGAAATGTATTTTTGGATCCTATTGTAAAACTTTCCCCTTCTCGGTCTTCCTTTGACTTTATTAGACGCAAACCATTGTTCCAGCCTGTCAAGATCATTTGGAATTCTGACTCTCTCATTCAGTGAGTTAGGTTAAAGCTCTTCCTGCTTTATTCCATTTGCATATTTGACAAGCGTACCTTCTATGGCTTTATCAGTGTCTCTGATAAAAATGTTAAGCAGCACGGGGACAGGGACAGATTCCTGAAGCACTAAAGACCTCACTCTAAGGTGACATTTACCCATTAACGACTATTCCTTGGGTCTGACGATAAAATCAGTTTTAAAGGCACCTAAATATATTATTATCCAGCCCAGGAGTGGGGATTCTGTGACCTCAAGGCCGCATGTGGTCTTGAGTCCTTTGATGAGAACTTTTGACTAAGTCCAAGGTTTACAGAACAAATCCTTTTATTAAGATTCTAGCCCACACCGCTCCATCTTCTTTCCTAAGACAGCATGAAAAACTTTGTCAAATGTCCTTCTGATATCCAGGTATAGCATTCTATAGCATCCCCCTGACCTACTAGACTAGTAACACTGCCCAAAAAAAAAAAAAGGAAATGTGCTTGCTTGGCTGTTCCTTAATGACACCACACTAGCTTTTAATGATTACTGTTTCCCTTTCTAAATGCCCAGAATCCATCCCTTTAAATAGTGTTTGAGAACTTTGGCAGGGATTAAGGTCAAATTCACCACTCTGTAATTTGCAGATTCACCTTCTTCCTCCCTTCCCCCTTTTTTGGTTTTGAAAATCCAAATACTTTTCCCCAATTCTTGACATTTTTTAAAGATCTTTAAAAGTGGCTCAGTGATGGCATATAATATTCTTTCAAAATGTCAGTGGTCAGTACTGTCAGAAGCACAACCATAGCATATTCTCTACAAGTGACTCTAAAATTCCCTGTCATCCATTCTTTGATTAAAGCCAGATTATTAGATTTTTGTCTTCTTTTTGATTACTCTCTTGACTCTCCCATGTAAATAACTGTTATATTCTGGTATAATTATTCCGGTATTGTGGACTCGGTCACCTGGGTAGAGGGATGTATTTAGGATGGGCTTCTACACAGCAGGCTTTAAATAAGTATCAGCACATTACTTCCACATGTAATAAAGGAAGAAGTAGGCATAACACAACACATAATTAGAAAGGCATTCAGTCATCTAATTAAATCTACCCTTTTCATATCTCCTTACTGCTGATCTCTACATCTCTCTGTGAGTAGAGATTGTTTCATTCTTTGTGTTTCTATTTCCAATGCCTAGTACAGAGTAGGTGCTTGATAAATGGTTATTGGATGATTGATTGACTTTCTGCCCTACTGCCCCAATTTCCTCAAAGTTTGCTCCCTTTCCAAAACTTTGTCATCTTGGATCATTCTTGCCTTGGATATATGGGAGGTTTCAGATATTTCTTATGCAAAGTTTGAAGCTGAGGAAGTCTTTTAATCAACCTCTTCCTTAGATTCTGATGAACCAGAACCGGTCAGTGGATTTTCCCCCTCCCAAATATCCTCCCCCAATTTTTAGGAGAAAAAAGGAAATCACAAGAAACACATGAAGATTTAAATGAACAAAATCAATTGTGTGAGTCTAGGAAAAACATGACTTGGTAACAATTCATGTGAAAAAGAGTGTCTCCCTTATTAGATGGTGAACTCCTTGAGAACAGGGATTGTTTTTTGGCCCCCCGCCTTTTTCGTACCCCCATTGCTTAGCACTGTTCTTGGCACATAATAGGCACTTAATAAACGTTTATTAATTGAGTACTGATTAAACCACATGTTCAAATCAGTGATCCAACAAGTCCTATGTGTGTGACAAGCACTATATCAGACTCTGGAGCTACAAACAAGCCAAAACTGCCTTGGTTGATTTAAACAAGCAAAGCAAACAAATAAACTTAACAAATCCTAATACAATATTTGGCTTCCTTGATCAAAATACTGAAAACAAGAAACATGATCCTACAATGGCATCTGACCACATTGAAATATTGTGTACACCATCCTGATTATTTTACCTAAAAAAGGACAGTTTCTCCCCTTTATCTAGTGAATAAAGCATCAATTTCTGGCTATAACATTTAAGACTCTCTACAACCTCACAGCACCCAGTCCTTCCATCCTGACATGACAGCCCCCTATAGTTCTTTGTTTCAGTCAAACTATAGCGCTCTCTGTGAAGCCCAGTTTTTGTCCCACGTTCTCTAGTTTCTGTGTCTTTGTTCACAACCATTCTCATAACTGATATATTCTATACACAGTTATCCCTTTCACATCACAAGGGTTATTGAGTGTGTCACCCCCCCGATCCAGAAAAATTTGTGCAAAATATTTTGATCCTCCCTTCAAGAAGAAGACTGAATTATTATGATATTAAAAGATAAAATATGTTGACATTACTATATATATATTTTGTGTGTTTCTGAGTTTCTAAACTTTTTCCATGTCATCTGTGACTTCTGCAAAACACCTCCCAAATTTCCTTTTAATTTCTTATGCTGACCCACAATATAAAAACCACAATAGGGAAAGTCACGATGTGGAAGGGATAACTGTACATACCCACCCATCCCTCAACCTCACTACTTCCATCTGGGCAAGTCCCCTTCTCCTGACACAATTGACTTGCAAACTCTTTATGAGCAAGATATCATGCAGTAGAATGTAAGTTCCTTGAGGTGAGAGACCGTTATTCCCCAGCACCCAGCACATGGTATCAGTATTTATTATAGTTTTATTACATTGTGGTCTGTGTGACTATTTCTTTGTTGGAGAATATCTATTTTGTGTCAGCACGTGATCATTTTTTTTGGTGTGGAATAACATACATTCTTTGCTCAATCTTTGGAATTGTCTTTCAATACCTATTTGATCTAGGTTAGTATTGATTAGCTCTGTGATTTCTTTTCTTTTTTCATGGATTTCTCATGTTTTGGTGATGCAGTGCTAAAATCTCCCACTTTTTTGTTATTAATTTAAAATACCTGTTTCTTTTCTTACAAGGATTTGAGATTTTCCTTCATGAATTTGGGTGCAGAATTATTAGTTGTATGTATGTATATATTTAAGATTGATATGCTCTCATTTAGTATAGAACCTTTTCATATAATGTCCTTTTTTATTTTTATAAATGCTTTCTGGCTTGAATTCAACTTTGTCTGATACCATTAGTGCTACTCTCACTTTTTATAGTCTGGCAGCAACATGGTAAATTTTATATATCATTTTCATTTTCAATTGATTTAGATCATTCTGGATTAAATATATCTTCTGTATGCAGTGAAAATTGTTGGGTTCTACTTTTTAATCTAGGGTATGGTTGTTTTTTTCATTTTATTGGGAAGTTTAACCCATTTTCATTTAGCATTTCAGTTGTTAGATTTATCTTTTCTTCATTCTATTGGAAAGGAACATATTTTCTTATTATTTCTATTATTAATCCACACTTGGGCAATGTGACAAAAATTCTATTTTTATATTAATATTACATGACATTTTTATCTAAGTTTTTTTAGTGATATTTAACTCAGGAGAAATCATATCACAAGAAATATACTCATGATTCCTCTTTTTCATTAATAACTAGGTAAGGTTTTTTAAACTACTTAAATATATTAAGCATAAGTCCTCTTTAATAACTTTAATAAAAGTTCCTTGAACTTGAACTTCCCTTTTTATTAATGATAGTAACTTGCCTTTGCCATTTCTCTTCACTTTCCAGATAAACTTCCATTGCTTTTTTTTAATGTTTCTCTGAAATATCTTTGTGAATTATTTAGTGATTTAGCTAGTGCAGTTTTCTGAAGAGTCTAACATTTTATTATCAACTTATTTATCTGGAATTAAAAATTGTAAGTTATTTAAAGTATTTATCTTTTTTATCTTGGAAGTTTATTTGTTAACCAAAGACTTCCTTGAAGTATATCATTCTCTCTGTAAACTTTTCAGAGTTATTTGCCAGTTTAAAAAAATCCCTCTCTTGACTTCACAGAACATAGAGTTTATTGAGTAGGTAATTCTGAATCTAAGGTCAATATTTCTTAATTCCATTAATGTCATATTCTAACTTCTCCTCTTTTTCCTTCTCTTTTTTGAAAAGTCTTCTATTTTCCTAGATAAATTATTTCTGCACTTCTCACAGCTTAATGCATTTTTCTTACTGTTCTAACATTGGTTTTTTAAGTGTATAGGATTGTGTATTTCAGTGATGCAAAGTCTTGCGTTCTTTATCAGAGATCCATGGTTTCCTTCTATTTGTATTTTGCTGATTATTTTTTCAATTTACATAAATTTTATATACTGATTTCATGAACTATAGTGTTTAGATTCTTTAACTTTCCTAAATTTCCTTGTATATTGGCAATTCTGAGATGATTATGTTATTGATACATTCTTCAGATCTGTTGCCTGGTCTCCATTTTCCCATTGCCTAAATTCAGTGACTCTTTTAACCCTTCATTTCCAGCTGCTTCTAATTTGTGTGCAATTTTATTTTTTTACTGTAGCAAGCTGCTTGATATTGGTTGCTTCCATGGATTTTTTTTTGAGACTTTCTATTATATTCTCTATCATTTTCTTCATGATTTTCTTCTGATTTTTAAAAATTCTGGTGTAATTTCTTACTCTATTTTTCCCCATCTCCTATTTATTCTTTTGATTCTAACTAGTATCAGTCCTTAAATTTTTAGCATATCATTAATGAGTTTGAGAATGATTCCTGGTCTATTTTGGGTGGTTTCTTTTCCTACCCACATTGGATCAGGAACTTACACTGAATTTGTTGTTCCTAGAATATGTTTATTGTATCAGGATAGCAGTTTGATATAGTAAAAAGATCATTGTATTTGAAGACTGAGGGTTCAGATTGCAGCATGTAACTTGCTGAATGACCTTGGACAAGTCACTGAACCTCTCTGAGCAAAAGTTTCCTCCCTTATAATATGAAGGGATTGGACTAAATGCCTAATGTCCCTTCCAGCTCTAAATCTTTGGTCCTGTCTCTGATACTCCACTTTGCTCATTTAAAAAATTGGTTGATTTTTATTTTCTTACGTGGTCTTTTAGAATCTTTCTTCTCTTCATCGTTATTTTGTGAAATCCATGAAGAACCTGGCTCCCCTCTATACTTTTATTCTTCCATCTTTGATCTGTCCTAGACACTCATACAGAGAGTTAGCAAAAGAATCAGGATTCAAACCCAGGTCTTCTGACTCAGATTCCAGTGCCCCTTCCATTGTCCCTTCACTGCCTTAATTCTTGCCTCCCCATCTCTCTTTAGATATGTCCTCTTATAATGAAAATTAATCTACAAGAGCGGCCATTTATTGCATACTCTTCTGGGTGGTCAGTAATAATATTAACTCCTTAAGCAACAACTGTGCAGCTAACCACCCATGAGCCAATCTGAGACTTGACTACTTCTACAGTGATGACGACGACTGCCAACAGCAACAGCAATTAGCATTTATATAATATGTTATAGTTTGCAAAACATGTTACAAATGTTTCATTTTATCTTCACAACAATCCTGTGATATAGGAGCTATTATTATCGCCATTTTACAGATGGTGAAATCGAGGCCCACAGAGGTTCGTTCAATCGATAAATATTTGTTAAGCATCTCCTCTGTGTCAGGTATCTTATTAAACACTAAGGAGGATAAAAGAGGCAAAAGACAATCCCTGCCCTCAAGGAGATTTCAAGCTTTCATAGGAGTAGTATACATAGGAAGTAATTAACAAAAGGAAAGTACTAGAATTAAAAGGAGCTAGGGACTTAAAGCCAGAGAGATCAGTAGGTGGAGCAGTGGAAGAAAACCATTCCAGATATGGAGAAGAGCCAGAGAAAATGCTGGGAGCTGAGACATGGGTATCTTATTCCTGAAACAGCCTAGAGGTCATAGTTACTGGATCAAAGAGTACATGTTGGGGAATAAGAAGATTGGAAAGGTAGGAGGAGGCAAGGTTATTAAGGGCTTTGAAAGCCAAACATAGGATTTTGTATTTGATCCTGGAGGCAGTAGTGAGCCACTGGAGTTGAATAGTGGAGTGACGTGGCCAGACCTTCACTTTAGGAAAATTACTTTAGTGACTGAATATGAAAGATGGATTGGAGTGAGGAGAGACTTGAGGCAGGCTGACCCACCAGCAGCCTATTGCTATGGTCAGGTATGAGGTGATGAGGGTCTGCCCTAGATTGGTGGCAATATCAGAGGAGAGAAGGGAATGTATTCAAGGGCTGTTGTAAAAGTGAAATCAACAGACCATAGCAACAGATTGTATATAGTGGGGCCAGTGCAGGCCAGGCTGTGAGTACAAGATGATTTCTAGTTTACCAGACTGAAGGTCTGAGAGGATGATGTTGCCCTCTACAGTGATTGTGTTTGACCTTCATTCTTGAAGAGGACCGTGACATCAGGGAGTTGGTGACATGACTTGCATTTGATTTTGATTTGAGCAAGGGAGGTCTGTTTCAGGTCACTAGCCTCGCTTTCTCCTCCAGGGCCATCTGAGTCCAGAGGCCAGATATTCATCAGGCGATGAATACCTACAGTGACAGGTAAGGTGAGGAGGGGAGGTTTTAGGAGGAAAGATAATGAATTCCATTTTGGACATATTGAGTTTAAGATGTCTGTTAGACATCCAGTTTGAGATGTCTGAAAGGCAGTTGGAAGTGTGAGATTTGGTGGTCATCAGACAGGTTGGAGGAAGATAGGCAGATTTGGGAATCATCAGCATAGAGACGATAAGTGTGTGTGTGTGTGTGTGTGTGTGTGTGTGTGTGTGTGTGTGTGTGTGTGAGAGAGAGAGAGAGAGAGAGAGAGAGAGAGAGAGAGAGAGAGAGAGAGAGAGAGAGAGTGAGAGTGAGAGTGAGAGGTGTGAGTGAGTATGACGCTGGGCAAGTCACTTAATCCTGATTACCTCTCCCTGCAAAAAAAAGAAAGAAAGAAAGAAAAGAAACAGGGGTGAAAAAGAGAGTGACCAAAGGCACTTTAGTGGCAGGAGAAGACAAGAGGCAAGAAGAAAAAGTTAATGATGAATGGCCTCAATTTTTTCTGTAAGATGTGAGTTACAGCCCTCAGCTGAGAGAACTGGGGGGAGGATTGAAAGGTCTGGAAGATCCACTCTGGAGAACAGGATAGAGAGTTGATAAGGGACTTATAGTAGAACTGCCTAGCAACTAGCAACCCAGGTGAGGTTGTATAACATCAGTTTGCAGTGGACCCAGTCAGAGTGACTGAATGATTTTCTCTGTCTTTATTCAGAAGTGCATGTGTAGACACAAAGTTGACATCAGTGGAAATGATCCATGAGAGGAGGAGAGGGGAGAGTTGAATTGGGTCATCAAGCAGTCAAGACTTAGATGACTTTCCCAGAGCCATACAGTTAGTAAAGAAAAACTTTGCAGTAATTAGAGTTGCTCCCCAGTGAGATGGCTGCTTTGTGATGCAGTGATCACCTTATAACTGGAAGTGTTTGTGCTAAGGCTAGATGGACATCTGCCTGGAACATTATGGAAGAGATTCCTGCATTAAGTAGGAGGCTGAACCAGATGACCTCTGTGGTCCCTTCTAAGATTACATGAAATTAGCATAAAAATATCCAACTTCTTGGACATGTTTCAGGCTCATGAAGTATAAATTCCTTCCAATTTCCTTTGGCTTTATAGTTAAGTGGTATAGTGAGAATGCTAGGCCTAGAGTCATGAAGACTTCATTTCAAATCCAGCCTCATACTTCTATTAGCTGTGTGACCCTGATCATGTCACTTAACCCCTCTTTGCCTCAGTCTCTTCATCTATAAAATGGGGATAACAATACCATCTATCTCCCAGGGTGATTGTGGGGATCAAATGAGATAATATTTGTAGAAATCTTAGCATAGTGTCTGGCACATAGTAAGCTCTATATAAATATTAGCTGTGACGATTATTGTAATTGTGGCCAATCACTTAACTTCAGTTTCCTTCTCTAAAGCAAGAGGATTAGAGCTAATTCATTTCTGAATCTAGGGCCATGGCAATGATACGACTTCTTATTAAGGAAGGAATGTGGGCTACATTGTTGCTGAGTCATTTTCAGTCATGCCCAACTCTCATGACCCCATTTGGGGTTTTCTTGGCCAAGATACCTGAGTGGGTTGCCATTGCCTTCTCCAGCTTATCTTACAGATGAGGAATCTGAGGCAAACAAAGTCAAGTGAGTTGCCCAGGCTCACACAGCTAGTAAGTGTCTGAGACCAGATTTGAACTCAGAAAGATGAGTCTTCCCCATTCCAGGCCTGGCACTCTATCCACTCTGCCACCCAGATGCCTGGGCTGTATTATATTGAATAGATTTTCAGTAGCAATGGTTAAAACAAAAAGATTTTTCATGAAGGCCTTCAACTTGCCAGAAAGGTAACTAAAAACTACCAACAATCTACAATGCAATAACTACAAATCTGTTTCTATCGGCTGTATGTATGTATTTATGTATGCTTTAGCAATGTCAAATAATAGTGACACAAACCAAATAGATAGTAGCAATGCAGTCAATCATGGGCTTTCTGAAAGAATACTGTGATATGGCGGGAGGAGCATAAAACTTGGATTCAATAGACCTAGGTTTGAATGCTGACTCTAACATTCTATAATGTGACCTTGAGGAAGCCTCTTTCCTTCTCAGAGCTTCAGGTTCATCATTTGTAAAATGGGGCCATTAATAATATTCCCTGACCCTGCTTCACAGAGGACTTTATCAAGAGGACTTGGTAAACCTTAAAACACCATATAAGTCCTCAGTTTCCTCATTTGGAACATGAGTGAGGACTGACTGACTTATCTATAAGGTTGTCCCCAGCTCTAACATTCCAATCTACTGTCTCTACTACTTCATTAAAAATGCTGAAAAAGAAATAAATTGGGCAGATGAGGAGAATAAGTGCCAAGGAAAAGTGATGTTGGGGGCAAAGGAAATGTCTGGGAGAGAGAGCAAACAACTGAAAAAGGTAGAATTAAAGTCTAAGGATAATTAGATCATAAGTTTATCTTCTCCGGGAAAGGTATCTCCTCTCACTTCCCAAGAGAGGTCTCTTAAAACAAAGTTAGCAAGAGCACTAAATTGTAAGTCTGCCATGAAAATAGTCTTTGATGCCTTTTGATTTGAAAATATACTAGGTGCCCAGGAAGCTTTCATGGTTTGTATTATTTCTGCCTCTGACAGCAGAAGGTGGCTCTTCTGAAATTCCAAACATAAAGGAAGGAAATAATTCTCCTTCCAGGTGGTTATTATAAATTATAAAAATAAAATGTCTTTCACCTCCATCTTGTGGACAGAAGATATATTTGATTTTTCCTGGACAATGTCTTTAAAATAAAAGTTTGATCAATCACAGGATCAGAGACACGAACCCATAATTCCAGTTCACCTATGTAATTCACAACATTATACCTATTTGCCCATTAAACCTTACATCCATGGGAAGCAGGCAGCCAGGACCTTATAGGTTGCTTTTTGTGTTGTCACCATCCCTAAGCAAAGAGTTAGCACCACTTTAAGGTGGGGGTGTAGAAGGCAAGGCAATAAGCATTTTTTAATACCAGGCACTGTGCTAAGTTCTAGGGATACCAAATGCGAGAAAAAAGAAAGAGGGACCCTGCCCACAGGGAGCTTTACTGTAATAGGGGAAGACAAAACACAGAAGGTAACTGGAGAGGAGGAGAAGGAGAGTTCTCCACACAGTGGCATAGTTTCAAGTCAGATATGTAGAGGGGCTGGCCTGGGCCTCTCAAAATGGAGGCCCCCTGGGAGGAATTGACCAATGGGAGAAAGGGACAGTCACAGTGGAGGGAGGGATATTCCAGGGTGAGAAGGTCACAGGGACCCAATGGATGTTCAGGCATAAAGAAGACACACGTGCTGAAGCTTCATGGAAAAGTCTGGAAAGAAACAAAGCCAGAAGTGGAAAAAATCTCATTTTCCTCTTTCATAAATAAGCCTTGGTCATTTTACAAGGGGTAGTTTGGGCTAAAATGATTCAAAACCTTAACTCGCATTATTTTCACCAGGGACAAAAATAGGGTGTTTTTTTTGGAGGGGGATAGGATGAGCAGGGAGTATCGGTCCAAGTCTCAGTCTACAGGGGCAAAGGGGGAAGGCAGAGCTCCCCCACTACACCCTTCAAAGTTGTACCATCTTGACAAGTCCCTGGGTGGGAGTGGGGACAGGTAGCCTGAAGACTATTGTGCACTGCTGCAGGGGTGGGAGGTGAGGTATGAGAAAGGCAGGCACCTTATGGAGAAAATACCATCCTCTTAACCCATATCAGTGCCCATGGGCAAAGCCTCTTTTGTCACTATGCTGTGGCTATGGCTACAGACATTTCAGGCAGTCAATAAACATTTATTAAGTACCACTATGGGCTAGGCACCAAGTCTAAGTATGCAAAGAAAGGCACAAGACAGTTGGAGTGGAGGGTAGGAGTAGAAGAAGATATGTGTGGGGCATAGTAAAGTCCAGAGGAGTACAACCATCTGGGAAATGAAGAGATAACTGACCTGGACTCCCTCCTTAAATGAAGGTTCTGGAATGGAAGGTTTTTGTTCAACAGTTAAAAGGATGAAAAAGCCCCAGGAATAGTAAGTACTGGTGAGATGTTAGCTCTCAGGCTAATGTGATCTTGCATGGTAGAGAAGAGTAACAGAGTGTTTGAGGGGCTCTTTTACACCCTTAGGTGAAATCCTAAGAGCCCTACCTTTATAATCCTGTGGAGTGGAGGTTAAGGTGGGAAATGTGGGGCTTAGATGCATCCCACATTCCAGATTTATGGGGGCATCATGCAGAGTTAACAGGAAAAAAAAAACCAAGACAAAAATGGACATTTTTTCCTTCCATAAATACTTATTTTCCATTACTGGAAAGATGTTCCTTTGTTAAATTCTCTGGGAAGATTTTCCTATAAAATCATATAAGATTTTTCCACATAAGCTCTATCTGGGCTTCCTTTCGTGGAGTTCCTTTGGAAAAGAGATCCTGACCCCAAATCTAAACTTACTTTGTGGTGCTCCTGAGCATGAATCTGCATTTCCTTTAGGGGATATTTCTTACGGTCATAGATATAAAGCACAAAGGGACATTAGAGGTCATCTATTCCAACCCCCATATTTTACAGATGAGAAAACAAGCTGAGAAATGTTAAGTGATTTGCTCAGATACACACAGTAAGTATCTGAGACAGTCTTCCTGACCCCAAATGCAATACTCTATCCCCTATTCCACTTAGCTACCAAGCTAGAGCCTGTTACCACAAGACCCTAGAGATCCAAGAGGGTTTTTCTCCAAAACCTTGTGAAAATCACTCTAGTAAAAGCCAGCTAGGAAGACCAGAAGGAAAGCTCAAGAGATCTGACTGGTGCATGCAAGCATGGAAATGTAAACATTATTTCTTTTTAATAGCTGAGGTTTAGGCAGAACCTGTTTGATTGTTGGCCCTTTCCAGGAAATAACAACTGTGCTGTCTAAATATGGGTCAAAGCCAGCCTGTCTCTCCTGCTTTTTGATCCATATCAACCAAAAGCCTGGAGGAAAAAAAAAGTATGTGTTTCACCCTGAGTGAGAATTAATGCTTCAGTAATTCTCTGAGGAAGAGGCCACTTCTAAATGAGTAGCACTGGCCAGATCACTCTGGGCACAGTAGACAAGCCCCAGCACTGTCACGGCCCAATACCTCCAAACGTCTCTCCTCATATTTTTGTTTTGTTTTGGTTTTTTGTTTAAGAAATAAAAGTTAAGGCACATTTTTAAAAATGGAAAATGAGTGGTGTTCTTCCTCCTGAAAATAAAGAAAGTGGTTTAATGTTAGTGGTTTATTTTATTTGACAGCCTTTGTATGCACTTGATTTGGTTTGTTACACTGAATTACCCTTTAATAATGGGCACATATAATGCCAGTTACTGCCCTGCCAGTTAGTTCAGTAATTGAATAAGGAATGCAGTTAGGAGTGTCCATATTATTCAAGATTTTCATGTCAATAAGGGTAGGAACTATTTGGATGGTAGCTAACAAGGAGAGCTTTATGCTTTGGAGAGGGGAGAGGGGGCAGAGGGAGAAATTACTACTCAGTGACCAGCCATTTCACAAGCCATTTTCATTCAGCAGTTGCTAAGTGCCTCACATGTGAGAGAATTCATTGCCTTCCTTGTTTGTTCCCTGTATCTAATGTGGTTTCTATTGGGTTAGGTGAGATTTGCCCTGTGAGGAATGCAAGGAAGGTCCATTGACCTGAAATTTATTTCCATGATCATATCTATTCTTGTTTTGGGGATTCTTGATACAATTCCAAAAGATAAGAGGCTTTGCTCAATCTTCGGAAATTTCAGATTCCTTTCAGATAGTCTTCCATGTACCAAACTCTATCCTCCATCCAGTTTTTCCCCCTCTCCCATCTTCTCCATAAGGCTACAGGTCAACAGGTGTATTGCCTGCCATGGTCACCCAGATTTGTTGAAGCCTTGCCCTGATGAGGTTCGTTGGGATCCTGCATCTGACATTATTATGGGGCAAAGAAAAGTAATTTGTCTTTAAGTAGTTTACATGGGGTAAAGGTATGCTCACAGAATCATATCCTAGTTCATAGGATCTTAGATTTAGACCTGGATAAGACCCCAAAGGATTTCTAACCCTTCAGGTTACAGGTGTGGAAACTAAGGATCAGAGAGAAGTGACTTGCTCAAGTTTACAAAGTTTATAAGCAACAGATATGGGATGATGGATGGATCCTGGCCCAACTAGCCCCATGAATATTAAGAATACATGCTATATGAAATATGAGTTTTTTGCCTTCCTATTTAGTAGTTGACCATGTGATGCACAACATGGAATGAATGACTTGGAAAGGAAGTGAGTGTAGATAAAGAACTCATCAGACTAAGCCTTAGAAAACCTGGTTTTGAATCCCAGCTCTTCCACTATCTGTGTGACACTGAGAAAGCTGTTTAATCTCTGTGTGCCTCAATTCCCCCATTCTTAGTTATAAAATAAAGGTAACAGTGCTTTTATTCCCTATTTTACAGGGATGTGGTAAGATTCAAATGATATTAAAAGCATTTTGAAAATTCTGAAATGCTTTACACATATAAGTTGTTATTGTATTTGTTCAGCCCCCACAACATGGATTATATGGATAAATATTTTGTCTTAGTCATCACCTTTGAATTACAAAAAGGAATATGGTACATCTGATTGCCGTTCTCTCTCAATTTTGACCCCAGGATTAGTAAGCAACTAAAAATTCTTCATGTGTGAGCTTGAATGCTTTTCCCTAGGCATTCTGATCCTGCCTTCCTCTTTCTGTCTTTATCTTGCCCCTCCTATCTATCCATCTTTTTCTCTCTTAAAGGCATTGTCTTGAAATCTATCAGTTTGCTGGGTGCTGGAGGTTGCCATGGTAAACACAGCTGTGTTGTCTTGTGTGAAAAGTAAATAGGTACATGGAGGCACCGTGTCTTTGGTCTACCTGCTGTTCATTTTCATGTGTGATACTCAGAAAGAGCTTGGAAATAGCCCCCATTTTCCAGACCCAGACTTGACTGCTGATGTATGTCTCCACAGTGGAGCATTCTGACCTATAGATGTGTGTTGTTATTGTGAAGAATTGCTGGTGAGGTCACCAAATAAGCCGAATGACTGCAACATTCATTTTGCTAGTAAATGGGTTTGAGAGAAGGAAAGATGATCTGGTATTTCCCAAGAGGGAGTGTAGGAAAAGATATTGAGAAAGAAGGTGTGGGTTTGTGGGGGTGGGGAGGAGTGAAAGCAAGAAAGCAGCATGGCGCTTCCAGGAAAGAGGTCAAGAAGAAGCTTGGATTTTTCAACGGAATCAAAAAGAGTAGGGGATTCCTTTAGCTCCCCAGGCTCTCTGTAGCTCCAAACCAGTTGCGCCCCAATACAACAGCTTCCCTTACCATTCTAATTATGCCCCTGCTTTCTACCATAGCTTTCTCTGCCCTGACTTCGCGCAGGTCACAAGAATGATGGCCAAGAACACCTTTATCTTAGTCATTCCATTACTGGCAGGTGAGGCTGCACAAAGGCAAATAGAACATTAAATCTGAAATTCAAATCCTGTCTTTGCTCTTTGTTGCCTGTAAAATCATGGGGGAATCACTTAATTCCTCTGGAACTCAGTTTCCATCTCTGTATAATAGAGGCCACAGGACCCTAGAATTAAAGATAGAAGAGATCTGAAAGGATCAGGTCAACCAGTCCAACTCCTTCATTTTACAGATGAGAAAAAATGAGGCCTTGGCAGTGAGGGGGAGAGATGAAATGGGGACCCAGATCATCTTACTCCAAATGCAGGATTCTTCCTGTCACACCTTGCTACCTCCCTGTCTATGTCACAGAGGTTTTGCAGGAATTAAATGAGATCATAGACTTCAGCAACAATAATGTGCTGGGGAACTAGAAGGTAATTTCTGAAAAGTCCTACCAGTCTTATTAATCAGCCACTTAACATTTCTAGGTTTCAACTTCATCATTTATAAAATGACAAGGAGAAAGTGATGAATGGAATAGCTGTCAAGGAGTCAGACAGGTTCAAATCACATCTCTAATCATTATTAGCTCTGTAACTGTGGACAAATCACTTAACCTCCCTAACCCTTTGCTTTCTCATCTTTAAAAAAAAGCAGGGGGATTGGATGAGGGATTGAAAATCTAGGTTCAAATGCTACCTGTGATACATATCATCTGTAAAATAGTTTCTACAGAACCTATCTCCCAGGACTTTGATGAGGTTCAAATGAGACAATGTTTGTAAACTGCTTTGAAGACCTTGAGGCACTTTATAAGGATCAATTATTAGCACTTATATATTATCAATCATATATATATACATATATTATCAAATTATGTATTTTATTTTCTCTAAGATCCCTTCCTGATTTGAAAGTATACAGCCTTACTACTTTGTACATATATATAATTGTACCATCTTTAAGGGTTTTCAAAGCACTTTGAGTACAACAAAGCAATGAGATCACAAGAGCATAGATTTGAGATCTGCAAATGACCTTTAAGACAACAATAGTAATAGCTGATATCATATTAGACATCATCTTCACTAGATAACAAACCTTCCAAGGACCACAGTGTGATAAGAATATCCTCTACCACAAGAGTTATCTCAGATACTAGGCAACAGGAAGGCCCATCGTCAATGAGGTGTCTTCCTCTGTTGTCCCCTCTCCTGGCCCCTGGCTGACTGAAACTCACCTGGTCTGCTTGATTGTTCATGTAGCTTCGATGAGATAGGAGTCATCAACTCTATTTTTTCCAATAAGATAGGCCTTTTCATCTACCACTACTTTAATGTCCTCCTAGCCTGGAGGACCCTACCTTTAAGCTCTCCAGACTCCTGGCCCTGAAAAGCCCTTCCTGATCACCTTTAATGCTATTGCTTTCCCTTTATTGATCATCTCTAATTTATACTGTATTTATTTGATTTGTATATAGTCGCATACATTGTCTTGCCATTTAAACATAAGAAGGTACTGTCTGTTGAATTTGTATCCCCAGCTCTTAGTTCAGTACCTGGTATATAGTAGTCACTTAACAAAGGCTTATTCATTCATTCATTCATTGTCCAACCCCTTCATTTTACAGATGAGGAAACTGAGGCCTAGAGAGGTTAATGGCTGTACTATGTACAAAAACATTATTATCCCCATTTCTCAAAAGATAAAATAGAGGTTCTCAGAGGGATTGCTCTAGACTATACATCTATCTAGTAAATACCCAAGTCAAGATTTGACCAGGCCTCCTGATTCTAAGTGTGAGGATCTTTCCTCTTTCCTCTTCCAAAGCAGCCCCTCAATAATTCAAAACACTTTCAAAAGTATTAACTCCTTAAATTCCCAGTGTAGATCTAGGGGAGTCCCTAATTAGGGGCAAAAGTTGAAGGTGTCCAGAGACAAGAGCATACCCTTTAACCAGAGAGAAATATAGACTGACCTTAAAAGCTGTTAATATTCCTAAATTTGGGAAGGACAACTTCTTGTCTTTGGGAGTTATAATATCCAGAGCAGGGAGGAAATAGTGTTCTATTCTGACCTTAGCATAACCACCCCTCCCCCATCCCCAGCCTATGTATCTTGCTATCAAATCCTTCTCTTGTTCCCTGTGCAGGAACCCTCAGGGTATGGTCAGACCTTTACCTTTGCACAGCAGGTAGTAGAGAAAGGTATGCATGACAGGCCACTTCCCTTCCTCTCTTATCAAAACTTGAGTGCCTATGTCCCAGTGGCTACCCAGGGATCTTCAATGGTAAATGATGCTTCATTGAATATGTCAGCCTGAATTAGCAGGCATGCTCTTCACATTAAGCTGAGACTCTAGGCTGGCAGTTTCTATGTTCTAGTGCTGTTCTATCCCAGCTGTTGTGCTCCCTTCCCCACCTCAGCAGCCCTGGGAAATCTCAGGCATCAGGCAGTGTCCTGGAATGAAGGAGACCCAGGGATAACTTATGAGCAATGAGAGGTCCATACAAGTCTCATTTCTCCTGTTGCCCTGCAGAGTAGGCTTTATATACTGGTATCTGAACACCTAATTGTCTCTTTCTGTAGGAGACGAAATCATAACAATAATAAATTATATTTACATATTTACAAATCATATATTATATGATTACAGATCACCAAGCATTTCCTTCACAAAAACCCTGTGAGGTTGGTAATGAAAATATTTTCATCCTTATTTTACCATTGAGGAAACGGAGACCCAAAGAACTTAAGTAATTTTCCTCAGGATTTTGTTTAGCATGTAGCAAGTGCTTCATAAATAGTTTTTCATTCATTCATTTGAAGATCATACAGCTGAGGAGCGGCAAAACCAGATATGATTCCAGATCTCATGCTTTTTCTACTATTCTATAGACTACAAAAGCTTCAGAGATTAATTTCCTTTTTGTACCTGAGAGCTAAAAGCATGTGATTTATTTTAAATTCTGAATGCTGGAATAAATGGTTTCTACAATATCCAAAGACCACCAACACCTAATTAGCTAATCCTTATCCTTGGTCAGAGATATATAAAGAAGAATATAATTTCTGTTACTATGATGGTGACTGCTGATAAGCTACCACTTATAGAGGGCTTTAAGGTTTGCTAAGTACTTTGTATATCCCATACATTTATCTCCAAAGATAAATGGTATATCATTTAATCCTTACAACTACCATGAGAAGTTAGCAGTATTTTATCCCCATTTTACAGATGAAGAAATTGACACTGAGGGAAGTTGTCTTTTGTCACTTGTTTAGATGTTAAAAGGAAAATTCTTTTTGGGGCTTTCGCCCTGATCAATGAGGCAAAACTCAAGAAAAAGAGAATTAAAGGAGTTTATTTAAAAAATATGTCAAGGTAGAAACACACTGATGGGCTAATCTTTAACGATCAGCAGGGGATTCGATGGAATCAGCTTTTATCAATAACTTTTGTAATGAGATAAAGACAATTCAGATAGGTCCACATCAGCAAAGGGGGATGGGCCACTGCATTTCAGCTCCTCCCTAACTGCTGCATCATAAGGAAATGAGATTATCACTAAGAGGAATGGGCTTCTACATGCTGGCTAACAAGTAGGAGAATGACCTGCTCTGTACTGGACAGCTGCAAACTGGGTGATGGCAGCCTCTCCCAATACTGATTGACAAGCAGGACTGGGAATGATGGGGTTGCTGAGTCAGCATACTTTCAGGGTCACACAGCTACCATGTGTCTTAGCCAGGATCTGAACTCAGATCATCCTCACTCCAAGTCCAGTACTCTTATCTACTACCCCACCAAGTAGCAATCTAATCATACTTTGCATTTTAATAACTTGCCTACCAAGCTTTGATGCATTATTCATTTCCTCTGATACAAACTATCCTACAAGATAGGGTTAGAAAACTCTTAATACCTCTGTTTTACTGATTGGGTAATTGGCAACTCAAAGGTGTCAAAATATTGATCCAAGATCACAGAATGCATCAGCGCTAAACCTAACAGGTCTCCTAATCTTCAGGGTACAAAGATCCTGCCACAAAACTTATAAACCTATCATGGCACCTTATGGCTGGACCATATAGAGCTGGAGGGGACATTTTACAAATGAGGGAATGAGACTGAGAGAGGTTATGACTTGCCCAAAGTCACAGTAAATGACAGGAGTGAGATTTGAACCTTAGGCTCATTACACCATGTCCCCTGTTCTTTTCCACTGTCTATTCCAGCAGACTCTTACAGTGGTATAGGTGAGAGGTGCCAATAGCCCAGCATCAGCCTGGTAGCAGGGTCAAAGGAGAGAAGGGGGCACATATGAGAGACGTTATAAAGGTAAAAAACAGTAGAAGCAACTAATTAGATATGAAGGTTGAGAGTGAAGAATTGATGACTCCTGGGTGACAGAGGATGGTGGTTCAGTAGTTAGAGGAAAATTAGGAATCAGGCAGGGGTGGGGTGAGGAGGAAGACAAATTCAGTTTTGAACATTTTAAACTCTGAAATTGTTGCCTCCAACTGCTCTCCACCAAGTAGGTCAGACACTCAGCGTCATTATAAAGTTTTCCATGGATAAGGAGGTCTATAGCAAAGATAACTCCAGAGAGGGCAGTTTCCAGTTGAGTTTGGAGGTCTAAAACCAGACTACAAGACCTGTACCATCACTCTGGCCCCGAATGATGAGAATCTGCCCTATTATGAGCCCTGTGAGAGTGGGGATGGCCTCTCATGTATCTCAGCATCCTTCTCTGCAGGCCTTCTAGCAAAGGCTGGATGACCACTTGTTAGGCAGAAGAGATTCTTGTTCAGGTGTGTATTCTGTTAGGTGACTCCGAGACCTTTTCTGATTCTGAGACTGTTGCCTCCAACTGCTCTCCATCATGTAGGTCAGACATTCAGAGTCATTATAGAGTTTCCCATGGATAAAGACATCTGTAGCAAAGATAAACAAGAAACCAAATGAATAGTCCTGGTTCCTCTGAAGTCAGGAGTAATTCTGAAAACAGACTGGAGGGCTGGCTCCTAAGAGACTGTCATAATGAAAAAGTCACTGTCAGAGAGCCTGGGAAGGACATGAAAAACAATTTCATATGTTTGGTCCTTTAATGGGAACAAAACAAGGGAAACCTGGGACTTCAGACCATTTTCTTTTCAAGGAACTAGTCTCTTGGCAACTGAGCCCTGCAGGTCTGACGCTGGGCACTAAATTAAGATGTCAGCTTGGAGTGTGGCTTCAACCCAGTGGGTAGGAAATAAGGGGAAAACAAAGAGAAAATCTTGAAAAATGTAACAATGGAAACAAAATAACTTTTCAAACACAAAATTTTTCTTATCTGCTTGGGTCATCTATCTTTTAGAGAGAGCTTTATTCATTTAAAAGAATGATTTTTGTGAGGAGAAGGGGTGTCCCAGGTATCAACAAAGATTTGACCATGGTCTCCTGGCAATTGGGTAGTGAAGTGGGAGCTAATGCCACGGCTGGGATGCCTAGGATTTCCTTAAAGCATAGGAAAGGGATAGAGAAGAGGAATGTTTCTTGGTTGATTAAGAGGCTGAGCCATTTGGACTAAGATAGCAGATGTCCTGCAGACCTCTTATCAAAACCGAATTTATTTCCTGTCCCCCTCCCCGCCTAACTTTCCTATTAGTGTTGAGGTTATCACCATCCTCCATCTCTCTGGCTCATGACCTACTGGTCATCCCCACTGTCTCACCCTCCCATAGCCAAACTGTTGTTGCAAGTCGTATTATTTCTACCTTCAGAGGACCTCTTATATATGCCCTCTTCTCTCCTCTGATACCTGACACCACTCTTAATGCAGGCCCTCATCACCTCATACCTAGACTGTTACAGTAACCTGATGGTGGGTCTGCCTGCCTCAAGTCTCTCCCTAATCTGGTCAGTCCTCCACTTCACTGTCAAACTGATCTTCCAAAAGTCCAGGTCTGACTATACCCTTCTCTTTCCTGCATTCAGTAAATTCCATTGACTCCCTGTTATTTCAGGATTAAACATAAAGGTATCTGCTTGTCTCTTAAAACCCTTCATAACCTGGCCCTTCCTGCCTTTCCAGTCCTATACTATCTTATGTCCTTCCATGTACTCTGCAGTCTGGTGACACCAACCTTCTTGTTGTTCCTCAATCAAAGTGCTAGGCCTTGGAGTCAAAAAGACTCCTCTTCTTGAATTCAAATTTGGCCTCAAACTCTCACCAGCTGTATGGCCCTGGGCAAGTCACTTCACCCTGTTTGCCTCAGTTTCCTCATCTGTACAATGAGCTGGAGAAGGGAATGGCAAACCACTCCATTATCTTTGCCAAGAAAACCCCAAATGGGGTCAGTTGCAAAGAGTTAGACATGACTACAGTGACGAACAACAAAATGTCTTGTTTATGCATCATTGGTTGTGTGTGGTCTCTCCCCTTAGACTGTCAGTGCCTTGAGAGCAAGCAGTGCTTTTTGCCTTTTTTTGTATTCCCAGTGTTTGGCACATAGTAGGCACTTAATAAATGCTATTTATTTGACTTGCCCCCCAAAGGGTCTTTTAGCTCTCTTCAAGAATTCTTTTCAATTCTATAAAATTGTGAAGAATCAGAATCTATGTAAAGAGGGCAGTTGGTAGTACAGTAGTAGATAGAATGCTGGGCCTAGAGTCAGGAAGACCTGAGTTCAAATCTGGCCTCAGACACTCACTAGCTGTGTGACCCTGGGCAAATCATTTAACTTCTGCCTCAGTTTTCTCAACTATAAAATGGTGATTGTAATAGCACCTGTTTCATGGGTTGTGAGAATCAAATGAAATAATATTTGTAAAGTGTTAGCACAGTGCCTTGTATATAGTAAACAATAAATACTTGTTCCTTTCCCTTTTCCCATCACTGTTTTTTACTATTTACTAAACCCCTATGTTGCTGAGGGACAGTTTAACCCCATTCTAATGTTTTAAAAATTCAAATTATTAAAAAATATTTTTTCCTATTCAAGCTTAAATTTAACTTTGTAAGTTTCTTCCTTTGCTCCTATTTTTGTTTTCTGGGGTTTTAGATGAGAAACTGCAGCACAGATATCCTGGGTAACCCCTGGAGGATCCTGAGCATCCACTCTGAGCCACAAGTACTTTGGAGCGAGAAGGGAAAGAGAATTGGCTCATAGATTTACAGCTGAAAGGGGCTTTGGAGATCATTGAGTCCTTGCCCTCCTCCATTTTATAAATGAGGGTCCTGAGGCCCAAGGAGTTTAAGTGACCTGCCCTGGGTCACACTCTTACAGTCCTCACTTCAGGTTCAAATTGAGTCAGGGTTTCTCAAAGTGTCCCCCTATTGTTTTACTTACCAAGCAAAATTCATGTTTTAACGTGAGGGGTTAAGAAAAGCCCCAGAGGCTGGTGAGTGTAATGAGTTTAGAAAGACCCAAGATAAAGTAAAGGAAAGTTCTCAGGAGACCAGGCCCTGGATAGTCCTCTGGAAGAGGGAATAGGTTTTCTAAAAGGTAGAGTTTCCAAAGCAAGTCTTTGCTTAATTAGTGAGGCTAATGGTAGGAGCCTCATCAGGGCTTTAGTTCCCTTTCCTGTTCTCCAACTGAGACAAAGTCAAAGAATACAATTTGAGGATGGGAAGAAAGTTGCCGCAGCTGAACTTTGAGCTGAATGGATTGCTTTTAATAGAGTTTCCATGCCCACTGATTTGAGAAACAAAATATAATCTGCTCTATTCCTAACATCCCCTACCCATCTTCTTTTGCAGGTTCCTGTGCTGAGACCCATGGACCTGATGGTGGAGGCCACACCCAGAAGAGTATTTGCCAATGCACACACGTATCACATCAACTCCATATCAGTCAACAGTGATTATGAGACCTACATGTCAGCAGATGACCTGAGGATAAACTTATGGAACTTTGAAATAACCAATCAAAGTTTTAGTATCCTTTGTGGATCATTGATTATGGAATGTGTCAGATGAGGAAGCACACTTGGTGATCATCTACTTCAACCTCCTTCTTTTACAGAGGAGGAAATTGAGGGCCAGAGAGGTGAACAGCTAGGACCAGAACCTAGGTCTCCTAATGCTGATCAAGATGTAGCCCATTCAAACCATTATAATTGCCCACAGCAAAATTGTGAAATCACATTATTAGTGTGTAAGGCTAATTACATAACCAATTTGATCATGTCTACAAAGGAGTGATAGGGAATTTCATTTCATCTCTTTTCAATAAATGGTTCACAAAAGGCAACTCTTGGTAGGTAAGGACCATCAGGCATGTCTAGTAACATTTAAAATGTCCATGGTAATGGGATATCTTTCAGAGGCCATAGAGGGTAAAAAAACCCAACAGTGATATCAATGAAAAAAAGAAATGAAAATATAATATTAAAAGTGAAAATTCCTTGGCAAGTGTTAGGTACACTCTTGTTGTCAACCTTTAAACAGAGGCTTGATTCCTTTCAGGTCACAGGTTAGTCTAGATGACCCTCCTAACTCAAAATACTGTGAATTTGTATAATTGTGTCATTTTTCTAAAGCTTAACAAAGCGCTTTGCCTCATGATACGCCTAGGTAGGTATCCCATGTATTACTATAGCTATTGTACAGATGAGAGAGCCCTGCCTAAAATCCCATAGAATGTGCTGTTGAGTACAGTTGGGGCTCAGTCACCCATGCATGAATGCAGTCCATCAACGTGCCTGCTAAAATGGTGCCCATGGGTAATGTTTTCTTCTCCCACTTCAGTTCTATTCCAAGAGACAGATGCCCAAATTCTGCTCATCCGGCTGTCATTCTGTGGTTCTGCTCAGGTGACATGTTTGCTGAATTTTGCCTGCAGGGCTTAGGGCTGGAGGATGGGAGTTTCTTTAGGCGATTTAGGAGACAGATGCCTTGGGGAGAATGCAAAGGAGAAATATTAATAGTGTAATTTGAGTTATATTCTGCAGATGTGTGACAGACTGCCAGGTGCCAGCATACAAATGAGACCATGCCATTCACCCTTAAAGCAGCCATATGTAAAATACTAATTGTAATCATGAGAATGATGATAACTGATATCTATATAGTGCTTTTCAGCCAAACTGCCCTAAGCACTAAACAGACTTTACAAGCTGAAATCACTTTGCCCACTGTCATTAAGATGCTACCAGCTCTGAGTAAAAAGCAACCACCTTTAAAATGGCCCTATAAAAACACTACCCAGCTTACAGGTCTAAGTTCTTACGTATTTAATTCCAGTTTCTATAATGCCTTTTTTTATAGAATGAGAGAAACAATTCAATGATAAATTAGAAAAGAAGAATATTGGAATTTCACTTCTCTCCTCTCACCATTGTTAACCTCCACTCTACTGACCCCAATTATCTGGGGACCTTTTTGAATTGACCCATTCAATTCTAGGCCTCCCCTCTGTCCCCAAAGTCTAAATCTATCCTAAGATGCTGATCACTAGACCCTTGACATTCATTATGTGAGATCTTAGTATTAAGGTAGATCAAAGCAATCTCTTAGCACCAAGGCTAGGTGTTCAGTATTGATCCTCAGTGATTCGTGTTACTCATTTTTTTCTAGAATCTATGGTACTCCCAGCCTCAGGACATCCAGAAATGGACCTTTCCCTTAGAAAGGTCTTGTGGCATTATTAATAGCCTATGAGTTCTGCTTAAGAGGACCCGGTGATAGACAAAATAATTTCTTGGAACCTCAGTTTTGTCAACTATAAAATGAAGGTATTACTACCTGTTGTACCTTACTCAAAGTGAGGCACTAATGGGGTAATTGTATACCTTAAAGTGCTATATAAAAGCCAGTTTTTGTTATTTCATCCAGGTAGTACAGTGGATAGAGTGCTGATCCAGCAGTCATGAAGACCTGAATTCAATTTGACTTCAGACACTGTGTGTTCCTGGGCCAATTAACTTCTGTTTGCCTGAGTTTCCTCATTTCTAACATGGGGATAATAATTTCCTTAATAGCACCTACCTCCCAGGGTTATTGTAAGGATCAAAGGAGATAATGATGGTAACTAACACCGTAAGTTAGAATATTGGCGTACAGTATACAAATGTTAGCTAGTAGTAATAGTGTCAGAAATAAGTCAATCTCTATTTTGAATAGAGGGAATTAACTTAAAGGTGAAAAACTGTAGTGTTAGCACGTTAAATGTATTTTGACTTAAAGGAATCCTTTGTCTGCTAGTCAGTCCACTTTACCCTCCTAAGAGGGAGTTGTACTGTATGTTAAATCAAGTTAAAGTTGCTGTCTTCAGTATAAGCCACATCCAGTAGGGTATTATTAGAATTTCTTTGCCAGGCATGGTGATGAGTTGCCCCATTCTCTCATTGGATCCTGATTTTCCATTATGGAAAAACAGGAAGTTCTACCTGTGACTATCAGAGTATTTCTCAAGGCAAAGGTCACAGGACTGCCTAGGGAACTTCCTGGGACCTGGGCCTTGTTAAACCCATGCTTTAGCCAAGAGGGCCTTAATAGTACAACTAAGAATGATGTGTTTTTCAACTCCTCCCTTTACTATAAGAATTTCGGCAGATCTTCCCCTACCAGGGGATAGTGATTTTCCATTAATCATGTGTGACTGAAGAAGGCTTTCTTGAGAAGATTTGGAGGCATCATGATGCTTTCTATGCTACCTTATTGGTTATCTTATCAGGGTGTCAAAGGAGCTAAGCTGTGGCCACAACTGGCATCTTATGGAAGTGAAATAACCCTTCTACTATGTACATTAATGTTATAGACAATATATGACCATGTGCAGAAATCATCCCCCATCTCTTAACAGTGGTTTTAGAGGTCCCACGCTAGCACACATGGCTGCCAGATGCCCCTCACATCTTCAATTCTGAGGTCAGCCTTGGGACCCTCAATTCTGGGTCATATCAGGGCTCTGCCAGGGGCCAGAATTTCTCTTCCACTGGAAAGGAAATTTTCTCTTTGTTGCATTTCCATAGAAGGAGGGGCAAGTATTTAACCAGGGCATCATCTCAACAGATGGGAGCAGATTTTGCTACTGGTGGCATTTCACAGTTGTGTATTTCCCTTTGCATGTTTACCTGAAGATTGGTATTGACATGGTCTGGGCTTGCAGCTGCTTGTCTGTTTAGCAGAATGCCCCAGGCAGGGCCAGCTTGGGGCAAAATTGGAAAGTCAGCAGTTTGTCATCACTGCCCCTCTGCCACCTATCCATTTTTAGAGCTTTCTTCTTTTTCCTTAATAGCACTTAGGGTACATTCCATCCATAGAGATGCTGCTGCCCTTCCACTATCAGGGGGTAAACTTAGTATTTTCATACTCTTCAGGGTCCCTGCACAAATGACACCAGTTAAAGTTATCATCACTAAGTTTCCAAGAAACATCGTCATAAATTTAGAGCCAGTAGGAAGCTTAGTTCAATTGCTTAGTTAGCTGAAGTTGCTACTTCAACCTCTTTATATTAAAGACATAGCACTCAGGCCCAGAGAGATTAAGGGAAGTGCCTTTGGTCATACAAGTAATAAATAGCAGAGCCAGAATTCAAATGCAAACCCCCTGACCCCAAATCCAAAACTATTTCCACATTACCAGGCTTCCCTTCCTAGATGGATTTGTATCTCTAAAGAGCATACCTGAAGAAGCTATTTGAGGAAATTGATGGCACCTGAATTAGGGACAGAAAACATTAACAATAAATACACTGCTCATCATCAACTCCACAAGATCTGAAATCAGGGCCAGGGTTCAAATCCTTGCTGTGACACTTATGTGACCACTTCTCTGTGCCTCAATTTCCTTATTTGTAAAATGATGAGGTTGGAATAGATATCTTCTAATGTCCCCTTTCAGTTCTAGATCTATGATCCTGTCAACTTCCCAAGTGCCTGTTTGAAAGGGTAATCCTTGTCTCAGATGTTCACAGCTCAGTAAATACTAGGGAGCAATAATCATTCTCCCCTCTGACTTGGTCTCTTGATATGTTCTCCATTACTTCTTGATCTTATGGAGTCAAGGCTCATAGATTTAGAGATGGAAAGGACCTTAGTAGCCACTAAATCCAAATATCTCACTCTACAGATGAGGAAACTGAGGCATGGAGAGGTTTAAAAGGTTGCTCAGTGTTAAACAGTAAATTTTTTGAGTCAGCATCCAAAGGTTCTTTCAGAGTTCAGTGTTCTATCGACTATGCTACTCAGCTACCAGTAGGAACTTGGAGAAGTTACTCATGTGTTCTCCATACCACATCAGCCTGAAAAGTATCTCAATCAGCCAATTAACACACACTCTTTAAATTGGCAAAAATAGTACTTCTCTGCCCCCTATTCCCAGTTGAGAAAGAAAGACAAAATAAGTTCCCTCACTGACCATGTCCAATATGTGTGTGTGCTCATCCTTCGTTGACAAAGAAGACCATGCCATCATAGAAATAATGACATGACTTGCACTTGACTTTTGTTTTTGAATAAGAGAGGGCTGTGCAGGTCACCAGCCTCACTTCTCCTCCAGAGCCATCTGAATCTAGTGATCAGATATTCATCAAGATGACTGGAGATGACCCAGGATGAGGCAGTTGGGGTTAAGTGACTTTCCCAAGGTCATACAGCTAGTGAGTGTCAAGTGTCTGAAGTGAGATTTGAACTCAGGTCCTCCTGACTCCTGCACTGGTGCTCTATCCACTACCACCTAGCTGCCCCCTAACACACACACACATGCATATGTACGTATGTGTGTATATACATATATGTGTGTATATATATACACTCCAAATCCTTCACCTCTTCATCAGGAAGTGGTGGGTAGCATATTTCATTATAAGTCCTCCAGAATTCCATTTGGTTATCATGCTGATCAGAGTTTAAGCCTAAGTTGTTTATCCTTACAACAGTGCTATCTTTGTAAAAAAAAATTCTAGTTCTGCTCACTTCACTCTGCATCAGTTTATACAACATCCATCTCTTTCATCATTTCTTATATCGAACTAGCATTGCCTCACATTTATATACCATAATGCGTTTAGGCATTTCCAAACTCACAAGCATTACCAGGCATTTATCAAGCAGACACCTTGCTAGATTCAGGGAATTCAAATGTAAAAATGAGAAGGTCCCTGCCCTCAAAGAGTTTATATTCTACCTGATCTATCCCATTGTAAATTCCTTTAGTGTGGAGTCAGTGCCTTGCACATGTCATAGTCAGAACTCAAAGAGTTTATAGGAAGGTTATCTCTCAATCTCCTAGTTCTTGCTGTCAAGAACTATGCTTTTTTACCCAAAAGACACCTGTATCATTTGTAATCAGTGTTTTCAATGAGGAGACTGAAATTTGGCCGGGCAAAGATGGCCTCAGAGAATCTTAAATATTCCCTCAAGAGGGCTTATGAGTCCAAGATACTTGGTTTTCAAGACCAAAACAAAAAATGGCTTCTTTTTGTCTTCAAGATTGGCAGCCTCCCTGAGCAATGACCTGAAGGGCCAAAGTTGTTCTCAGTCGTGGGTATAATCATCAGGTAAAATTGGTTCTTCCCTCTAGATTTAACTGATACCCCTGCTGCTAATGCAGACATGCAGAATGGAATCCTGCCCAGCTCCCCAAGCCTGAGTGGCTTTGGTAGATGATTACCCCCAAACAAGAACTCCTCACTGTCAGCAAACTCAGCAGCGATGGCATGGAGACATCACATCAAGGTGGAAGTTTTGACAGATTGCCATCAGCTTCAAAATCCAACAAAGATCAAGCACCAACAGTTTATTCCTGAGTTAGCTTTTTGGAACAAATTAGACACTTTTGAGTTCATAATTCTCACCAGCCATTAGCAAGAGAAAGAGCTTGTTATTTCAACACATTATCTACTACTGTTATTAAGTTTAATTCAATAAGTATTTATCAAGCAACTGCTTAATACCCTATGCAAACATTATCTCATCTTACTTTTACAATAGTCCCATGAGAAATACAAAGCTAATTTGTTGGCTATTATTTGTTGATGATTATTTTGGTTTTTTATGTTTTAAACATCAGACCTGTATTTCATTGATACAGGGAACTTTGAGTAAGGTGATTCCCTCTACCAATCCAAGTCAGCATTTGGGCTACAGTTTCTCATGGAGATCTGCCCAGGACAGTGAGAAATGCCCAACCTCACACACTCAGTATGTGTCAGAGGCCAGAGTCAAACCCCAGTCTTCCTGACTTCTTAGAGGGTAGATGGGAGAGCGAGAAGAAAAACCTCTTGCAGTGGATGTGTTTTAAGCTGAGTCTTGAAGGCAGTCAGGAATTCCAAGAGGCAGAAGTGAGGAAGGACAGACTTCTAGGCATGGGAGACAGCTGGTACAAAGCACAAGAGATTGTAGGGGTTTCTCCCCCTTGAATAAAAGAAGAAAACATTTCTCATGCACTGTTTCGCCATGAAGAGTCTAGTTCTCATTCTCCAGCCCAAGCCAGCTTGTTATTGCTGTCAGAGGGGATCATGTGTTCATATTCTTGAGCTTGGCAGGGTCTTAGATGAGAAAATGACTTTGTAGATGGTTCCCAGACACCTTAGGCTTTTAATGTAATTGGTGGTAGTTGGTTTTTTTACCTGTCGGAAGCAACTGCCAAAGAGTAAACTCCAATTGCCTTCAGTCAGGACTTTAAGTACTAGCTTAGAAGACAATCCAATGCTGTGATCTCCCCTCCCCTTCTGGTCCCATGGCTGCTGAGCACAGAGCTTCACCCATCTCTGCTTACTTTCTCCCAGCTACAGAAGTCTCCCCAGGCTTTCCACCCCCCTCTAGCTAAGTCCTTGCAATTTATCTGCACTCTATTAATAAAGCACATGCTAAAGACTTAGGATTGGGAGTAACAGATATGTCTTGCCCCAGGGTTAATTTAATAGCAATCTGCTGGCTTTCTATATCCTATATTAGCTGTGAATCTCCCAGCACTGCCTTTATCACTTAGGGCTCTGGGACAATTGGGAAATCTGGGTAGAGAGTTGCAGAAGAGAAAATTGTCTGTCAAAATCCATCATTTCATTTTAGAGGAGAGATGGGGAGCAGTGCATTGTTCATCTTTTTTCTCCTTCCTTCCAAAACTGAAAGACAAAGGGGAAAATAGCCCAACAGGGCAACAACCCACGTTTATTTATCTTCTGGGGCAGATCTCCATACCAAGGGCTGGGACAGATGCAAAGTTGAGAGAAAACAAAAGTTGCTGCCCTGATAGAGTAGAAGGAGCACTGACTCTGGAGTCTGAAGACTTGGATTCAAATCATGCCTCTGGAGTTACCTGTGTGACCTTGGGCAAGTCACTTAAGCCTCAGTTTCCTCATCTGTAAAACAAAGAAGTTAGAATCGATAACCTGTGAGATATCTTCCAGCTTTAGATCTTGATAACCTATTATACTTTGATGTTGAATTTATAGTACAGTAAAATTGCTAGGTCTTAAAAGTTTAGAAGGGCAACACTCTAATATGGTGACTTTGTATGGCTGGAGATGAGTGATTTGACTTCTCTGAACCTCATTTTCATATTTAAAGTGGGGATAATAATGCCTATTGTACTTATCGCACAGGGTTCTTGTGGGGAGCAAATGAACTAACGTAGGTAAAACGTTTTGCAAACCTCACGGTGCTATTTGAAAGGCAATTATGATTAGGGGGATAAGTTTCTTCATCTGTAAAATGAGCTGGAGAGGGAGATGGTAAATCACCCAGGATCTTTGCCAAAAAAACCCAAATAGGATCACATAGAGTTGGATACAACTAAAAAAACTGAACAACAATGAAATACATATATAGGTAATAATGATAGACAGTACAAGTACAATACAGAGGTGCCAAATAACAGGCTTCGTGGGGATCGAGAGGCATCTCACTTCTGACAGAAGGCTCAGAGGAAGATTCCTTTGGGAAGTGGCATTGGGGTTAGACTTTAGAGGGTGCATAGGGATTCAATAAACAGAAAAAAGAAGGCATTCCCAGGCATGAGGAATAGAATGGACAAAGGTATGGAGATGAAAAAGCAAATGGCATGTTAGGTAGAGGGGGATGGAGGAAAAAGAGAGGAAGGCACTAGAGCATATAGTATGTAGAATGGAGGGATATAAGATAAAACTGAAAAGGTAAGGTGGTACCAGATTGTGGGGAGCCTTAGATGCCAAGCAAAGGAACTTAAACTATATTCAGTAATAAGGAGACACTGAACATATTGAGCTAAGAAATCACCTGCCCGGACCTATACATAAAGAAGTATAGTCAGGGAGGGAAAGGGAGTAGTAGAAGCTGAATTAATGAAAACATAGGGCTCCATGGCAGAGGGGAAGTAGCTGGAATTCAGTGCTAAGCAGAGCTGATGATAAGATAGCTTGCATCCGATTTATTAATTTTTTTTATCCTACAAAAGCCTTCACTGAAGGAAATAGGAAAGATAGCTTAAGGAAAGAGCTAAATAAGTGGAACTTAAAATAATGATCATATTTTTTCAGAGCAACTAATCATTGAATAAGTAAAAGAGATTTAATGAGGTATCATGTGTATATACAGTCTTTTTTCACTCCCTAACAAGTACTGAAGATCCCCAGGGGGTTGTTCAAGCTTGAGGATTAACCCACTAGCCTTCAGAACCCTCAAAGACTGACACAGGCTACCAATAAAAATGAATTTGGTGGCTAAGGCCTGACGCCCATTTGGAGATTATCTCAAAAAAGAGAATACCACTAAATCTGATACATGGTTTCTACTCAGGAGGCAGAGGCTAGGACTGGAGGACTGCCTCAGTTATAAAGGATGTTGGAGGTAGCCAGCTGGCACAGGGGCCTTTCACTGGACATGTTCTGAGACAGGAAGAGATGGGGAAAGATGACCCAGCTGGCTGAATAGAATGTTATTGGCTCCTTCATTTTCACAAGTACAGATGCTCATGGTTTATTTTTAGGAGAGAAGATGAACTGTTGATAAAATACGCTATCCTTCCCACACAAAGCTGGGGGGAGGCTTGTTTTTGGAGGCACTGGTACAAGTCTGAAGGTTGACATCAGATTTTCTTGGGGAAGAAATAACAACCATACATAAGGCAGGTTCTCTGGCGAATGAAGCCATCTTTGCCCCCTACACATTCAATTCCTTACCAAATCTTGTCATTTCTTTACCTTCAACAACTCTTGCAGACATCTAATTAGTGCAGACGCTAATACAAGTAGGACCCCAGTTCAGGCCTATGTTCTGCTCACCTGGACCACTGCAGTGGCTTCTTCGGTGGTCTTCTTCAGTGACTCTTGTTCTCTCTCTTCTCCCATCCATCCTTCATACGGCCGCCAAAAGTAATTTTCCTAAAGTGCTGGTAAACTCCAGTGATTTCCTGCTACTTTCAGGAGCAGATATAAAATCCTCTGTTTGGTGTTTAAAGATCTTCACAACCTGGCCCCGCCAGCCTTCTCTATCTTCTTACACCCCACGCATTAAGGGATCCAGCCATTTTGGCCTATTTGCCATGCTTCACACACAACATTACATCTCACGTCCTTGTACCTTTGCACTGGCCAGCCCACGCCTGGAATGCTCTTCTTCCTAACCTCCAAATCCTAGAATCCCTGATTTTCTTTCACACTTTTTCCCAGGAAACACCTCCTTTTGTTGTTCAGTTGTTTCAATTGTGTCTAACTCTTCATGACTCCATTTGGGATTTTCTTATCAAAGATAAGTAAAGTGGTTTGCCATTTCTTTCTCCAGCTCATTTTGCAGATGAGAAAACTGAAGGAAATATAGGGTTAAGTGACTTGCCCAGAATTACACAGCTAGGAAGTGTCTGAGGCCAAATTCAAACCCAGGTCTTCCTGACTCCATGCTCATCTGCTGTGCCATCTAGCTACCCCACCACCTCCTTTCTTGGTCCCAACTCCCACTCCCTCCCCAGTGGCAAGTACCTTCCCATCTAAAAATACCTTCCATCTACTCTACATTTATTTTGTATGTTCTGATTTATATAGGTTATTTCCTCCATTAGAATGTAAGAAAGTAAAGGGGTAAGGTATTTATTTATTTTTTATTTATATCCTCAGTGTTAGCACAGTCCCTACACCTCAGAAGTGCTTGATAAACTGATTGATCAATTGACATAAAGTACCATGTAAAACCTTAAAAGTATCATATAACTGTTAGGTAATAATTATGGTAGCAACAGCAGGATATATGATATTTATTAATACATTAGGGTCCTATTTACTTACTCCTCTGTTCTTTTGTGATAAAACTCTATTGAGAAGCTAGAGTTCCCAAAGGCACAATAGACAGCAAATCAACCTCAGCATCTGAAAGACCTGCAAGTCATCTAACCCCATAACCTCTAGGCTATTTTCTAAGACTACTTGGCAGAGCCAGTGTCAGTATGCATTGTTAAAGTTTCCTCACTTGGAGTTCCCTGTGCCAATGAAACCACAGTTCAGTTTTAAAAAAAAATTCCCGTGGACCAGCCTGTTATATAAGTCTGACTCATACCATTTTTTTTTTTTTTGGAGGAGGGAAGACAAGGCAATTTGGGTTGCCCAAGGCCACACAGATAGTGTCAGGTGTCTGAGGTCAGATTTGAACTCAAGTCTTCCTGACTCCAAGGCCAGTGCTCTATTCATTGCACCACCTAGCTGCCCCAACTCATACTCTTGATGCAAAAGAAAGGTGCTAGATTTGTAGTCAGAAAACTTGGGTTGCAATCCTGGCTCTGCCAATGTGTGACCTTAGGCAAGTCAATTAACCTTTCTGGGCCTCAGTTTCCCTATCTATAAAATGAAGCAGTTGGACAGATGACATCTTGTGTGTCCCTTCCAGTTCAAAGTCTGTGATGTTATAATCTTATTGGTAGTCAGTTATTTTGTGCTAATTACGGACACAAAATGAGTGAATGCAACCGTAAGATACGGAGAAGAGAGATTCCCTGTGTGATGGGAAGACAAAAATCAAGGGATTTCCCAAGAATCTATCCTCCAATTTTAATGGCCTTTCCTTAGTCCTCTTCCCTTTTGAGATCTCTGTTGTTATGGATACCATTGACTACCCTCTTTTCCTAGCAACTCCTACCTTAGTGTCCTTGATACAACTTTCTCTTAGGTCTTCTTTTACCTGCCTGATGACTCCGTCTCAATTTCATTTGCTTGATCATCATCCACCTCCTACTCCCTTAAGCATGAGGTCCTCAAGATTCTATCTTGTACATTCTTTCTTCTCTTTCCACACCCTTTTTCAGTCTTATTTGTTTCCATAAAATCAGTTGTCATATCTACAAAGGTGACTGCAAAATCTCTATATCTGTCTCCAATCTCTGTCTGAAATTACAAACTAGACACGATCTTCTGGATGCCTTCATCTCAGACTCAACATGTCTCAAATAGAACTGATCATACTTCCTCCTTAACTTATCCCCTCCTCTACATCCCCATACCTCTTGGGGGTACCAGCACATCTCAGTCACTCAGATTTATAACCCTGGAGTCATCCTTGATTCTGCCCTCTCTCTCATCTCCAATGTGCAAGTAGGTGACAAATTCTTTGGATTGCATTTTTATATACATCTTCTGTATTTACATGACTATCACTCTAGTTCAGAACCATTTTTTTTTCTTAGCAAGACAACTAGAGTAGTGTCTAATTAGCTTTTCAGTCTCCACCAATCATCCCTCTGCAATTTCAGTTGCCAAAATAGTCTCCTAGCGTCGTAGATCTTACATTTCTCCGCTTAAAATCTTTTGGTCCCTATTGCCTGGAGGATAAAATTCAAATTCCTCACCTTAACATTTGGAGTCATTCATAAACTGTTTTCAATCAACCTTTCCAGTTTCCTTTCATATTATTCCTCTTCATGTACTCTATATTCCAGTCAAAGTAGATGACTTGCCATTCCCCTAACTCACCCTTCCACCTCCTGACCATTTGCATTTATGTAATCTATCTTACATGCCTACAACATACTACTTACATCCCCTCTACTTCTCAGAACCCTTATCTTCCTTCTAGGTTTCATTCAGGTGCTGCCTCCTCCTTGAAGCCTTTACTGATAGGCATTTTTCAGTTTTCTCCCCCCTCCAACTGTCTTGTATTTTCTTACATATGTACATATTATCTTCATCCTTTCCCCTTCCCATGCAATGTTAGCTCCTTGTTGAGGACAGGAATAGTCTCTCTTTTTCTTTGTAGCCTTGCCAAGCACAGTGCCTTCCAAAGGGATGAACTGAGCTGAATTCAATTTGCCCTTTTATTATGAGATGAGTGGAAGGGATTTCAGTTGTTTGACAAGAGAAAAAGAAGTCATAAGTCTATCTTAAAGTAAACAGTTGCCCATGTGAAATATTTTCAAATTGTTATTGGCATTTCAAGGTAACTTTAATAAAACAGTTTGAATATATATACAAGAGAACAGGTAAGTATGTGAGCTTTTGCATTTGAATGTGGCCTAGCCATGTAACTAACTGCCCTGGGGGCTGAATTGTCTGCTATTGAAAATGGCAAGTGTTATTGCTTGCATCCAGCCAAGATGTATTGTGACTATTTCTGTGAGACTTACAGCCCTTGTGACCATGGTGAAGTTATATCATCTCTCTGGACCTCAGTTTCCTCATATATAAAATGAGAGTTAGACTCAATGACTTCTGAGGTTCCTTCCAATCCTAAATTGATGAGCTTAGAAGAATGAATCCTGTGTTATACCTTTGAAACGCCCTTATCTTTGGTTCCTTCCTTGACCTGCCTGTGTCAGATATCGTGGACATTAAGCCAGCCAACATGGAGGAGCTCACAGAGGTCATCACGGCGGCAGAATTCCACCCACTCCACTGCAACACCTTTGTGTACAGCAGCAGTAAAGGGACAATCCGATTGTGTGACATGAGGGCATCAGCCCTTTGTGACAGGCACACAAAATGTAAGTAGTGACCACTTTTTGGATGTAAAGAATGTGCCCAGGGGTGGCCTGGCCAATTTAATAGTGATAAAAGACCAGTATTCCTTGTCCTGAATAGGGATCCCCATCAACAGGACATTTGGAACTCTGAACATGTCACCTTGGTACAGAGTGAAGCATACAGTTGTCTTGGGTACTTGTCACAGCTATCGTAGCTCTGAGTTGCACCCATGGACTTAGCCTTTTAAAAGCAACCAAAGATGTCTCACACAAGGTCCAGCACAATACTCGTTGGCTGACTACTGAGATAGACCTCAAGAATAGGCAGAGATAGGAGGCCTCATCCTTTAACTTTGTCAGGCTGACTCTGGCAGCTCCTGGTCACACAACTTTGTAAAACAAGACCTCTTCAAGGTCAGATAGTCCTCTCACCTTGGTTAAAGATTGAGCTGAATTGACAAGGTTGCCCCTGGGTACTCCTCACATAGACAAAGCCCCCTTATGATAAGAGTCCTTGAGTGTTTCAGTTTAGATATATTCATGATGCCCTGACATGATGTGCCCATTCCTGTTCTGAGGACTTGGAGTGATCCTGAGGACATGTCAGAGATGGTTCCTGCCTTTAAAGTTCTCCTAGACTGGTTAGAGAGCTTGAGATACTGCACAGCCACATCATGATCAATCAACAAGCAATGATTAAGTACCTACTGTGTGCTAGGCACTGCGGTAGGAATTAGGGGACCAAAAAAGGAAACAGATTCTGCCTTCTTGGAACTTACAGTCTGACCAAGGGAGAAAACATGTATCTATCTATACGATCAGTAAGACAATGAGAATGTCATAGAAACAAGAATTTGGGGAGGAAAGAGCTAGCAAGTGTGACAGTGAAGAAAAACTTCATGTAGAAGATGATCCTTGAAAGAAACTAGAGAGTCTAACACAGAGAGGTGATGAGGAAGGGAAAGGGATGGAGGGAGTGAGGGAGGGAGGGAGAGGGGGGAAGAGAGAGACAGACAGAGAGACAGACAGAGAGAGAAGAAGGGAGAGAGAGAGAAAGAGAGAAGAAAGAGAAGGAAGAGAGGGAGAGAGAGAGAAAGAGAGAAAAGAGAGAAAGAGAGAAGATGGGAGAGAGGGAGAGAAAGAGAGAAAAGAGAGAAAGAGAAGAAGGAAGAGAGGGAGAGAGAGAAGGAGGGAGGGGAAAAGAGAGAACATTCCAGGGAGAGGAAGGAGGAATAATACAAAGACATAGAGGTGACAAGACAACAATACAGGACAGTATACAATCAAGTGCTCAAACATCTCCTTCAGACTAAGTTCTATGTTCAGTCTGGAAAGGGAGAAATCTCTATGGTCTACAAGTCCTAGAAAGAAAACTTTAAGGGAAAAGGTCTTCATACAAATTCCAGAGTTAATGGATGGTAGTGTGATGACATTTTAGGTCTGATTTTGTATGGATCCTCTCAGTCTTTCTAAAGGATGAAGGAAATAGTTTCCTCGCTTAGTTTTAGGGGACATAAGAGTAGTTTTGACTCTCTCTTTCTGATATGGCTTTGATACTGAACAGAAGGACAGAGAGAACAGAAAGTGAACGTCTTTCATTCCCATGCCTTTGATTTTAATTTTTAATCCCAAAGTACCATTCCTGCTGTGATTGGGTGTGTAGAACTGAGGAGGGAAGAGGCCATGAAGAGAAGGCTGAGGAACAGTCCTGCTGACTTATCTTTAGTCATTTGACATAATTGTCTTATTTTATCAAAATCTTCAAGCTTGATCATTATGAAGAAAATAAAATACACAAGCATTATTGAAGTTGACTTTACAAAAGTCCTAAAGGGACCAAGATTAGAGGTCTGGAAGGTACATCAGTCATGTTGGAACATGAGTGGGGTTGGCTGAAGGACTTTAGTACTGAACTTCACACCAGGGTTCAGCCTCAATGTGATGAATTAATCAACGAATAATCAATTATCAAGCACTTTCTGTGTTCCATGAACTATTCTAGGTGCTGCTAGGGGTGCAAAGATGAAAACCAAACAGTCCTTGCCCTCCGGAACCTAGGATTCTCCCAGGAGAGAGACTATGTCCATATAGAGATGAGCACAAGGTGTCCCAAAAGTCTTAGTACAGTTTTAAAAAACTACTTAAGCGATTAAATCTTAAAACTGCACTAAGGCATTTGTACCCTGAATGTGCAAAACAACTCATGGACTTTGTGGCAAGGGAAAAATAGGCTGATCATTATAGGCCTATCTTATGTCAGATTTGCGTGAAATGTCTGACTGGAAAGAAAAAAGACAAGGAGGATGATCTGAAGGTTTATTCAATATGGGGAAGATCTTGAAG
The DNA here is from genome assembly GCA_023548195.1 of Bettongia penicillata ogilbyi. Taxonomy (NCBI): domain Eukaryota; kingdom Metazoa; phylum Chordata; class Mammalia; order Diprotodontia; family Potoroidae; genus Bettongia; species Bettongia penicillata. Next base: position 1,932,566 of record JAJHZJ010000044.1, on the reverse strand, counting down.
ATAATTGAAGGCAGCAAGGGAAGAGCCAGTGGAAAGTATTAGACTATTATCACCAGGGTCTAGGGTCCTAGGCAGCTAGGGGGCACAATGTATGGAGTGCTGGTTCTGAAGTCAGAAAGACCTGGGTTCAAATCCAGCCTCAGACACTAACTAGCTGTGTGACCATGGGCAAGTCACTTTACCTCTGTTTGCCTTAATGCACAGGAGAAGGAAATGGCAAATTATTCCAGTATTTTTGCTAAGAAACCTCTCAATGGAGTCACAAAGAACCAGACATGACTGAAACAAATGAACATCAAATGGTAAAAGAAGCATGACCCTTGTGTGATGCACAGCCAGCGGGCTGGGCCAGTCCACAAAGGCAACAGGAATAAATCTGTAGCACTGAAAACAAAAGACTGAAGCCAGATAGACTAGGATCAGTGCCTGGAGCAGGGGTAAGATATCAGGCATTAAGAATTGGGAGGGGAATCACACAACATAGGAGGGTTAAGGAAGTGACTGCACCAAAGGCTTCAAGGAGACAAAGACTCGCCATTCCCCACTTTGGGGGAGCTTCATCTCTTCCTTCTCCATGCCCCCTTGCATTCCTCCCCACAACAAACCTCTAAGAATGGTCACTTCTCTGTGGCTGCTGTGGATCCCCTAGAGGACTCCTGAGCCAGGCTTTCAGGTTCAAGGAGGTTCCAAGTATTCTGCCAGCCATTGTGGAAAGACAACATATGGTTCCTATCTGTCCTCTGTAGCTTTTAGAAATTCAGACACCTAGATGGAATAGTGACTAGAGTGCTGGGCATGGGAAACAAGGAGTTGTTCCTGCCTTGGGTCATTTTCAATCATGTCTGACTCTTTTTGGGGTTTTCTTGGCAAAGATACTGGAGTGTTTTGCCATTTCCTTCATCAGCTCATTTTTATGGATGAGGAAACTAAGGCAAACAGGGTTAAGTGACTTACCCAGGGTCATACAGTGAGGAAAATAATATAAACCAGATTTGAACTCAGGAAGGTGAGTCTTCCTGACTCCAGGCTTAGCACCCTATCCACTGAGGCCCCTTGCTGCTCTAAGTTCCAGTTCTTCTCCATACACTTAATAATTCTGTGACCCTGGATAAATCATTTAACATCTCTCCATCTTACTTTCCTCATCTGTAAAATGGGAGAAACAATAGCGCCTGCTTTATAGAATAATTATGAGAATCAAATGAGATAATATATTAAAGCACACTGCAAACCTCAGAGCATCATGAAAATGCTACTTTTATAATAATTTATATTACAACCTGTGTGACCTCGGGCAAGTCTCAACCTCCCTGGACCTCAGTTTCTTTATTTGTAAAAGGAGAGGGTTGGACTAGACAGCTGCTAAGGTCTCTTCAGGCTCTAGCCCTATGATCCTATTAGGATCACAGGGATCTTTGCCCAGTGCCCCATGGCAACATGGGCACTCTTGTTACACTGCATGGAGTGTGTGTCTCCAGAAATCACTGACCCCATCCAATGCCTGCACTGCTTGGAAAGGCCAAGCCTATGAGACAGACCCTGGGGAAGTCTCCTTGAGTCTGTCCAGTGAACGGCAGCCCCTATCCATTCTCTTACTCCCTCCAGCACCAGGAAAGATTTGACTTCTAACTCATTACTTAGTGTAACTAAGAGTTAAACAAGTTCTTTTTTCCCAGAGCTTCTTCAGAGCAGCAGCCTTCAGTGTCATAAACACAGGTCCCTTTGTTCCACGGAGGCTGCCCAACTCCTAGCCCCCCCGCCTCATAGAGAAGGAGTGGAGAAAACCAGTTCAATCTGACCTCTCCCCTGACATTTCTTATTGATTTTCTCTATCCTCCTAAAGCATTGGCCTTCAGTCAATTGCAGTTCAGCCTACATGTGAGACAGAATTGAGACACTTCATCAAAGTTCAGAATGAGAAGCAACACTGGCTTTCAGAGACAGCCCCTGTGAACAAGGATATTTAATAACCGCTGGTGTTTAATCAGAAGGCAGAGGATCGCCACATTATCAGGACTGTATGGATTAGTTTCCACCTGGCTCTCTGTAGGAACACAGAGCATATTTTGATGAGTGTTTGCCTTTACTCTGAGGACTCTGCCTCTGAGCACACACACTGGGGCCTGGGTATTGGAAGTAGTTTCATGTGGGTCTCCGGAACCCAGAGCACCAGATCATTTCCCAGCAGTTTGCCAGTATTGGTCCTATGTACCTGATACATAGGTTAGGACTAAAGGGAATGGGGAATGGGAGTGGAGAGAGACAAAAAGAAGGCACAAATATAGGTAATCATGGAAAGCCCGTCCTCCTTACCCTTCCCCCACTGACCCCTACCTACCCAGGTATCCTAGGTTTAAACAGTTCGCACTGGACTGGGTAGTTAACTGGAATACGGTAGCTATTATGATTCCCACTTGGTCACCACGGGCCTATGGATGGTTTCTAGGCATGTTTTTTATCCCTTACTACACCCCACTAAGTTAGTATGATATCCACTGTTTCTCCATTTGAGTCACCAAAAGAGCTCTGAGTTCCCCTTTAGGACTGGACAGTTATGTCTCACCCCCACTCTCAGAGAAACACGAGGCCAAAATGGGGCTCCACCAAAGATAATGCTTAAAATTATGTGTTTAAAGAGAGCAGAATATTCCTTGTCAGTCTCATTCTTAACCATATGGTCAAACTGACAATTGCCAGCAACCACGATCATCCTTACACTAGTAGTTTGAGAAGAAGGGAGAATTTTATTCTATTTTTCTAACATTTTAATTTTCTTTCTTATTCAAAAAATTATCTCCTTTCTTTACCCTTTTGATTCTGTACTTATGCCTCCAACACCTTGACAGAAGTTTACTGCTACTCAGTGAGAAAAGCATGATTGATTCTCTCAAGGACACATTTAGCTCACGTGAAGCCACTTTAAACCCTGTGGATGCCCTTTGTTGTCTTAGATAGACTCATAAAAAACTTTAGGCCTCACTGGACGAATATCTTGAGGTCTTCCTGGACACGCACCACAGGTGATTTGAATGCTTTTCTAATTTGTTATATAAAGGTAAACAATTCTGTTCCATGGAGTTTGTGACAGTCAGCTTTTGTCTGGTTGAATTATGGTACAACATGAACTATTTTTAACATCGATCCCTGCTGTCTTTGGAAGAGGGGGAAAAAGGCATTCTTTTAAAAGTATTGTTTCTGCCTTCTGAAATTCTAGTATTGAGCTAGAAAATCGGTGAAAGAATGAAGGGATCAACTCAGTTTCCTGAGTACCTAAGCCCTCTATTATCTACCTAGCACTGTGAAAAACACAATAAAATCATGAGCTATCATCCCAATTCTCAAAGATTTTGAGCTCAGGGTGGGATGTGAATATAACTTGTGTGGGAACTAGGAAGACTGGCCTGATCACAGAGTTGCTCTTACTATCTGTGTAGTCCTGAAAAAGTAAAGTCTTACTTCAATTCCTTGTCCATAAAATGGGATTAATAATAGCACTGGGTGAAAGAATGGAGGAACCACTTCAATTTGCTGATTAACTCATCACTGATTTTACAGAATACCTTATGACATGCCAAACAACATAGAAAATGCCCCCCAAACTCATGAGATGTGGTCCCAACTGTCAAGAAGCTTGGGCTTAGAATAGGGGATGAGTGTGGTTCATGTGGAGAATAGGGAGGAGAATATAAGAGAATCTAGCTGTGATGACTTTGCCATTAAAGTCTTTGTTTTCTGGAGCTGGTATTAGGTTATAAGTACCCAGGAGATAGCAACTGAGCAGCCATTGGCCCAAGCTCTGTGCCCTTTTCAAATATGCTTAGTGTAAAAATGTTCCCTAGGCACTTTCAGGTAGGAAAGGAAAATGTCCATTATTCCAGTGTAGAAAACCCTTTGACAAATATAATAATGCCAGTGTAGAAACAGTCTTGGCATGCTAAGTAGAACCAAGGTAATGACTTGACTTCTAAGGTCAGTCCACATCCGCCAGTCTAAGCCTCTCTAATAAGTGGGTCACTTTCCTTCCTAGACAGAATAGGTTTGTTAGAGAGTAAGAGAACTGTAAAATCATAGATTTTTAGAGCTGGAAGGGACTTCATACTACAACCTCTTTATTTTACGTGAGGAGACTGAGACCCAGAGAAATGTCATTTGCCCAGTGTCACATTGCTCCTGAATGTCAGATTGGAATTCTAATTCCACTAAGATGACATGCTGGCACTCACTGAGTCTAGAAGGAAGTTCTCACAGGATACCCAGGCAGCAGCAACTTCCTACTCCCTGCTCCGAACCCGTCATCACCATCTCCTGAATTCTCTGGGCATGCACCAGGTCAGGACAAGCAGTCATTGTTAGAAATGACCCTGCAATGAAACCAGATTTCCCCTTCCTACTCATCAACCAGCCATTAAACGACAGGTCATTCTCTGGATCTCCAATGAAACATATTGTAAGAAGTTACAGATGCAAAACCTCTGCTTACCTCCAGGTACATTATTGATTGGAAAAATAACAAGCATTTTCTATTTCACGGGAATTTAATTAAGCTCTAAGACAAAAGACCTCTTTTTAAAAATAGATCTTTTTCTGGTGACTAAGATTTGATAAACACACACACATAGACACACACACACACACACACACACACACACACGAGAAAAACCCAAAGACTCAATAGAAAAGGTAAGATTAGCTGTTGCCCCTCCTCCCCTTCTCCCCCAATTCTCTTAAGACATCCTATTCCCTTCCACATTTAGCCCCTGTAACAATTATCAAAGTAGTTCACACATGGCCAAAGGGGCTGCAGAGTAAAAATGGAAACCTCACTCCATGCCTCATTTCCATTTTTGATTAATTTAACCTGTTCTTTCAATTAGTCATCCTGGAGAATCTGGACGAGTGAGTTTTCATGAAAACAGGATACAGTAATTTTAGAAGCAAGTCTCATCCATTAGGAATTGATGGCTTCCTCTGACTCTGGGTCTTGGCTGAGAAAGCACTTGGGTCTCAAGTTAGGTATATCAGCTGCCATGTTTCCAGTAGAGCTAAAAGACCAAGACTGGACTAGGTGAGCTCCACGGTTCTTTCTGGTTATGACATTCTGTATTTCTCCAGAGTTTTGTGTCAGGAGCTCACTTAAAAAATTTGGGATACAGGAAATCTGAGAGGCTGTTTGCCCCATTATCGATGTCCTTCCTTGAGTCCTGACTGGTAAGATTGTATAAAGGGGTCATTTAACCAATACTTGTTAAACTGAAAGTTTGGGACATGGAAAGTTATCACTGAGAATTCGTCTAATCTAGTAGAACTCTTTCATGAGGATATGGATGTCCAGAGTTTGATAAAATCAAGGTCATATTGCTAAGCAATTCAACTCTTGTGATTTTCAGCACCATGCCCTATTCACAATGTGTTTCTACTTAACCCCAGAGTGAGGAAAATGATGTCCCAGACAATTGGGCCCCAGTGGCCCAACAGCAAATTCTACTGGCATGTGCTAGCAAGTGCCTAGGACCACATACTAATGTCACATGAGATAGTATGGGAATATTCCATTCTCATTTTAAAACATTTATATTAAGCCTATGCCATGCAAGGCTCTGAAGGGGATATAAAGATGGAGTGCCTGATGGCTTAGAATAACATCCCCATCCTTGCTCCCTTAGAGCCCAGATTAGTTGCCTGTGACCAACTCTTGTCTAGAATGACAGATTCTTCTATTTTTGTCAGTCTAGAAAGATTAACTAGATTTATGGAAAAGAAATGCAGTGCAGATAACACAAAAATGTAGCTAATCCAAAAACACATTCATTCAAAAGTAATATTTTCTTTGGGAGCCTTTTTTTCTTTATAAACAGACCTAGTTATGAAATTTTTATACTTAAACTAATAATAAAATTAATAATGCTAAGGTCCTAGTCTGACTTGCCCTCCCTTCCCAACCCCTACCCACAGTGTCATCAGAGTACAAATTTTGTTAGGTCCTACCAACTTAGAAAGGCTTCAATAAAGTGTTGAGTTTTGAAACAGACAGGATATCTGTTTTGCAAAGATCAGCCTAGGTTCAGAGAAGCTCATCACTAGGTTGGCCACAGGGTGATGAATATTTTTTTAGCCACAGCAGCTCATGAAGAACATCTAAGATCGTAATTATCTGAGGAATCATTTCCTTAACTTTGGAGATTGAGTAGAAGCAAAGACTCTGTGCTACCAGAAGATGTAAAGGGGTACAATTTGTGCCAGTCAAGGCAGTACTCACACTGATAAAAATCACAGATCCTTAGGATTTTGAAGTAATTACTGACATTAATTTGCATTGGAACATACTATTGAGGTGAAGAGGAAGGTAGAAATGGTTCCAAAATGTGGTAGATAAGAATGGAAAGTCAACTTGAAATTCACCAGTTATTGCAGGTAGTCTTCCAAGTGAGAGGCAGTAAGACATGGTGGATAGAGGAGCTGGGACCATACATCTGACATAAAATCTGTGTGATCAAATTACTGCTCAGTGCCCCAGCAACTCTCTAAAACTACATATAAGTTACTAATCTGCAGCAGTGGAATCTGCACCAGGACTTGCCAGTACTGAAAAAACAACAGGTCTCAACCAAGTCAAGTCAATAGCTTTTATTAAAGGCTTTTCCCATGTCAGGCACTGTGCTAAGCACTAGAGATATAAAGAAAAGGTAAAAGTCAGTCCCTGTACTCAGGGAGCTAACATTCCAGTGGGGGAGATAACATGAAAATAATGAGGTATGTACAAGATATTACTAAGTAAATGGAAGGTCCCTCAGAGTAGAAGGGCAATTAGATGGCATAGTGGGATCAGAATGCCAGACCTGGAGTCAGAAAGATTCATCTTCCTGAGTTCAAATTTGGTCTCAGACACTTACTGTGTGACCCTGATTAAGTCACTTAACCCTACTTGCCTCTGTTTCCTTATCTGTAAAAATGAGCTGAAGAAGAAAATAACAAAGCCTAGTATCTTTGCCAAGAAAACCCCAAAAGGGGTCAAGGAAAGTTGGACATGACTGATGACTGACAACCCTAACAGTAGAAGACACTTAGCACCAGGGAGAACTGGGAAAGGCTTTAATGCGGAAGATTGGATTCAAGCTGATTCTTGAAGGAAGCTGGGAAAACTAAGAGGAAGAGGAGGGAATACATCTATGTGGGGTTGGTGGGGGAGAGGAGTGCAGCCAGTGCAAATGTCTGGAGATGGAGTGTCACGTGCAGAGACAAGTAGACCAGTGTGGCTAGATCATGATGTACATGGAGGGGAGTAAAGTAGCACACAAACTTGACTGGTCCTTCCTCCCTACCAAGAAAGTACATGAAAGAATACTTCCAATGAGGAGACAGATGCCTTTTTTTCCTTTCTTAGTTTATGAAGATGCCTTCCATCCCTGTATGAGAGGAATCACAAGCCTATTTCACACCTATTAAATCAATCCTTGTTTAGACATAATCTTTAGAAATTCTGTTTTGTCAGCTCCAAGGGTGGCACCAATAACTGTGTTATGGGGTTTGTAACCCACTCAAACATGTTAAGATTGATCAGTGGAGGGGCCTTTGATCAACTGAATTACTCCTGCCCATCTTAAAGCATATTCAAGTCAAACTGAAACAGAGGAGAGGATCAAAGCATCTCTGACCAGGGTAAGCTCTGCAAACTTGGACACCCAGTAGACTGCCCCCATTCCTTTCTTCTTGGTAAAATACTAATTCTCATTTCCACAATGCTTTAAGGTTTACAGAACACTTTTTCTTCAGAACTGAGTACTGTTTTGTTTTGTCCAGACTTGTCATTTCATTGGCATAGTAAGGGAGCTAAGTTGTCTGGAACACTGAGAAATTAATTGGTTTGCCCACAGTCCCATAGCCAGTTTGTGTGGTTGTTCTGATTTTGAGGGCAGTTCCCTATCTACCATGCCATGCTGCCTCTTTGTATAAATAGTATTATCCCTGCTTTCCCTGTTTTCCAGCCATCATACCTGCTTCCTTACTAGCCACCTTCCTACTGTGCAGGTTTCTTCCTTTCCCCGCCCACTCTAGTCCTGGAACCATCACCATCATTGGTGAACATCTGCCATGGTTCCTGGGTGGAGTGCATCAGTCTATACACCATTCCTGTAATGGCATGAACAAACCATGGACCATCAATCTTCTACATTCATTGTCTCCCTCAATTAGACTATAAGCTACGTGAGGTCAGGAATTGTATTTATGTGCTTAATATAGCGCTTGGCACAGAATTTCTTGACAAATACTTTTCTTTCATTCATCCAATCATCCCCAATTTACAAGTGAAGAAAATCAACGTAGAGACATTGAGTGACTTTCCCTTAGTCCCACAAAAATAAAGTTCTAAATATCTGAGGCAGAATTCAAACCTTTGGCCTTCTTGATTCTAAGTTCCAACCCTATCCACTGTACCACCTCTCTTCCCCACCTTCTTCAGTGTATCATTAGTGTCACATCAAGTATTGAAGGCTGTATTTGAACCCTGGCTTCCTGATTCCCTCCTCTACACCAGCTTGAGCTTGAGGATTAAAAGAATTCTATTTAGCATCTGAGCAATCTGTCCTACCGTGTCTCAGCAAGTACAATGTGACACCTTGACATGTCAGGAAAACATTCTTGGTAAGTGGTAGTGACCTTTGCTATCCTTGATGCTGCTGACCTGTCACCTTTCCAGCTGTTAATAATCAGTACACTAAGATACAGTCAGAAATCAAAACAAATGCCTCTTTGGAGGATCCTGTAAGTAAATAGATCCTCAGGATTAGGAGGAAGACCCCTGGAGGAAACAAAAGCTGTACTTACATATTTCAAATAGATCAATAATGGACCTATACTAGGTATTTTGAGGGATACCAAGACATAGAAAACATGTTATGTCTGGTCTTAAGGGTCCTACAGTCTAATTACAGAATCAGAGCATAAACATCAGAAAAGTTAAGATTCAACTTTTTATTTCTAGGACAAAAAGCATCTTTATAAAAATTTTCTGAACATTTTGCCCGAATTTTCAAATAAAAGTTAGCTTTAGAAACCGTTAGTGTTGAAGGGTGGACCATTTCTGTACTGAAACTAACCCTACCCCCCTACTCATAATATCTAAGATTCATATGAAAAGGACCTTAGGAGTCATATAGTCCAGTTCCCTCCCCCCTCCTTATTTTACTAATAGGAAAACTAAAATCCAGAGAAGTTAAGTTACTTTCCCTGAATTCCACAGCTATAAAATTCTGAGACAACAGATGAAACCAGGTCTTCTTGATTTTAAGTTCAACACTGTATTCATCTCTCTTCCACCTCTTAGTGCATCATCAGTATTCCAATTATATATTATTCACTCGTTCAGCCAAAATTCCTACCATAGAAAGAATACTAGATTAGGTTTCAAAGGATATTGGTTCCAAACCCAATTCTGTGATTTATGACTACCTATATAGTGCAATTCAACTACCTACTCTCAACCTCAGTTTTCTTATTTGTAAATGAATGGGGAGGACTGGATGACTCCTAAGGCTCCATCCAACTCTCAATCTATGATCCTAAGCAGTGAGTATTGATTAAGTGAACAAGAAATGTCTTCAGAATGCTTGGCTAAGATCTGTTGAAGTTATGTGGAAGCAAGAGATTCAATCTCTGCTCTTACAGTTGAAGACTCTTAGACAAGTAGCTGTAATAATAGGCAATGCATTTACGACAGTACAAAGGAAGTGCTGTGGGGAGACTTTTGAAGCAGAAGACTGTTTTCAAAATGGAATGCAAATGTGAAATCACTTGCAATTGTGATAAACAAAAATTTTTAAAACCAATGGGATTTAGGCATTGGTTAAATAGTTAGGCTTTGAGAACTTTGCTTTGCCTAGTTTAGAAACCCAAAAGAAAAAAATGCTGCCAGATCTCTTTGCATAAACTTGTTCATTCTGCTCATTAGAAATCAAAGCTTATGAAAGATCATATTGGGATGTTACACCCCCTCCAAAGCAGACCACCAGAGGCCTTTCTTGTGAGCAACTAAGCCACTGGGCTCCATGGGTAATCTCTGTGACCAAGCATCTTCAATTAATCACCTGGACCATTTTCATTCCTTACTTTACCCAATTTCCACTTCTTTCTTTGAGAACTATAATCTAATTACACTTACAATTATCTCTAGGAAAAGTGTGTTAATAAAGGTTAGACTACTTCTGTATTGAAATTAAGCTTAGCCCCCTCCTCATAGTACTATGGACATCAGAGGTCACTGGATCCAACTCCCTCATTTTCTAAATAAGAATCATTCTGTTCGCCATCTTGGGGATTTGTGACTTACCAGGCTATACCTAGGCACAGCTCCCCGCTTAGATTGTAGGCTATTACGTTTCTCTCTTCGTCGTTGTTCAGTTGTTTTGAGTCATGTTCAACACTCCGTGACCCCATTTGGGATTTTCTTGGCGAAGATACTGGAGTGGTTCACTATTTCCTTCTCTGGCTCATTTTATAGATGAGGAAACTGAAGCACATAGGGTGAAGTGACTTGCCTAGAACTAGTAAGTGTTTGAGGCCAAATCTGAACTTGGGTTTTCCTGACTCCAGGTCAACATCCTATCTACTGTACCGCCTAGCCTTTACCACATACTAAGCTTTTAACAAACATTTTCATTTGTGAATTCATTCATTGAATATTTTCTCCTATTGGAACAGAACCCACAACTTGCTAGGATCCTGCATTAGCAGTGCTTCCAGGCTTTACAGGTAGACTATAAAATATACATGGACTGACTCCATTCTAGACTTTTATTTGTAAACCTTTGGCCAGGGCATGAGAACCCTCATTGGGTGACAAACCATACCTTGCCTATTTAATCTTTTGGTAACCTTGGCTAAATTGCTTAGCAAAAAGGTCCTAAATTGAAGGAAGAGACCAGTGATAGGGGAGTACAGGTTTCCTGACAATAGAAATGAATTAGGAATCACATTGGAGCTTTTAAAATCATTCTCTTCTGCTGACATTTCTTCTATTGAGAGGCACAGCTGGCATGTTTCCCCCAACGGGACATGGCTGATGATTTCCCCATAATGGGGACACAACTGGCAATTTTCCTATAGAGCAAGGCAGATGGTGATGTTCCTTCTGAGATAGGGAGGCAACAGTTTTGCCCCCAGAGAGACAAGGCTCTTCAATTGAGATGCAGCCAGCAATTTTTACTATAGAGAAGACACATCCAATAATTTTGCCCAATGAGGGAAACAGCCAGAGATTTTCCCATGGAGAATTAGAACTCCCACAGACTGATAATGCTGGCCCTTCTCCAGCTGAAGACAGGGGAAAAAGAAGCTTAAGATTTAATTAGTGGCTAATGTTCTATGGCACAGAGGGCCTTACAGATGTGTTCCCCCAATTTAAGCATTTGCCCTTGTGAAGGGAGACAAGAGTTTGGGGGGTTATAATGAGAATTATGATGGGTATTTTATTGCAGATACCAACTGGCAAAATCACTAGATTCAATTATTTTATTCTTGGGATTCCCTTTTGAGGGAGGGACAATCCCACCTTACATTTGTCTAGTGTTTTGTTCAGTCACCAAATATTTCTTGAGCATATTTTGGTTGCCTAGAACTGTGTAAGACAAGAAGAGTGGGGAGAATACAACTGGTCTCTAGGCCTAGAAGTTTCCAATCTAGCTGGGAAGAAGAGGCAAATCAGCACCAAATAAATAACAGTGCAAAATGACAACCTGAGAAGCGTCACTGAGCAGTGGTGATTAAGTGCCAAATGAGGAATAGATTCAAAGAAAGGAGAGATAGCACAGTGGGCTGGAACAAAGTACAAAGACTTGTAGAGAGAGTGAGAATTGGAGCAGGCTGTGAAGTAGCCATACAAGCTGACTAGGCAGAGGGCAGCTAGGTGGAGCAATGGGTAGAATGCTGGGCCTGGAGACAGGAAGATTCATCTTCATGAGTTCATATTTGCCCAGACTCTTGTTAGCTGTGTGACCCTGGCAAGTCATGTAACCCTGTTTGCCTCAGTTTCCACATCTCTAAAATGAGTTGGAGAAGGAAATAGCAAACCACTCCAGCCTCTTTGCCAAGAAAACCCCCGAGAGGGTCATGAAGAATCAGACATGACTTGAAACAACCACACAACAATGGAGGGAAAGAGAGTCTATGCTTTATGGATGTAGGGAACTTCCCAGGTGAGTAAACTGCTTCTGCCAATTCAGTTTGGCATATTCTCTACAATTTATAGAGTCATAAGGAGGGAGGAAATAGAAGTAAAAGCAACGAACATTATGGATTTGGGGAACTGTGACCAGGGGGACAACAGGGACAGAACTCTGGTCTGAGAGTGGGAAGGTCAGGATTGGAAGTCCTGACTCAGTCACAGCTAACCAGGAGATTTTAGGTGTCACTTTGTTTTGCCAAATCACAGTTTCCTCATCTTTATGATGGATGTAAATCAGACTTTGGCTGCTTATCTTTCAGCACAGGGTGGGGTGTGGGGGTGGGGACAGAGAGTTGTTATGAGGTTTAAATGAGATAATGTGTGTAAAGTGTTTTAATGGTAATTTAAGGTTAACGGAGGGGGAAGAGTTAAAGATTGCTAACTAGTCAGGCTGAAGCAAAGGGTTTATGGGTGAATGGTGGAATAGAAGGTCACTAGAAAGTGACATGAATCTTACACCTTTCAAAGATTTCATGTACTTTGGAGGGCTGGAGTTGGAGTCAGAACGACCCAGGTTCAGATCCTACCTTTCTCTGGATGCAGATGGTGTCTTCCTTCATAGTCATTTGTAGTTAACTTGGGTATTTTTGACAGTCAAAATGACTATATGCATCCAGAGAAAGAACTGATAAATAGATGTATAGAATCATTTGACATATATATGCATATGTATATACATCCATACATGCACACATTTGTGTCTAATGGTTGTCATCTCTAGGGGGAAAGGAAGAAAAAAAGAAATTTATGGAATAACTTTATATATTTAAAAGCAACAAATGGTTATACAAAATAGATTTGCAATTTCATGTGTGTCTTTTTATATTCTACTATGTTACGGAAATGCTTGTTTTATTTCATAAGTGAAATACAAATCTTCCCTTTGACCCTTTCTAATTCTGTGGCCCTGGGCAAGTCACTCTACTACTTGGATTCTCAGTTTCTTCATCTCTAAAATAAGGAAGTTGGATTTGATGACCTCTGAGATCCCTTCTAAATCTAAACCTATGGTTTTATGATCTGAGAGAGATGAAAGCCATTTTTCCCATTTGACAAGTGAGTAAATTAATTCTGGGAAGGATTAAGTGATTTGCCCAAAATCTGACAGTTGTGGCAGAGCCAGGAAGATAACCTGATGTAAAGAGGTCCCGGTCAGCAATATAAGTTAAACTAAATGAGGGTGACCATAACCCCAAGAGCAGACAATCCCGAAAGGACAGAGAAGACAAGCAGGAAAGGTCTGAACAGGAAGCAGCATGTCTAGGACCAGGGGAGCAATGAGCAGCAGAGGCTCAGGCATGTAGAAGTATCCCAAACCACATGGAATGGGTACAGGGACAAGACAACAGTCGCCAAAACTGAGGGTAAGGCAAGCGAAGCCCCTTGACTAGAAGCTGGACACTTGTCAGAAAACCAAGACTCAGTTAATGGAAACTGGAGTGCAAGGCAAGGTTGTATCACAAGCCCAGTAGTTGGGATGTGGATACAAAGTCAGAGCAGCAGGTCTGTCTTTGGGCTGAGGTTCTCAGCTGGACTCAGTCTATTCTCCCTACAAAAGCACAAGATGGGTCCCAGAGCCTGAGGTAGGATTGAGCTTACAGGTGGCAGGGACCAGAGATCATCTAGTCTAATCCCTTCATTTTACAGACAAAGGAAGCAGAGATCCAGAGAGGAGAAATGCCTCACCTAAGGTCATGCAAATAATAAACAATAATAGTAATATCTAGCATTTACATAGCAATCTAAAATTGGTAGAGGCTTTGCCTCAGTCATCTCACTTGATCTTCATAAAAGCTCTTGGAGGTAGGTGTTATTATTATCACCATTTTACAGATGAGGAAACTGAGGCAGACAGAGACTAAGAGACTGCCCAGCTAGTAAGTGTCTGAGGCTGGATTTGAACTCAGGTCTTTTCAACTCCAAGTCTAGAATTCTGTCTTCTGTGCTACATACATAGCAAACACAAGGCCTCTAATTTCATAGGATCTTGGAGGTGAAGAGGATATCAGAGGTCATCAAGTCTGACTTACAACCTCCAGGAACGAGGAAACCATCACATCCCAAGGCAGCCCATTCCACTTGGGAATGTTAGGAGGTTTTCCCCTTTGACTGAACTTAAAACAGTCTCTTTGCACTTTTTATTCATTGTTCCTTAGCTCTGAGCCCTGGAGTTAAGCAGAATAAGTCATTTCCCTTTCAAGTACTTTCAAGTACTCCACCTATAAGTCTATAAGTCTTCTATAAGTCTTCTCCTCTCCAAGATGTACCTCATACAAATGACTGTAACAACTGATATTTATAGAGCATCTTAAGATTTATGAAGAACTTTAGGTTCTATGGCATAGTATTTGATTCTTCCAACAACCCTATGATGGCAAATGCTACAGACATTATTACCCCCATTTTATGCATGAGGAAAAGTTAAGTCGGAAAAGTTAGATGTGCTCCTCTGCCACATTCCTGTGAGTCAGGCCACCACCTCCTCTCAGACCCTGATGGAGACAGTTCAGAACCCAGAACTCAGAAGCCCCAAGAATATCCCATACTACTAGCCCTGTTTTTAGACTGGCACCCACAGCCACTATTAAAGGAAGCATTCCTTGCTGGGAAGGGGCCCACTATCCCTGCCATCACCAATACCAACTTCTGACCAATTGCCACTGAATGTTGAATAAACCCAAGAGTCCAGGAATATCAGTGCCCCCCAGACTTCTAGTTCTACCCCTATTGCTAGTTATTGACAAGAGGGACCACTATGAATGCACAAGTTGGTAACAGATTATCTCAGTGCCTCAGACCCTATCATCTTAGCAATCACAGCCATTGAAGACCTAGAAAAGTCAATTCTTTCCACTAAAATCCTTGGCATTGTCCAATGGTTCAACATCAGAAACAGATAAGGTTTTATCAGTGGAAATGATATTAAAGGTTTGTGACTGCACCCTAAAAAGCACTAGGCTTTCCCATCTGACTTGCAGCTGAAATTTTCTATTTAAATATGAGCTTCTTGAGAGTTCTACTAGTCTCTTTTTTTCTAGTTGTTTCTTCATCACTTAGCACATACTTGACATTTTAAACTATTTTTTTCAATTAATAAGCATTTTTTCCTCTTCCTCTACACCATCCCCCACTAAAGAAAAAGAGAAAAACCAAACCCTTATAACAAATATGTGTATTTAAGCAAAATAAATTTCCACATTGGTCATGTCCAAAAATGTACGTCTCATTCTGTGTATCTAGTCCATCAACACTTAGGAACTGGATAACATTCTTCGTCATTAGTGCTTTGTAATCATTTCGTTGGTCATCTCATTGATCAGAGTTGCTGAGTCTTTCAGAGTTATTCAGTTGTTATTGTATAAATTGTTCTGCTAATTTACTGATTTCATTCTGCATCAGTTCATATGAGTCTTCCCAAGTTTTTCTGAAACCATACCTTTTATCATAGAACAAAGGAATTTCATTAGATTCATATACCATTATTTGTTTTCCCATTCCCCCAATTCATGGGTACCCCAATAGTTTCTAGTTAATTGTCATCACAAAAAGAGCCACTATAATTTTTTTTATATAGATGGGTCCTTCTTCCTCTTTCTTCAGAGTGTAGGTCTTATAATGAGGTTGGTTTAAAAAACCAGAGGTTTAGTGGGACATGTTAGATGTATAATATACAGATGCAAATGCGCCTAGTAACTTATTGTTCCATAAAGCCAAAAACCCAAACTATTAGGGTAAAGATTCACTATTCAACATTGCTGGGAAATCTGGAGAAATTATGTTTAGATCAACACTAGGTTGACATTTGCCCTTTAATGATTACTTTTTGGATCTAGTCAGCCAACACTGAATCTACAGACCTGTATTAGTTCATATCTGTCTTGTACAAAAAGCATAGCATGTTAGACTTCACAAAATATTTTTCTAAAATCCAGATATACTATATCTATACATTTCCCTGATCTACCTAATTGGACAAAAAAGAAAATGAAATTAGTCTGGTAGGACTATTTTTGACAAAGGCATGTTGCTTCCTTATAAAGAAGTAATTAGTGTTACCCTTTATAAATATTTGAAAATGATTTTTTATATTTGTACAATGTATAATTTTAGCAGGAACCAAAGGAGACCCCCACCGAGCAATAGTTTGAAAATGCCATCCTTTTCCCTTTTGGAAAATTGGAGCAACATCTGTCTTTCTCCAGTCCCATTCCTCATAATCTCTCAAGGATCACTACCAATTGCTCAGCAGTCACATCTGCCAACTCTTTCAGCACCTTGGGATGGAATTTGTCCAAGTTCAAGGCTCTTTCTCTTGTACCATGGCATATAGTAAATGAGTTGAAAGGCAGACAGGGGTTGGAAACCATGCTAATTATGACTGATTCCAAGTCCCCTGACCTGTAGACTAGTACTCTTTCTAGCCCATCATGGCACCAGGCAGGTCTTATATATTGCTCTGCCCATTTCATCAAGTGTATCTTACTGGACTGGTAGGATGCATAGGATTTTGACTGTTTGTTCTGATTAGGTTGTTCCAAATTGAGCTCTGTTGTTACATGCAATTCATCTCTACTACATCCATCTCCCCAGTACTTGGCAGGTTCTGTGCCTCTAGACACAGACACATGGGCCTTCTTTCAAGTGCTCAGATCTGATATGCGCTTCTTACTGAATTCAATCCCCTTTCTACTAAGGCATAGAAGGAATCACACCCAGGCTTAAAATTTTATTATCATTATTAATTATTAATAGCAATAATAATAATAAAACAAGCCCAGCCCCTCAGCTGTCTCTGCCCTTAATCTCAAATATTTCTAGCCTCCTTGATGTCCCCTAAGACCTTCAGATGAAAGAGGCTGTGTTTCTCATTATCAAAGCTAGGCTTAAGTAATGAGCTACTGCTCTCCTTTCTCTGCCTCCCCTTCCCCCATCCCCATGTACAACTATTCAATGTGGCTTGGGGCTAGTCTTGCCTATTAAGGAAAGTGGAGTCCCTCATGTAAGTGCTCTCTTCTCCTGTGGAAGGATGGGAAAGAGAGTAGAGCACCCCCTCCCCACCCTCTGCCCTGCAGAATGCCTCAGTTTATAACACCACCTCACTTCCCAGTCTCTTGAGAGCTGACCTTATTAGCCATGGTCCCTGGACAGTATGTGCCATGCAAAAGTAGGAAAGAGCTTCCAGGCAGAAAGCTGCAATGAATGTTAGTCTGGGCCAGCTCCCTGCTCCCTTCATGCTCCCAAAGGAAACTCTGGCTCTTTTAGCAGATGTTTATGATACTCACTGCCTAGATATGCAAGACCAAATGAGTAAGCCACATTAAGACCTGGTAGCTACTTGGACATTTACTGTCTAAGAACATTTGTCTGAATTTTCAGAGCGCAGTTTCCATTTCCTCTTAATTTTCCTGATATCACTAACTCTCCCAACCTAAAATGAAGAGCATAGAAATATATGTGTGTGTGTATGTATATATGTATATGTGTATATATGTATATGTGTATATATGTATATGTATATGTCTATATGTGTGTGTGATCCAGTGAAACAAGGAAAGATCATCTAAAGAAATAACAGCAATCCAAGTCAAGCAAATGGGTCCTTGAAACTAGGGATAGGAACATGGAGTATAGCATGAAACTCACACCCACATACCCCAGTCAGACTCATCTTCTTGGAACATCACCTTTACCATATCACTCCCCAACTCGGAAGTATTCAGTGGCTCATAACTGCATATAGGGCAAAGCAGGAAGCCAGTTGTTGATTTAGAGTTGAGACCTGAGTTTAAATCCTGACTCTGCCATTTACTTTGTAGGTCACTCTTTTCAGGCCTCAATTTAAAGTAAATGACCTTTGAGGTCCCTTCCATCTCTAAATCTATAGTCCTATGAGCCTAAACTGCTTAGCATACCATGCCATGCCTTTAGCAATCTGATTATAATATCTCACCAACTTTATCTCATACTTAGCTTCAGTTAAATCTGTTCTCAGGCTGACTTGGTCTACTTAATATCCCCCTTGTGTTTCATGTTCCTGTGCCCCCACCCACTCACCCTAGGCCTTTACATATGCTCTGCCTCCCAGCCTACAGGAACTTGCTTCTCTATTCCATGTCAGGTATTATAGAAATATGCCATTGTCTCTGTGATCTCATTGATGTATTTGCTCCAGCAACACATACCACAACCTATCCATGTTACTCACTCTTTGTAGTTCTTGTCTCTTAGTAGAAGCTAGGTTGAGCAGTGGGTAGAGAACTGGGTCTGGGATCAGAGGACCTGAGTTCAGATTTGACTTCAGATGCTTCCTGAGCATGTGTAATGACAGGTAAAAGAGGATCTTTTGCTGGTTTTGTTTTAGTATAATCAAGAAGTATAATGCCTCCATTTGAATGTGATTAAGGAGGATCTTTCTCACATATTGTCTGACTTGGAAAGATTTGTAGGAAGGTCTAAGCCTTCTGTTAATGAGACACTGGTTCTCAAGGGATATGATGCCCTCTGGCTCTAAAAAATGTATAAAGACTTTGAGGTGTGGAGATTTTATTTTGGGTCTTACTGACAGGAAGTGTTTGTTTGACCAGACAAGGACTCTGAGAAGATGCTTTAAGGAGCCCCCTGGCTTTGAAAACCTAGATGTCAGTGTTTTCCTCTCTCTGGTAACTATGGTCAGATGGTTGGGATTCAACTGTCTGTTGAATTCAGACAGAGGAAGTCATAGCTGTTGATCTTCGATTTCTCGGTATTTTCTTTGAAGTTCAGGGTACTGACTCCCCTGAACTAGGTAAATGATATATGTGCTTGGTCAAAGGAATGATACATGTGCTTGATTAAAGTAATTGTTAACCCCTTAACAGCTGCCTTTCCTTTTATGAATGAAGATCTAAAAACCTGTGATAGCAGGACCCCTGTATATGTTGGAGTGCTTATTGTTACATCATGTGACCTTAGGAAAGTGATTTACCTCTGTTTCCTCAGTTGTAAATTGGGTATAACAATAGAAGAATATAGGGCTGTTGAGAGTATCAAATGAGATATTTGTAAGTCACTTGCGCAATTAATTCCCAGCACATAATAGGTACTTAATAAATGTTGATTCCTTCCCCCTTATATCCTCCCACAAGTTTGCCACAATGGTCCACCCAAAGTTTCTGGGGAGGTGAGGAAAGGAAGATATCTTTTCTTTTGATGTCATGAGAATGCCAATGGAACACTACCTTATTCTCACCATATAGCCAGATCATCATCTTTTTCATGCATGCACATCTTTGATGACCTCTTTTACTCTACTTTTATCATTTCTGGTCTGTGCTGTGTAGCTGCCTACTCACATCTGTCATCTACCTCTTCACTACCCTTTGGGTAACCTTGAGTTACTGACTTCTTCAGAGTTGGTCATATTTTATGATTCTTATTTTGTGACTCTATCTCCATCTATCTAATGATAATACATATAGCAAATACTCAGTAGCTCAAAATAGCTGTGATCTCACCACTTTGAGTGTTCCCTCCAATGGTAAGAGATGACAACCCATCTGTGCCTGCCCACATCCTCCCCTGAGGTTACCACAGAGGGTCCAACAGATATCTCAAGCAATTCCTTTCAATTCATCTAGTAAATCATAGATTTACTATGATCTCAGTCTTGGTCAGTAGAGGGAGTACCCATTACAGGAGTTCCCTGAGCTGATGATATCACAGTGGCTTCATATATTTTCACCTTTTGACCTAGGGCAAATCATTTTCCTTCTTGGGGCCTCAATTTCTTTCTTCAGAAAAATAAGAGCAGACTAGATAGATCTCTAAGATCCCTTCCTGCTTAGCCGTTGTTGTTGACTCATTTTTCCTGTCCTGTCCAACTCTTTGTGGCCTCATTTGGGGTTCTCTTGGCAAAGATGCCAGAGCCATTTCCTTCTCTAGCTCATTTTACAAATGAGGAAACTGATGCAAATTATGTTAAGTGACTTGCCCAGGGTCACACAGGTAGTATATATCAGAGGCTAGATTTGAATTCATTTTTTTTTCTTTTTTTATTGCTGAAATTAAATACACAATAAGAAAAAGAAACATTATAAACTTAAATATTGAAAATTAAACACAAAACAATAAAATAAAAAGTATGTCATGTGTACAGCAGAAGGTGAGAGGATTCAAAATATAGAGCAATAAATTTCCATTTCAAATAATAGTACTTCATACAAATAATAATTAAAATAAATACTATGCATCATGTTGAGGGCTATCCACCTTTTCATTGCTTCCATGTTAGTTTTCTTTTGTTCTCTGCTGTGTACTTTTACTTTGTTCTTTTTTCTCCCCTTCCTCCCATCCACCCCCAGATCTGAATTCATGAAGAAGAGTCTTCCTGACTCTAGGCCCAGCACTCTATCTGCTGAGCCACTAGCTGCCTCTTACCTACTTGGACAGTCCATTTTATGCAAGATTGGTTTAGAAAATAATGATCTCATAAACTCATGAACAGGCAAACCTGCCTTAGGGTCTTCTTGAGTTGCTATAATTTTTGTTTTTAATCATCATTAAAGCACTATTTTATTGGTGATAAGCCTGTCCATATCTACCCAATCTTGTCCTCACATAGAAAACATCAAGTCTATTACCAGTCTTTGTATTAGGAGTTATTCTAGCTTGGTAGGACTTTTCAGAGCTTCCACTACCCTGGCATGGCCTCTAACAAGTGCATGGTTAGGTAATGGATGAGTTCTTCAGTGAATTATTTAATGCATCATAAAAGAATATGCTACTGCCTGACATTAGGGAAACCTCCATATAGTCCCCAGACCCTAGACCCCCATTCTCTAGTAGAGAAAAGGGACCTTTGAAATCATCTAGTACAAGCCTCTCCTTTTAGAGATGAGGAATTCAAGATCCAGAGAAGTTAGGAGATGTGCCCACATCACACAGGTAGCAAGAAGTAGAGACGGGACTCAAACCAAGACCTTTGGATTCCTCTGACTCCCAACTGAGCATTCTTTCAAAGAGAAAAGGCAGAGGGGTTAAAATGTGCACTGAGGATACAGCCATACCTTAGTGCAATAATGCCTCTGAGCGTTCTAGTGATCAGAACTGTCTGTATTCCCTTCCTCCCACACAAGACACATCATGACTTATGCTGTGTCTGGATTTATTTGGAGAACATGAAAGATTTTCCTCCTTCCCCCTTATTCTCTGAAAGAAATTTCCATCCCTCTTTAAAGAAACCTTTATTTTTAAAAAATGCCAAATGGAAATCACTTATTCCCAACAGGAGGCCTTGTTGCAGCTGCTCAGAGAGGGGAACCTTTTTCCTTTGGGACTTCCCCTGCCCAGGCAGAAGAATCTGAAAGACTGGTCATTATTAGGTGATGATGGAGTCATTGGGAAACTGGTTGTCATGGCACCACAGAGACAAGAACTGGGAGAATAATATGCCAGGTGAAAGGCCTCATATGGCACTCTCTGACAATGCAATCGCTGGATTTTTACATTTCCAATTTTCTAGGGTGTATTTATAATAACTGCAATGAAAGGCTTAAAGGAAAAAAAAGGAGAATGAGGAAGAGTTCCCCACTGACATTCATCTTATTGCTGAGTGAAATGCTCAGAAAACAACTGTGCCAATAACTCTTTTCTACTCTCTGCCTGTCTGTGTGCTCAAAGCTGGAACAAATCTCAGCACACAGAGAAAGAGATTCCCTGGGTAGCAAAAGCTAATTCTCCACTGTCCATTCATTTCTTCTCCATTTATGATCTATTTAAGAGGATTATAGTATCATAGATTTCAAGTTGGAAGTGACCTTAGTGACTATGAAATCCAACCCCTTCTTTTTATAGATGAGGAAACTGAGGTACAAAATGGTCAAGTGGCTGACCCAAAGTTACACACACAGCCACTAAGTGTCTGAGATGAAAATTACCTCATAATTTAACCCCCTCTCCAGTTTAATAAATGAGAAAATTGAGGCTCAGAGAGCAATAATTCTACTTTGATCATCTCCAGTATCATTTCCTTTTATAAATTATTATGGTATTTTGAACAAGATGGAAGTATAAACTATATTCAAAAGCAACTTGCCCTGGTCCTCCAACTTCAAGCCCAGCAATGCTCCTTCATATTCCCCTTACCTGCCCTCTGCCCCAGTGAAATTTATCATCCTTCATGTATAAGGTTAATCCTGCTAACTTATTGTCACCATGGCAAACATTTTGGCATTTTCATCAGGAATACTTGGAAATTTTGTCTTCCATTAAGGGTTCATTTTTTCCATTGTAAGAGTATGCTCAGTGATGCAGTGGATAGAACACTGGACTTGGAACCAGAAAGACTGATCTTCCTGAATTCAAATCTGGCCTCAGACACTTTACTAGCTGTGTGACTGTGGGCAAGTCCCTTAACCTTGTTTGCCTCAGTTTCCTTGTCTGTAAAATGATCTGGAGAAGGAAATGACAAACCATTCTAAGTATCTCTGCTAAAAGCAAAAATCCAAATGGAGGTCACAAAGAGTCAGACACAACTCAACAACAAGAAGATTAAGTTCAGCTTTGCCTGGTAAATTATTCTTACCTGTAAGTCTCTTTCTTGGGGGATTGGGAGGGAAAGAATAAGAAGGGGAAATTATATTCCAAGCTCTTCTCTTCTTTAAAGTGATAGCTACCAGGTCTTTCATCATCTTGACTGTGGCTCCTTGGTGTTTGGAATTCTTTCTTTTGGGCTACTTGCAATATGTTTTTTTCTTTGACTCAGAAGCTCTGGATTTGGGGCTTTGACATCATAGCAAAAAGTTTTCATTTTGAGGTTTCTCTCAGGAGGCAACCAGTATGTTCTTTATATTTTCACTTTGCCCTCTGATTCTAATGGGTTATATCAGTTTTCATTCATAATTTCTTGAAATATAGAATCTAGACTTTTTTTTGTTAGGATTTTCAGGTAGTCCAATGAGTCTGAGATTATCTCTTGACCTTCTTTCCAGGTTGCTTATTTTTCATTGTATTTCATTTTTTCTGTGTTTTTATTTTCATTGATTATTTCTTATTGTCTCATATAATTATTAATCTCTGTTTATCCACACTAATCTTTAAGCAGTCTATTACTTGAGTAAGGCTTTAGAGGCCACTAGGTGACACAGTAGATAGAGCACTGGGCCTGGAGTTTAGAAGAATCAATTTCAAATCTGGCTTCAGATACTAGCTGCGTTTCCCCGGGCAATGCACTTAACCTTTGTTTCCTCATCGGTAAAATAGGAATAATAAGAACATTTACCTCCCAGGATTTTTGTGAGGATCAAATGAGACAGTAATTGTAAAGTGCTTAGCAAAGTGTTTCATACATATTAGGCACTATGTAAACACTAGTGATGATGACGATGCATTTCCTATAATGAGTTGTCAACAACTCTTTCCTCCAGAGCTCTCATTTCATTTATATTATCAGTTTTCTTTTTAATTTCTTCTTAATTCTTTTTAACATCCATGTTTCATGTCTTCCAGGAATTCTATTATTGTGGTAAACCTGATTTTCTTTGAGATTTTGCTTATGGAATATGTGGAGATACCTTCTCAGTGTTTTGAGTATCTCTGGCTCCATATTTCTTTACTGTTTTCTTACATTTATTCATATCTGTAAACCTTTCTGGAACTGAAACTTTATGTTGGGCAAGAATGAAACCTTCTTTGGTACTGCTCTTTATTATCTGGGGTCTGGCAAATGAAGGCTGTGTTCTTCAAGAACCTCAGGAGCAGCTGGCCAGTCTGCTACCAGAAGCGAGCTGATCAGTGCTCAACCTAATCATTACTCTCCCACATTAAGTCCCAGAGGTCTCTCTTCTCCATGAGGTCAAAGTCACATAGTTCTAGGTTCCAGGTATCCTTAGCTAGACCCTGTTCTGAGCTATCTTCTGCCTAAACCCAATCTTCAGGCTCTAGGCTTCTTTGGCTCACACTTATCTAAACGCTAGAAAGCCAGGCTCTTCTGCCAAGACCATTCCCTAGAACTCAGACTTCTAGCTCTCTTTTGGGACTGGGGGGAGATCTTGCCTGGAAAATGTACTTACTGTAGTTCCTCTTTGAATTTCTTTACCATTTTATTTTTAAAAAACTTTTTCTGGAGAGAGCTGGGCTGTACTGTTCCCACTCAATATTCCATCTCATTGCTAGGGCCACTTGCTTAGAAAGAGTTTACTCAACAGTAGTAACAGATTACACTAAGCCATCCATACTTTTTCTTCTGATTGGAAATACGACCAAAGACAGGCATTTTGGGGATGAGTAGCCACGGTTATGTGTGCAGCCTGCAACCATGGATCAGAGTGAAGTTAATAGGGCAGCACAAAGATCATTTTCTATCCTCAGCCTCATTAGCATGGTACTCTAGCCCACAGAACTAACTGGGCCTGATTAACTAACCTGAATATAAAGGTCTTTTAATAGACTTTTATGAATTTCAGGGCAAAGTGCATCATAAGGCAAAGGAATTATGCTACCACCTTCAAATATGTCATATTTATTATCAAAAGTCCTTCCCCAAGTGCTTTTTGTTTTAACTATATAAATTCTGTTCCCTGACAAGAGATAGTGATACAATATATTAACAGTCATATAAAAAATTCTCTAAAACACTAATAATGAGAAAGGTAAATCAAAGCAACCCTGAGGTTACACCTCACACCTAGCAAATTCACTAAGATGAAAAACAATGAAAATAATGTTGGAAGGGGTGTGGAAAAATAAGCATACTAATTAATGCACTACTGGTAGAGCTATGAATATAACCATTCTGTAAAGCAATTTGGAATTATGCAAATAAATGACTAAGAAGTCCATACCCTTTGACCCAGAGATTCCCCTACTGAGAATTTACCCTAAGGAGATAATTGACAAAAAGAAAGGCTCTGTATACTCCAAAATATTTATACTAGCACTTTTTGTGGTAACAGAGTCCACTTTATTTAAACACAATAGATGCCTATTGTTAATGGAACAGTTAAACAAATTGTGGGTACATGAATGTAATGGAATGTTACTGTGCTATAGTGCTATGTTGACATGATGAATATAGAGAAGTATGGAAAGATTTATATGAAGTGATGTAAAAATGACATAAGCAGAACCCTGAAAACAGTACATACAATGACTACATCAGTGAAAATTAAAAGAACTATCACCGCCAAACAGCTGAAGATGATTGCTAGGAAACTATAAGGAACAAGATTGGTCTCAAAGATAAGAGAAGGTACCAACTCCTGTTCCTTTCCAGAGGTTGGGATTATGAGCTGTTTCAAATGTATGGAACCTTGCACCTAATGTTGTGTATTTTTTATGTATTTATTAGTTTTGCTGATTTTTTTCTTTTCTTTTTTTTTCTTTTTTTTATTACAAGGGAATACAGGAGGAGGAGACCTGGCAATGGAATACAGGAGGAAATTAAAGCAATAAAAAAGCAAAATATATCAATGAAATCTTTTTTAAAAACAAATACCCTAGGGCAGCTAGGTGGCAAAATGGATAGGGCACCAGCCCTGGAGTCAGGAGGACCTGAGTTCAAATCCAGCCCCAGATGCTTATTAGCTGTGTGACCCTGGGCAAGTCAGTTTTTCCCAATTGCCTCCAAAAAAAATACCCTTCAACAAGCAATTGTTTTGAATTATTTGGTCACAGGAAAAGAAACACTGTTCTTTCATTGTAAGTTGGACTACACAAAATAAGAGATCTCTCTTTCTATTAATATTCACCTCAGTTTCCATCCAGTTCATCCCAAGCTCTTTGAAACAGAATTTTGAGAACCATTTAAAACAATTTTGTTATATTATTTTGTTTCTTTTTAAAGTTTTGTTGATGTTTTTATTTGTTCATCATTTTTATTTCTAAAATATTCCTTCCCCTCCTTCCCAGAGAGCCATCTCCTACAATAAAGAGTACTTTTTAAAAATGAGGGTGGAGAGCAGTTCAGTGAAGCTAAATGAGACATGAATTGAGTCTAGTGATATGTACCCAAAGCAAAACAGCAGATATGTAGATATCGATATATGTGTACATATGTGTGTGTGCATCTGCATGCATATTCTTTTTTTCTCTTTCAAGGTCAAGCCAATTCATGATAGGTTGTCCCCAAAGTCTTAATACAGTTTTAAGATTTAACATTGTTTTTAACTTAAAACTACACTAAGACTTTTGTTATAATCCTTTATATTATCTTTCTAGTTTTGCTTTGCATCATTTTTTCAAGTCTTCCCATGCTTCTCTGTATTCTTCACATTTATTACTTTTTAAGGTGACAATAATATTCCATTGCAATGATATACCACAATGTGTTTAGTCATTCCTCTTTTAATGAGATAGATTGATTTCTGAAACTCAAACCCTACCCAGTGGGATTCACATAGAGCATAAATTCTGAGGTTCACTTATAGATTCGTAAATAAAATACTATCTCATGCAGCAAGAAAACAAGAGATTATCCTATTCAACCCTCTCATTTCAAGGATGAGGAAACTGAGGCCCTGAGAGAAATGAATGGCTGACTCAGGCTCCTACACTGAGTAAATAATACAGGCAGAACTCAAACCTATTTTCCTTATTTCCAGTCCAGTGGTTCTTTAGGTCCTATAAATCCATTTAACAATACTACATGCCCTCCCCCATCTCAAATGGAATTGTTTACACTATATTTATCTCATAAGAAGATTCTGATAGAGAGCTTTCTTTCTCAGTTTTTGAGAATAATTTGCATGGTGTAGTATTAGTATTCATTTTTCTTTATAAGTTGGACAGAAATTTCATGTAAATCTATTGAGAGGGGTTTTTTCTTTAGTAGCTTCTTTATAACTATTTCTATTACTTTCTGAGATTATGTTTCACTCTTTCTATATGACCCATCCATCTTTTTGCATGATGATATAGTTCTTCATTGACATTTTTCCTAATTTTTTATGTGTTGCAGCTCAGGGTATACTGGTAAAATGTTTAATAACCAGCTCTCTTAGAGAGAGGAAGGGCCTTGGGGAAGACTGGGTCAGGGTGGGGAGACAGAATATGCCAAAATTACCCTTGTAATACTTCATCACTCTAAGTCTAGACCATCATCAACCACAACAAAAACCAAGCCTCAGTTTGTAGCATTTACTGATTTCTGAAAATTTAACAATTGTCCATTTGGTTTGAACTGGCTCCAACAAGGTTCTCATACCCATCATACTAGTTCATACTCACCATCGCCCTCCGGGTGCTGAAGCATTATGTGCCACCACCACCAAACCACCACAAACTACAGCTGGGGAGATTGGGAGCAGTTACCAAAAGCAACACAACCCCAAGTACCTTCTTAGCAGATGAGCATGGCCCACTGGCAAAGCCCAGGCAGGATTCTCATTAGGTATTACCAGTGGTGCCTAAAACACCCCCATGGGTATGTTGGCTCTGAAGAGCAAGGAAATGAAGCAAACCACAGCAGCTCCTCTGCAGAATGAAAGCTAAAAAGCGAAAATTGAGCTCATTACTTACCAGCTGAAAAGACACCAGCTTGCAGTATTAAAAATGTAACAGAATGTTTTACATTGGGGGACGCTTCATCAGCAACAAAATGCCACGTGAACTGCCATTCCCAAATTCTCCTCTGAGTTGAAGCCAGTGATTTGTTTTATTTTTTCCTCTGTTCTTATAGCTTCCCAACTTTGGAGGGATTCATTGAGCTAGGACCAGACTGCAAATGTGCTCAAGTCATTTAATTTAGAAAGAGCATGGTGTTGTGGAAAGAGCACTGACTCTGAGGACAGAGGACTTGGATTCAGTTCCACTACTGTGTGGCCTTAAATCGTTTAACTTCCCTGGACCTTAGTCTCCTCATCTGTAAAATGAAAGGCTTGACTTGTACAGCCCATTCCCCTTCTAAGTCTATATTTTCATGCTGGACTGGTCCTTTATGTGAAAACCTGTAAGAAACTATCCTTTTCTATTCTCACAGTATGGTATTTCCACAATTTTTTAATGTACATATTATATGAAATTGTAAGTCATAACTTTCTGTGGTGGTGTGCCATCTGTATATTCTAGACTGTAATCTCTCTGTAAACAGGGACCACCATATCTCGTAGTCTCACATCTCTCCTAGACTGAATAAATGGAGCCCTTTGCAGGATGGGAAACCTGTAGCCTGGAGGCCACATGTGACCTTCTAGGTCCTTGGGTACAACCTTTTGACTGAGTCCAAGTTTTACAGAATAAATCCTCTTATTAAGGGGATTTGTTCTGTGAAGTTTGGATTCAGTCAAAGGGCTGCACTTGAGGACCTAGAGAGCCACATGCAGCCTCACGGTCACAGGTTCCCCACTCCTGACTTAATATATACTATTTATTGTAGGTCTTTGCATACAGATCTTTGAAGCTGGTGAATTGGAGAGATAGATTAAAAAATAAACCATAATGAATTGGTATCAGAGGAACATCCAAAAACATTGGTTCATGTGGTATTTTGCTGCTTGGGGGAAAAGAATGCATTTACAGAGGTGGGAACACTGAGAGTTACTTAAGTTACTTAACCAATGTGACACAACTAGTGTTTGTCAGAAGTGATTCTTGAGGCCAGGTCTTCCTGACCCCAAAGCTAGTCTTACCTACATCATCCCATACCACCATGCTTAAGCAGCTCTCTTTAACTCTAAGTTACAGAGAAGGTTTCAGTCAGCATTGGCAGGAGGAGTTTCCTCTTACAGGAAGGCCCTAGACCCATGAAATCACAGGTCTGATAAAAACCAATGAACTTATTATACATATATGAGCTTGTCAATGAAGTTCTAAGCTCTAATTGGCAGTACCCCCATCTTAGTTGTCTTCTTTGTCCCAAACAATGCCTATTGCAGTCATGTCTACTCAATAAATACTCACTGAATGAACAAATAAGTGGTTAGTTTATTCAAAATGATTCACAATGTGGTGGACCAAATACCAACCACATCAGGGACAGCTCCATAACCCATGTGGCACAAGATTCTGGATGGAATAGATTAGAGACAGCCAAATTATATCTACTATCTGTTCTTCTTGCATCCTCCATCACAAAACCTTACAAGTCTTTCTCAACTACAGTCTAGCTACACTACTTAATCTATAAGAATTTGAAATTACCGGCTGTAGTTTTAGACTAGAGCCTGTGAACAAAGGAGAGATGTGTGGGTGTGCATGTGTGCGTGTGCATTTTCAAAATAAACCTAATGACAAAATGGGAGATGTGAGCAGAGGGCACAGAGCTACCGAGACACCTCAGCCTAGCTATGTACCCATTACATAAAGTAGCCATCAAATGACCAAGTAGAGGGGGATTAAAGTTGCAAAGCCTGATACTGCCCCCATTCCCTCCCATTCCAGATGCTACTATAGGAAGGTGAACTGGGGTCCAAAGAAAGATTCTATTTCCAGTAAATCTAGGGCAGCTTTCAGTTGCTAGTGAGACATGTCAAACCTTCCATGTTATCATTTAGCCTAGCCTAATTTTCATCTATTTATTTCTTTTCCACTAACATTTTTCTGTTTCAACTTTATATGATTTTTAGCTTTAGCGCCTTGAAAAGTTATTAGTTGGTTATTTCCTAACTCTTCACTTCTCCGTTCTTTAAATATAGCTATTTCTTGGTACCTTGGGAACTATACTCCTTCATTCATTCTGAGACAGTGAACTGTGTGTGGTGGAAGAGGCACTTCTGATTGGGGGAGCTTGGGGCAGGGTAGGGGTGTACACAGAACAACGGGACCTGAGTTCTACTAAACAGTATCTGGGTGATCTTGAACAAGGTATTTCACTCTTCTATGCCTTGGCTTCCTCATTGGTAAAATGCATTATAAACACTATGCAAGGTATTGTACTAAGTACAGTGGGGAGAGGCAGAGAGATAATAAATCTCTGTTCAATCATTTTCAGTCATGTCCAACTCTTTGTGACACCATTTGGGGTTTTGTTGGCAAAGATACTGGAGTGGTTTGCTATCTCTTTCTCAAGCTCATTCTAACAGATGAGGAAACTGAGGCAAACAGGATTAAGAGACTTGCCCAAGGTCGCGCAGCTAGTATCTGAGGCGGGATTGAATTCAGGTCCTCCAGACTCCAGGGCTGGCTATACCACCTGGTTGAATAATTCCTCAAGAAATTGGCAGTCTAGGGATTCACAGGATTATCAAAACAATGAACCTCCAAATCCATCTAGTCTTTCACTCAGTAAAATTTAAGGTCTTTGG
This sequence comes from Bettongia penicillata ogilbyi, assembly GCA_023548195.1. Classification (NCBI taxonomy): domain Eukaryota; kingdom Metazoa; phylum Chordata; class Mammalia; order Diprotodontia; family Potoroidae; genus Bettongia; species Bettongia penicillata. Next base: position 1,902,134 of record JAJHZJ010000044.1, on the reverse strand, counting down.
CGGGGGGAGGAAGGATGACTGTTTTGTTTTGTCATTTTATCCCTGGCATGTAGCAGAGTCCCTAGAATAGAGAAGGTGGTTAATTAAAACTCCTTGAATGGTATTATATAGAAGCAGTCAGAATATATACATTATATGTATATACATACATACATATGCATATAAACGTGTATATATATATATATATACACACATACATTCATATACATATGTTTACTGTGAATACAGCAGAATCTTTTTGCCAAGCAAAGGATCCTTGGAAGCAATGCCAGTTCTCATTTGTATTAAAATCCATTATCTTAGCACATAGAGACAATTTTGCCACACAATCCCCAACTGAGTGGTTTATTGCATAGACTCAAGTGGTGGAAGTGAGGAGGTGGAAATAACATAGAACACATGTTTTATGCTCTGTCTACTTCCTACCAGCTGGGTCCCAAAGCTCCCTTTCATTCTGATAGTAAAACAAGAATCTCACTTATTCAGACCAATTAGAAAGGGACTGGGACATACTCCCTTTGAATGATTGCTAAATCTGTATTATAGACTATTTTCCAAAAAATACAATTTGTTTTTTCCAAATATATAAAGTAACTTGAACTAGGTCAACAAAGTGTTGCCTAGTAGAGGATCCATAGTACGTTAGGGGAATTGTTTTAGTGAGACAGGAATGGTTTGTAATGATCATATTTGAATGAATGTATGCTTGTAAAATGCTTGCAAACAAGGTACATACTAGAAGCATCCTCTCTTCTCCCCTCGTCTGCTTCACAGCGTTCTTCACTATTAGTTCACCGATAGAATTTTTGCTGTGATTAGATTTAAGAAGCTCATTTTGATTCTTGAACAACATATGCAAGTAAGGAGGTAGTTTGTGGGGAAAGTGCTAGACCAAGAATCAGAAAACTGTGATATTGTTCCTTCCTCAACTACTAAAGTTGCTATGAGATTTTGAGCAGGTACTTAGCTTCTGAGTTCCATGACCTATAAAATAACATCATATTTAGCATCCCTGTCTCCTCCTCAATTCAGCCTCACCTTCAGGAGCTCCACAGAGGTGCCATTATAAGGTAATAGAAACATCTCCAAGTCAGTTTAGTCAGTCAGTTAAAAAGCAAGGCAAAAATAGTCTCTTCCCTCAGAGAGCTTATGTTATGATAGAGGAAACAACATGTAAATAACTTGGTATATTCAGATATATGCATGGGACGTAGAAGGTAATCTTTGATAGAAAGGCACTCACAGTAGGAAAGACCAGAAAAGGCTTCCTGCTGAAGGTGAGATTTGAGCTGAGTCATGATGGAAACCATGAAACAGAAAGAGTATTTCAAGTGGGGGAGACGGCCAGAACAAAGGCAGAGCATTTAGCAAGAACAACTAGTAAGTCTAGCACATGAGAATGGAGAGTAAATAAAGGGTAAGAAAATAGGAAAGCTAGAAAGAAGCCAGGTTACGAAGAGCTTTAAATGCCAACTAAAGGCTTTTATATTAGATCATGGAGGGGGAAGGCGGGGTTAACAAGGAGCAGCTGAAGTTCATTAAATGGGATAACATGGCCAAACTTTAGAAAAATCACCTTGATAGAAGAAGGGAGGAGGGTCTGGAATGGGGAAAGACGGGAGACATAGAGACTGACCAGACAGCTATTATAGTAGTTCAGTTGAGAGGCAATGAAGGCCATAGTTAGTGTGAAGGTTTTGTGAGTGGAGAGAAGGAGGCACATGTGAGAGATGTTGGGAAGGTGGAAATGACAAGATTTGGCAATGGATTGAATATGGGGTGAGTAACTGTAAGAAGTTATGGATGAAGCTTGGGGTTCTGAGCCTTAGGGCCTTCATCAGTCATAAAGTTCAGAAGATAAAAGGATTTGGGCAGGGCGGGGAACAATGAGTTATGTTGAGTTTGAGATGCCTACAGGACACCTAGTCTAAGATATCCAGAAAGGGAGTTGGTGTTGGAGTACTCTATCTCAAGAGCAAGACTAGAGTTCAATATATAGATCTGGAATTCACCTGCATAGAGATGATAGTTGAATGTGTTACAGCTAATAAGATCACCAAGGTAATCTTACCTTTCCAGTCTTCTTATACTACTTCCTGATACCTACTCTTAGGTTATAACCATGGAGACTATCCATGATTAGTGGGTTGTTGTGTTTGTTCTTCATTTTCAAAGAAGACTATGACGTCAGAGAAACGACAACATGACTTGCCCTTGACTTTGTTTCAAGTGAGGGAGGGCTGTGCAGGTCACCAGCCTCACTTCTCCTCCAGAGCCATCCGAATTTAGTGACCAGATATTCATCAGGATGACTGGAGGTGACCCGATGCAATGGGAGACTTTGGTCTTTTCAGGTCCTCACGTAGAGGGGAGTAATACCCATTGAGTGAATAGGCCTCTTTAAGAAGGAGTCAGGGAATGACCCTTTTAATGAGCAAAAGAAAAAAATAACTAAATCACATTGGGAGAGAGAAAGAAAAACTGTTACTATTGATAATCACTCTAAGCCAACCATTAAGTGGAGCTTGGGCAGAGACCTATTATTGTGCAATATATGGCCTTCAGAGTGCACTGGGTTTAAGGAGGAAGGGAGGAAGGAAAGAAAAGGAAAAAGGAAAGGAAATCTAGTCAGTATACTCCAAAGAAAGGGGAGAGGATGAGCTGCAGCTTGGTCTACTTACAGATTGTGCTCATCCTTCGTTTTCAAAGAAGACCATGACATCAGGGCAATGTTGACCATGGGTGAAGAACTACCAAAAAAGACAGGAATGAATAGAACCGGGAGCAGTGACATAAATACTCAGAAAGGGAAAAGTGTTCAGGAGGAGGAAGCAACAGTGTCAAATACTGCAAAAAGAGTCCACAAGGTCATGAGGTTTGACAATGAAGAGATCACTGCTAACTTTGAAGGAAGCAGTTTCAATTAAAGGATGAGGTTCAGAGCTAGATTGCATTTCCTCACAAACAGAAGGTGACCTATAGGATCATAGCTAGTGTGGATGACAAGATCAAGTGAGAGAGGAAATGTGTTTATAGGCAGCAGGAGAGGGACCAACAGATAGGAAAAGGTTAAAGATTTGTGAATGAGGATGATACTGGAAGTATTCTTCTATAGAAAGTAGGAAGGAATGGGATCAAGGACTGACCTTGGTAAGGAAAAAGGCTACCTTACTGAGAAAGCCATCTAAAGGATGTGAGATAAGGAGAGGAGAAAATTCTAATATATAGATATGTTGCTATAGATAGATATAGATATCACCTCAGTTTTTTTTCAGTGAAATATGAGACAAGATCCTCAATTGAGAGGGTGATAGAAGAAGTAATTTGGAAGAATTGAGGAGGGATGAGAAGGTTTGAAACAGCTGCTGTGGAGAGTGAGATAATGAAGCAATTAAGGAGAAGTAAAAATGATTGCCTTATTGCACAGAAAGCCCAGTTGAGATTAGGTGGCCTAAATTTGTAGTACTCCTAGTCAGCAGTTCAATTATTTCCTCTACTTCCATCCGGCAGGACATAAATGGAAAAGAAGATGAATGGTGGGAGTAATGTATGGTTGGGGTTTGGTAGAGCATCATCAGTAATAGAACAGTTGGATGAGGAATTCAGATGTAGGAAGAGTATGGAACTGAGTTGGTTCACCAAAGGGTGTCAAGATAAGGAAGGGAGAATAGTGTAGAAAGCATATAGGAAGGTGCTGCCACTCCCAGGCTCCTGTGCCTAGCTGCATGTTGGCAACAGTTGACCAGTAGTTGTTGGTAGTATTGAGGAAGGGGGTCCTCTTCACAATCATTTCTCTTTTCAATAGTGGCTGGGGAGATACTGCTATTCCCCAAGGCTGGGATCCTGACACCTAGTTGTCAATAAATGCATGTTGATTGGTTGCTTACTCAGTTTTCTATTTAATCCCATGCAATATAATTACTAAGTGCCTACTACGTGCAAGATCTGCTATAGAGACTGTAGATATAGAGAAGATCCATGTCCCCATGGAGTATTTATAGAGAGATGAGATATGATATAGCCCAACCAGCTGCATCTGAACAGCAACATCATTGAGTTTATTACAACCACTGAAATAAAATCAAAACTACTCAACTTGGGTAGACAATCAGAGGTTTTATTCTTCATTCTCCAACAGTCATAGTCATGAGGGGTGGGTGCCACTCTGCTAGCTAATTCGTAGATGCTGCTGAGGCAAAAGCCTCAAGGGAAACCATTTATGGAATCAGAGTCAAAACATGTGCTCCCTCTGTAATCCCTCTTTTTCCTTAGGATGGATGCAAGCTTGAACTCATCCAGACCCTTCCCCACCACCATTCCATCCTAAAAAGAAAACTTTGCCACAGAACCCAACTACGATACAGGGAAACTATGACCACCCCCTTTCCTAATTCAAGTATGCATTAAGCTTTAAGGTCACTATACTACATTTTTGTGTAGTCAACCTCCCAGGGGCCTCTGAAACCCAACTGAGCTTCATCTCTTCTTAGCACTAACCACATGTCAAGTCTCCTCATGACCCTTCTCTCCTTTATTGCCTATTTATTCTCCTTTCACAGGGGAAGTCCCAGATAACCATTCATCCTTAGAATGTTGCCATGCTCCTTGCTAAGAGAGGGGTAGAGATGGGAGGGAGAAACTGTCTTTCCAGCTTTTCCCAAAAGTCACTAAGTTTCCTATCAAACCTAAGCCTGTTCTTTCTCAGGTCTGATTCATTTATGCATCCACCAATATTTAACCCCTACATCATCCTAACAAGAATTAATATGTCAATGGGTCCATGATCCCATCATCAGTTTCTCCTGCAGTCTGTTTTCATCCTGTGCAATTCTTTCCTTTTCCTTCCTATAAATTCTCCATAGAATATCTACCCTAGTCTTTGGTGGCCTTTCATTAGGTCTTTTACTAGTTCATAGAGCCATTTCAGCACTTGGGCTCACCATCTGCTATCCTTTGCTCTGAATATATGACCAGCCCACCTCCTTTTCTGACCATGAATTTCCTGGAAAACAGCTTTTGTCCTTTGGAGGCATAGTAATGTAGTGCAGGGGCAGGTAGGTGGCACAGTGGATAGAGCACCAGACCTGAAGTCAGGAAGATCTGAGTTCAAAACTGACCTCAGACACTTATTTGCTGTGTAATCCTGGGCAAGTCACTTGACCCTACTTCCCTCAGTTATCTCATCTGTAAAATGAGCTGGAGAAGGAAATGGCAAACCAGTCCAGTATCTTTGCCAAGAAAACTCTAAATGGGGTCACAAAGAGTAGACATAATTGAAATAACTAAACAACCACAAATAATGAATCTGCAGGCCTACCAAAGAAAATGCCATATTTTCAAGTCTTTACAACTGGTATATGTGTGATTGATCTAGAAGCCATTAAGAAGCACTTACCACTAAATTGTAGGTAACCAGACTTTTCAATGATTTCTATTCCCTTTGGCTTACTTAGATCATCCTCTTTGTAATGGTGCCCTACACCTCCTGAAATTTCCATGAATTGGCACAACTAGAGTTCCCTCACATCCAGTTCAACTGCATGAAAAAAGCATGACAAAGACCTAAGAATATAATCCTCTCACTCTCATTTTACAGATGAAGAAAATGAGACCGAAAATAGGAAAGTGACTTGCTTAACACAACTAGTTGGTAGCAGACCAACTCAGGTCTCTTCACTCTTTCTATGATACTAAACTGCTAAAAACTAAAGACATTTTTTAGATCCTTGGCTGGACATGAGCAAAGAATACATCTATAATATAAGAAAATATATTGGCTCAGTTCTGATTCAAGCTGGTTCATTAGCTGTTTATTTTTAAAGGCTTTATTTCAGTTTTAGCCCAGTTTTTTTAAAGTGAGATTTCATTTTGGTTTTGTTCAGGATTTACTTTAGTAAGTATTTAGTGAGTTGCCATTTGCCTTCATTGAACTGACATTTGATGGACAAGACTAGCATATCTGAAACCATTTTATCCCAACACAAAGATGGCACATGTAGAGCCTAAGTACAATGGGTGGTCAGGAAGGGTCTAGAGCAGTGCTGTCAAGAGCTTCCAGGGAAGGCTTCATGGAGGATGGAGTCAGTCACTGTGCTTCATTTATTTAAAGTCAGTTCATAGTTTGGTTCATTTCAAGGCTGTAGCACTCATATTTGGTTTCAATCAGTTAGCAAATGTAAGGAAGACTTTGCACTGGATAACGCGAAGGATATACAAGAAACAGTGCACTGTAGTGGTCCTGGCTGTGTGCTTTCTTATCCAATGAATGATACAAACAGTAACACAGGAAGAAAAAATCACTATGGACTAGAGCAGGCTTGGGAAGACAATAGCAAGCATTAATCAAGCACCTCTTATCCACAAGGTCCTGTTCTAGGTGCTGAAGAGAAAAAGAGAAAGTAATGGTTTCTGCATTCTAGGAACTTACATTCTCCTGGAGGTGGGGTGAGGGGGAATGACTTGGACACAATTAAGTAAATACATGATAATTAGAGGAGTCAAGGAAGGAGGAGGGAGTGCTACCCAGGATGGAGGTCAGCAAAGGCTTCTGGAGGAAGGGTACCTAAACTGGGACTTACAGGAAGCTAAGAAAAGTCTAAGGGGAAAAGGTGAAAAGCAAGTGCATTCCGTGCATGGAGGATAGACTTTGTAAAGACTTGGTGGCTGGAGATGGAATGCTAAGTTCAAGGAGCAATAGTAGGACAGTTTAGCCAGTACTGAGAGGACTTGAAAGGAAGTAATATAAAAAAATGCTAAGAAAAATAGGCTGGAGTCAGACTGTGAGAAGTTTTAAATGCCAAGTTAAGGAGTTTGTAGTTTATCCTAGAGGTTATAGGGAGTCAGGGAAGCTTCTTGGGCAGGATAAAGACTTGGTCAGACCTATGTATTTTAGGAATATTATTTTGGTAGCATTATGGAGGATGAGAGGTGACTCATTGAATCATATATATGGAATTGGAAAAACCTTAGACATCATCTAATTCAACACACTTACTTAAGAGGTTTGCCCAAGGAAATGTAACAAGCAAGTGGAAGAGGAGGGATTTGAACCCAAGTCCAACTAGTGTTTCCACTATTTCATGCAACCTGTCAGGAGAGAGAGACTTCAAGAAAGAGATGAGATTTGAAGTAAATATCAGACACCTTGACTTGTGACATAGGTTTGACTGGAATCGGGGGGTTCAATAGGTATTTTTAAAGACACAGTCAGCACTGGTCTTATGATTACTACTCCAGCCTTTGCTGTATTCTGTGCCTGAGAACTTAAGCCACTTACACTGCAGACAGAGGTGTATGTTCCAGAGACATACATCTCAAAGCAGGACACAGACGCAGAGAAAAAGCTGCCCAGGTAAGCAGGCTCTCCAGACTACTTCTGCACTGCCACCCCAAGGTCTCACCTGGTCTCTGGATCATCCTTCCATTAACATAAGAAGCTGTGGAGTAGAAGAGCTTTCAGTCAGCCAATAAATACTTAATAAGCATTTATTATGTACCAAGCAGGAAATGAAGAGATGACTGACCTGGACTCCCTCCTTAAATGGAGATTCTGGGAGAAATGGAAACATCTCCAGTCAGAAGGAGGGAAGGGTCCCAAGGACAGAGGGTACTGATGAGGTGTGGGTCCCAGGGCTGAAATGATCTTGCAGGATCACCAGGTTGGAAACATGGACTAACTTTGCTTTTATAAGTCTGCCATTGGCAGTCTCTCAAGGAAAGAGAGGATGGTGCCCTCTCAAGGGTTATTAGCAATAGCTATTGCCTTTCTGCTCCACAGATTAATTACTCAACCTTCTTAATTGTGGTAGCCCTGGGTTCTGAAGAATATCGTAGAAGAAAAGAAGGTATTCCTCAGAGCAAATGCAGAGAGATAGAAAAGGATGAGACCTATTCAGGGAACATTAAGTAGACATGTGTTTGGAGTGGGATGTTCAGAGTTGAACATTGGACATGAGGCGGTGGGTGTCAAGTTCTGCAGGTCTTTGAATGCCAAACTAAGGAATTTGAATGACTTTTTGAGTGAAGCAATTACTACAAAAGCAACCTCTTGGGAAGGTTGGTTTTAGTATTGATGTGCAGAAGAATTGCGTGGGGAAAGACTGGAGGCAGAAAACAATAAGAAGGCCATTGTCCAGGTGTAGCGATAAGGGCCTGAACCAGACATGACAGAAGACACATTACAGAGGAAGAACTGGCAAGATTAATTAGAAGTGATGAGAGGAGAAAGAACCAAAATTACTTCAGTTTTGACTCCAAAGTAGCTGACTGGATGTAATGTTAATGCAAGGTTAATGGCGGGTGGGGGGAAGACTTAAAGATCTTCCCCACCCATTAATAGTTCTCAATACCTTTTATTAATTTCCAAGTTTGGTCACAATATCCTTAAAAGTCCTTTGGTAACTTGAACTTGCCAAGTGCCTACAAATAGGTAGCCTTTGTTTGTCCAGTAAGACTCTATGTGATGATTTGAGCTGAGAGAAATGTGATAAACCTCCATGTTGCTTCTTGGTTCAAAAATCTTCAATGGCTCTTGATTGCCTACTAAGCAAGAAATTCAAAATTCTTTAAAATGTGGTGCAATTCAATAAAGAGAGGGGGAACAGAGGAAGGGAGAAGAGAGAGATGGAAGAGGGGGAGAGAGAGGGAGTGTGGGAGGGAGTGAGGGGATAAAGAGAGAGAGAGGAGAGGGGAGAGAGACAGAAAGAGTGAGAGAGATCCCCATTACCCATTATGTTATTCACTTAATTATCTGTTTTAATGAAGTGCTTCCTTTGTGTTTAATGTAGCCACCAAGGACAGTGGCTTCATTTGGTGGATGATATCAAAGAAGGGAAAACTCCACAGGACATAAGCTCCTCAGGTTGTTCCTTACTGGATTTTGCAGGCTTTTGGATTTCTCTTGTGCCTAGCCCTGGTTCAGAACTATTTAACTGGAATACCCTGGCTTTAGCTTGTGCTCTTCTTTTGCAGTTTTTGAGGAGCCAGAAGATCCAAGTAACAGGTCATTTTTTTCTGAAATCATCTCTTCAATTTCTGATGTGAAGTTCAGTCATAGTGGAAGGTACATTATGACCAGGGATTATTTGACTGTCAAAGTCTGGGACCTCAACATGGAAAATCGACCTATTGAGACTTACCAGGTACAGTACTGGGTCAATCACTCACTAGTTATCTAGCTTATGATGCAAGAGAAATATAACATAGTTCTTGTCTTCAAGGAGCTTAAAAATCTAGACTTTCACTGCCTCCTACTTGTTCCATGTGTCTAAGGCCATGTGTAATTAACTGCTGTATTACATGGACATCCCATAGTGCCTGAGAATTTCCTAAAGAGTCCTACAGGAGCCAAGGGTGGTCTCGTGCTCAAAGGCACAGAGATGAGATGGGCGTGGCACGTGCCCTGATATTTTCAGTCTTATGAACTAGGTGAAAAAGATGAAAAAATTGTATAAGAGAAATGGGAGACAGAAATATGAAACGAGGGAATAAAGTAAGGTAAAACACACACACACACACACACACGCCTAGGAGTCAGTCATATACTACTTGGCATTTGCTTTTCTACTAGAGACAAAAGGGCTATTGAGGATGGAGCGCAATTCAAATTTTTTCATCCTCTTAATGTGCATTAAAGAGCTCTCTAAGTAAAGCTCAGTTTGGGGAAAGAAATGCCAAGTGCCTTCTGGGAACAAGCCTAGGACAGCACCCAATGGTTCTTAGGCCCTGGGACTGAAGGAGAGGGCAGAGAAGCCAAACAATTCATTATAGATATAAGCAGATGTAATCCTATGGCACTAGAGACATCTCCACAGCCTTAACAATTTGAGATTATAGCCATATTAATGAACTAATTAATGAGTTCATTTCTTATTAATGCCATATTAATGAACTAAGAATACAAAAGAACTGAAAATGGCACCTAAGAAAAGAAACACTGAACAACCAAAGAGGAAGGAAGCCGGAGTTAGCAGGAAGTGTGGTATAGTAGAGAGAGGACTAGAATGCAGGTCTTTCAGAGCTGGATTCAAATTTTTTCTCAGAAACCTAAGCTGTATGATGGTGGGCAAGTCACTTCCCCACTCAGACCCAGTTCTTCATCAATAAAAATGAGGGGGCTGGACCTAGATTAGTAGTGTCAAACTCAAAATAGAAATGGGTCCTACTAGTCTATACATAAAGATCCCTGGGTGACACTGACAATTTAAAAATGTAATATTATCTACGTTTTTATTTTATTTTTACTTATTTCAATGAAATATTTCCCAATTACATTTTAATCCAGTCCTTGCTACACACTCAGGAGTGTTGTAGGCCACATTCAGGCTACACATTTGATACTTCTGACCTCTAAAGTCTTTTCCAGATTCATGATATATGAGGGTTAGAAGGCAGTATGGAGTGGTGGTAGATAAGTGCTACAGTTAGGAAGACCTTGGTTTAAATCACTTTTTAGCTATCTTACCATGGGAAAATCACTTAACTAACCTCTCTGGGCCTCAGTTTTTTCATCAATAAAATGAGACAGTTGGATCAGATGGCCTCACATGTCCCTTCCAGTTTTAATTCTTTAATCATATGAGCCTAACCGATTAAGTGTCTCTTCAGTAGGGCAGTTCAGTCACTTTTCCAAGCAACCTCCCAACCACATTTGTCATGACATTGCTTCACTCACAGGGCCACATTCCTCTCTCACTCCTGCTGAAAACATGCATAGTTATGGCCCGATAGCCTAGAACCAGAACAGCCTTAGCCACTGCCTTCCATCCTTCCTACTACATAAGGAAGCAGAGAGATGAGCCACCTCCCAATCCCCACTGACAGTGGCCCTTCAAGTCTCTCCTCCACTGGGTCATTTTGACTAGTGCTAAGGTTGTGAGGGAGCAACTTGGCCATTTTCCCCTACTCTGTGGGGGAGAAAATGAGAAGTCAATGAACTGTACAGAAAGTTTGTGCCCAAGGGCACGAATTTAGAGTGTACCAAGTGCTCAACAGGGCTTGACCTTTAATTGTTCTGATTCCTTTTCATACAAAACTGATCTGAAGGGGAAAAGGGAAAAAACGCAGTTTTATGTTAGCGTTTTTCCCTGTGTAATAGACCATAGAGTACAAGCCATTTGGAAACACTGGTCATTAAGTATAACTGGCCCCACACTTCATTCACCATTTGGTCATTAGGCAAACCTTTAGAAACTAAGTACAAAGCATTATGTTAGAGGACATACAAAATTAGAGAAGGACCCAAGTTAAAATTCACAAGGTTCCTTTCCTCCTGGAGCTTATAGTCTACTAGAGGGATATGAGACAAACATAGTCAAGTATAATGTAAGTATGATAAATGCATTAGATAGGTATAGAACAAAATGCTAATTAAGGAGGGCAAAGAGGAAAGTTGTTATCAATCATCCCTGGGACTGATACTCTGACAAGTCCAAGACCCAGAGCTTATGCCTTTAAGGAACTTACAAGCCCACTGATCTCCCTGGAGAGCCATGCCCAACAGAACTCCTGTTGGTACTTAAATAGGTACTTAAATAGGTCAATGAAATTTGATTACTGAACACCTACTATATTTCCTACTGTACCATGTATTATGAGGGATATAATATAAAGGAAGTAAAAGGTCTGGCCCATCCCTCAAAGAGTTCATATTTCTAGTTGAAGAAACAAGATAGATATACATCCTATGTCAAGTTAACAATCCAAGGCATTATGTCATCAAGTACCAAGGTAGATGATCTAGATCAGGATGGAAAACCTGCAGCCCCAAGGACATATGCAGCCTCTAGGTCCTCAAGTGTGGCTTTTTGATGGAATCCAAACTTGAAGTTGAATTTGTCAAAGGGCTGCCTTTGTGACCTGGAGGCTTCAGGTTCCCCACACCTGAGATGCTAAATGCTCCATAAATTGAGAGGAAGGGAGGGAGAGAACAATGGGGGCAACATTGTGGTAAAAGTTATAACTAAGCTGGGTAAGAATTAAGTGGGTAAAGAGGAAAGGGGGAGGACAGGAAGTATAGCAGGAGCTATATTTCAATTCCACTAAATATAACAAATATTAAGTAACTACTATGTGTAAGACAGTATGGTAGACCCTGGTATCTACAAATACAAAACAAACACAGCCTCTGCCCATAAGGAGTTTACATTCTACTGGAGCATGAACAATATATTTGGAAGATAATATAAAAATCAACATAGCTAGATGAGTATAGGTCCTAAGTGGAGTCATATTCCAGGGGCTTTGAATGCCAGGCTGAGAAATCTAGACTTTATCCTGAGATTATGTAGTGATTGAAAATTACTAAGTAGGCCAATGGCTGAATGAAATCTCTGTTTGGAGGGAAGATGAGACTGCTGTCAAATATGCAGGATGGATTGGAAGCAATGAGACCAACTTAGGGGTATTGCAATAATTAAGCGATAAGGTGAAGGCTGACTAGAATGCCACTAGTGGGAGTAAATAGATGTAAGATCATTTGGAATCTAAGCATTTGGGGACTTTTTCCCACAAGCTAATAACAGCAGATCCTTAGAATTTACCAAGCCCTAAATGTCTTGGTTCTTCCCTGAAACTCTTTATACCTAGAGGCCACAAGACCATCCCATTGACAACAGAAACAAAGCAGCAAGAGGCAAGCAGCCAAGTGCATGACAAGGCATGTTCTTGTTCCTGAAATAACGTGTGGGTGTTTTACCTTGACACTCTCTCTCTTCCCCATTCCAATTCTCTCTCCCATTCATCACACTTCTTTTCTGATGTGACCATTTCTCTATTCCTTTGGCCTCACTTAGAGTTGCTCTCCCAAGACTTGGACACTTCAAGAAGAAACCCAGAACACTAACATTCAGTATTGGCCCTAGGCAGCTGCCTATGACATCCAGAGTCCAGGCTTGGTGTTCACAGACCATCTGAAGGGTGATAGTGACATAGAAAAACAAATGACTATAGTTCACACACTTTATCCTGTAGACAATGAATCTATAGAGGGACCACATCCATCTCCCATAAGGCAAACACTGTCTCCTAATTTCAAGTGATGGAAGTGAGCACCTCAGTTCTTCATCTGCCCATAAAACAGAGATGATAATATTCCCCACACCCATGAGTACCACCCCTTGATATGAGGAATCAGCAACTTGCGTAGCACTTGGAGATGTCCACTGATATACTCATTAAAATGAAAATGAGCTCACTCACTTATTCTCTCCTCTCTGTTTCTTCTCACAGGTTCACGACTACCTCCGCAGCAAGTTGTGTTCTCTCTATGAAAATGATTGCATTTTTGATAAATTTGAATGTGTGTGGAATGGGTCAGACAGGTGAGAAACACTAGCAAAGAACTCCTAAGCTGTCCCTTGCCTTGCTAAGGTACTAGCTGGTGTCCCAATTGTCCCATGTGAGAAGTGGACAGTGTATGGCAAGAGGAAAAGGATCATGTTGAATCCTAGTTGACCAGATCCATAATATGGGTTGGGATTCATATCTAACGTGTCTCCTGATTAACAAGCTGTGTCCTAGAAAGCCAAAATACCCCCAAGGATGAAATATAGTCCCATAAGATACCTTTTTACTCAAGGATTGATGCTTCCTATCATAGAGGGAATAATTAATACTCCTAGCTACATGCATTTTAAAACAATCTAATCCAATCCAATAAGCATTTATTAAATACCCACTAGTTCAAGGCACTGAGTCAGATGCAATGACTACCAAGACAGAAAGAAAGCAGCCCTGCCCTCAAAAAGTTTACATTCTCCTAGAAGGACATTGCTTTCTTTTTATACAAGACTAATATAAAGAGAATGTGTGACCTTGGGCAAGTCACTTGATTTCCCTGGGTCTTATTTTCTTCATCAGTAGAATGAGTGGGGTGGATTAAATGACCTCTAAGTTCATGTCCAACCTCATAGCTATGATCCTATAATTCAGAAATGCTCTAAGATCATAATTATTTGGGAAAAAATAAACAGAAAATAGTTTCATTTTTATAAGCTCTGTCTAACATCAGGGCCAAGTCTGCAGAACCAATGTGAATTGAAAAACAAAATCAGCTCTGCCAAAAATTCAGTCCTGACAGCTTCAGTTGATGAAAAACAAGGCATATTTGTTAGGATCAACTGGCTATTGGCCTCGATGTTCCTATTCCCTCTGCTCGTGCAGACCTGGCCTAAGGTTACTGGTTCAGTGCCAGTGGAAATCATACATCAGGCTCCGCGAAAAGAGATTGGTTACAACTTTAAGGTCTATGATATTGAAGGCAGCAAACATGGAATCAGGAAGCTCTGGGTTCAGATCCCATCTCATTGGCTTAATGCCTGGAAGATCCTGGGCAATTCAGTTAACTGCTCTGAGTCGCAGTAAAATAGAGAAAATGTAAAATGTCCATGTAAAATTTTATGTATAAACATAATAATTATATTACATATAATACATAATTACATATATTACATAATTTCCAGGTAAAATAGAGATAATAGTAACTACCTCACAGGGTAGTTGTGAGGATTAAATCTTAAATCACTATATAAATGTCCATTGTTTTATTATTATTTTTATTAAATGGTTCATTTTTAGCTTAAAAATTAGCGAAAGGCAATGTAGTATAAGAGATCCAGAGATTGCCTCAGTCAGAAAAAAATTTGTTTGTTCACATCCTCTCTCGGCTGAATCCTGGTTGTTTGACTAAGGGCAAATCACTTAACCTCTCAGTGTCCTAGGAAACCCTCTTAAAATTTTAAATTGAAGAGCAGCTACTAGCCTTCCTGGGTAAAGGGAATTTTCTCACCCAGAATTAACAATAAAAGCATAGACCTAATTCACCTACCCCCACCAAAAAAATACGGTTGATTTTTCCAAATTTCCTAAGAAAACAACTCAGGTGTTATGACAGGTTACCTACTATCTTTGTGCCAACACCATTGAATAGGGATTAATTAGCTTCTGTTTCTAAAATGTCTGACAAAGGGCAATGTTTGCAAATGCTTTATGAAATGCCATTATTATCACTAGCATGGAGAATCCAGTGTTTAACCTGATTATCTTGCGGGTATCTTGTAGGCTCTCTCTGACATGCAAACATTATCCTCTTAGAACCAAATGTCTTCAAATGGCTTATAAAAGCAATCGGGATGAATTCAGTCCCAGCTTTGCCACTAACTATGTATAAGACTGGACAAGTCACTTTTCTCTTGCCTCAGTTTCCTCATCTGTAAAATGAAGGGATTAGATTGGATTATCTCTACAGCTCAATCAGTACAGTGTGTGCTTCTTGAAGGCAGGAATTACATCAGGTGTTTATAATTTTATGAAATGAAATAACAGAGGAATTAGATTTATATTAAAAGGTTAATGTAGAACAAAGCTGAAGAGGTACCATGTCTACACAATCAAAATCACCAGATCAAAACTTTAATGATTTTGTATGTTTTTCTGCCATCTTACTTCCCAGTCAAGAGCAAGGCAACTGATCAACTGTACAATGCAAACAAGCATGAAGTGTCTGTTCTGTTAAAAGCACTGTGATAGACACTGGGGATACAAAGACAAAAACAACTGATGTGTGTGGTTCCTGCCTTCAAGAAGCTTACATTGGATTGGAAGAGCCAAGGCTTTAATCCAGGCCTTGTAGATTCTAAGGCTTGTCCTCTTTATACTACATGATGCTGCTCCCTCTTGGATTGATATTAGAAATAATAAGAAAAAGTATATATTCTTTTTTCATAGAATGAAGGAAAAACAAAATTTCTTGATAAGCCATTGCCCAAATATTTCTTACTTTTTTTTAATCATAAAATATATTTCCTCAGAACATTTGTTGGTAGACAGTGATAAGACATTTTCCCATTGCCCACTTCTGGATATTTCTAACTTGTTTGGATAAGTCACATTGCAGATGTTTGAAGTAACCTCTTTCTCACCATTACCTTTTCTACCATTTTAATATTGATGATGATCTTTGATCAAAAAACTACTTGCTTATACAACAGAAAATCCAGATCTTTCAGAAGATTAGGTAGATATGGATGATTCCCTGGTCTAACTTTGGCAGCATGTAAACTCATAATTCAAATTTGTAAAAACCAAAAATAACATAAAAAACTTGGGATTATTTATTATTAATAAAGAGTTAATTCAGGATCTGATAACTAGATATCTAACACAATAAGATGAAACCAATATCCAGAAGAACTGTCCCAATCAGCCATTTTAAAGTCCTTTAAGAATGACCAGTATGACAAATCCTTCAACAAACCCACTCCACCTTTCTTTTCATGAAATCACCGAAGAAGGAGACTGTCAAGGAATAGAAAAAATTTCACAGAGGTTTACACCTTGTTTCACCAACAAAAGCAATGGATGTTGTGATGGCCCTGACTCATGTACAACTAATCCCTCTCTCCTCTCCCACTTTGCAGTGTCATCATGACTGGGTCCTACAACAACTTCTTCAGGATGTTTGACCGAAATACCAAGCGTGATGTCACCCTGGAGGCTTCCAGGGAAAACAGCAAGCCCAGGGCCATCTTGAAACCCCGCAAAGTATGTGTCGGTGGCAAACGGAGAAAAGATGAAATCAGCGTGGACAGTCTGGACTTTAGCAAAAAGATCTTACATACAGCTTGGCATCCTTCAGAAAATATTATAGCAGTGGCGGCTACAAATAACCTATATATATTCCAGGACAAGGTTAACTAGGAGGACAAGTTATACTTAATAAGCTCACATACTGAATACTAGTCAAACAAGTTTTTAATGTTTCTTTGGGTTTTCATTTTATTCATTGACTTTAATTTTCCTATGCAGGAAACAATTGGAATAGAAGAAAAACAGTCCAAAGGCCCCCAGTTCCCCCAATTTTAAGAAACTGTGTTGGCAAATCCAACAAATAGGTTCAGAATACTTTTGTTTAGAATCGAGAGCTGCCAGGTAACCAGAACCCTTCCATAGTTGACTTGAATTTCTGATGTTTTTATTACCCAGTTCTCTCTGGTGAGTCCAGTGTTTTGTTTCTAGGTGTCTGCTGAGGTGAAATGAAATTGTATGTAGTATTTAAGGGGGGAGGGGGAAGATAAGTTTTTTTTTTTAATTAAGCAATTCCATTTGATTGAAAAATAAACACTGTTTACTCTACTTTTGGATAAAAATCTGTTTGCTTCCTAGAAGAACAGAATTATTTTTCTCCTTCATTTTTAAAAATTCTTTTTATTGTTACTGATGCAAGTAATGTTTTTTACCTCTCATGAGACTGTGAAGGCAAAAATCCAGGAACAAGGTTAGTTAGAGTCTGGTTAAGAGTTGTATGCATACCATGGCCTTGCTACATTTCTCTATTACAACCCTAGGCAGAGAATTTGGCTCTAGATGTTCTTCTGTGCTTGGGTGAATTTGCAGAAAACACTTAATCAGAGCCTCTAAAGTCTGCTGTCATAAATTTAGATAAACCTGGACTCCATTCTCTGTTTTCTTTTATTTTACTTTTCTCTTTGCCTTCTTTAAGTATTTACTTACTTACTTATACATTCATTTAATGAAAGCCTAAAGAAAGAAAAAATTGTTACTTACATATATTTTGACATTCCAAATAAGGGAGCACCCCTTACCAGAGCCTCCCAAATTGGAAACTGACACCCAGGAATCTTCCTTATTTCTCTTATTCTCCCACTCCTCCCCCCAGATATTATAGCCAACAAGGTAACAAAGCCCAGTCCCATTGATGCTGGAAAAATATTAATCAATTTAAAAATACCATTTTCTGAAAGCTAATTGGAATCTGTGACACCCCCAAAAGCTCACCCTTTTCCTTTCCAAAGTGAAAACCTGTGAGGTTGGGTGACTTCTGCTATAGTATGAAAATTGTACATAAAAGGAGCAAACTATCTATGGAATCCACTAGAACCTGTTACGGTTCAGTCGAATCCTTCAATGCCTCTTCCCCAGTTGGGGTTTCTGACTTGTGGCACTTCCTGAGAAATGCCACTGATATTCCCCCAAAGTACCTCAGGGAGTAAGATGCAATGAATTCAAAGGATTTCTGGCTTCTGGGAGAATTCCCACAAACAAACCAGGGTCTGGATCTGAGGAGCTGCAGTTTCTGCCCAGGTGCTGGCCACTCACTCAATCTTTCATAGCCTAACTAACCTACCACCTGAGGGAAGAAAGGTGGCTCAGGACAGAGCTCATGGGTGGCCATCTTTAAAGGCAGGGTTGCCTTGGTTTGAGGTTTTACATAGAGCCAGAAAAATCACAACTTTCAGGGTGGCATTGGAGGGAATGTTGCCAGGGCTAAGGAAGAAGGGAGGAATAGCAGAAATCCATCCTATTTTCCCAGTGTCTTTTTTTGTTTTCCCTTGTATCAAAAGCCTGTTCTGTAAAACCCCAAGTAAAATTCTCTCAGTTGTCCTCTTGGCCTGTTGTGTGGACTTTCTCCTAGTCACCCTGTTCAGTTCATCAGGATGCTTTGCCTGGAAAACTAAAACTTCGATCAAAATATGGGAGAGCCTAAGTTAGCCAGTCACCACTGTACATTCTGTGAAGGTCTGATAGAGTAGAAAGCATTGAACTCAGGAGTGGAGAGGCCTGGACTTAAATCCTTGTTTTTGCCACCAACTTACTGTATGAACTGTGGCCACCTTCTTCACCTTTCTGAGTTTCAGTCTCCTAAACTACAAAATAAGGATCTTGAACTAGATGCACTCTAAGGTCCCTTTTAAGTCTGTGACTATGAAATAAGCTGGCCATCTCTAGTATTTTCAAAATTATTTTAAAAGGCTTCCTATCTCCTTGGATTTTCAACTCTACCCTAACCCCTCATACAAATCATCAGCTGTCACTGACTCTCTGAAATAATTTGGTCCTTTGACATTTATTTACATATGAATCTCCTATATGTATTTTCATGGGTTTCTCAATCTGAATCACTAGTCTCAGCCTGTTGGTTGTTTATAACAATGGTCAGGATCCTTCCATGCTTTTAGTTTGGAAAGGAGGAGGCAGGAAATTTTTTGAGGCATCACATTTCTTAGGACCAGACACAAAAAAAAAAACAGGAGGAAAGGCATAGGTCATAAAGAGGACCTCGGTGCTTCCTATGGATGGCTGCTAATATATCTACATGCCACTAAAGCAATATTTATCCAGCTATGTAGAAGTTGGAATTTTACTGAAACTTAAAGTTGTAATGTTTGAGCATTGGAAAGCCAGCTTTGTATTCCCTCCTTTCCAGACACCAAAACCTGCTGAAAAGGAGACTAAAAGTGTGGTCCCTGAATAAAGGGTTGGGGGAATTAGAGGACTCTGTAAGATAAACTGAGGACAACTGGGTTCCAGGGGTAAGGAGGAACATTGACACAGCCTGCCTGCCACAAGCATGGTCAAAGAAGACCCCTGAGCAGTCATGGGCTTGAAAGATCCGAGAATCATTGTGAACCAAGAGATTTGAAGAATGAGAAGCCCAACTTAGTTAACACAGAGCATGTGTCCCAGACCTGATGCATTACTATCTCTGAAGTGGTTAGTCTACTGGGACCCCACCAAGCATGCAAAAAGGTTGACAGCTTATAATCAATACTGTGTGCACTGATGCAGGAAGCAACATTATCACATCCAAGATATTACCCCCATATCCCAGCATCAACATTAAATATCTCCCATAACGACACTATGGGAAGTGACAAGGGCCATTTTTCTCAGCCTGCAATCTTCCCTCCCAGAAAGAGAGGAGCCGCAAACCTTCCATCAGATTTCCTTGTGGGAAGGAGCTTTGGCTTCCCATAGTAATCTCCCTTTAAGAGTCAAGCGTGTGCTTAATATAGCAAGATGAGGGTGGAGAGGAGATTGGCATTTTCATGTGTTCTGTATCCCTGTTGCAGGAGGAGAGACCCCCATTGGCTGATAGTTGATACAACAACAGTTTTCAGCTGGGGTTGGAAGGGAAGTGGTGGGGGCAGGGAGGCCAATTTTACTCTACGCTCTCCAACTCATTCTAATAAAGAAACTGCCTTTCCCCAGTATGGTTGTTTTCAGACTGTCTGGCTGCTGCATAATCAAAAGTCATATTTCATCTAGGCCAGGGAATTCCAGCTCCACGTGTGGAGAGCTTATAGTCATCCTGCCTCTGTCAAACAGAATAGCTCAAAATTACTGTTGCGTGCAAAACGCAATGCATTTGGTTTGGTAGAGGAAGGTTCGTTAATCCTTACCATTTTCTGGCCACACGCTACCTAGTATCATGCCTAAGGGGAGTGGAGAATTGTTCTTTTGTGCCATTGTGGAAATAGGAGGAGAAGGCCAGGGGTCAGAAAGCCAGAGTCCTCTTTTTGAACAAAAACAAAACTGAGCTGCTGATTTGTGACATCAGACTCCATTTCATGGGGCCTCCTTCCCTTCCTGACAAGATGGAGAAAAATAGCACTTATTGTCCCCTTTGAAGAGCTGGAAAGGTTAATTAGCTAATGTTTGCAGTGCTCGCCGCTGGAAGAGTCAGTTGAACCACAAAGAGGTTATTCTTTCCTTGAAGATCAAGGTCTGCTGGAAAAACTCATATGCTGTCCTTCATTCTCACCACTGCCACTGTCATTTCCAAACCCATTCAAAGCGGAGTTCTTCTTAAAAGCATAAACCAATCCTGCACAGAGAGGGAATGTGGCATTTCAGGAGCAGAAGGCGCTCCCAATAACTAATTGCTTTGATCAGGATGGTTAATTTAACTTCAGACTTTATCCCCAGGCACCATCCCACTGTGTTCAGAGGGAGACAAGGAGGAGGTCTAAATGAAGCCGGATCATAGCACTGATTGATTCTGCTTGATTAATGGGAAGAGATGGGAAAAGGGCTTGAACATCGCACTAATAGATTCAACTTCCATTTAGAATCATATCTGAATTCATGAGCTTTAACTTAGACACAGTTCATAAAGGGTCAGCCTTGGAGTCAGGAAGACCTGGGTTCAAGTTCTGACACCTACTGGGCTGTGTTACTTTGGGCAAGTCACTTAAATCTCTGAGTGCTCCCAGACAATTCTCTAAGACTGTATTACAGATAGGTTGCAAGTCTGCACTAATGAAAGTAATCTCCACATTGGAAGTCTCCTATACTGAAGAAACAAAGGCTCAGACCCTCGTTCTTCCCCCCAACAAAAAAAATTCCCCTAGAGAGGTGGCTACTTTATGCGCTCCTAACAAAAAGCCTGAGTAGATTTTATCTTTTTAAAGGAGTGCTTCCCATGCAGACCGGGAATACACTTGCAAGTTAAAATTGCACTAGTCTGATGGCAATAAAGTTATGTGCTTACAAGAAGATCATAATGGCTTCATTTCTCATGAGCATGTTAATATGACTCACAGTCATGTCGGGATGTTTGTATGGAATAATGGTAATTAAAATGAATGGTGCCACCATCTATCGCAGAGACATTTCCCCACTGTTCCTCTCTCTTCTATCATCTTCCTCTTTAACACAACCCAGTGACCCAGAGAAGACTGAAATCATCTTGGCTGTGACACACATGACTCACCCAATGTCACACTGCAAGTTAACAGCAGAACTGAGAGGAGGTCCATTCTGATAGTTCTTCACCAGTGCCAGATAGGAGTAGGGTCAAGCATGTACAGGGGGTTATTCTAATGTGCACAAAGCCCTGGAAACAGGGTCAGAAGGTCTGTGCTTTGCTGTCATTTTCCAGGTAAAGTAAGTGTTTTGACTGGCAAACAGAAATTGGTAGGAGGTATTAAGCATCAGACCAGATGCAAACAGATCAAAGTAAAGTGAAGTTTAGCTTTCAGGAAAGAGAAAGAGGAAGGAAAGAAGGAAGGGAGGAATGAATGAAGAAAGGGAGGGAGGAAGGAAGGAAGGAAGGAAGGAAGGAAGGAAGGAAGGAAGGAAGGAAGGAGAAAGGGAGGGAGGGAGAGAGGAAGGAAGGCAGGGAGGAAAGGAAGGAAAGAAAAAGGAAGGGAAGGGGAAAGGGAGGGAATGAAAGAAGGAAGAAAAAAGGAGGAAGAAAGGAAGGAAAGGAGGGAGGAAGGGAGGGAGGGAGAGAGAAAGGAAGGCAGGGAGGAAAGGAAGGAAAGAAAAAGGAAGGGAAGGGGAAAGGGAGGGAATGAAAGAAGGAAGAAAAAAGGAGGAAGAAAGGAAGGAAAGGAGGGAGGAAGGGAGGGAGGGAAAAGGAAGAAGGGGAGAGAAGGAAGGGAGAGAAGGAAAGAAAGGAGGAAATATTTAATAAATACCTACTATGTTCCAATTACTGTACTAAGCACTTTACAAGTATTACTTCATTCATTCCTCACAATAACCCTGAGAGCAAAGTGCTGTCATCTTCATGCCACAGCTGAGGAAACTGAGGCAAACCAAAATTAAATGACTTGCCTAAGGTCACACAGCTGTTAAGTATTTGAGGCCAAATTTGACCTCAAATCTTCCTTACTCTGGGTCTAACACCCTCTCCACCATAGCACCTAGCTGCCAGATAAGACTTGCAAGTCATCAAGATCTGGTACAACTGCTCTGGGTTAGCATGGTCTCTGTTGGTCTCTGGCAGATCTGGTCAATGAGATCATAAATCTGGTTATTTCATAGTTTAGAGAGCTCTAAGTCTAGATTCTCTAAATTCTAGACTTCTTTATTTTTCAAACAGGATGGTAGAGGCGCAGAAGTTGCCCCCATGGCACAGAAGCTTTTTTGTTTGCAGCCTCAGCACTTAGCAGAGTAGCTAATACATAGTGAATATTTATTGAGTGATTGATTACATGGACATTTACTTTGGAAGGCCTGGGTTCCAAACTTGTCTCTGTTCACTACCTCAGTGACCAACAAGTAATCTATTCTCTTTGTCCTTCAACTACCTCATGGGTATAATGAGGGGGTCGGACTATGTGACCTCTAAAGTAACTTATGATCCTAAGATTAAGTCAATTGCCCAAAGTCACACAAGTAGTAGGAGGCAGAACAAGGATTTAAATCCGGGTCTTCCAATTCCAGGTCTGTCATATAGTCAATAACTAGCATTTAAGTGCCTGCTATGTGCCCAGCACTTGCTAAGCAGTGGAGATACAAAGAAAGGCAAAGGACGGTCTCTGCTCTTAGAGAGCTCATAGGCTAATAGGGGAGACACGCAAATATTTATGTAGAAACAAGCCATATAGAAGAGAGATTAAGGGTGGCCTCAGAGGGAAGGCACTAGGAGTAAGGAAGACTGGGAAAGGCTTCTTGCTGGAATAGGATGTTAGCTGAGACACACTGCTCAATCGCATGTCAAAGGCAGCCCCTATAGTCCTAGGATGTTGGGTCAATACTATAGTGAAAGCTCAGGTGGAGAAATTGTGTTGTATTGAACCACATTTTAGTTCTATGCAAGAAATATTTATTAAGCACCTACTACACCCAGGTCACTATAATAGGTCCTGGGGCTAAAAAAAAAAAGCTAATAAGGACTATTGGGAGTATAGGAAGGAAACAAGAAGATAAGTATTTATTAAACACCTACTGTGTGCCTGTTGCTTGCTGTTGTTCAGTCATTTCAGTGGCATCGGACTCTTTGTGACCCCATTTGGTGTTTCTTGGCAAAGATTCTAGAGTGGTTTGCAACTTCCTTCTCCAATTGTCCCCATTTTACAGATAAGAAAACTGAGGCAAATGGGGTTAAGTGACTTGCTCAGGGTCACACAGCTAGGAAATGTCTCAGATCAGATTTGAACTCAGGGGAGATGAGTCTTCCTGACTCCAGGCCCAGAACTCTATCCACTGTACCAGGTACAACCACCCTGGGAAATATGTGTTATCATTATCCTCATTTTGTATTTGAGGAAAGTGAGGCAGGCAGAGGTTAAGTAACTTGCTCAGGCTCACACAGTAAAAATCTGAGGTCAAATTTGAACTCGGATCTTCTTGATTCCAGACCGAGCTTACTAACCCCTGGCTGCATCACCTAGCTGGTCCTACAACACGCCTACACAGATAAATAAACTCAAAATAACTTGAGGAGGGAGAGAATGCTACTTACAAAGGAAAAATCATAGAAAGCTTCATAGGGGAGATGGCACTGGAGCTGAAACTTTAAGGAAACTGAGGATTGTAAGAAGAGGAGAGGGGGATAGGGTACATTGCAGATATGGGAGCCAGCAAACTGTGCTAATTGCTGTGGTTAACAACTGGCTTTCAAAAAAACCCCTGGTATGTTTGACAACCAGCTCTCCCCGCCCCAGAAAATATGTGCCCATGACACTTTTAAATTTATCTACATCATCAGCATTTTCTCCACAATTTCATCTAGATGACCAACAAAATAATAAATCAAGCTCTGATTTATAATATTTGTAGCTGGATCCAGTTTATATGAATGTATGGAGTTATATTCCAGCATTAGCATAGGTTATCCCCCATTGCTGGAATGTCTCACCTCCACCCCTTGGAGTTCCCCAGCTCCCTTCAAGACATAACTCAAATGTCACCTCATTTGTGACCGTTGTCCATTTCCCCAGTTGTTCAAAAGACACGTGAGATATACAATCTAGAGTCATTTCCACTCCAAGTGTTCACATGGACCATTTGTGCCCAACCTGTGGGAGAGCGAATGCCAACCTCGTATAGGTCTGATCAGCCAGGGTTGGATACACTGTAGCTTGACAATAACAGTGATGTCATTTTGGTCTTCTTCAAGAATGAAGGAGATAGAATGAAAGAGAGATTACAAATTGAGTTCAGGAAATGGTAGTCTAATTTGGATTAGAACCTAGTATATGAAGGAAGGTAATATGAAATAAGATGACACCATATTGCAGAAAGCATTTAATATGAGTGAAACATTTGTATGTTTCCCTAGAGTGAATAGGGAGCCACTGAAGATTTTTGAGAAAAAAAGCAACATGTTCAGATCTGTGTCTTAGGAAAGCAATCAGTAGTGTGGAGGAGAGACTGGAATCAGGGACACCAATTAGGAGACTGAAAGGATATAAAGGTATCATTGTGAATAGAGAGAAAGGGATTGATGTGGGAATATTGTGAAGAAAGAAATAATGGGACTTGACAAAATGAAACAGAGAAGATGGCATTAAGAAAAACAGTGAAATTTCAAACCAAGATGACTAGATGAAAGGTGACAACCTTAACAGATGCAGGAAAGTTTGGAGAAAGAACTTCCCCAAAAGGGAAGTTCCATTTTAGACTTACCAACTCTGGGATGCCTATTGGATTATCCAAGTGAATTCTAATAGACAATTGGCAATACAGGATAAAATTTTTGAGAAATATTAGGTTTGAATATACAGATCTGGGAATCATCTGAATAGAGAACACATCCATGGGCACCGAGTAGGCACAGAAGAGAGTAATATACAACCACCACAGTAGAGTCAGCTCAGGATCCAAAGTTCAAGAATACCAGCATTGCAGTTCCTCCTACTGCCCACCCCAGATTACTGGTTCTTTTTCTAGCCTGGGTCCTACAGTCTTCAAAAAGAAGAGCAACTCTGACAGAAAGGAGGCCCCATCCCCACTAACTACTGACCAACTACCGTTGACAGGCAGATAAGTCCAACTGTCCTGGGAGTAGCAGCACCTCCCAGACCCCAACCCTACTAAAGGCTTAGCTCTGTGTGCATTTCCTCTGCGCATGCAGCAGTCCCTCCTCAGGAACCACAGTCACTGAAGACCTGGAAAAGAAAGTTCTTACCACTAAAGTCCTTATTATTCTAAAATGGATCAGTAGCAAAAATAGATATGGTTTTATTAGTGAAAATTACATTAAAGAAAATGGATTACCATCTGCTTCATCACTGTACCCTTAAGGACCACTGGGTGTGTGCAGCTGAAACCCCTTACATGTCATTTCTTCCAACCAGAATGTCAGCTTCTTGAGAGTAAGAACTGTCTTGATTTTCCATGTATATCCTCAACACTTAATACAGTGCTAGGCACATGGTGAGTGTTTAATAAATGCTTTTTCATTCATCTAGTAAAGATAGAAAAGCAGGATGGGGCCAGTTGTGAAAGCCTTTAAAACCAAACAGAGAAGCCACTGGAGTTTATCGAGTGGGGAATAGTCAGGTCTAAGCATAAGGAAAATCACTTTAACAACAGCTTAGAGTGTGGAGTAGAGTATAAAAAGACTTGGGGTACCCATTCGGACCAATTAGGAAGCTGTTGCAGTCATCTCCAGCGATCCCTTTTTCTTGCAGCTGAGTGGCCTGAGGGCATGCTTAGTGCAAAGAGCACATGCTTTGTGCTCAGAACCAAGACTACAGTGAAATTGCTTGATGCAACATGGGCAAGCTCTGCCAGAAACACCTCAGATTCATTACTCATTTGATTTTTTAATTAATTTTGGGTCATTGCATGTTCAGAAACCTTTTACTCTTGCCAAAATTTTCACAACCCAACATGAGGTCTCGACCCATAATTTAAGAAGCTCTGATCTCTAAAAGAGGTGACAAAAACCAGAGCTAAGGTGATACCTGTGTGAGTTGAGATGGGCCTTGAATGTAATAAGAGTTATAGAGACAGAAATGGTCAGATTTAGCAGTTGACTGGATATGTGAGGTAAGGAAAAGTGAGGAATTATAAATAGCATCTTGGATGCAAATCTAAGA
Organism: Bettongia penicillata ogilbyi; assembly: GCA_023548195.1. Lineage (NCBI taxonomy): Eukaryota > Metazoa > Chordata > Mammalia > Diprotodontia > Potoroidae > Bettongia > Bettongia penicillata. The sequence goes on along the minus strand of JAJHZJ010000044.1, from coordinate 1,875,558 downwards.
CACTGGAAAAACTGTGGGATCTTTGACAGAAATAGAAAAGTTTGCAAGAGGGGGAGAAGGTCTGGAGGGAAAGTTACTCAGTTTTGGACAGACTGAGAATTTCTATCACGTCCCATTTAAAACATCCAATATGTAGTTGGTAACATGAGACTGGAAGTCAGGAGATATGGTAGCTGGATACATAGATCTCTAAGTTATTGATATAGAAATGATACACTCATAAAAGCTGACGAAGGCACCAAGAGAGATTGTAGAGGGGGAAGGGATGAGGGTCTAGAGCAAAGGCTTAAGGAATACTTGTAGTTAGAGAGTATGATAGGGATGATGAGATAACATTTTACAGATGGAAACAGGTCCAGAGAGATTAGGTGACTTTCCCAAAGTCTCACAGAACAGACCAAGAATCTGAACTCAAGTCTTCAAATTCCAATTCCAGCAGTCTTTCTATCAAATCACATTGCCTCCCATGACAGCATGAAGAAATGGCAGGGTTGGATGAGGTGTTGTTGTATGATGTAGATGATGAGGAAGACCCAAACATGTTTGTAGAAGGTGGGGAAGAAGCAAACATCCAGAAGAAATAGGAGGACAGGGGATCCAGGACACAAGTAAAGGGAGAAGTAGAGTTTGGTAAGGAGATGAGCCACCTCTTCTCACCTATGACAGGGGAGCAAAGGAAGGTAGAGGGTTTGTTTTGAGGTATGATTTCAGGGAAATGAGGAAGCTTATGTCTGATGAGTTCAATTTTCTCAGTGAAGTAGGAGGCAAGTTCTTTCTTTCAAGAGACAGGAATCTAAGGATGGTATTGGTGGCTTGAGGAGAGAAGAGAGGGGAAAGGGGAATAAGGATTTAAGTGCCTACTATGCACTAAGTGTTTTACAAAGATCTCATTTGATTCTCACAACAATCCATGGAGAAGCTATTATGATTCTCCTCTTACAGTTGAGAAAAACTGAGGCAGGTAGATGTTAACTAATTTGCCCAGGGTTACACAGCTAGTAAGTGTCTCAGACCAGATTTGAACTGGGGTCTTCCTGACTCCAGTCCTAGCATTTTATCCACTATGCCACCTCGTTTCCTAGGTTTGAAACCACCAGTTCATGGAGCATGATAGAAAATCAAGCAAGGAATAAGGATTATTAGTGAAGCATTGAGGGGCCACTTGAGATTAGACAATATGAATTTGTAGTGGACCCAATCAACGCGGATGCATGACTTCCTCATTCAGTAACATTAGAGCCTGAGAAGCAGAGAAGGTTGATGTTAATAGAGGTCCAGGGATGAAGAATGACTAGGGTTTACGAGCACTGCCAAAAGCAATTCAAGGTTAGAAAGCAGCACATAGCTGAATCAGAACCACAGAACCAAGACTGAAGGAAAGAAAGTGAGACTAGAGCAGGGATGATGGATGATATTCAGAGACCGAAAAGTCACAATGAGGACAAAAAAGTAGGTTTCAGAGGAATGAAGCAGACGGAAAGTTGGAAAAACCAAAAGTGCTGACCAAACCAGGGGATTTCTAAGTTGAAGATCATGGGGGTAATACAGTGAAAATATAGGGAAGGGAAAAGGTCAATAAAACGAGAGACCAAGGTATCTAAAAGTACATCAAATATTGACATTTCTTAACTGAGGGAAGGGGTTGGAGGTGGGGGAGTAGTGGGAGAGAGGACAGAGATGAAGATTTAGCAAGGTATTCAACTCCATGAGAAAGGCAGAAGCATAACCCGGAAACTAGTAAGGTTATAGCAACAAGTTTACATCGGTTTATAATCCAGGGAACATTTATTGTATGTCAACTATGTGCCAGGCACTGGCAATACAAGGAACTTCTGCCCCCAAGGTGCTTATATTTTACTGGGGGAAACAACACATAATCTACCCATAAGCATTTATTAACTGCCCCATGTGTGCCAGGCATTGGGCCACTTGTTTGGGATATTTTCAAGGAAGGATGCAGCTAGGTTGCTCACTGAATAGAGAACTGGCCTGGGGTCAGGAAAGACCTGAGTTCAAATGAAGTCTCAGACACATTAACTGTGTGACTCTGGGCAAGTCATTTAACCTCTGCTGCCTGAATCCACTGGATAAGGAAATAGCAAACCATTCCAGGATCTTTCCCAAGAAAATCCCACAGACAGTATGGTCCCTGGGCAATGAAGAGTCAGACATTACTAAAGCATTGAACACTTGAGTGTACTTGAAAAGTGAAAGCAGTGACTAGACAGCTTTTCCTAGGGATTTGGCTGTGAAAGGGGAGATACAGGATGATACCTTGAAGGGATGGTACAGTCCAATGTAGAGGTTTTTTGTTTTGTTTTCTTCTTTAGGATGGGAGAGACTTGGATATTTTTGTAGGTAACAAGGAAGGACCCAGCAGACAGGAAAAGTTTAATACTTATGGAAGGGGTAAGTAAGCTCCTAAAGATGATAGGAGGAGATAGCATTGAGGGCACAAGTAGAGGGATTGGTCTTGGTCAAAAAACTTTCTCTGCCTTTTCCTCCAAGACTGGAGCAAAGAAGGAGAGAGTGGCTGGGAAGAGGAGAGGGGGTGAAAGGTTGAGGGGATTTAAAGTGTGGAATTGGTAAGAAGATGTGTGTGTGTGTATTATTGCTATATAGTGATTTTCATTTACTTTGAGTTATATTTATTTCAAGTGCATATCATTTGGTTCCTGAAGTTGACTATAAGCTCTCCAGAGCCCTCGGCAGACTGGGTCTTTGTTTTCGTTTATATAACAGAAATAGACCACAATTATATCACTATTTCAGGTTTTAACACTTTATATATTATCTCATTTGATCCTCATAATAACCCTGTGATATGATAGGTATTATGATGTGATTGGACTAATATTTACAAATGTTTCTATGACAAAGATTCTTTTCCCCCATAACGGGGGGCCCAGGTCCCTCTTCTTCTCTTTTGACAGAGATTATCTTTCCTTCAGGCAACAAGAGGTGGTGTGCCTAGACAAGCTAAGTCATACTGTATACCTTTATTATCTATGCTTACTATTTTAGGGCAAAGTAGACCTCCTTATAATGGTTCAGTGAGTTGAAAGTTCCTCATTTTGTCCCATCTTCATATCTGAACTAATAGAGTATTGTCATGAGAGCTACAACAGGTATAATCTCCATTCTTCAGCCAAAAAAAAAAAAAAACCGAGTCAGAGAGAGGCAAAGTAACTTGTCTAGAACAGTGTCAGAAGCAGGATTCAAACCCAGATCTGATCTATCTTGACTCCAAGGTTAGTGCTCTTACCACATGTTACCTTTATACCCTTTAGACACTAAAATTTTGTTGAAATAATGAACTAGTGAATTTTTAGTTACCCTAGTTTTCACCCTCCACATTTCCCTCAAACTCATCCATATCAATGAGAGACAATATAGGCAAACCCAAAACCTGATTATAAAGTTCTTTCACATGAATAACATAGTAGTGGGAGGGGGGGCATGCTTGTTTGAAAGCAGCCTTTTTAGAAAAACAGGAGAAAGAAGGAAATAGGAAAGGTAAACAATTTTAACCACTTTGAAATTCAAATATACTGATTTAAAGTGTTTACAAAGCTCAAGGTCTCCCTCTGAACTCCCTTGATTGCCAGGGGGTATGTAGTGTGTGATATACCTGAGCTCAGCATTCTCCTCCTCCCCCTCCAGCACCATGGAGAGCAATCTGTAGTGTGATTCTAAACAATTCAGTCTCTCTACACTAAGGTATCATGAGAAAGGGGGAATTTTGAGACCTTGGGCCATGAATTGTAATTTGTCCATGAGCTCTTCCATAAAATACCAATGAATTTGGTGTGATTTCCTGTTGGATTAAAGACTTGTTTCTGTTTCCTCTACCTAGACATATGCTTACCGTAAAGGCCAACATCTCTTAAAGGATTCTGAGCTTACGAGGTATAGAGAGGCTGAATGGTGAAAAGCACACTGGCTCTGGAAGCATAATACCCAAGAGTCAGATCTCACCTGTGACATTTACTACCTATGTAACCCTGAGAAAGTCATTTAACCTCTCTGGACATCTGTTTCCTGCTGTATAAAATGAGGGGGTTGTACAGAATGACCTCTGAGCATTTTTATAGCTCTAAATCTATGATCCTATGTATAATCCTTATCCTTAACTTACATTGCTGAATCTTTATTCTGTTCCATAGCTATAGCCTTAAAATGTTTGCAGAAAGAACAAAAAAATGTAAACCATGTCACTCATTTTTATATCCTCCACAATGGAGCTTTGCACATATTAAGTTCTCTGTTAATTCTTGTATATAACTAACAAATATAAAAACTAAGGTAGAGAGAAGTCAAATGATTTGCCCAAGATCACATGAGATTGAGATAGAAAAATTCATGCCTCATTTACCTTTCATGTCTCATTAATGAGATCATATATGTGTGTATGTGTATATGGGCAGCTAGGTTGCACAGGGGATAGAGTGACAGTCCTGGAGTCAGAAATCTAGGAATCCAGAAATCCAGTCTGAAATCCTGAGTTCAAATCCAACCTCAGATACCTACTAGCTGTATGACCCTGGGCAAGTCATTTAACCATTTTTGCCCCAGTTTCTTCATCTGTAAAATGGAAATAGCAAACCACTCCAATATCTTTGCCAAGAAAACCCAAAATGGGATCAAAAAGAGTTGGACACGACCGAAACAACTTGAAACAACAACTACAACAATAAATGTATCATACATACATATCAGATGATATTGCACTTTTTCCCCTTAAAAACTGACTTCACGTTAGTCTTTTTTAGATCATGCAGCTTACAGTTTTAGAGTTAGAATAGCTCTTAGGAGTCATCTAACCCAACCTACTCATTTGGCTGATGAGGAAATTGAAGCATGCAGAGGATAGTAACAAGGTCACATAGGTACACTAAGTAATCAAGGTAGGATTCCAACATAGCTCCTCTGACTCCAGATCCAGTAATACCCTTTCCATGACATCACATATGTGCTCATCCCAGTTTTTAAAGATGACGGTCAGGAGTTGATTAGTTTCTTAGGAGAAAGTGGGAAGAACAGAAAGCAAGAAACAACTAATCCTATATTCATGTAAGCTTATAATGCTTATATTTTGATTTGATCACCCAATACCTATAGCCAATGAGAGTTAGAATATTCATTTGGTGTTTGTTCTAAAGACCTGTTCACAATTACAGATATCTCACACAACAAAAAGTTGTCTTTTACCATGATGAAAACCAAATTGGAGTAGTCTTAAATTATAGAGACTACATTTAATGCTTATTTGGAGGCAAGGAAAAAATTTTTTTTGGAGAAGTAGCCAACTCCTACTCACAACTCACAAGTCACCTAAGTGATGTGAAGGAAATTTTAATTGTGGAATTAGAGAGAGTTGTGACAAGCTAAAGGTAGTAGTAAGCTGCCTGTCACTAGAGGTCTTCAAGCAGAGGTTTGAAGGCTTTCCAGGGTAACTATGGGACAGGATTCATGATTCAGGCAAGGGTTGAATGACCTCGCAGAATCACATAATGTTGGAAAGCATTCTTAGAAACCATCTAATCCAAAACCTCATTGTACAGAGAGGGTCTTGTCTCTTGACATGGGAGATAGATCATAGGAAAGCCTTGGTTTTACCTTAATAGATCTCACAGAGGCAAATTTGATTGAAGGAAGTGTCTTGAAGACTCTATCCCATCTCCCACAAATGAATTTGGCTCCATGAAGGAGTCATGTTCTAGAAAAAGACTGGGATATAAAAATAGGAGCTGGCTGGCAGAGGATGTTAATAACATGCCAACCCCCACAGACAGCTGGGTTGAAAAGAACAGTGTGGAACTGTGCATGTGATTATTTTCCACAGCAAACTCTGGGCTAGCATGTGGAGCCCCCACGCTATGTGTCTGAATTCAATTTCTCAGAATTGCTTGCCAACAGAAATGAAAGTTAGTAGGGACTGAAATCGTCATTGCATTTTGAGATGATAATAACGAACTTTCACCTTTCTGTGAGTGCGGGGTTAGTTTCTAGTTTTATTTCCCCAGACAATGCCCTGACTTTAACCATCATTTTTCTTGTTCAGTCATTTTTCAGTAGTGTCCAACTTTCCATGACCCCATTTGGGGATTTCCTGGCAAAACTGCTAGATTGGTTTGCCATTTCCTTCTCCAGTTGATTTTACAAATAATGAAACTGAGACAAACAAAGTCACTTGCCCGGGGGCCACATAGCTAGTAAGTGTCAAGGCCAGATTTAAACTCAGGAAGATAAACCTTCCTGACTCCAGGCTCCGCACTCTATCCCCTGCACCTCTAGGCTGCTATCATTTACCTTCAGATTATCAACAAATGAACCTAAATCAACTGTATTCCCATGTAATTATCAGATTCCATTTTATTATTGTCACCCATCATCTTTATTTTCAAACAAAATGTTTCATTATGCAGGACTCCATGAGGAAGAAAGGAAGAGAGCAGATTTAGAACAAATAAGAGTGGGACAGACAGACTAGACAAGCATGATCTAGAAATGATCAATGCCATAAACAACTTACAGAAAAACTCCCGATTCAACAAGAACTACTTGTAAAATTGGAAAGCAATTTCAAAGAAAAGTTTCAGACCATACATACATGTGTTTTGCAACACATACCCCAACAAGGTACAAATATATTCTAATAGTTCTGTAATACCCCTGAACTGGATATTCCCTCCAGTGCTACAGATCACAACCCCTGCATGACTGATCATCCCGTGAGACTCTCGCCCATGGCTTTGCACATGTGGAAGGCCACATCATTTTTTATTGAAGACAGAGGAGACGAGGAGGTATATTTCAAATCTCCAGTTAAGAGATAATTTTTAAAGAAGGAACAGGGGTCATCATAAAATAGACAATTTCATTTATATTAAATTTAAAAGCTTTCATGTGAACAAAAGTAATTCAAGAAGATGAGCTGTATTGTGGATGGGGAGGAGAATTTCTCATCAAATACCACTAACAAAAGTAGGATATCCAGAATATATTGGGAATTATTCATGAATATGACTGAGATACTAGCCCCAAAAGATGAATTGTTGAGGTGAACAGTTGTGGTTCATTGTTTTTAAAAACTACGAACTATCATGTTCTGTATGAAAATATGCTACAAATTACTAATAACAAGAAAATGCAAATTAAAACAACTCTGAAGTTTCACCTTATACCAAAATGACAGGAGATGAAAACAGTCAATGTCAGAGGAGTTATGGGAAGTAGGCAGAGTAATATAATGCTGATAACACTGTGAATTTGTACGACTATTCTAGTTGCAGCCAGATGATACACTGGATAGAGCTCCAGGCCTGGAGAGAAAAAGATCTGAGTTCAAATCTATCCTCAGATATTTTCTAGCTGTATGAGCCTAGATAAGTCACTTAACCCTGTTTACCTCCCTGTTTACCTTAGTTTCCTCATCTGTAATGTGAGTTAGAAAAGGAAATGGCAAACTCCTTTAGTGTCTTTGCCAAGAAAACCTAAATGGGGTCATGAAGAGTCAGGCACGACTGAAATGTCTAACAACAAAAATAATTGTAAAAAGCAAATTGGAATTATTAGAGAAAAGTCAAGATAAAGAAGTCTTACATGTACCAAAATGTCCATAGTAACCTTTTTATGGTAGGAAAAAGCTAGAAACAAGATAGATGCCCACCAGTCAGGAAATAGTTGAACAAATTATGGTATGTGAATGTAATGAAAAATGTTTGCACCTTAAGAAATTATGAGCATGTGGCATTCAAAGAAGCATCAGAAGATTTGTACAAACTGATGCAGACTGAAGTAAACATCCAAAAAACAATTTACATAATTACGACAATAATGTAAACAAAAACTAGACTAAAAGACAGATTAACAAGGATTAATTTTAATAACTAATCTTGCCCCCAAGGAACAGATGACAGAAATTCCCTTCCCTACTCTTCATAGAGAAATGAGGGAATATGAGAGCATGGTGTCGTGTACACTGGTAAATGTGATGGTTCATCTGTCAGTTTTATTTAAATTTTCATTGTTACTCTTGGGATGTGCATTGAGGGGTGAGGAAAGATATCAGAAAATGACTAAAGTAAAAGACAAAACACATCAATAAAATATTTTAAAATAAACAAATAGCAGAGGAACCAAGAGAGATCTCTAAGAACGACAAGATTAGACAAAGTGCACGATTATCTCAATGGTCCGTCGAACTCAAAGATAGGAAGAACAATCTTTTAAATATTTACCAACATTTTGATACATCATACAAATGTCCTGGATATTTCATGAAATATTGACCTTCCTCGGTTCTCTTTGCCAATTGTGGATGAGGAAAGAGGATTAGAAGGGACTGTAAATATTATCTAATTCAATACTTATAGGTTGACCATAATAGACAGAGGAGGAAGGTTGTGTATGTGTATGCACAATATGACAGGGACTAGGGGCATAAATAGATAAATGGTAGCTAGGATACCCCATCCCAAGGTAGCCTAGCAAATCTACTGATAGATGTCAGATTACAAAAATTTTTAAATTTCTCATCATTATCCTAAGAATACTGAATATTATTCTGTGAGCAGAATATAGCCCTCTTTGAGAAATAATTAAGTCTCTTCCCTGAAGATACACATTTTTACCCTTATTTTGCACATATTCAAACACAAAATTGAAAAACTCTTTGTGCTACATATGAAGGATAGGGATAAAGACTGAATTTGTGATTTCATTGGTATAAAACAGAAGTATCAGACTCACAGCACACAGGCAACATGCTCCTGCACTGCTCCCTAGTGTGGTTGTTCAAAATGTAATTGAGAATGTCTAACAAAGTAAAATACAAAATAAAAATACAATGCAACACAGTTAATGATGCTTTTTGGTTTCCAATCAATATGCTGCTCTCAGGGATCCATTTCTATTCTAGTTTAACACCATGGAGATCCCAGGAGAGGAAACCCCATGTACCAATGCAGATTACCACATTTCTTGCAATTTAGAGAGTCTTAGAGAGTTTCCTAGACTAGACTACCAAGAGGTTAAGTGACTTACCTAGAGTCACAAAGCCAGTCTAGAATGTGTCAGAAGTGTCACAGGTCTTCCTGGTTTCAAGGCTAGTCCATACTATGTTGCCTCTTATTTTAGACCTGAAAAAAGGCAAATGAATCAATTCATACAACTTTCTTCACTTATTAAGGAAGGATTAAGAGAGTCACATTTTCATAACATTTTTAAGTTAAACAGGATTTTAGAGACTAATCCAAAGAAACTGAGGCTTACACTGGGGAAGTCACTTATTCAGTCACTCAGCAAATAAGTAGCAAAGTGGACAATCAAAACACAACTCTCCTGATTCTCAGTTCAGTGATCTCTCTGCTATAAAATATGTCAGGAGGTTGAATAAAATAAATCATTTACTAGAAACTACTAGCACCAATGCCACAATGGCAAAGCACAATGAAGTTGGAAGATTATTGTACAATATGATACAACTACTTCAGTCCAAAAAGAAAAATTACTTCAAAGTCCTTCATTTGGATCGGCATGAGGGAAAGCATCCAGGTCAGTGTGGATAATGTCTATTTACTCTTAGAAAAGGGAAACAAGAAAGGCAACTGACTGTTTGGCTCCAAGAATATTTGCTTGAAGGCCAATGAAAAGTAATTTTTTTTGTACAAGGTTCAGTCACTATATACATGTGAGCCTGGGTCACCTGACATTATTTCCCCACCACAGTGGCAGGACATGGCTGCAAAATGTCTCATAAAAACACCATGAAATGTACAAATTGCCAGGACAAGTTGAACAGCAATTGAGCTAGTCAGCAAACATCTGGCCTGGATTTGCAATAGCCAGAGGGCCTCAGGGCCAACATCTTTAGCTTTCAGATGCTGACTCCTCAATCACGGCTATTTGTTTTTCACTGGTGCCCTCTTTTTCTCCTGGCTATGCCCACTTTCTCCCTCCTCATATCCCCTTTAGGATAAGCTAGAAAGTGTGTGTGTCTGTGTCTGTGTGTGTCTGTGTGTGTGTGTTTAATAACATTGCAGGTGGTCAAAGTAATCTGTCTTTCTGAGCTCACAGAGGGAGAAGAGCTAGAATACAGGTTGATGCAAAAGGAAAGCAATTAGCTTTGACTAGATTGTGGCCTGCCAGAGCAATGAACCAATAAGGAATGGGAGTGGAGTACACTAGGTCCTTTTAAGGGTATCTTTATATGTTATAGAGGGCAGATAGATGGTGCAGTGATGAGAACACTGGACTTGGAATCAGGAAGACTCATCTTCCTGAGATCAAATCTTGTCTCAGACACTTACTAGCTATGGGATCCTGGGCAAGTCACTTAGCCTTGTTTGCCTCAGTTTCCCCATTTGTAAAATGAGCTGGAGAAGGAAATGGCAAATCAGTCCAGTATCTTTGCCAAGAAAACCTTATATGGGATCACAAAGCATTAGACACAACTGAAAAATAACAAGAACAACATATTGCATCACGTATACACTGATCTGTTTATATATCCCATCCCCCTAAAATTAGCTTTCTTAGTAGTAGGGATATTTTTTTTTTCATTTTTGCCTTTGTATCTCTAGTGCTTAACACAATATGCTGCATTTCGGGGTGAAGTTATCTGTATTAAAAACTCCATGGAAATCCCTGTCACTGGCACAAATCAGTAACTCCTCCATAACTTAAGAGAGTTGCCTGAGAAGTTCAGTGGCTTATCTTCTGGCCCATTGTCGTGTAGCTAGGAAGTATGAGATGCAGGCCTTGAAGGAGGTCTTCTTAATTGCAAGTGTGGTCCTCTAGTCACTATGTCATGCTTGACCATAGCAGGCAATTAATATATGCTTTCTGGATTGAATTGGTGGTTGAAGATTCAATTTAGAGGTACTAATGTGAAATTCTAAAGATGGATTTTGGTTGATTATGAAGCCCCACTTTATACTTGTTCAGTCATTTTCAATCATGTCTGACTCTTCATGACCCCATTTGAGATTTTCTTGGCAAAGATACTGGACTGGTTTGCCATTTCCTTCTCCAGTTCATTTTACAGATGAAGAAAGAGAGGCCAACAGGGTGAAGTGACTTGCACAGGATCACATAGCTAATGGTGTCTGAGGCTGGATTTGAACTCAGGAAGATGAGTCTTCCTGACTCTAAGACCTGCACTCCATCCACTGTGCCACTTTGTACTACTAGTCATGCTTTAAAAACAACAGCTACTAAGGAAACAAACAGAATGAAGAAAGATAAAAGAGAACCTCATTCAGAGAATGTTTACTCTTATTCCAGTCAACGTTAGAAAAAAAACAAAAAAACAACTCCATGATTTCGTTTTGTATTTCAAAGCACATTTAACAAAGAAAATTAAAAGAGAAGGGAGTAGGGAAAGGAAGGGGGGTGGAGTAGAGACAAACTTGATCATAAAGGAGACATAAATTCTATCAAAATATAAGGACTAAGTGACCTGGGGCTATCTAATGTCAAAACAAGAGTCTTTTCTGCTTAGGTCCCCTCTGAGGGCATCCCCACATAAAGCAGAAGACAGGTGGTGTTCTTAAGAATGACCCCAAGTCATCCATCCATCCATCAGGAAGATCATAAATAAAGTTTGAAGACAGGGGAAAATAAAATATGTTTTTAAAAGACTTTTGTGCAAATTTACAGACCCATCAGTATTTGTCATTTTCCGTTTTTGTCTGCTTTGTCAATCTGATGGTTGTAAGGTCACACATTAAAGTTATTTTGATTTATATTTTTCTGATCAGTAGTGACTTGGAGTATATAGTTACAGATAGCTTGGATTTCTTCCCCTGAGAATTGCCTATTCATATACTTTAACCATTTATCAGTTGGAGAAATGACTCTTATTCTTATAACTTTGAATCAGTTTCCTACATATCTTGAAAATTAGACTTTTTCCTCCAAAGATTTTTAACCCAATCAGCTGTTTTCTTCTACTTTTAAATGCATTGGGACTTTCCCCAAATATTTTTTAAATTTTATATAATCAAAATTGTCCATTTTATCTTCAGTAATTTTCTTTTCAATAATCCATGATAGAGGATGGAAGAAAGCACAGATCAAGCAAAACAGATTTGAAAGCAATGTGTAAAACTTGTTATACACACACACACTTAAAAGTAAGTGGTATGAAATAGAGATTTGTAGTTTCATATAAATCCTTTTTTGAGGTTCTGTTGTATTATGAAAATACTCCTTTTGAAGATGGCAGAGTAACTAGAAGATATTCAAGCTAGAAAATGCACCAGATGAATTCTAAATGGTAAATCCAAGAAAAAGTCTAGGAGCTATTTTTCCAATATAGGTTGGCTTAGGGAAAGAAGTAGAGAGATCTTCATACATTGGGATTGGGGTCTGGCCAGGAACACACTGTATTCAGAACATTCCAATATTCAGGAACTGAAAGAGGGCCAAGATGAGGCACAAAGATGGGAAGAGATCTTAGAGGATCCCTGAACTAGAACAGGCTAGGCTGCTGGATTCTAAGCACTTGTTGACAGGGTGAGGTGGGGCTGGGGGGGCAAAGAATGGGTGGTTTGTACTTCTGAGCTTTTATATCAGCCTTGGCAGCTCTGTTATGCCTTATCCAGTTCTGGGTCATAGATGCAGAGTGGACTGAGGAGACTTGGACCCAAGGGTGAGGGGAAGGAACAGCTGCAGAGAAGTTATCCAACCATTGAGTGGGGAGCAGGCTCAGAAGCAAACAGTAGCTGTGTGGCTCTGATCCCAGAAGCAGAGCAGGGATGCTGAAGCCTGTGGTGGAATAACCAGAACAGGAATCCCAGAACAAAGGAGAGCCTGCTGTTCAGTCATTCTGAACCTGCAGAGCCTCCAAACATACTAATAGTGACCAAGTCTACCCAGCAGTCTACTGAAACTTTTAACCAAGTCCAAGCCAACAGACTCAAACTGGGTCAGAAACTTGAAGAGCTCACCAGGAGAGTGGTGAACATACTGCACCTCAGATCATATATCTTAGGGAGAACTGAAAGTTTGCTGATCCCCAATCTAAGTCAAAGCACAAGTCAGATTTTCTTCCCCACTCCATCCCTGTGCTCAGAAGTCAGCCTTAACCTAAAGTCCAAAGTCAAGGAAAGAACAAGAAAATTTAAAAAAAATAATCCCACTGAAAAGAGTTATTATGATGACGGAAAAGGTCAAGATATAAATTCAGAAGATAATGACTCAAAAACAACTGCAATCTAAGCCTCAAAGAAAAAAAGCAGCTTCAACACAAGGAATGAAGAGAAGGGAGGAAGAAAAGAAAGAAAGAAGGAAAGGAAGGAAGGAAGGAGGGAGGGGAGATGGAGGGAAGGAGAGAGGGAAGAAGGAAAGAAAGAAAGGAAGAAAAGAAGGAAGGAAGGAAGGAAGGAAGGAAGGAAGGAAGGAAGGAAGGAAGGAAGGAAGGAAGGAAGGAAGGAAGGAAGGAAGGAAAAAGGGAGTAGGGACAAGAGGAAGATTGAAGGAAAGGAAAGAAGACAGAGGGAAGGAAAGAAGGGAGAGAAGGAAAAAAGGAAGGGAAGGAAAGAAAGAGGGACAGAGGGAAAAGAGAGAGAGAGGGGAAGGTAAAGGGAGGACAGAGGAAGGGAGAAGGAAACCTGAGTAGAATAGCTGATAGACCTCTGGAGAATACTAAATGGAAATGGAAAGAAGTATTCCAATTTCTTGGCTATGTAATGGCACTTTCACAAAAAGTGACCATATATTAGGGCATAAAACCTCTCAAATGAATGCAGAAAATAAGAAATATTAATTATATTTTTATTGAAATGAAAGTTATCAATGAAGGACCTTTCAAGCAAAAATTAAAAACTAATTGGAAACTAAGTAATTGAATCCTAAAGAATGGGTGGGTCCAAAAACAAATCAATCAATCAATAATTTCGTTAAAGATGATGATGATGAGACAACATATCAAATTTTTGGAGATATAGCCAAAATAGTACCTAAGAGAAATTGTATAAGTCTAAACATCTATCAGTAAAAAGAAAGAGCAGATTGTCAAATTGGGCACGCAAACAAAATAGCTAGAAAACCAACAAACTTTAAAACACCTAACTAAGCACCAAGATAGAAATACTGGAAATCAAATGTGAGATTAACAAAATTTAAAACAAAAAAAATCAATTGAATTAACTAGGAGCTATTTTTTTAAACTAACAATAATAGATGTCATTAGCTAAATTGATTTAAAAATAAAAATTAAATTAGTATTAAAATGAAAGGGCTGAATTTATAATCAACAAAGAAATTAAAAAATTACTAGGAGTTATTTCACCCAAATATGTGACAATTAAACTGATAAATATTTGCAAAACTATAAGTTGCCCAGATTAACAGAACAGGAAATGGAGTACTTAAGTAACTCTATCTTAGAAAAAGAAATTGAACATGTCATAAACGAACTCCAAAATGAAAAAAAAAAAAACCTCAAGATCAAAAGGATTTACAAGCAAATGATACCAAATATTTAAAGAACAATCAATGCCAAAGCAATATAAACTGTATGAAAAAAATATTGTTCTACCAAATTCCTTCTATGGCACAATAATGGTCTTCATTTCTAAACCAAAGAGTCAAAATAAAGAAAGAAAACTGTAGACCAATGTCCCTAATGAATATTGAATTAACTTGATAAGGTTGGATTGCTTTAATACTTCACTACCCTCCCTTGCCTCCTTTTTTTGTTCTGTTTTGTTTGTTTTGCTTGTGGCAAGCTTATCCACTTGGCTAAGGGTAAAAACAAAAAGTCTTAGCCTCCATATTATGGGAGATGACATAAGAGACTCTGAAGCAGCCAGAACCTCTGTGATTGGAATTTACAGCCTTTAGCTTTCCTGGCTTTTCTCCACATGATTTTTCACCATTGATGAAATCTCTGAGCAATGAATAATTGACATAATATACAACATGTATGAAGATCGATGTTATCACAAGGCTATCAATCTATCCATTTTAATGCCTTCCTTACCCACATCTCTGATAGACTCTGAGATGGGGGAGGGGGGTTGCTGAGCTGGAAGTTGAAGATGGTAGAGTTGTTTTGTACTGAATGTACCAGGAATTGTTTGGGGGAGGAGGGGAGAGTCTGGGGGCTCAGATTCAGCAGCACCTTGTTAAGACTCCCCTGGGAACCACTCGTCAGTCTAGGATGCAGACCCTGGTGATGAATGTACTTCTCTTGCCTTTATTTCCTAGTGTCCTTCCCCTTCTCCCCAGATGACTGAATGAAAACACAACATATCCTTTCTTCCCTATTTTCCCCTACAAACAAAGCGATGGCTTTGCAAAGGTCTGCTTAAGGTCTTTTATAGGTCTCCAGTTTGAGCTTTGAAAAAGGGTATGTACAGGATAGTTGGAAAAGAATGGCTTATGGATAATTTTCTTTTAGAAAAGGATAAGAAAAGAATTAATTTCTCAGATTTCAAGGGGTTAGGATATTTGTTGGCTTCATAGTAAATATAAATAAATATCCCAAAATCAAGATTTTAATTATTTTTGAAATAGAACCAGGAAATCTACTTTCAAGCTTACTCTGTGATTTGGGGTGGTTTCTAAGTGTCTCTGCTTCTGAGTCTTTGTTCTGAAAAGCAGGGGGCATCTACTGCCACAGGTAGCTATGAAAATGCCTTACATGATGTCCATAAATACTTGGTGCAGCCTGACGTAATATGAGATTAACACAAGACACTGCAATCACAGCTATTCTACTATTACTGTTCCAGCAATTAACTATCTGTTGCATTTGCTATTTTCAGTCTTGTTCCCAAATTCTGGAGATACATGGAACTTAAATTCTTTTTATATCTTCACTACAAATTACCATCTGTCTTAGGGTGGACATTAGTTCATCAACTCCAAGTAATTACCAAGCTATCTAATGATCAGCATCTACAATGAAAAGTGAATTATGCAGAATATTATAAATACATTATGTGAAAACTTGCAACAAGCAATAATTTTGATCTAGTTTCATATTCTGACAGCAATGGTCACACACACTTTGTGTGTGTGTGTGTGTGTGTGTGTATGTGTGTGTACGTCTACTGACATTAGGCTGCTGAAGAATGTTTGTCCCTGACTCAATAAAACCGAATGAGCTAATTTTTATATATGTAGTTAGTTCTCTCAGTTCAGTGCTAGATTTCATGACATACATGTATTTCACTGCTATATTTTGTTGGGTTTTTTGGTTACGCATGCAAATGTAGTAGCTTTAAAAGAGCACCCTTCGGTGACTATCAGAGATATTGCAGTGGTCATTAGTATGGAAGAAATGCTTCTCAAAGACCATTGAAGCCCCAAATGAAACAGGACCATGCAACTGTCACCAGAAATAACAGAAGGGTTATACTTAAGCAGTCTGGATTTAGTGGTCAATATAGATTATTCAAAGGAATGGCAGAAACTATACAACACAACACTTCAGACTATAAAAATATAGCACCTCTCAAATATCTAATAATAATGGCTAGAATTATATATCAGAAGTTCATTATCATATTTAATGGTAATTAAATAAACATAAATAAAAAATAAGATATTTTTAAAAGGTAATAATACCCCTACCATAAAGAGAAACAACAAAATAGCCCAGAGAACTCAACGAATAAACTCTCCTAGAATCAGATCATTGTCATAGAGTGCACAGTTGCCCACAATGGCCCAGACATAAAACTGTACCATAAAACCTTAAGAGTAATGCTATTTATAGATGTTCACTGCACCAATACTCATAATCTTCAAACTATCAGGAATAAAAACTATCAAAATGTGGAGACCTAGTAGATCATGTGAGAACAGGCAGCTCTATGGTACAGTGAAAAGAATGGCCTGTGGTCAAGAAGATTCAAATTCTTGCCTGACTTCAGACATTTAATAGCTGTGTGACCTTGGGTAAGTTAACCTATTTGGCTCAAGTTAACCTATTTGGCTCAGTTTTCTCATCTGTAAAATAGGGATAAAAATAGCACTTTCCTACCAGGGTTGTTGTGGGGATATAATGAAATAATATTTGTAATATGCTTAGCACAGTGCCAGAAATATTATAGGCACTATATATAAATACCAGCTAGCTATTATTGTTATTAACAGGATGAGATATGATATCATCTCTATTGCCCAGTCCTCTATTATGTTGTCTCAAACATGCTCTCAATGAGCCTATATAAGATGAGCTTGTACTGAATGCTTTTATTCAGTTACAAAAAACAGTTATGTTATCTACTTTTGCAGGTGATGCAGTAGATAGAGCACCAGTGCAGGAGTCAGGAGGACCTGTGGTCAAATCTCACCTCAGACACTTGACACTCACTAGCTGTGTGACCTTGGGCAAGTCACTTAACCCCAATTGCCTCATCCTGGGTCATCCCCAGCCATCCTGATGAATACCTGATCACTGGATTCAGATGGCTCTGGAGGAGAAGTGAAGCTGGTCACCTGCACAGCTTTCCCTCACTCAAAACAAAGTCAAGTGCAAGGCATATCATCATTTCTCTGATGGCATGGTCTTCTTTGGCAATGAAGGGTGAACACACAGTTCAAAGAACATTAAATAAAAAAGAATGATATCAGGATGTCAACTTTCCCAGGACTGTTTCTATCTAAACACCATTGAAAAAGATGAGCAGAATAAATGATGGTTCATATTTCTTACAGTTTATAAAATATTTTCCTCATAACAACTCTGGGAGGTAGGTATAATTATTATTATCGTTCCCATTAATAACCACAGAAAGAGAATGGATGCACAGTTTAAGTGACTATATTCATAATAAATTATACAAATGGTCAATAGCTGGTGACCCTAGTTATTTCCTTACTAATGCACCTTGCCACCCCACATGGACAGATTTTTTTTTCCAAATCATAGGCTATATAATTTGAAGGAATTAATTATACAACTGTTTAAAAACCCTCAGTCCTCTCATCTGTAAATTAAGTTGTTCATGCAATTCACCTGTGGAAGTTGGGGAAAAAAATCTACAACCTGAGAAGTGACATCAACCATAGACTTTGAAAAAGAGGTGGGGTGGAGCCAAGATGGCAGAGTAGAAAAATGCATATACTCTAATGCTTCCCCCGCAGCCCACAAAATTCCTGTAAAAAATGACTCAACAAATTCTAGAGCAGCAGAAGTCACAGAACAACAGTGTGAAAGAGGTTTCCAGCCAATGGTAACCTGGAAGGCTGACAGGAAAGGTTTATCTCATGGGACCCTGAGCAGAACAGAGCCCAGCCCTGGCCTTGTGGCACTGAGAGGAACAGGACCTGAACGTACATCCAGGGCAGAATTCCCAGCAGGGAGGGTCTCAGATCCCTCAGCCCACAAGCAACAAAGAAAGCTCAAAAGGGCAGTGTAGGAGGGCTTTCCCAGCTGGGCAAGAGGTGAATGGGGATCCTCTAGCACTGGCCTCAGATGGCAGCAGCAGCAGCAGCAATAGCAAGTGGCAGGCAGCTACACTGAAGCAGCCTGGGTTCATTGTCCAGGCAGTTCATTTTAAACCCTCTGGCAGAATTGAGCAGTTGATCTGAACCTCAGCCCTCAGTGGTGGCCCCACTGCCACCCAAAACCCCTGGAGGAGTTGAGCAGCTGATCTGAATCTCAGCCTTGAGCATGGCACTGGGGAGAGGAGGAGCAACAGGACCCTCCTCTTGACAAAGGATTGAGAAGTCAAGTAACTGGCTGGGAAAATGCCCCAAAAAAGGGAAAAAAAGACCATAGAAGGTTACTTTCTTGGTGGATACGTGTCTCCTTCCATCTTTTTGGATGAGGAAGAGCAAGGCATACTGTCAGAGGAAGTCAAGGTCTCTGCCTCCAGTGCCTTCAGGCCATAGAAGAGCTTGAAAAGCATGTCAGTAGCCTGCTAAAGGAGAACCAAAAAGTGCTGAGGAAAGTAATACCTTTAAAAAGAGGCTAACTCAATTGGAAAAAAAAATCCAAAAAGTCAATGAGGAGAAGGAGGCTTTAAAAAGCAGAGTTAGTCAAATGGAAAAGAAGTTTCAAAAGCTCACTGAACAAAATAGTTCTTTAAAAGAGAGAATCCAGTTCAAGGAAGCTAATGACTATGAAATAAACCAAGAAGTTAGAAAAAAAAACCAAAAGTCTGAAAAAATAGAAGATAATGTGAAACATCTTATTGGAAAAACAACTGACCTGGAAAATAGACTCAGAAAAGACAATATAAAAATTATGGGACTACCTGAAAGCCATGGTCAAAAAAAAGAGGCTAGACATTATCTTTCATGAAATTATCAAGGAAAACTAACCAGATATTCTAGAACTAGAGGGCAAAATAAATATTGAAAGAATCCACTGATCACCTCCTGAAAGAGACCTGAAAAGAGAAACTTCTAGGAATATTGTGGCTAAATCTCAGAGTTCCCAAGTCAAGGAGAAAATATTGCAAGCAGCTAGAAACAAACAATTCAAGTGCCGTGGAAATGCAATCAGGATAACACAGGATCTGGCAGCTTCAACATTAAGGCATAGAAGGGCTTGGAACAGGATATTCCAGAAGTCAAAGAAACTGGGATTAAAACCATGAATTGCCTACCCAGCAAAACTGAGTGTAATACTTCAAGGGAATAAATGGTCATTCAATGATATAGAGGACTTTCAAGCATTCTTGATGAAAAGACCAGAACTGAAGAGAAAATTTGACTTTCAAACACAAGAATCAATCAAGAGAAGCATGAAAAGGTAAACAGGAAAGAGAAATCATAAAGGACTTTCTAAAGCTGAACTGTTTACATTCCTACATGGAAAGATAATATTTGTAACTCGAGACTTTTCTCAGTATTTGGGTAGGTGGAAGGATTACACACACACACACACACACACACACACACACTCACACATATAGACAGAGAGTACAGGTTGAGTTGAATCAGAAGAGATGATATCTATTAAAAAAATAAATAAAATAAAATTAAGGGGTGAGGGAGGAAAATACTAGGAGGAGAAAGGTAGAAATGGAATGGGGCAGAATACAACTCCTAAAAGAGATAAGAAAAATCTTGTTCAATGAAGGAGAAAAGGGAAAAGATGAGAGGGGAAAAGTGAAGCTTACTCTCTTCACATATGGCTTAAGGAAGGAATAACATGCTCATTAAATTTGGTATGAAAATCTATCTTACACTACAAGAAAGTAGAGGAGGAGGGGACAAGTGGGGTGAGGGGGATGATAAAAGGGAGTGCAAATGGGAGAAGGGAGTGACTAGAAGTAAACACTTTTTGGGAAGGGACAAGGTCTAATGAGAAAATAAAAAAAAGCGGGGGGACAAGGTAGGATAGAGGGCAATATAATTAATATTACACAAAATGACCATTGTGGAAGTCTTTTGCAAAATGACACATATATAGCCTGTATTGAATTGCTTGCCTTCTCAGTGGGGATGGGTAGGGAGGAAGGGAGGGAGAGAAGTTGTTATTCAAAGTATTAGAAATAAATGTTGAGAATTATTATTACATATGACTGGGAAATAAGAAACACAGGCAATGGGGTATAGAAACTAATCTTGCCCTACAAGAAAAGAAAGAAGATGGGGATAAGGGAATGGTGCAGTGTGATAGAAGGGAGGGTACATTGAGGGAAGGGGTAATCAGAATGCAAAGTATGATAGGGTGGGGTGAAGAGAGAGATGGGGAGAAAAATTGGAACTCAAAATTTTGTGGAAATGAATGTTGAAATCTAAAAATAAATAAATAAATACCAAAAAAATCATTAAAAAAAAGAAAAGAAAAAAAGACTGGCTCAAGTTTGAATTTAAGATTTCAGTAGAGCTGAAAAAATGGAAATATATAAAACTGGAAATATCTCATGTATGCAGATCATTTCCAGACTATATATATATATATATATCATATATATATATATATATATATATATATATATATATATATATATATATATATATATATCATCCCCAGTCTCTTTCTGAGCCTCATTTCCATGTTGCTAACTGCCTAGTGAACCAGTTTCTCACTGAATGTCCCATATGTCCACAATGCACAGCTCCTGGTTTGTACCCATTTCCCTTTGGGGATAGGGAGAAGAAAGGGAAATCCCTCAGTAACTGACATGTATTCACCCAAACTGTAAAGCCCCAGGGGCATTGCCTTTTTGCAGCTTTGTCCATTACATTGCCTCTTCTCACTCAAAGTGGGGTGTTTAGTAAAGCACAGTACAGTAAAAACTTGTTACATCAACACATCATCTATGGCTACGTTAATGAAGAATAAAGGAGAATGAAATCACACCTCCCCCTTATGGTCCTTTATTCTGTTGAGGGTACCACTATGCTTTCCATTAATCTAGGAGCATACATTGTGTAAAGTCTACTTCTCCTCTTTAGTCTGCAGCCTATCAGTTGCCTAGCCTTCTCAGCTCTGACTCCATAATATCTCACATCCATTCCCAACTTTCCACTCACACCACAACCACCCTAAATATAAGCCTTCATTAACTCTTACCTAAACTATTGCAAATGCTTCCTAATTTGTCTCCCTGCCTCAAGTCTCTTCCTTTTCTGATCTATCCTCTACACAGTTGAAAAATTATATTGCTTTTTATCTTTATTTTTTAAATAAAAATTGAACAGAGATCTCCACTTTTTATTATCACCTAAATGTTCTGTTTATTTTCCTCTCACTATTCCCAGAGAGTCATCTCAGATAGGAAAGAATGGTTTTAGAGAAAAAATAAAGAGAAAGAGGAGAAAAAAATTAGCAAATTTGATCAAGATGTTGAAAAAATATGAAAAAAAAATGTGCCATGTTCCATACTCATGGACCTCCCACCTCTACCAAGGAGAAAAGGGAGGTATCTTCTCATACTCTTCGGGAGGTATCTTCTCATATCACTCTCTTTGGGAGTCATGTTTATTCTTTGTCATTGTTTTTCTCTGTTTACATCATCATAATCAATCACTATGTATATTGTTTTGGCTCTTATATGAACTCTGCATTAGTTCATTTACTTCTTTATGTTCATCATTTCTTACAGCACAGTAATACTACATTACATTCATGTACCTCAATTTGTTAAGCCATTCCCCAACCGATAACCACTGAATTTGTTTCAGATTCTTCACTATGACAAAACAGTGTTGATATTTTGTTATCTATGGGGATTTTCTTTTTATCAATGACCTCTTCAGGATTTACGTGACAGTAGTTAAAGTTAAAGGGTATGGAGATTGCAGTCACTTTATTCACATCCAAATTGACTTTCCAAAATGGTTGTGTTGATTCACAGATCCACCAACACTGCTCATCTTTCCATAATCCCTCAAAGATATACTAATTCCATCTTTTGTCAGCTTTGACAATTTGCTGGGTATGAAGTAAAACCTCAAGGTTGTTTTGATTTGTTTTTCTTGTATTACTAGTGATTTGATGCATTCTTTCATCCAGCTGCTAATAGTTTGAAATTCGTTTGATAGATGTTAATCCACCTCCTGTCAAAGTTATATGATCAAAAAGTTCCAGTTTTTCTAGGAAAAAATATAAAGCCTTTCCCAGTCCAAAACTCACCTTCCTTTCCAGACTCATTACATATTACCTCTTTTGCAAACCAACTAGCCTCCTTGCTGTTCCTCACAAATGGCATTCCATCTCCATCTCTTGGGTCTTTTCAGAGACTGTCCTCCAGGCCTGGAACACGTTCCTACCTCACCTCTAGAATCCCAAACTTCCTTCTCTTGGGCTTTTTATGTTGAAGGCCTTTCCTTGTTCCCACCCAGCACAGCCCAGATGCTAGGGCCTCCCCACCTCTGACCAAATTACCTTATACAGGATTCCCCAAAAGTCTTGGTGTATATTTTTAAGATCTTAAAATATTAAGATATAAGATATTAAAGCCTAAAAATGCACTAAGATTTTGGGGATACACTATATTAACTTTCTCCTCTTACATTTGGTGTTTACCTATACATATCTTAATGCTGTTTCCTCCAACAGAATGTTAAGTTTTTTGAGTGTTCAGATTTCTTCATTTTTTGTCCTTTTAATCCTTGTCACTCAGTACAGTGCCTGGCATGTAGGGAACAAGTAATAAAACCTTGTTCATTGCTTGATTTGCCTAATGAATTTTCCCAGCAGAATTTTGAAAGTTCCATGCTTCTATAACCAAGCCTTCAGAGGGATGCAAGGATCAGGAAATCTGGGTTGAACTCCTGGCTTTACTACTAATGAGCTGGAGAAGTGGTTTTCCCTTACTTGACCTCAGTTTCCCTAACCATAATATAAAAGGCTTAGGCAAAAAATAGTCTAAGGTCTTGAGCTTTAATAACCTTATGCTTTAGCCACTCAACTGGTTCTTATTATTCCCTCTAATGGAAAGCATGCTCTATTTGATGTTGGGGAGATCTGAGTTCAGATCCTACTTCTGACATTTCACTATTGGCGTCACCATGGGCAAGTCATTACAATTCTCAGAGCCTCCATCTCCTCATCTCTAAAACAGGAATATTAATATATTTAGAACTTACTTCCACAGGAAACACATTCAGAGCTATAAAAAACCTTCCAGTTCAAACTTCTCATTTTACAGATAAGGAAACTCAGGCCCAGAGAGGTTAATTAATACACCCAATGTCTCACAGTGTAAGTTAAGATTCAAACCCAGGTTCTCTCCCTTTAGATGCAGATTTTTTTCTCTCTACCATGCTCCCCCACCTTTGTCATGAGACTCCAATGAGAGAATTTATGTAAACTCTAAAGTGACATCTATGTCCGTAGAAATTGCTTTTAGTAAATATGGAGGAGGGGTAGTAGAAAGAATATTGGAGGGAGAGTCAGAGGACCTGAGTTTGAATTCTGTCTCTGCTCCTTATAACCTTGAGCAATTCCCATAATGTCTCTGAAATTCAGTGCCTCATTGATAAAAAGAGGCTGAACTAGCTGATTTCCAAACATCCTTTTATTCTGAGAGTCTCCATTGCCTTCACTCCAGTGACACTCGTGTGAGCCCTATGACTCTCCCACAGTAGTGTAGCTTTAGGGTGAGTCTGGCCTCTACTCTCATCCGCTAATGAATTGTGCTTTTAACCTAAGTGCCGCCAAGCTAGAGTCCATTTGCATACACTGCTCCATTTACTGATAAATGCATGTAATTTGTTTTCAGCATGTCACCCTTCTACTGCTACCTACTGTCTCAAATCTCAAGTGATGAAGCTTTATGCAGCTTGCTCGTTAATTGGGGTTTTAGATTTTCAGAAACAAACAACTGGTGTTTAATTAAAAATCACTCATGTACCCTCAAACCTTCACTATAGTTAAAAAAAAAAGAAAAGAAAAAGAAAAACACTATCCACAGATAAAACTGAGGAATGGAAATCATGGTAAGAATAATCAGGAGACTAAAAAAATCTACCTCCTCTGGATTGTAGGAGACAAGGGCTGGCTTCTAGAACAAAAACTATACATTCAGCAACAAGGTGGCTACAAGACAGGTAGTCTAGTGGGATGAACTCTGAGACAATCTGGGCTTAATTCTTGCCTCCGTCATTTGTTAGGGGTGTGACTAGCTAGCCACTTAGCCTCTCTGGTCCTCAATTTCCTCATTGTAAAATGGGAGGACTGAACAAGATTGCTTCTGAGGTCCCTCCCAGTTCTCCATCTATTATGATATGATTCGGCCTAACTCCCTTCAGAGAATCACTGAGTGCCCTTATAACCTAGAAAATCAGAAGAGAATGGAATTTAGTACAGTTAGGGAAACTGAGGCACCATCCCCCCAGGGGAAGACTCATCAGTTAGGGGCAAAGCTGGAATTGTGTTCATCCCTCATTCTCAAAGAGGACCAATGACATTGTGGGATGATATCTTGACTTGCTTGACTTCATTTAATTAAGTGAGGCAGAGCGTGCAAAATCATCAGGCTCATTCTCTCCTCTGGAGTCACCGAAATCCAAGAAATTTGAGCAAAACCTCCCAGTCTGGGGCTCTTTCTACCACATCATGTAAATGCCAAAATCTTACTCCATTTGATCCAAGCACAGGTTGTATGTCACTTGTCAGTGACGCCGTACAGGAGTAATCATCTTCAGGGTTGGATTAGATGGCCTCTGAAATCCCACTCAGTTCTGAGATACTGTGACTCTATGAACTTGGGCTATCGAGCGACAGAATCTTCATATTAGCACACTCTTCCCTTGTTCCAGAACTTGCAGTTCTAGAACAGATAACTGATGGGCAGGTGAGTTAAGTGACCTTTTCACTATTATATGTCTCAGCACTTTGAACCTCTCACTTATGTTCTCTTGAGCCCTTTCGTTATTTGTCTCTCTGTTTTATCCCCTCTATTAGATCATAATGTGACCTCAAGGACCACCTCTTAACGCTGTTTGAGCCTCCCCAACTATCTCCCGTAGTATTCTGCCACTAATAGGGCTCACTTAGGCTACCAAAATAGCACATGCATATGTGTACATGTGTGTGTGTGGCTCCCCATTAACAAAGGCATTTCAAACCATCATCTTTTGAAAATAAAATTTTAAACCATCATTTCATCTGCCTCTTTCTGAGGGATTGATAAATCAAATCAGCATTGCCTTCACTCCTATGAAGAGAATGACAATTTACTTGCCCTATGGTTCAACTGCCAACCCCTGTGATTCTGAGTTGTAAGCTGCCCAGGCCAAAGCTCCCTGCCCCTACCACTACTTCTTGCTTTCATACCATCCATACAAGCCCTATTACTGGGCTTCCCTACGTTCTGATTATCATTGAATAGATTCTATACATTGTGCCTTCCCTTTATGGTCAACACACTACCTGTCACATGAGACCTATGCATTTACTCTCAGAATTTTCTATACACATATCTTGAATTTACTTACAGGTACACATTATTTTCTCCAAGTAGAATATAAGTTCATTGAGGACAAGAATGCTTTTATTTTGTTTATTACCAGACCCTAACACAGTGCCTGGAATGAAGTAGGTACTTAATAAGTGATTTTTGAATTAAATTAATCTATGCCTTTGAACCTCACAGCGTTGCATTAGTATTATTATCCTTAATTTACAAATGAGAAAAATGAGACTCCAAAGGTTCAGCAACTTGTCCAAATTCACACAACTACCGAGTGATGGTGCTGGCTAGGACTCAAACTAATATCTTAAACCAGTACTCCTTCTTCTATGCCACTCTGCCTCTCTATAAAGGAGTCTGTTGAATTAAACCAAATTAAATCCATTTACTCAACTGTAAATAAATGCATTATACAAATAAGAGGGAAAATTACTTGGCACAGTGGTTGTAAAAATTTGTGGAAGCTGTTTTCCCCCTAGGCATGACACAGATAGAAAATGAGTAGAGGTTTTTTTTTTTAAATTCACAGAATAGCAGTTTTTAATGGGTTATAGAGGAAAGCTTGCCCCTTAACCTTTGGGGCTAATATAACATAAGATACCCTTTTATGAAACATCCTTGGAACTACTGTTACGGGGAGAACCCTGGGATGTCCAGGCCACCAACCTGATCCAATAGAAGACTGTTCATGTTGTGATGCCAGACACAACCCATTCATTTCCCAGGGACTGCTGAATACCCATCAGCTCATCCCATGTGGTGCTCCAGTGTTAATGACTTGCCTCAAGTCACACATGTGAAAAAAAGATGAATCTGAGGTCCCCTCCGGGTTAATGTGCAGGCTCAACGCTTGCAATTTTTAAAGGACATGGATATGTCTTCTCATTGTTTGCATCAAAAAATAAGGCTATAGGTAAATATTAGCCCAGTGTAACTATGCAGAAAATGAAAGTCTGATGTGGCAATTAATTCTATGACCACCTCCTCTGCTGGATAGAGGATAGAATACACACTGTTGTTAGTATTGGGGTCATACCAGAGCCTTATACATGGAAATAAAAATCAAAGGACAAATGCCTTGGAGACTATAGCCCTGAAATTATTCCATTTCAATGATGGTTGAAGTGTTTCTCATTATAGAATGTGCTTCCCTTCTTAATAAGAATATACACCTCCACATAGCAAGGAACTGAAGTGGTAACTGATATTTAGAGATATAAAGTAAGAAAGGCCCCACAAGATCCTAAAGTGTCCCCTGAATTTTTTTAAAACAAACAAATCCTATTCAGCATGCTTTTTTGTTCAGTCTTGTCCAACTCTTCATGATCCCATGGACAGTGTGGTCCATAGGATGTTTTTTGTAAATATAGTAGAGTGGTTGCCATTTCCTTCTCTGGTGGATTAAGGCAAACAGAAGTTAAATGATTTGCCCAGGGTCACGCAGCTAGTAAGTGTCTGAGGCCAGATTTGAACTCATCTTCCTACCTCCAGGCCCAGCACTCTATCCATTGAGCCACCAAATCTAACATGATTTACTTTACTCTGATTCTTTGGAGACTAGATGCTCTTTCCTAGGTTTAAAATACCTGTCCTTGCCTCTGAATTCTTATCCAACATAGAATAATTGAAGTCCTGAATTTGAAGTCAAAGGAACTGAATTCAAATCCTGCCTCTATTAATTACCTCCTGCATGACTTGAACAAATCCCTTCACCTCTCGAGATTTCAGTTTTCTCCTCTGTAAAATGAGAAGGTTGGACTCAGGGATCTCTAACCTCCCTTCTAATCCATGAATCTATAATTCAAATGCTACCTGCTCAAAGAAGCTTTGCTTGATCTCTCCTCCCCAAAGTGGGTAACAACTTTTTCCATCATAATTCATATTGTTTTTTTCATAATATATGGTACATTGTTTATTATGTATCTTTGGTGTTTTATGAGGCAAATAAGAGTGCTAGATCCACAGGATTCAGGAAGACTCAAATTCAATCTGGCCTCAGACATTTACAATATGTCTGACCTTGGGCAAGTGTCTTAATCTGACTCAGTTTCCTTAACTGTGAAATGGGGGAGGTAAGGACACCTATCTCCTGGAAATATGGTAAGGATAAAATGAAATGATATTTTTAATGTACTTTGTAAACTTTAAAGTACTATGGAAATGTGAGATATTGTTAATATTATTATCATTTATTTTTGTTTTATCACTCTGCTTATCTACACTTTTCTTATCTATACTATATATCTCTCCCAGTGTTGCAGGTTCAGGAGTCAGTCAGTCATCGAGTAAGCTTTTACTGCGTGCCAGGCACTTTGCACACAAGAGGTGTTTAAAAGAAATGTTTGTGGAAGTGACCTATTTAAACTCACAAAGAGAATATATACACTTATATATGTATATATATGTATACATGTGTGTATATATAGTATGCATATAATACATAAAAATATATATAATGTCTATAGTTTGATAGTTTCCTTATGGCAAGTCGGTTACATAGCTCTGCTAACTACAAAGCTGAGCATCTTTGTGCTAATATTAAGCTTATAAGGGATTGTGGAGTTATTAAACATTTGCTTTATAGTCTTGAATCTCCTTTCAGACTACATAAATGTGACTATTGTAGTCACTGGCTTATGATTTTTGTGTATATTATCACTTTGTCATAGTGAATTAAAAACTTGATGTGACACCTAACTTATGCTTTTCATTTGTGGAAATAAAGCTTTTTTGTTTATAAAGAGCTCTTTAAGCATCTTATTAATATATTATCTGTTGTTTGGTTTTTTTATTTTGTTTTTAATTAATTTTGGAGCTACAGATGTGCTTTCTCCTTAAAGAATTCAGTATAATTATGGGGGGGGAGGGAACAGCTAAGTGGCCAAGTGGATAGAGGACTGGGCTTGAAATCAGGAAGACTCATCTTCTGTAAAATTAGGCATGACTGATAATAACAGCTGACAATTTACATAGTCTTTAACATTTGCAAAGCATTTTCCATACATTGTTTCATTTGGGCTTTGCCGTAGTCCTGTGAATTAAGTACTATGGTCATTAATATGCTCATCTTACACGAGAGAAAGCAGGTGGAAGTCATTTGTTCCTCAATCACACAACTAGTAAATGTCAGAAGTAGGTCTGAAACTGGGGGTACACTCTTCCCATCAATAAGCCACATTTCTTTTTGACACCATGTTATAGGAGAGTCATTAGTTAGTAAAGATTTCTAGCTAACTGAAAGATGACATTGCCTGAAGAGGGTCCCTCTTTAAAAAAGAATAGTATTACTTTCCTTAGTGAGATGTCTACCTGAATTAAAAGGCAGTGATCCTCACTGTTTACAAAAGCCTGTGAGTGGATGATTTCCACTGCTCACCCAAAGTAATTGAAATAGTAAATAAAGCCCTAAGTAAAGGGTAGTTTTCCCAGAACCCTGTGATGATAAGGATAGGGACTGGGCTATGACTTTTTCTGCTTTGGAAATTCCAGGCAAAGAACCCATCTACTCTGCACCTTCTCTTCGATGTATGTAATTCCCATTGTTCCCCCAAAGTAACTCAAACAGTAAAGAAAGTTCTAAGTGTCCTACACACTCACTAACTCTGGTGTACTTTAGGCAAGTGGGTTTGCCACCGTGGATAACCTGAGCCAAGGGTACAGGTCAGTGTGGAAGATAGTATCTTACCGATCACAGAATGTGAAAGATTAAAATAAAAATAAAACACGTACAGTTAGTGTCTTTACAGACAAGACACTGTACAAGGCAGTATGCAGGAATAGAAGATAAATAAAGCATACGTACCCGTGACAACTTACATCTTCAGAAGACCAGTGATAAAGCATGTTTCATCCCTTCTCCTAACAGAGGAGTGATGAATTAGAGTGCAGAGTGCAACATTCATTTTTGGACATGACTAGTGTATGGACTTGGCCTATTTGTCTCTGTTTGTATTAAGGAAGAACTTCTCTTTAGGTAGGTGAGGACAGGGAGAGGGCCTGTGTGAATAGTGATAATAAGATCCTCTCCCCTCAAAAAAGAACTAAAAAATAGTGTCCACAAAATGCTTTAAAATGCATACAAAAGATCAGGAAGCAATTCAAAAGGGGATACATAGAAAACCATTTTGTTACTATGTTCAAATTAATATAAATTGATACAATAAATTGAACTAATGTTCAAATTAAGATAAACTTTTAAAGTTTGCAAAGTTTGAATAATGTTACACAGATTAATATTTAATATCCTTTTTTGGTTTTCTTTGAAAATGTTTTGTTTTTTATGTTTAAATTCATCATTAAAGAAAAAGAAATGTAAAAAAGCATAAGAGGCATACCTGCCTTCAGAGGTAGGTAAAGTGCAAGGGAGAGAGTGCCCAATAAACGAACCAGATAAGCTGAAGCACAGGTTCAGAAAAATGAGCCACTGGAGAGAAGCCTAGAAAGATAAAGTCATACAGCGGAGGGTTCTGAGAGGCCAAGGTTTGGGGTGTTTTTAAGATATTCGTTAGACTATGGGGAGCCACTACTGGTTTTCTGAGCAGGAAAGTAAAATAATGAGAGTGGTATTTCATAGGAATATAAGTAGCTATGCTTAAGGGACTGATTGGAGTAGTCCTAGAATAAGGTCATGGTAACTGACAATGATGGCCTTTCTATGGTACTTTAGGGTTCCTAAAGCACTCTAACATATCTTATCTCACTTGATCCTCACAGCAACCCTGGGAGGTCAGCGTTACTGTTCAGCCTTTCAGCTGTGTCTTGTGGCCCCTTGGCAAGCAGGCCAATTTCATGTTTGCTGTTTCCATGACACTAACACTATCTCCCTCTTCCTCTTCCTCTCTCTCTCTCTCTCTCTCTCTCTCTCTCTCTCTCTCTCTCTCTCTCTCTCTCTCTCTCTCTCTCTCTCTTTCTCTCTTTCTCTTATCTCACTGTCTCATACCTCTCTCTGTCTTGTCTCTCTCTGTCTTTCTGTCTCATCTCTCTCTCATCTCATCTCACTCTGTCTCTGTGTGTGTGTCTCATCTCTCTGTCTCTCTCCTCTCTTCCTCCTCCTCCTCCACTGTTCCCTTTTCCTTTTGCCTTCAGTCTTTCCCAATATCAGAGTCTTTTTCAATGAATCCCATCTTTGCATTAAATGGCTAAAGAAATTAAGCTTCAGCATTTGACCTTCTGGTGAATAGCCTGAATTAATTTCTTTAAGTATTGACTGAGATTCTCAAACGTCTTCTCCAGCACCACAATTCGAAAGCATTGATTCTGCCTTTCCTTATAGCACAACTCTCAGAGCCATGCACTGCTAACAGAAAAAAAAAAACCCATAGTTTTGACCATAGGGACCTTTGTTGGCAATGCGATATCTCTGCTTTTTAGTATACTGCCCAGATTTGCCATAGTTTTCCTTTCAAGGAGCAAGTGTCTTTTCGTCTCCTGGCTGCAGTCATCATCTGCAGTGATATTTAACCCAAGAATATAAAATCTGACACTGCTTCCATTTCATGTCCCTCCATTTCCCAATAATCTTCATTTTATAGGAAATTGAGGCAAACAGAAATTAAATGACTTTACCAGGGTCACTCAGCTAGTAAATATCTAAGGCAGGATTCATACTCAGGTCTTCCTAAATCCAAATCCAGGACTGCACTGTGTCACCCAACTACTTGGTGGTAAAGGTGGGAAGAGGAAAAAGAGGGTAGATGATAAGACTTTGTAAAGGTTGCCTCCAAAGGACTTAGGGACTACTGTTTGAATACTGAGAATGAAGAAGGAGGAGAATCAAAGATGATTCCTTAGATTTTAGAGTGTGAGCTCCAGGAGGGCAAGTGCCACGTTCGTTTTGTTTTGTTTTTTCCTTTCTTTGTATCCCCCACTGCTTCATACAGTACCTCGCACAGAGCAAGCACTTCAATGCTTCTTGCTATTGCAGTATCTAGAAAACTAGTACTATCATTAACAAAAACAGGAAACAGAAGGAGAAGTAGGCTGTGGGGTGAGGCTATAAGGTGAGATGAAGAATTTGATTTGCTAAGATGGTAGGAAAATAAAATAAAACTATCCAGCATGCAGTTGAAAATGTAAGAATAAAACCTGTAGGATGTTAAGTATAGAGACAAAATTGGGAAGCCATCTATATAAAGAAACCTATGAATGAATTAGATCTCTAAGAGAAAAAGAAAACTAGCATTTATATAGTGCATTAAGGTTTGCAAAGTACTTTATAAACATTATCATTTCATTTTCTTTTAAGAAAAAGTATAGAAGCTAAGGGATAAAAGAGTTTTGAGAAGAATTTGGTCAGTGGCATCATATGCTACACAAGAGGACAAGGAAAATGAAGACAGAAAAAGTCCATAGATTTGGTTATTAGGAAGTGATTAATCTCAAGACACAGTTTCAGTAAGGGAAAGGAATAGAAACCAGATTTAAGGTTGAGAGAGAAATTTAGAAAAAGAGAGACAAAGCAAGTGACACAGAAAGACATAGACACACACCTGGAGAGGCACAGGGACAGAAAATGGAATTTTAAGTGCTTGCTACAGGCCAGGCCTGTTGAATAGTAATATAGTAATTACAGATAACTAATTCAAGGAGATTTAGTAGTAAAACAGCAGACAGAAATAGGACAATTGCTAGAGAAAACAGTATGAAAGGTTGGGGTTTTAGATAGAAGCCCTATGTATTCTTAGAAGTAGAATGAAAAGTGCCAGAAAAGGAAGAGATCGAAAACTGGTAAGGAGAGGAAATGATTTGAAGTTGGAGACTAGCATGTTGGACCTGAAGGAAGGTTAAGGAGGCAACAGGGGGCAAGTCAGCCAGTTAGTGACGGCTACATTCAGAAGGTTGTGCAGGCATTCAAGTGTAGTCAGAAGGGATGAGACCATACCCAGAATTGAGGTAGAAGGAAGGAATGTCTGTAGTAACTACTTGAAGTTTGAGCCCACTCTCCTCTCCTCAGGTTTTTGTACTTCAAGTATTGCTATATCTTCTCGGCAAGCATCCCTTTGTAAAAGCTAATTTATGTTAATTGATTATCCATGACTTTGAGGAACTGTCAATTATCTAACTGATATTGGGGCAATAGGCACTGGAGCAGATCATACTTGGAGAGAGATGTACTGGTTAATTAATACTGGGGAAATGGGAACTGATAATAGATAAATATAGAAGGGGACATCTGGATGGAGGCTCAAGAGTGATAGCATTAGAAGAATCACCGCAAAAGAAAGAAAAAGAAAGGAAGGAGAGAGGGAAGGAGAAGAAGAAAGAGAGGGAGAGAGAGAGGGAAAGAGAGAGGGAGACAGGGAGAGTGAGGAAGATGGAAACAGAGGGAGAGACAGAGAGGAGGAGGAGGAGAGAGAGAAACAGAGAAAGAAAGAAACAGAGAGGGTGGAGAGAGGGAGAGAGAGAGAGAGAGAGAGAGAGAGAGAGAGAGAGAGAGAGAGAGAGAATCATCTTAACCTTTCAGAATTGTCCTTAGTCGATATCCTAACTCCCCTTCACCTCCATGCAATGCTGTCTAATTTTTCCTTAAACGATATTAGAAACATTCTTGAGATTTGATTGGCTCAAGGAACTAAAAGCTCAGGTTATTAATATACTGTTTGCCCAAGTACAAAATAGCCACAAGCTGCTCTGGAGATGCTCTAATGATTGGCAGCTCAGAGACATTTCAGCTAAATTCAACCTGAAATGTCCTCAGTCCATGTCTTTGTTAAATATCCTCCAGCTAGGGTTAAGTAAAATTTTTTTAATTGCTAAATAACTGCCAATTGTCTCATTTCCTTCCAATATCTAACAAACTACCAGGTCACTGGCCTGAGACAGGTTGAGCCTAGAATCCTGAGGGAGAGAAGAAGTAGGCTAGCTCTGAGGATCTGACTGCCAGTGCTGATGAACTTGGGAAAATGGGTCTGGAACAAATGCTATATGTAAACAGGGAGTAATAATGTCTATAGTGCCTCACAGGGATGCTGTGACAATCAAATGAGGTTCATTACAGGTTCAAAAGTAGGTTTGTACTGCTTGGCCTCACAAGGTCAGAACTAAGAGAAATGGGTAAAAACTGCAGAAGAGGTTTAGATTCAATGTAAGGGGTGGGGAGAATTCTCCTTACATTTAGGGTTACCCAATAGTGAAATGGCCTCAGAATGACACAATAATTTTCCTATCCCTTGAGGCAGCAAAGTCTTGAAAGGCCACTTTAAGGAAATGTTTTATGTAAAGGATTCTCTGAGCTGAACTAGATGGCATCTGAGATGCCAACATTCCAACTTACATATTCTCCCATGCAGAACTGGAAAAGGCCTAGAGATCCTAAAGTTCAACCCCTTTTTTTGTTCTGAAACAAGGTCTATGGTTTCATTCATATAGGGTACTTCTGGTGAGGAACTCTCTCCCAGTAAAGATCAGCACCTGCTCTGAAACTTACTGCCAAGAACCAATTACCCCTCCCTGTTTTTGTACAGTCAGGAGCTAAGAATGGTTGGATGTTTTTTGGGTTTTTTTACATTTTAAAATACAATAAAGCTTTATTTAAAACTGAAAAAAAAAATTGTTAGCTCCCAAGCCATACAAAGACATGGGGCAGGCCAAACATAGTTTGCTGACATCTAGTCAAGTTATTTTGGGCAATAAAGTGTTAAGAGACAGGCCCACGGGCACCCAGCCAGTCTGAGAGAAGCCAAAACTGAACCCAAGTCTTCCTGACTGAGATTAATTCTCCCTCTGTCCATGCTAATTCTCCCTCTAATTTTACGGATGAAGAAACTAAGGCCCAGAGAAGTGATGACTTTTTCAAAGCCACATAAGTAGTAAGTAGCAGAGCAGAGAGAAAGCCCAGGTCCTCCCATTCCAAAGTCAGGAGTTGTGGCCATTTTCCCACTAAACTATGGTTGATGTATGTAAAGCACCTTGCAAGCCTTAAAACACTATAAAAATGTTAATTTTCCTTCTTTTCTCCCAATTTCCTCATCCATAAATAAGGATAATAATATTTGCCTGACTGCTTCACAAGGCTATTTATTAGGGGGAAGGGAATATTTTGCAAAAGGTAAAGTGCTACATAAATGTCAGCTGTTATTATTTTTATGACGAGCTGTTCAGTCCTTGTTTGTTTGGGTCCAACTCTTTGTGACCTCATTTGGGGTTTTTTTGGCAAAGATATTAGATTGGTCTGCCATTTCCTTCTCCAACTCCTTTTACAGATGAGGAAACTGAGGCAAATAAGGTTAAGTGACTTGACCAGAGTCACACAATTAGTAGGTATCTGAGTCCAGACTTGAAATCAGGAAGATGAGTCTTCCTGACTCTAGGTCCAGCACTCTATCCATTGAGTCGCCTAGCTGCCAGTTATAAGGGAGGACAATGTATTTTGATGGTCTACCCACATTTGGCATTAGGGAATAATGCTCCTTCTCCCAAACTGCCTCAAGGGGAGTAGTACCTGAGAGGGGGTAATATAGGACATGGTATCTCCATGAAAGACCAAGGAATCAGCTAGTGGAAAGCTTGTGGCTGCAGGGGTGGGGTGGTATAGTGCCAATGTGATACCCCCAGCAGCTGCTATGGATATGCATGCATATTTCCAGGGAAATTTCCACATTTTGTGAATTCCTCAAAGATGAAACCAAGACATTTGTTCAAACACCAGAAAGCCAAATCCATCATAGTAACAAAGAAATCAACACATTATCAATGCAAGGAGCAGAATTATCCCCAAGCCTTCCTTCCATCAGGCCTCCTCACAAACAAGCTCCCTTAGGCAAAATCACTCCCTCTCTTACACTAGCTGTTCTGTTCTGCTCTGCCTGCTCTCTCTCAGCTCCACCTCGCTCTCTTTTCCTACTACATCCTTCCTGCTCTACCCATTCAGCAAGCTCCTCCCACCATCAGCTCTGTGTGACTGAAGCTGTGGGCTGGACGAGAGCTCAAAGCAGGTCATATGGGCCTA
The DNA here is from genome assembly GCA_023548195.1 of Bettongia penicillata ogilbyi. Taxonomy (NCBI): domain Eukaryota; kingdom Metazoa; phylum Chordata; class Mammalia; order Diprotodontia; family Potoroidae; genus Bettongia; species Bettongia penicillata. The sequence goes on along the minus strand of JAJHZJ010000044.1, from coordinate 1,839,771 downwards.
CTAAGGGTAAGAGAAGATCTTCAAATTCGCTTACCATTACAGGTGGGAAAGGGGGTGAGTTAAGAGGAAAATTATTTTTTAAAAAAAGAGAAAGATTAAAAGTTTAAATGGCTCCTAAATGATAATCAGTGCTTAAAAGGCTCAAAATTCCCACAAGGATGAGCTTGCATCCTGTTAAATTAGCTTATAAAGTGCAGAATAATAAAGCTGGAAAGAAAATTTAGATATTCTAGTCCAATTTCTTCATTTTGAAGATAGGGAAACAGACTCAGAGAGGGCACTACCAAGGTTAAATACATTTGTTGAAGAAAGACTATCAGTGTGGAATTGAATAAAAAAGGGGGGCAAAATCACAAATCTAAATTTAATAACCAAATGCTTCATTCTACTCATTGGACATCTATTTCATTTTGAAGCCTCAATTTATTCACCTATATAATGAAAGAAATGGACTGGATTATAACTAAATTGCTATGATTACTAGGTACTTTAAACTACCTGACACAAGCACCTTGTTTTTCATCTTTCCCTCCAATAATATTAATTCAAAGTAAGGAGAGCCCCCACCTGGTCACCTATAAAACATCACCCTAGCTGAACAGCTGGATATTTTAATAACTTGTTTGGTACCAATAGTGCAGGGCAACAAGAGCTCCTCTCTGCACATGGTGCTGAGATTTTGCATATTTGGGGTAATTAGTTTGGTTCCTAAATCTGGAGTTAAATAAATGTTAATGAACAGCTGTTCCCAATAAACAGGATAAACTGAAATTAATAATTGCCATCTCCACTTAACAAATAAATGAATTACTCACATTTTAAGTACAACAACATATCACACACATCATTTCCTATTGAGTTGGGCTAGCAGAGAATTTATCAGTTGCAAAGTGGGGCTACGTACAGCAGAAAGTATGACAGGTAGACCACAACCTCCACTCTGACTTCTACACTTTGTAAGCCTTAAAGTGCTAGACAATAGTTAGTAACTTATTTGCATATGATAAGATGGAAATATTTCATTTGCTTTTATATTTTTGAAAGGTGTAAGCAAATAATTGATCAGCTAACATAAACAGCTCTCAGGGGAAAAGAATGCATCGTTTTCAGAAGCTTTCATGATTGGTTTGATGAAACTATTATTTTATTGTGCTGATGTTTTGATCTAGTGTTTTAGAATGAATTTGTAGTGTTCGGAATTCTGGGAAATGCATTTGATATCTCAGCCATCGCTAACAGGGAAGGGTAGACTCCAAGGAATCTCAATTCAACACTGTTCCTTCCCGGTTAATTTATACTCAATGGAGTAGAAAGCCTTGCATAATCATCCTTCAAGGTCCTCCATAATCAACCAATCTTTCAAGGCCATTTCAAATGCCACCCTCATTCATTAACTTTTTCCTGGTCTTGATTCCCCCTCCCCCAATAATTTGTTCTATTTCCTTGCTCCAAAGTCCCATAGCACTTCCTAACTCTATAACAATACCTATCACATTATTCTTGGTTTTATAATTGTTTATATATATATATATATATATATATATATATGTGTGTGTGTGTGTGTGTGTGTGTGTGTGTGTGTGTGTGTGTGTGTGTGTGTGTGTCTTTTATGCATCCTACTAGCCTGGAAGCTGCTTGAAGACATGAATTGTCAGTCATTTTTTGTGTTCCTGAGCAGCAGGTATAGAGTATACATGTTGCTCAACAGACTTTTTTTCTTAAAGTAAATGTACTCCATTGTAAAGAGATAGAAAATAATAAATAATAGATTCAGAATTGCAAAAGATCTCAAGAAGTCATCTAGTCCAGAGCCCTCAATTAATACATAAAGAAACTGAGGACCAGAGAGGTAAGTTACTTGACTAAGATCATGTTTCAGTCATGTCTGACTTCTCATGACCTATTTTGAGGTTTTCTCAGCAAAGATATTGAAGTGATTTGCCATTCCTTCTCCAACTCACTTTACAGATGGGAAATTGAGGTGAACAGGGTTTAGTGATTTGTCTAGGGGCACACAGCTGGTAAGTGTCTGAAGCTTAATTTGAACTTGGGAAGTCCTGACTCCAGGCCCAAGCACTCTATCCACTGTACCACCTAACTGACTAATATAGAGATAAAAAAATGACTGGGTCAGGATTTCCAGTCCCCTGGCTCCAGATTGAGTACTCTTTCCTCTATACCATAGAGCCACCCATCCGCCAATCCTGGAATGGGTCTTTCTCTATTTTCTGGACTACTGCAACAATCTCTACTAACTGACCTTCTGACTATTGCTTTCTTCCTCCTCCATGAAATCTTCCCAGTTCTCCCTGACTGTAAATATTTTTTCTTTTCTTGGTCTTTGCATTAATCTCACTCGTGTTCTAGTCATTATTATAACTACATATAGCATTATTATGACTATCTGTGTCTGCATTTCCCTGCCTCCTTCTTGAAAATAAGGTCTGTGAAAGGAGCAACTGTCATTGATCATCATAGCTCCACCAGATCTACCATAGCCCTTAGCACACAACAGGTGCTTATGAGTGAATGAATTTCCACTTAGGAGTGGTAGTGTCAAACTTTACCAGTTGAGTCAATAAGCTTATTCACGTATTAAAAACTTAGTCACAAAATATGTTACCATGGAATGGGTTGTTTTATTGGCCAAAAGATAAGCATATGTATACAGAAACAATATGCCATCACTCACCCCTGGAGCCCCAGATTTCCTCAAATCTGGAAGACTCAGCAAAATGCATATCATCAGTTTCCACAAATCAAGGAACAAGGATGCTGTTTAGGACCCTTGACCACAGGATGGGAGAACCAGAAGAGTGATGACTGGCATGAACCTTTCTTTCATTGAACATAAGAGAATATGCCAATGAGAATCAAGTATTTGCATGCAGGTAAGTATCAGAGCTTGATCAGTTGCAGCCAGGGAATCAAATATTGTCATATCTACGCTGTGGAAACATGGAAGATTCAAGGTATAGTACACAATATTTCAAAGTCAGTCTATCCCGTAGTTCATAACCATTGTGAAGGTCTCTACTAATCAGGTTCCCTTAGACAAGTACCCTCCTGGATACATTCCCACCATGTGATGACTATAGACAGGAAATTCAGAAATGTAGGACAAAGAGTAATCAAACTTCTGTTGGCCATTTCTGTGGCTGCCTCAGGTATTCATTTGCGGGAATTAAACCTAGCCAGTTTGTGCAAGTGAAAGGATTCAGAACCTCCTCCAGGAGCATCAGCATCAGCAACAGCCCAGGACCCCAGGTGCTTCAGAGACTGCTTCTCCCCACAAGTCCTCACTGGGAGGACAGAACAGTTGGATTATATCAATGTCCATCCCTCTCCTCTCCCTATGCCCCCACCCGCCCAGTAATCTCACCAAGACTGACAGCTGGGCAGTCCTAGTACAGACTTTTCACCTGTGGAAGGACTCAGAATTCAATTGATAGGCATTGAACTTTGTTTCCCCTTTAAAAATAAATCTCATTTGAGAACTAGCAGCATTTGTAGCCATTGAATTATTCAGCCCTGGAAGATAAGAGCTCCCCTGCATTGCAAAATTGCTTTCTCTTTTGCAATCAGTATTTAAGATAGGAGGGAGCTGTAGCTACTACATGAAGATTCTAGGAATATACACAAAAGCTCACTCAGTGTTACCTTATGTAGCAGTGGTGATTTGTCATTTTTTGAAGAAGACAGTGAGGGGTGACAAATATATAAGTGGCTTTTTGAAATATATGAAATACACTCCCACCCCAGGACAGAAAGCACATGGGTCATGGGATTATAAAACTTTGGCACCGAACCAGTTAGACCTTAGAGATCATCCAGAACAATCCCCTTCATTTTCTCAGGGAGAACACTGAGGCTGGGGCAGTTCTCCAGAAGAGGCTTGTTCACAGTCACACAGTTATTCTCTGGAGGTCTTCCAGAGCCTCACCACTAAACCCTATCCTATTTGCTACCCTTCCAGTTTAATACAACCTACAGCTCAATGGTTCACATTTAGATGAGCTACATACGGCTTACTGGATAGTTTTCCTCCAACTGTGAGATGATAAGAGACCAGAGTCATGGTTTCATCAGCTTAGGGAACACCAGGTAAAACCTCCATATATTCTGTACCTTCTCTGCGATTCATAGAGTGGCTTGGGAGCACTGAGAAGGTAATTAGCCCAGGGCCACACAGCCAGCCTGTTTCAGCGGCAGGACTTGATTTCAGCCAGGTCTTAGGCAGAGGCCAGTTCTCTATCCACTACACCATGTTGCCTCTCATAAGGTGTCATAATCAGTATAATTATGTTCATTTTAGGGAAGTTAGGTGGCAAAGTGGACAGAGGATTGACCTGGAGTCAGGAAGACCCATCTTTCTGAGTTCAAATCTGGCCTCAGAGGCTTACTAATTGTGTGACCCTGGGCAAGTCACTTAACCCCATTTGCCTATTTCCTCCCCTGTAAGATGAATTGGGGAAGGTAATGGCCAGCAGCTCCAATGATTTACCAAGAAAACCCCACAAGGGGTCACAAAGAATGGGACATAATTGAAATGTCTGAACAACAAAATTGCTCATTTTATAGATAAAGAACTGAAGGTCACAGGTTAACATGGCAAGTAAGTGTCACAGATGAATTTTGAACCCAGGAGTCTCCTGACAAGGCTCTCTCAACTAATACAATTATTAATAATTGACATGTATTTTATGGTTACAAAACACTTTACATTCATTATCTCATTTGATTCTTACAACAGCCCTGTGATTTCAGTATTATCATCTCCATTTTACAGATGAGGAAACTGAGGCTTAGAGACCGTAAATGAATTACCAGAGATCAATCACACAGCCAGCATATTGTGCAACCAGGAATTGAACTCAAGTTTTTTATAATCCCAAAGAGTGCCATGACTTTCCCTTCCAGCAGAACTACCTGTGGTATAAAAGGAAGCCTCTGGGGGGGCGGAGCCAAGATGGCGGAGTAGAAGGACGCACATTCACGAGCTCCGAGCCCACAACCCATGGAATTGAGGTAAAAAGAGAGCCCCATAAATTCTGAATCTCTGCAGGGGGTGCACAAACATAGGGGAAGAGATTTCCGTTCCACTGAACCCTGGAGAGCCGTCCCCGGGGTCCATCGCATCCAGGAAAGCGGACCCCACCCCCACCCCTGGCCGCGACCCAGAGAAGCTGACCTGAGCAGACTTCAGAGAGGAAAGCTCCGGGAGAATCTCCGGCAGCCGGGAAAGTCCCTCTGCCCACAGAAGCTAAAGGTCAGTTAAAAAGAAGCCTGCGCTAGGGGAGGGGAGCGGGCCCCCTCGGGAGGAAGCGGCGGCGGCAGAGACGGGGGCAGGAAGCGGCGGAGGCAGAAGCGTGGGCGGAGGCAGAGGCGTGGGCGGGCGGCTGAGGCGGCAACGGCCCAGGACTCAGGAATCCCCCAGCAGCAGGTAGGATCTTCAATACTGAAGGTCTTTCCAACCTGAGGGAGCCGAGCAGGGGAGACGGCCCTGCCCCCACCCTGCTCTACTGCTGAACGCCTCTGAATAAAACCCCCAAGGGAGCTGAGCACAGCAGGCGGGGTCCCCCACCCCGCCCCCATCGGCTCTGTTCCTGAAAGTCTCTTCAGAAAGCCCCTGAGGGCCCAAGCTAGGAAGCGGCCCTGCCCCCACCCTGCGCCAGAACTAAAGCTTGCCGCGGGAAAGCGCATTTGAATCTCAGAGGTCAAGTACTAGCTGGGCGGATCCAGGCGGAGGTGGAAAGGAATCTCAGAAGTCAAGTAACTGGCTGGGAAAATGCCTAGAAAGGGAAAGAAAAATAAGACTTTAGAGAGTTTTTTCCAACAAATGCAAATGATCCCGACCTTCGGATCTGATGGGGAGGACGAGGACGTATTTTTCCCATCAGGGAAAGATGTGGAGGGCGGGGCCTCAGTACCCCAGACACCCCAGGGGGGTGTTGGGTGGGCTCAGGCCTTGGAAGAGCTTAAAAAGGATTTTGAAAAGCAAGTTAGACAGGTGGAGGAAAGACTGGGAAGAGAAATGACAAAGATGCAAGAAGAGTATGAAAAAAAGGTCAATATCTTGGTAAAGGAGTCCCAAAAAAATGCTGAGGAAATTAACACCTTGAAAAATAGGCTCACTCAATTGGCAAAAGAGGTTCAAAAAGCCAATGAGGAGAAGAATGCATTCAAAAGCAGAATGAGCCAAATGGAAAAAGAGGCTCAAAAGCTCACTGAATTTAATAGTTCTCTCAAAATTAGAATGGAACAGATGGAGTCTAATGACTTTATGAGAAACCAAGAAATCATCAAACAAAACCAAAAGAACGATAAAATGGAAGAAAATGTGAAATATCTCATGGGAAAAACAACTGACCTGGAAAATAGATCAAGGAGAGACAACTTAAAAATTATGGGACTACCTGAAAGCCATGATCAAAAAAAGAGCCTAGACATCGTCTTGCATGAAATTATCAAGGAAAACTGCCCTGACATTCTAGGACCAGAGGGCAAAATAAGTATTGAAAGAATCCATCGATCACCACCTGAAAGAGATCCAAAAAGAGAAACTCCTAGGAACATTGTGGCCAAATTCCAGAACTCCCAGCTCAAGGAAAAAATCTTGCAAGCAGCCAGAAACAAACAATTCCAGTACTGTGGAAATACAATCAGGATAACCCAAGATCTAGCAGCTTCTACATTAAGGGATCGAAGGGCGTGGAATAGGATATTCCAGAAGGCAAAGGAACTAGGACTCAAACCAAGAATCACCTACCCAGCTAAACTGAGTATAATACTGCAAGGGAAAATATGGTCTTTCAATGAAACAGAAGACTTTCAATCATTCTTAATGAAAAGACCAGAGCTGAAAAGAAAATTTGACTTTCAAACACAAGAATGAGAGGAAGCATGCAAAAGTAAACAGCAAGGAGAAGTATTAAGGGACTTACCAGAAATGAACTGTTTGCATTCATACAGGGAAGGACAATATTTCTAACTCTTAAAACTTTTCAGTATCTGGGTGGTTGGTGGGATCACACATACACATGTACACGCATGCACACACATACACACATGCATTCACATGCAGAGACAGAGAGCACAGATTGAACTGAATAGGATGGGACCATACCTTAAAAGAAATTAAGGTAAATGGTGAGAGAGAAATGTAGTGAGAGGAAAGAGGGGGAAATGGAAGGGGGTAACTATATGTCATTTAAGAGGCAAGTAGGAGATGTTTTTAGTGGAGGGAAAAAGAGGAGAGCTGAGGGAAAAAAAACAAACAAACAAACAAACAAAAGTTTACCCTCATCACATTTGACTAAACGAAGGAGTGAAATGCACACTCATTTTGGTATGAAAACCTATCTTACAGTATAAGAAAGCGGGGGAGAAGGAGATATTGGGGGGGGGGATGATGGAAGGGAGGGCAAAGGGAGGAGGGAGTAATTGAAAGTCAACACTTGGGGAGGGACAGGATCAAAGGACAGAAGAGAAACAATGAGGGGCAGGTTAAGAGGGATGGCAATTCAGTTAGTCTTACACAACACGACTATCAGGAAGGTCACTTGCAAAGCTACACAGATATGACCTATAATGAATTGCCTGCCGTACCAAAGGGAATGGATGGGGACGGAGGGATGGGGAGAATTTGGAACTCAAAGTTTCAGGAACAATTGTTTAGTATTGTTGTTGCAACTAGGAAAGAAGACATACAGTTAATGAGGAATAGAAAGTCATCTGGCCCTACAGGAGAAAAGAGAAGATAGAGACAAGGGAAGGGAGGGATGACAGAAGAGAGGACAGATTGAAGATAGGGAAAATTAGATTGCTTGGGGTATTGGGGTGGGGGGAGGGGAGAAAAGGGGAGAAAATTTGGAACCCAAAAATTTGTGAAAATGAAAGTAAAAAGCTAAATAAATAAATTAAAGACTCAAAAAAAAAAAAAAAAAAGGAAGCCTCTGTTGTCTCCTTTCCCTTCTAATAATAGTTAATGGATATCTTTCTTACTCAGCTCTAGGCAACATGAGAGATCTCCAGCAAAATATTTATGACTCTACCCCATAGCAAATCTCTAAAACTGAGATCTCTTAGTGACACAATACCACTAAATGCCTCCCCACCTGCTAAGTTGTTTGACTATAGTCTTCTTTTGGGAGAAGTCACCATCCTGAGAACTTACCAGCCTTGAGCAGAATGAACATTTCCAGAATTGCAGTTTTCCAAGAGTGAGCTGAAGACATAAGAGAGGAAGGAAAACATAGCTCCTCCAGCAGATACCAATGCCTTAGGGAACTATCTTCACTGTAGCTCTTATCAGAATCCCACTTCCCACAGCTGTCTCCAGTAAGTCAGGCCATTTGCCCCTCCTTTGAAAGAAATGAAAATTTGATGGGTAATGTATTTCACAGGGTTCAAAATCCAGACTTTTCTGAATAAATCTGCATTCTAAATCTAAGAAGCTCTCTGTCACAATGTGCTGCTAGGATCACAGGATTTAGAAATGAAAAGGTTGAGAAGAGATTACCAAATCCAAGCCCTTCATTTTACAGATGAGGAAACTTGGCTGAGATTTTTTAAAACTTGCCCAAAGTCACACAGGTCCTAAGTATCAGAGTCAGGATTCTGGGGTTGCGGACTCAAATCAAGTGTTCCCTCCACTACTCCATCCTACCCCAAAATCCTGCAACTACAAAAGAGATCAGTCCTCTCCTCCCATTGCTCTATACTTGTCAGCCTTTGTAACTTAGCATCCTCATGGACTGGTCTGGTAGTTGAGCCAAAGAAGATACTGTTATACCCTTTGACTAAGAAAAAAAGTTGATTATTAGACAAAGGATATAAGGCAGAAAACACACTGCATATCACCCATGCTTTAGTCCTGGAATTTAGAGATGTCCTTGGATTACCAACTAGAAGATGACTAGGCACCATCCATTTCTTATGGCCCTGGTTGAAATGGTCTATGGGTAACTGTGGGATTGGTTTTATTTTATTTTGTTTTATTATAAGTTTCGAGTAACATAAGTAAGCATACACCCTAGCCATAGTGACAAGGAACAGTCCAATGAGGATCAAACACTGTACAATAACCAATCTTGGTGGAGAAATTAGACAATATCTCATTGGGCTTCAAAGAGAGACCACTTAAACTATATAAACTAGGAAAGAGCAATTCCAAAAACACAAATGAGAAAAAGCCCCAAGAATAATTCTGATTCATGAAAAAGAGATACTCTATTGAAAGCAAATCCTACAATTTCTAAACCCCATTCTAGCTAGGAGCCTTGGATTTCTACACCTCATTATGGACAAATCCTTTTCTTTCTGTCAGTCTCTCTCTCTCTCTCTCTCTCTCTCTCTCTCTCTCTCTCTCTCTCTCTCTCTCTCTCTCTCTCTCATAATAGGCACTTACAAATGTTTGACTGACTGATTTCATCAGTTCCTATGGCTTCAAATGTCATCTTTCTCAAATGACTTCCAGATCTATGTCAATCCTTAGTTTCTCTTGGGCCCTAGTCACCAACTGTCTCCCAGACACCTCCAAATGGATGTGTCATAGCAACCTCAAACTCACCATGTCCAAAATGGAATTCATTATCCAAAACCCAACTCTTACACTAATTTTCCATTTTTCTAATAAGGGTACTACTATCTTTCCTGTCATTTGGGTTTGAAATCTCATTTTTTCACTCTCTCTCCACTTAAATTGCCAAAAATTGTCAATTCTACTTCCACATTTGGACTCTTCTCCCTACTCACGTGTCCAACATTGTGGTTTGGATGTTTATCACCCTAGTAACTGGAGTATCAGGCAGCTAGGTGGCATAGTGGATAGAGCACCAGGCCTGGAGTCAGGAAAACCTGAGTTCAAAGCTGTTTGCCTCAGTTTCCTCATTTGTAAAATGAGTTGGAGAAGAAAATGGCAAACTGCTTCAGCATTCTTGCCAAGAAAACCCCAAATGGGGTCATGAAGAGTTAGATATGACTGGAAAATGACTGAACAACAAAGAAGTTTTCCCATAGTAGCAAATTCTGTACAGTTATAATGCAACACTAATCTTTCCAATAAGCATGGGGAAGGACTCTGCCTCCAACTCTGGCTACTTACAAAGACAGAGGAAACTCTAGGAGATAAAGAATCTGCTTTCTGGTTTCTTCCTCAAAGGAAATCAGTGCTAAATGAGCTGGAGTTGTCTTCCTGTCAAACTCAACGTCTTTGCTCCAGAAACAGTATAGAGAGAAACCTTTGCTGCTTTACCTCAAATAACCATACAGAGTGCCAGAGAGAGCATCACACCAGGAATCAGGAACCCTGGGATCTATTCCTGGCTCTCTCTAACTAGTAGTTCCACCTTATACATGTAACTGACGGGTCTCAAACCTGTTGGTAAGTGGGGGTGGGGAGTGTCTATCCTAAGCATATGAAGACTTCCCCTGGTGGAATGGGAAATTAAGAACAATCTTTTCCAAAGGCCATAAAGGCAGCTGAAGCAGGTGTTGTGGAATGCTTAGAGCTCGGTTAGACATCAAAGATGCCAAGTTACCCATTGCATCTTGAGCCATCACTAGTCATCTTGACTCTGTCCTGTCACAGGACTGTGATAACTGGAAGAGAGAGTGAGACTGATGAGTTCGTGCAGCCCTGCCTCACTTAAATCCAATTTATGCTCAAATCAAAAGACATCACCCATTACCATTTTGCTATTATACCTATCTGTCCTGTGGTGACAGGCAAGTGATGAAGCAACAGGTGCAAATACACTGGGAACTGTAGTCACAACCCTGCCCACAGGTGACCCAAGACATAGGATCATCTTCTCACTGGAAGCAGCAACGGATTTCGGCAGCCCCCTGGGTGTCTGAGTATCCTTTTAAGGATCACCACACTGCTCACTGTCAGGAAGGGGATAGAAAAGGTGCCTAAGAATTGTCTGTTTACCCAACCCTGGCCTGATCACCACAGTAGGCAGGATTCCCACCCTACCATTGAAACACGAGAAAATGTACAAAAACGTCCACAAAGACTCACCATCAATACATGCCATGTGTACACACTTATAGACAAAAGAAAATTCAGTAGATCTGAAAGGTGAGCACCTCTTGATGCAAGAGAACTCAGCAGATATCACATCTAAATAGCAGCCCTGAGTGAAATAAGGCTGGCAAATGAAGGTCAGCTTACTGAAGTCAGAGCTGGATGCACATTTTTCTGGAATGACCACAGTGAAGGGGAATGAAGAGAAGCTGGTGTAGGTTTTGCAATCAAAACTAATCTAGTCAACAAGCTTGTGTGCCTGCCAGAAGGAGAGAGTGACAGGCTCATGACAATGCAATTGCCACTTGCAGGAAAACGTCACGCCACCATCAGCAGTGCCTATGCTCCCACCATGACAAACCCTGATGAGTCAAGGAAAACTTTATGAAGATCTAGAGACCCTTATCATTGAGCCAAAAGTGGACAAGCTTATAATTCTGGGTAACTTTAATGTTATACTAGGCTCAGACTGACTACCAGACTTGGCAGGGAGTCCTAGGGAGAAACAGAGTTGGAAACAAAAACAATGGTCATTAACTATTGAAGATTTGTGCATCTTGTGACCTTTTCATTACCCACATTGTTTTCCATTTACCTACAATAAAAATTCATGGATGCACCCTTGCAGCAAATATTGACATTTAATAGACTACGTGATTGTAAGGAGAAAAAACAATGTGCAAATGGCAAAGGCAAGCTGTGGCAGACTGCTGGACTGATCATAGACTTATCATCTCCAAGCTAAATATTCTCATTCAATAAAAACAGCAGCCCCAAGGCAAAATGACTACCAGAAGAATTAGTGTCAAAAGATTAGAGTGTTTCTCTGAGTTGGAACAATTTGTTGCTAACTTGGAGGGAAAGTTGAGCCAACACATGGTTGGCAACAGTGAAGCAGAAAAAAAGTGGGCAGTTTTCAGAGATTTGGTGTACAGCACTGCATTTGCTCATCTGGGTCAGAACACTCAAAGACATCAAGACTGGTCTAACCAAAATGATGGGGAAATTCAGAAGCTGCTAAATGAAAAAGAAGAGCTCCACAGGGTTTACCAGCAGGATAATTCATCCATGTCTAAGAAGGCAGCATTTAATTCCATCAAAAGTAAAATACAAGCAGAGCTTAGAGAGATGCAGGATTCTTGGCTCAGTAAGAAGGTAGATGAAATTCAGTTTTATGATGATAGTAACAATCCAAGGAGATTTTATGATGCCCTGAAAGCTATTTACAGGTCAAAGACCTATGGTGTTTCTCAACCATTCAGTACTTATGGAGCCACATTGATTAGTAATAAGGACGTGATCCTAGAGAGATGGACTGAATACTTCTGTAGTGTTCTCAGTAGACCATCATCAATCAATGCTGAGGCCACTGATCATTTACCTCAGGTTGAAGTCAATCCCTCTCTAGCTATGTTCCAATTTAAGAAGAGATTTTGAATGCCAATAGGTTCCTTTCATGTGGCAAAGCATCTAGTGCTGATTCTATTCCAGCTGAGATTTACAAAGTGGGGGTTTATTGCTCATACAGAAGCTGACTAAAATTTTCTGGGTTATAAGGCAAGAGGAGGTTCAAGGATTCCTCCACTGTCCATCTCTATAAAGGTAAAGGGAATAGATTGTCCTGTGACAATCACAGGGGGATCTCTCTCTTAGTCACTGCTGGCAAGATTCTTGCCAGAGTCCTCCTTAATAGGCTGATCCTTCACCTGGAAGATGGTCATCTACCTGAGAGCCAGTGTGGCTTCTGAAAGGGCCAAGAAATGGCTGAAATGGTGTTTCTGCCTGATAACTCCAAGAGAAATATCAAGAGCAGAAAAAAAGATCTTCACATAACATCTGTAGATCTGACCAAGGTCTTTGATACTGGTAGTTGTGAGAGTTTATGGAAAATTATATCAAAATTTGGTTGCCTGGAGAAGTTCATCGGTATTTTACATCAATTTCATGATGGCATGCTTGCCTGGGTTCTGGATAATGAATGATGTATTTATGCTTTCCCAGTCACCAATGGAATGAAACAAGGCTATGTGCTTGCTCCCATGCTTTTTAGCATGATGTTCTCGGTCATATTGTCAAATGCCTTCAATGAGGACAAACATGGCATCAAGTTCAGCTACCACACTGATGTGGTGAAAATTTTCAACTTAAAAAGACTACAAGCCAATATCAAAGTGCAGGGAGTGTCCGTGCGTGATTTTCTGTTTACAGATGATTGTGCACTCAATGCAGCCTGTGAAGGTACGATACAACAAAGAATGGATCAATTCTCTGCTGCTTGTGCTAATTTTGGCATAACAATTAACACCAAGAAAATACAGGTGCTCCATCAGCCACCACCACACCATCCACATGTAGAACCATCAGTTATGGCAAGTTCACTTACCTTGGTAGTGTACTTTCAAGGGATGTACACGTGATAATGAGGTTGATGCATGCATTGCCATAGCCAGATCACTGTTTGAGAGGCTCTGAGGGCAAGTATGGGAAAGAAAATGTATTAGACTGACTACCAAACTGAAGGTAAACAGAACTGTTGTGCTGATCCATTGTTGTATGCCTATGAAACCTGGACAGTATACCAGTGCCATGGCAGGAAACTGAACTGCCTCTATGTGAATTGTCTTAGGAAGATTCTGAAGATCACCTGGCAGAATAAGGTACCAGACACTGAACTAAACCTCCAAGCATTCAAACTCTACTGCAGAGAGCTCTGATGCTTTGGCTATGTTGTTTGAATGCATTTGCCAAAAAAGACTATTTTATGGAGAACTCACAGATGGCAAGAATTCACATGGTGGTCAGAAAAGCAATACAAGGACACTCCCAAAGTCTCTTAAGAACTTTGGAATTGATTGTGTAACATAGGAGGCACTGGCACAGGATTGCTCAGCCTAGCGGGCCCACATCGGAGAAGGTGTTGTACTCTATGAGCAGAGGAGAACTGAAGAAGTTCAAAAGAAATGTGAGATGCATAGATTTAGAGAATCCACCCCAAATGTTCACATGGAGTCTTTGTGCCAAATCTGCGGTAGCACATTCTGAGCTCATATTGGTCTGATCAGCCTCAGTCAGACGCGCTGTAACTTGACTGTAGCATAGCGATGCCATTTTGGTCCTCTTTGAGAATGAAGGACAGCCAGCCAGCCAGCCAATCTCAACCATCATGAAGTTTAGGAGTTATCCTGATCTATTTCCATTTTCTTTTTGATTCCATTACGATATTAGGTCAAAATAATACTAACACCTCCATTTATATAGCACTTTACAACTTGCAAAACACTTTCACATAATTTTTTACAAAATATAAAAACAATTAAAATGTTCACTGTAAGATGAATTACTAATAACTTTGAACACATACACTAAAAACAAATGAGGGTTTCAGATGCAGTCATTATCTTTCCTGTGTAGGCTCCATTCTAGAATACTGTCTATTTCCTCTGCCCAGTTTTCATCTTATACATGTTCTGGCCACTAGTTAGCACCCTAAAGATAAACTTTTATTAGTAGTAGATATGTGATGCTATCAAGTTTCCTTCTAGGCAGCTGGAATCAGGTTAATCAGGCTTAGAACACAATTTGAAGGTTGTAAAACAGTCAACTAGAAGGGGCAACCAAGAACACAAGACCACATATCCAATGGCAAAGATGTCAGTAAAAACTATGTACATAGAGAGAGTAGGAGCCTTGGATCTAGTCTCATCTCCACCACTAGTAGAGACCTTACACAAATCACTAAATCTCTTGAATTAGTTTTTTCATCAGTAATATAATAAAAAGATTAGATTAGTCCTCAATCTCACATTGTAGGCCTGTCTAAAGCTTTGGTAGTCATCTATTTTTACTACTTCTATCCAAAACTTTGTCTCTCTTCATAAGGAATCATTAGACCAATTCATCTTTTCAAAAACGAACAAAGGACTGCATTATAGGATTGGAAGAATAATGTAAGAAATATCACAAACCTGAGAGGAGACCTGAGACGGGATCATAGATATATGCAACACATTTCATTATCATATCCTCCCAGGCAATTGTTTTAAGATAAACATTTATTGAATACTGAAATATAAAAGTCAGTTTTTTTATTCACCAGACTAAAGAAACTGAGGCAACTAAACTTTACTTACATTACTGGACACTGGATTTGAATACCTTCTAGTGAGTGGAAATCACCACCAGAATTCCCAACCTCAAGCCTCTAAGGAACTGACTCGACCTTATGAATGATGGGCCAAATTTCGACTGATAAGTTAGATCCTTCTATCTTAAATCAGTCAGAGGGAAGGCAATGAGAGGAGAATTCACCCTGAGCACAAACTAGCAGACACAAGAGAAGCTGTAGAAGATGGTACATCCTGGAGACAGTCCCAACAAACACTAAGTAGGAGCCCAAGGCAACAGAAGCAGCAGAGTATAATTGCCATAGAAACAAGAGTAAAGCTTCTGGGATAAGGGTCTCTGAGATAGGTCTAGATAGAACCTGTCTTTACCAAGTCATCCTGTATCAGTAAGAACCCCAACATACACAGGGAGACTTGCTATCAAAGGTCCCTGAATCTGAATTCATAAAAGGAAAGGTAACTTTTGAGGGGTTAATAATCACTTTAATCAAGCACATGTATCAGTCCTTTAACCAAGCACATATATCATTCACCTCATTCAGAGGAATCAACACCCTGAACTTCAAAGAAAATACAGAGAAATTAAAAGTCAACAGACATAACTTCCTCTGCCTGAATTCAACAGACAGTTCCAACTGTCTGACCATAGTTACTAGGGAGGGAAGCACCAACATCTGGGTTCTCAAAACTGGGGGGCTCCTTAGTGGCTTCCCAGAGTCCTCATTAGGCCAAACAAACACATCCAGTCAGTAAGACCCAAAGTAATCAACAGACATGGCTTCCTCTGCCTGACCATAATTCAACAGACAGGTACAACTGTCTGACCATAGTTACCAGAGAGGGAAGCAATGACATCTGGGTTCTCAAAGCCAGAGGGCTCCTTAAGTGGCTTCCCAGAGTCCTCATCAGGCACTCAAACCTTCTCACAAAAACTAAGGCCCAAAATAAAACATCACCCTCCGAGTCTTTTTATACTTTTTAGAGCCAGAAGGCATCACATCCCTTGAGAACCATTGCCTCATTAACAAAAGGTATGGACCTTCTTACAAATTTTCCCAGACCCAAATATGGGTGGAAAAGATCCTGCTCAATCATATTCAAATACAGGCATTATACTTCTTGATTATACTAAAACAAAAGCAGCAAAAGAGCCTATTTTATTTGCCATTACACATCCATGGAAGCAAACCAAAGCTAATAATTCCTCTCTTCCCAACTTCCTTTTGATGCCTCCACTTTATTGGAAGAGTTTGTGTCTACTCCTAAGCTTACCTCTTTTTTTAAAGTTTATTTGTTCTAGATGGAGGAATGGAGGCAGCAATCCAGCTAAACTCTCCCAACAGTCCCCTCTCCAAACAACTTTAAAATAACATCTCAAAGCAAATTTTGGAGTGATAGAGCCAACAAAATATCAGGGTGAGACATTTTTCAGTCTAAGACAATTTAGGAGGTCAGCAGAGGATGTGTGTGACACTAAGGTAGAGGTCAGCCTAGAGCATGGCAGCACCAGTGGTGGGCCTTGAAGGCATCTGCAACATCTGTAGCAACAGTGTCAAGAGTTCTCAGCCCAGCAATGGTAAGGGTATCAGAAAGAGATTACAGGGGACCTTTTGCTCTCACTAGGTGTAAGGTGTGGCACTGTTCGGCAACTCTATTGTCCATACATAGTTCTGGGTCATAGTTCCAGGCAGAAAAGAAAACTTGTGACAGGCACAAGGGAGCAGGTGTCCTGGTCCTAGTTCCAAGGCAGAGAGGAGTAGTGCTTACAATTACATGGAAACAAGGGCCTTCCAGGGTAAAGACCAAAGTGAAGGCCAGGAGAACATACCTCTCCCCAGTCACATTACCTTGGAAGCACCAAAAACTTGCAAACTACCAGAACTAGTTCTGAAAACAGAAGCACAAAAAAGCATCAAGAATAGGACAATGTCTCATCACCCCAGGTGAGTAAAGTCCAACTTTAACAAAGTTCAAAATCAACAAACAGGCTAGGAAATGAGGAAACAACAAAAAGAACCTGATATTAAAAGAACTTGACTATGATGACAGTGAAAAACAACACACAAACTTCCAAGACAACAATCTGAGGAGGAAAAAAAGCTAAAACAAAAACACCCAAAAATGCTAATTGAACACAAGCCCAAGAAGAATTTCTGGAAGAGTTAAAGTAAGAGTGGTAGAGTAAATTTGGGGGTGGGGGGATGACAGTGATATAAAAAAATTATGAAAAGATAACTAATGGCTTGGTAAAAGAGGTACAAAAAATAAATACTGAAGAAAATAGTACCTTAAAAAAGAGAATTGATCAAATGGTAAAATAGATACAAAAATTAGTAAAAAATAATAATCATAGTAATAATTCCTTAAAATTTAGAATTGGGCAAGTAAAAACTAATGACTCCATAAAGCCTCAAGAAAAAAATAAAACGAAGTCAAAAGAATGAAAAATAGAAGAAAATGAAATCTCATTGGAAACACAACTGATTTGAAAAATAGATCAAGGAGAGATAATTAATTATTGAACTACCTGAAAAATAACTTAGATACCATATTCCAAGAAATTATAAAAGAAAACTGTCATGACATCCTAGGTCCAGAAGGTAAAATAGAAATTGAAAGAATTAATCAATCACCTCCTGAAAGAAATCCCCCCCCCAAAAAAAAACCTCCCAGGAATATTAAAGCCAAGTTTCAGAGCTCTCAAGGCAAAGAGAAAATATTGCAAATATCCAGAAAGGAACCATTCAAATATCAGGGAACTACAGTCAGATCACACAACATTTAGCAGCTTCCACATTAAAGGAGGAGAGGGCTTGGAATATAATACTCTAGAAGGCACAGGAGCTTAGATTACAAGTAAGAATTAACCTGCCCAGCAAAACTGAGCATAATCCTTCGGGGGTGAGGGGGAATGGATATTTAATGTAATAGAGGTCTTCTAGGCATTCCTGATGGAAAAAAACACACAAAGCTGAATAGAATATCTGACATTCAAACTTAACACTCAAGGGAAGGATAAAAAGGCAAACATAAAAGAAAAATCATACAGGACTCAGTAAGGATAAACTTTTTGCATTGCTACATGGGAAGCTATCTATAGTCATATAAAAAAATGCTCTAAATCACTATTGATTAGAGAAATGCAAATTAAAACAACTCTGAGGTACCACATCATACCTATCAGATTAGTGAATATGACAAAAAAGGAAAATGATAAATGTTGGAGAAGATGTGGGAAAATTGGAACACTAATGCACTGTTGATGGAGTTTCAAACTGATCTAACCATTCTGGAGACCAGTTTGGAACTATGTCCACAGGGCTATAAAACTGCATACTCTTTGATCCAGCAATATCACTACTAGATCTGTATTCCAAAGTGATCATAAAAAGGGGGAAAGGATCCACATGTACAAAAATATTTATAAGCAGTTCTTTTTGTGATGGCAAAGAATTGGAAACTGAGGGGATGTTTGTCAATTGGGAAATGGCTAAACAAGTTGTGGTATATGAATGTCATGGAATACTATTGTGTTATAAGAAATGATGGAGCAGGGTGCTTTCAGAAAAACCTGGAAAAACTTACATGAATTGATGTTGAGAGAAGAGAGCAGAACCAGGAGAGCATTATACACAGTAACAGCAACCTTGTGTGATAATCAACTATGATAGACTTAGCTCTTCTTAGCAATATAATAATCCAAGACAATTCCAAAAAGCTCATGATGAAAAATGCTGTCCACATTTAGAGAAATAACTATGGAGTCTGAATGCAGATCTATTTTCCCTTTTTTTTTGTTTTTTGTTTCTCATGTTTTTCCATTTTGTTCTGATTCTTCTTTCACAACATGACTAATGTGGGAATATATTTAACATGATTGTACATGTATAGCCTATATAAGACTGCTTTTTCTCTTGGGGAGGGGAGAGGAGAGGGAAGGAGAAAAATTAGAACTTAAAATCTTATAAAAATGAATGTTTAGTGGGCATTCTGGGAAGATGGCAGAGTAGGTCAGAAAATTTCAAGCTTTCCAGATTTCCTCCATAAACAAGACAAAATAGGACTTCAGGGCAAATGTAGAGTGGCAAAAATAAGCAAGAGTGGGGGAAGAGCAGTGGTCCTCCTAGAACTAGTGAAGACCCAAGGAAAGACACCGGCACAGAGCTTCATCCTGAGTGAAGTGCAGACATCTCCAGGCTATCTCCACTGAAATAACAAACAAAAAGTACTGGAACCAAGTGGGATGGAAGGCAGCCTTAGTCTCAGCTACAGGAATTCTCACCTCACAGATGGGGGCAGGGGTATTCAGTCATCTGAACAGGGAAAGATTGAAAGTCCCTCTGCTGCCAAGGAACACCAAGCTCATTAGCGCTGTGAAGACACTGGTCCTGAGATGCATCTGAAAGTGAGAAGGAACCAGCACGCACCCAGTGAGTGCAGAAGCAGTGTGGTGGGGATGCTGCTGGATGTAGGTACTTACAGGAGAGCTGAGTCCTTGGTTTTGGTTCCAGAACAGAGAGGAGAACTAAAGATTACAGTCAATGGAGGGTCTTCAAGGAGCCAAAGCATTTCCAGCATTGTGTGTCTAGGGACCTTAACTGTGGCTTGGAGGGGAAAAGGAGTGCCAAGGTTGTGCTCTGTACAAACCTCAAAAAATTGCAGTAAGAAGAACCTGAGGCCAGAGACCACATCCCTAGAGGTAATTGTAATAGCAAAATGCTAAAAATTAAAAATAAAATAAAGTTAAAGTGAGCAAGCAAAGGAGAAAGAATCCAACCATCAACAGCTACTATGAGAGGAAAGAAGACTGGGGTTCCTTTACACAGGAGAATATTGAAGAAGAAAAAAGTCTCTCCTCTCCCCAAGAGTAACGTCAAATCCTCAATTGCCCTAAAGGGGATATTGGAAGAATTTAACAAGGATTTTAAAAATCAAATGAGAGAGATTGAGGAAACGCTGGAAAAAAAATAAAGGACAATTCCAGAAAACCAAGAAAATTATGAAAAGTAAGTCAACCAACTAGAAAAAGAGATACAGAATCTTAAAGAAGAAAACAATTCCTTGAAAACTAGAATTGGGCAAGGGGAAGCAAATGATGTTAGACCAAGAAATAATAAAACAAAATTAAAAGAATGAAAAAAATAAAAGGGAATGTGAAACATCTCAAAAGAAAAACTGACTGGGAAAATAGATCAAGAAGAGAAAACATAAGAATAATTGAACTACCTTAAATCTTGATATAATAATACAAGAAAAAAATTAAAGAAAATGACCTTGAAGTATTAGAACAAGAGGGTAAACTAGAAATAGAAAAAAAAATCCACTGACTACCACTTGCAAGAGATCCTAGGGTGAAATTCTATAGGAACATTATAGACAAATTCCAAAACACTCAGGTTAAGCAAAAAATAGTATGAGGAACAAAGCAAAAAAAAACAAAAAACAAAAAAAACAACTCAATTATGGCAGAGTTACAATTAGAATTATACAAGACCTAGCAGCTGCTACACTAAAAGACCACAGGTCTTAGAACACTACATATTGAAGAGCAAAAGAACTGGGATTGTGGCCAAAAACAACGTACCCAACAAAGTTAAGCATAGTCCTGAATGAAAAAAATTGACATTCAACAAATTGACAGCCTTTCAGGATTTTGTTGTAAAAAGACCAGAATTTAATAGAAAATATGACATAGAAAATCCAGGAGAAATATAAGGTAAACATCGAAGACCAATTACAAGGGATTCAATAAGGACAAACTGTTTTACTTTTTATACATGGAAATGTAAACTATATGCTTAAGATTATCATTAGCAATCCAATAGGTTGAAAGAAAGAAAGATTGGGAAAGAGCTAAGTACTATGTGGTGATTCTAAAAAACAAAATTATGTAGAAAAAGGTAAAAACAGCAATTATCTTCAATAAATGAAGCATGAGAGAAAGAAATAATACAGAGAAATCAGGTTGGGGTGGAAAACTGGTAGTGCTGGAACCCTATTCTCATCAAATCTTGGTTAAAGAGGGAACAACATATATATCTAGAAGGGTATAAAAGTCTGGTAAACTTATAAAAAAAATAAGAGGGAGAGAGAACAGGATGAAGGGAGTATAGAAAGATGTATAAAGATTCAGGAGGATGGGAGAAGAAGAAAAGGGAGGGACCCTTAGAGGAGTAGTTAGAACAAAGAAAAGGCAGGGAAGGGGAGAGGGTAAGGGAAAGATTTTTGAAAGGGTGTGAAAGACGGAGGTAGGAGTTAGAAGTAAACTAGAGGAGGGACAGGGTACAAATAGAAGCTGAAGAGGACAATAGTGAAGAAAAATATCATGGAGGGAAACACACAACCTTAAATGGGAATAACATTGAAAAGGATAGCAGAATGGATTAAAAAATAAGCATTTGATAATGTTTCTTACAAGAAACAAATTTAAAAATGAGAGCTTTGCACAGAGTTAAAATAAAGGGCTGGAATGTATTATGTCTCAGCCAATGCAAAAAATAAAAAACCAGGGGCAGCGATCATGATGTCAGATAATGTCAAAGCTAAAATCGATTTGAATTGAAATAGGGAAAGTACATTATGATAAAAGGTACCACAGATAATGAATTAATATCAATAGTAAATTTATGTGCAGAAATACCATAGCATCTAAATTTTTAAAAGAAAGGTTAAATGAATTAAAAGTAGAAATAGATAGTAGTACTATAATAGTGGGGGAGTTTAATCTTCCCCTCTCAGAACTAGACAAATCTAACCAAAAAATAAATGAGAAGTAAAAGAAGTAAATAGAATTTTAGATAAGCTAGATATGATAGATATCTGGAGAGAACTGAACAGAAATAGAAAGAAATATACCTTTTTTCAGCTGTACATGGTACCTTTGCAAAGCTTGACCACATATTAGGATGCAAAATTTTTATAGCTAAAAGCAGAGAAGCAGAAATATTAAATACTTCCTTTACAGACCACAATGTAATAAAAATTATGCTTAATAAGGGACCATGGAATCACAGAAAAAACTAAGTGGAGACTAAGCAACTTAATCTTGAAGAACATCTGGGTTAAAAAACAAATAACAGAATCAGTAATTTCACTAAAGAAAATGACAATGAAACAACATATCAAAACCTATGGGTTAGGAGGGGCGGAGCCAAGATGGCAGAGTAGAAGGACGCACGTTTACGAGCTCCAACCCACAGCCCATAGAATTAATGTAAAAAGAGACCCCCATAACTTCTGGACCAGTGAAAGGTGTACAGAAACAGAGTGGAAGAGATTTCTGTGCCAGAGAGCCCTGGAGAGCCGTCCCCAGGGTCCGTCGCGCCCCAGAAAGCGGACCCCACCCCAGCACTGCCCTGGCCGCGGCCCCAGAGAAGCTGACCCGAGCAGGCTTCAGGGACAGAAGCTCTGGCACCTGGGAAAGTCCCTCCACCCACAGAAGCTACAGGTCAGTGAGAGAGGCTGGGCTGGAGGAGGGGAGCGGAGTGTCTCCGTGACTCGGGCCCCCTTGGGAGGAAGCAGCAGAGACAGGGGCAGGAAGCAGCGGAGGCAGAGGCATGGGCGGCAGCGGAGGCAGCAGCGGCTGCGGCCGCCCGACACTCCCCCAGCAGCAGGCAGGATCTTCATTACAGAAAGTCTCTACATAAACAACCTGAGGGAGCTGAGCCTGGGAGATGGCCCTGCCCCACCCTGCTCCACTACTGAAGGCCTCTGCATAAAGCCCCTGAGGGAACTGAGCCTGGGAGGCGGCCCCCCCACTCACTCCGTTCCTGAAAGTTTCTGCATAAAGCCCCTGAGGGAGCTGAGCCTGGGAGGTGGCCCTGCCCCGACCCAAGAGCCAGAACTAAAGCTCACATTTGATTAGCAGGCAGGTGGCGTGGAAAGCCCATTTGAATCTCACAGCCCAAGCACTAGCTGGGCGGGTCTAGGCAGCGGGGGACAGGAATCTCAGAAGTCAAGTAACTGGCTGGGATAATGCCTAGAAAAGGGAAGAAAAATAAGACTATAGAGGGTTTTTTCCAACAAATGCAAATGATCCCGACATTCAGATCTGATGACGAGGATGTATTCTTGCCATCAGGGAAAGACATGGAGGGCGGGGCCTCAGTACCCCAGACATCCCAGGGGGATGTCAGGTGGGCTCAGGCCTTGGAAGAGCTCAAAAAGGATTTTGAAAAGCAAGTTAGACAGGTGGAGGAAAAACTGGGAAGAGAAATGAGAGAGATGCAAGAAAATGAAAAATGAAAAACAGGTCAATACCTTGGTAAAGGAGACCCCAAAAAATGCTGAAGAAAAAACACCTTGAAAAATAGGCTCACTCAATTGGCAAAAGAGGTTCAAAAAGCCAATGAGGAGAAGAATGCTTTCAAAAGCAGAATTAGCCAAATGGAAAAAGAGGTTCAAAAGCTCACTGAAGATAATAGTTCTCTCAAAATTAGAATGGAACAGATGGAGTCTAATGACTTTACGAGAAACCAAGAAATCACCAAACAAAACCAAAAGAATGAAAAAATGGAAGAGAATGTGAAATATCTCATGGGAAAAACAACTGACCTGGAAAATAGATCCAGGAGAGACAATTTAAAAATTATGGGAATACATGAAAGTCATGATCAAAAAAAGAGCCTAGACATCATCTTGCATGAAATTATCAAGGAAAACTGCCCTGACATTCTAGAACCAGAGGGAAAAATAAGTATTGAAAGAATCCATCGATCACCACCTGAAAGAGATCCAAAAAGAGAAACTCCTAGGAACATTGTGGCCAAATTCCAGAACTCCTAGCTCAAGGAGAAAATCTTGCAAGCAGCTAGAAAGAAACAATTCCAGCACTGTGGCAATACAATCAGGATAACTCAAGATCTAGCAGCTTCTACATTAAGGGATCGAAGGGCGGGGAATAGGATATTCCAGAAGTCAAAGGAACTAGGACTCCAACCAAGAATCACCTACCCAGCTAAACTGAGTATAATACTTCAGGGGAAAATATGGTCTTTCAATGAAACAGAGGACTTTCAATCATTTTTGATGAAAAGACCAGAGCTGAAAAGAAAATTTGACTTTCAGACACAAGTAAATGAAAAAGTAAACAGCAAAGAGAAGTCTTAAGGGACTTACCAGAAGTGAACTGTTTACATTCCTACATGGAAAGGCAATATTTGTAACTCTTAAAACTTTTCAGTATCTGGGTAGTTGGTGGGACCACACACACACATATACATGCATGCACACACACACACATACACACATGCACACACACAGAGACAGAGAGCACAGAGTGAATTGAATAGGATGGGACCGTAGCTGAAAAGAAATTAAGGTAAATGGTGAGAGAGAAATGTAGTGGGAGGAAAGAGGGTGAAATGGAATGGGGTAATTATATGTCATTTAAGAGGCAAGTAGGAGAATTTTTAGTGGAGGGAAAAAGAGGAGAGCTGAGAAAAAAAAAAACAATTAGTTTACCCTCATCACATTTGACTAAAGGAAGGAATAAAATGCACACTCATTTTGGTATGAAAATCTATCTTACAGTATAGGAAAGTGGGGGAGAAGGAGATAAGCAAGGGGGGGATGATGGAAGGGAGGGCAAAGGGAGGAGGGAGCAATTTGAAGTCAACACTTGGGGAGGGTCAGGATCAAAAGACAGAAGAGAAATAATGAGGGGCAGGGTAGGATGGAGGGTAATTCAGTTAGTCTTACACAACACGACTATCAGGGAAGTCATTTGCAAAATTACACAGATAGGGCCTATATTGAATTGCCTGCCTTCCCAAAGGGAATGGGTGGGGAGGGAGGGATGGGGAGAATTTGGAACTCAAAGTTTTAGGAACAATTGTTTAGTATTGTTGTTGCTACTAGGAAAGAAGACATACAGTTAATGAGGAATAGAAAGTCATCTGGCCCTACAGGAGAAAAGAGAAGATGGAGACAAGAGAAGGGAGGGATGACAGAAGAGAGGGCAAATTGGAGATAGGGAAAATTAGATGCTTGGGGTATTGGGGTGGGGGGAGGGGATAAAAGGGGAGAAAATTTGGAACCCAAAATTTTGTGAAAATGAATGTAAAAAGTTAAATAAATAAATAAAAATTAAAAGAGCTTAAAAAAAAACCTATGTGTTACAGCAAAAGCAGTAATCAGAGGAAAATGTATATCTCTAAATGCTTGTATCAGTGAAAAAGAGAAAGAGCAGACCAACGAACTGGGTATCCAGTAAAAAAAAATAGAAAAAGAACAAATTTTAAAATCCACAATTAAACACTATATTAGAAATCCTAAATTAATAAAATTGAGTGTAAGAAAACCATTGAATTAATAAATAAAACTAGGAGTTGGCATTATAAACAATCAATAAATCATTGGTGAATATGGTTAAAAAATGAGAAAGAAGAAAACCAAATTACTAATATCAAAAATGAAAAGTGTGAATATACTACCAAAGAAGATGAATCAAAGCAATCATAAGCAGTTATTTTGGTGAGTTATATATCAATAAATTCAATCACTTAGATGAAATGGAAGAATATTTAGAAAAATGTAAATAACCCAGATTAGCAGAAGAGAAAATAGAATATCTAAATAGGCCTTTAAAAGAAATTGGACAGTTTATAAATGAGCTTCCTAAGGAAAAAAATGGTAGGACCAGATGGATTTACAAGTGAATTTTGTTAAACATTTAAAGACCAACTAATTCCAATATTAAATGAATAATAGCAAAGAAGGGGTTCTACCAAACTCCTTTTATGAAACAAATATGATACAGATACTTAAACCGGGAAAGGAAAAACAAAGAAAGAAAATTATGGACCAATTTCATTAATGAATATGGATGCAAAAATCCTAAATAAAAAACTAGC
The DNA here is from genome assembly GCA_023548195.1 of Bettongia penicillata ogilbyi. Classification (NCBI taxonomy): domain Eukaryota; kingdom Metazoa; phylum Chordata; class Mammalia; order Diprotodontia; family Potoroidae; genus Bettongia; species Bettongia penicillata. The sequence goes on along the minus strand of JAJHZJ010000044.1, from coordinate 1,813,762 downwards.
TAAAAGATTATAACAATATATTACAAAAATTATGCATTATGACCAAGCAGCCTTCATACCAGGAAGGCAAAGGTGGTTTAACATAAGGAAAACTATTAACATAAATGATTATATCGGAATAAAAGTAATAAAAATCATGATAATATCAATAGATGCAGAAAAACACTTGATAAAGTATAGCCTATATTTCTATTTAAAAAAAAAAACTTGAAAGTATAGACATAAGTAAACTTTTCCTTAAATTCATAAGAAGTATTTACCTAAAACCACTAGCAAGCATTAGTTGTAATGGGGATAAGCTAGAGGCCCTCCCAGTAATATCAGGTGTGAAACAGGGATGCTTACTGTCACTGATATTATTCAATATTGTATTTGATCCTACTAATAGCAATAAGAGAAGAAAAAAGAAAGAATCAGAATAGGGAATGAAGTAATAAAACTATCTCTTTTGCAGATAATATGATGACATACTTGGAAAATCTTGAAGACACAACTAGATAGTTAATTGAAATAAAAATTTCAGCAAAGTACCTGGATATAAAGTAAACCCACATAAATCATCAGTATTCCAAACATTACCAACAAGATCCTGCAAGAAAAGATAGCTAGAGACACCCCACTTAAAATAACTCTAGACAATTTAAACAAATCCAAGATCTATATGAACAAAAGTATAAAAAACTTCGTACACAAACAAAATCAGATGTAAACATATGAAGAAATATTAGGCAGGACCAATATAATAAAACTGATAATTTTACCAAATCAAGCTATATATTCAATGTCATCCCAATTAAATTACCAAAATTTATTTTAAAGAGACAGTAAAACCAATTTAAAAATTCATTTCGAAGAATAGGTCAAGAATGTCAAAGGAACTAATGAAAAAAATGTAAAGGAAGGAGGTTTAGCAGTACTACATCTTTAACTATATTATAAGGCAGTAATGATCAAAATATCTGATATTGGCTAAGAAATAGGTAGATCAGTGGAACAGAGTAGATATATGATCTACAGCAGAAAACAAAATTACGCACTGCAGGACAAGTACAAAGACTTGTGTTTGGGGGACAAAAATTCATTATTTGGTAAAAACTGTTGGGAAAACTGGAAAGTAGTCTGGCAGAAATTGGGCATAGACCAATATATTACATCATTTACCAAGATAAGGTCAAAATGTATACATGTCCTAGATATAAAGGGAAATATTACAAGACAATTTCAAGAACATGAAATATATCACCTATCAGACTTATGGATAAGTAAATAATTTATGAACAAACAATAGAGAGTGTTGCAAGATGTTAAAATGGATGATTCTTATTACATTAAATTTAAAAGGTTTTTTACAAATAAAACAAATGTAGCCAAGAAAAAAAAGTTAGGGTGAGAATATATAAATATAGGAATTATCCTATAGAATTATAGGATAAAGGTCTCATATGTCAAATATATAAAGGACTTTGTCACATCTATAAGAATATGTTTCATTCACCAATTGAAAAATGATCAAAGGATATGAACAAACATTTCTCCGATGAAGGAAGCAAAACAATTTATAGTCATGTGAAAAAATGTTCTAAAGTATTATTGATTAGAAAATGTAAATTAAAACAACTTTGAGATATTATACCTATCAGAATGGCTAAAATGATGGAAAATATAAACATTTAACAAATAACAAATGTTGGAGGGGATGTGGAAAAATTGGCACCTTGAATCATTGTTGGTGGATCTGTGGGCTAACCCAACTATCTGACCCAGATATACCACTGTTAGATCTGTTTCCCAAGAAGATTAGGGGAAAAGGAAAAGAACACACATATTCTAAAATATTCATAGCAGCTCTCTTTAGGGTGGCAAAGAACTGGAAATTGTGGGGATATCTTTCATCTGGGAAATTGCTAAACAAGTTGTAGTGTATGTTCATAATGGAATATTACTCTGCTATAAGAAATGATGAGCTCAATGATTTTAGAAAATAATGGAAAGACCTCTATGAAATGATGAAGAGTGAAATGGCCAGAACTGGGAGAACACTGTATACAGTAACAGCAGTATTTTTTTAAGAAAAACTTGAGCAACCAAGTTGTCCTGACTATTATAAATATCCAAATTAACTTCAAATATCCTATGAAGGAAGATGCTATTTGAATCCAGAAAGGGATATTGTTGTGTTGTAAGAAAGATGAGCTGGTTGATTTTGAAAAACATGGAAAGACTTGAACTTATAAAAGAAGATGCTATCCACCTTCAGAGAAACAGATGATAGGAGGAAATAAACATAGTGCAGTCTTGCACATATGTGTATGAGTGGATATGCATGTGTGTGTGTGTGTGTGTGTGTGTGTGTGTGTGTGTAATCTCCACACTTAATTGTAGCCTTCTTTAAGATTGTGGGGGAGGGAGGGAGAAAAATAAAGTAAAAAGTACACTGCAGAAAACAAAAGAAAACCAACACAGAAGCTAAGAAAAGCTGGGCAACTTTGAAAACAATGTGTAGTATTTATTACATAGGCTTCCTTGAAATAGAAATTGATTGCTTTATATAGAATCCTCTATTATGGTCTGCTGCATGCATGGTGATGTTTTTTTCTTTTATCATTTTTTGTTTAAGTATAAATTTATAAAATTACCCAAAAAGGAATATTAAAAAATATTTTTCCATGTAATTAGAAAAAATAAAATACTATTAAGAGAAAAAAAATGAGCTATCCCCAAATGATAAATAGTCAAGGAATATAAATAGGCAGTTTTCAGAAGAAGAAATCAAGGCTATCTATAGCCACATGAAAAAAATGCTCTAAATCTTTATCAATTAGAGAAATACAAATTAAAACAACTCTGAGGTACCCACACACACCTATCAGAAGTGACGAATGTTGGGGGAGATGTGAAAAAATAAGTATACTAATGTACTTATGGAGGAGTTGGGAATTAGTCCAACCATTCTGGAGAGCTATATAGAAAAATGCCCAAAGGGCTATAAAACTGTGCATAGGAGGTAGAGGATGGTAGAGTAGAAGCAGGGATCTGCCTGAATTCTCCCCCCAAACTCCTCAGAATACCTATAAAAATGACTCTAAACAAATTCTAGAGCAGCAGAAGGCACAAAATGAGAGTGAAACAGATTTCTAACCCAAGACAATCTGGAAGGTCAACAGGAAGGGTCTATTACACCAGGCTCAGAGCAGAGTGCAGTGCAGCATAGGCTATGCTGCCACAGACAGAACTGGAGCAGATCTCAGGGTGCTGAATCACTGGTAACTGCAGCAGTTTCCTGACTTCTCAACCCACAATTGCCAAAGACAGCTTCAAAGGACAGTGGGAAAATTCTCTCACCTGGGTGAGAGAGGAATGTGTTCCAGTTCCAAACTCAGCCACAGGACAATGGCAGACACTGTTGCAGCTGTGGCTGCTTCTGGAGCTCTCAGCCTATAGACAGTGGAGGAATTGAGCAGCTGATCTGGGTCACAGGTCTGAGTGCTAGTTCTGGGACAAGGAGGAGCACTGCTATGGCAGAGTTGGTGATGGCTGTGGAGAGGGAATCCTACTTGCAGTTCCAGAGCATGAAAGAGTGCTGATGGTTGCTCACAGACAAGAGTGCAGGTCAAGAGAGGAGTCATTACCTCTCCTTTGATCATACCACTTTGGAGGAACTGAGAATTTACAGGTCCCTAGAGATAACTCTGAAAACAGCTGCACAAAATCCCTGAAATTTGGGGCAGTACAACCTCCACTTAACAAAGAGCTCAAAGGTCAAGCAATTGGCTGGGAAAATACCCAAAAAGAGGGAAAAAACATGACTATAGAAGGTTACTTTCTTGATGAAAATGTATTTTCTCACAATGAGGAAGATCAAAGCATACAACCTGAAGAATATCAGAGCACGCAAGAAGACAGCAAGGTCAAAGTTCCTGCATCCAAAGCCTCCAAGAAAAATATGAAATAGTCTCAGACCATGGAAGAGCTCAAAAAGAATTTTGAAAATCAAGTAAGAGAAGTAAAGCAAAAATTGAGAAGAAAAATGAGAGTGATGAAAGAAAATCATGAAAAATGAGTCAACTGCTTGCTGAAGGAGACCCCTCCAAAAATGCTGAGAAAATGACACCTTTAAAAATTGACTAACCTAAATAGAAAAAGAAGTTCAAAAAGCCAATGTGGAGACAATTGCTTTAAAAAGCAGAATTGGCCAAATGGAAAAGGAGGTTCAAAAGCTCACTGAAGAAAATAATTCCTTCAAAACTAGAATGGAGCAAATGGAAGCTAATAACTTTATAAGAAATTATAAAACAAAAACAAAAGAATGAAAAAAGCATCAGATAATGTAAAATATCTCATTGGGAAAAAAAACCAACTGACTTGGAAAATAGATCCAAGAGATAATTTCAAAATTATTGGTCGACCTGAAAACCACGATCAAAAGAGAGCCTAAACATCATCTTTCAAGAAATTATCCAGGAAATCTGCCCTCATATTCTAGACCTGGAGGATAAAATGGAAATGGAAAGAATCCACTGATCACCTACTGAAAGAGATCCCAAAAGGAAAACTTCTAGGAATATTGTACTCAAATTCCAGAGTTCCCAGGTCAAGGAGAAAATATTGTGAGCAGCCAGAAAGAAACAATTCAAGTATTGTAGAAACACAATCAGGATAACACAGGATTCAGCAGCTTCCACACTAAGGAACTTAGAATATGATATTCCAGAGGCCAAAAGGGCTAGAATTAAAACCAAGAATCACTACCTAGCAAAACTAAGTGTAATATTTCAGGAGAAAAAAAAATAGTATTTCAATGAAATACAGGACTTAGCATTCTTGCTGAAAAGACCAGAGCTGAATAGAAAATTTGACTTTCAAATACCAGAATCAAGAGAAGCATGAAAAGGTTAACAGGAAAGAGAAGCCATAAGGGAATCATTAAAGTTGAACTGTTTACATTCCTACATAAAAAGATGACATTTGTAACTCATGAGACCTTTCTCACTATTAGGGTAGTTGGAGGGATTATATACATATAGACAGAGGGCACAGGGTGAGTTGAATAGGAAGGGATGGTATCTAAAAAAATAAAATTAAGGGGTAAGAGAGGAAAAATTGGGAGAAGGAGAAAGGGAGAGATAGAATAGGGTAAATTATCTCACATAAAAGAGTCAAGAAAAAGCTTTTTCAATGGAGGGAAAGAGGGGGGAAGTGACAGGGAAAGAGTGAACCTTACTCTCATCAGATTTGGTTTAAGGAGGGAATAACATGCACACTCCATTTGGTATGAAAATCTATCTTATACTACAGCAAGGTAGGAGGGAAGGGGATAAGAGGGGGGTGGAAAGGATGATAACAGGGAGGGCAAGTGGAGGAGGGATAATCAGAAGTAAACACTTTTGAGGAGGGACAGGGTCAAAAGAGAGAATAGAATAAATGGGGGGCAGGATAGGATAGAGGGAAATATAGTTAGTCTTTCACAGCATGACTGTTATGGAAGTGCTTTGCATGACTATATATGTATAACCTTATATAAATTGCTTGCCTTCTCAGTGGGGATGGGTGGGGAGGGAGGAAGGGAGAGAAGTTGGAACTCACAGTTTTAAAAGCAAATGTTAAAAATTGTTCTTACATACATCTAGGAAATGACATACAGGCAATAGGGTATAGATATCTATCTCACCCTACAAGATAATAGAGAGGAAGGGGATGAGAGAAGGGAGAGATGTGACGAAGGGAGGGTAGATGGTGGGAAGAGGTGATTGAAATGAGTGATGTCTTAGGGGGAGAGATGCAGAGAAAATTTGGAGCTCAAAATCTTGTGGAAGTGACTGTTGAAAACTAAATATTAATTAATTTTTTAAAAATTCCAACATTAGTCATGTCCAAAAAAATGTATGTCTGTTTACATTTTAAGTTCACCAAATCTTTATCAGGTGGTGAGTGCTATATTTTCTTTACATTCTTTTGGAATGGTAGTTTATCATTGCATTGATCAGAGTTCTAAAGTCTTTCATAGTTGTTTTTCTCTATGACGTTTTTATTGTATAAATTGTTCTTTTTCTATTCACTTTGCATCAGTGTATAGAAGTCTTTGAAAGTTCCTCTAAAATAATCTATTTCATAATTTCTTAATCAACCACTTTATTTCTGATCTGTACCATGTACTATGTAATGTTCATTACCTAAATGCAGCTGAGAATTGCGATAGAGTAGAAAGAGCAATAGATAAGAAAGAGAAAGAAATTTCATATCTGTGATGTCTGTATACTCAGGCAAATTTCTTGGTTGGGGCCTCAGACAAATAGAAAGAGAATTATTAATTCAGTTTTACAACCTCCTAAAGCAAAGAAAGAAACTTAAACCTAGACCTTTTCTAAGCAACAAGGGAGCATCTTTGGCTAGGAGAGGCTATAATTTTAGCCTCAACTTTGACTCCTTTTTCTTTCTAATATGTTACCATGACAAATTTGAAAAGAAAAACCAAATCCTCCTGGGGCATGAAGAACAGCCAAAGGAGTACCTAAAGAAAAAAATAATGCCTTAAGGGATGGTCTGAGTAGTAAACTCAATCTTCACAAGGATGAAGGTATGAAGATAGTGTGACAAACCCTCTACTAGCTAAAAATATCACCATGCCACTATCACCACCACCATTACCACTGTAGTCTCATAAAACACAAATTTCAAAAATGAGGCTCAAAATGCCAAATTTTTTCTCTAGTGATCATCATACATATGCAAGAATATAGTCAATTTTCATGATATTTATCTTTAAAGAGAAACTAAGCTCATGGAAATAGACCAAAAATTATTATTTTTTATCTTTCTAAGGAATGAGAGGTCACTCAATAGGCAATAGGGACTTAAAGTCACATTATTATAATTAACTGACCAAGCCAACTCTTGCTCAATACACAAACTCATGAGTGATTTGTGGAGCAATTGGGACATTGTATATCTTTTCTGTTTTGTTTTAATTGTTTTTTATAAGTATTAATTTTGAAAAGCTCTTTCAAATCAACAGCTTATTCTAGGTAAGAGAGTAAAGCATGTGTAAAGCCTGCAATACAGATAGCTAGTCCAGTTCCTTGAGTCAATTCAAGCCATTCTCTGATGGAGTAAATAGTTCAGGAACAGATCCATTATAATCACAAATACAATCTAACTTCAGCTCCCAACTCATCCAATGGCACATTAACTTTGTTGGCAATGATTATCTTATTGTCCCTCCTAATACCTAAGGTCAGCAGTTTTCTCATTGCAATGACAATTTACAATTCTTCTATCCAAATTGCTGGTGAATGCTGGCATTCTTGAGTCAAAGAATTTATCGAAGTGATACTAGGACTCAATTGCAGCAATAATATGAGTGGACACTTTTCTCTTTTTAACTGATGGAGTCAACATATCATTCTCTACATGTATATTCACACTGTCACTGGAGATATTCTGGGACATCTCTTTTCATAACCAAAGAATTGGATGATCTTTTTCCATGCCTCTCATCAAGATAAGTTGAGAGCTAGAGTGAGTGTGAAGAGGCTGACTGACTTTTATCATCTTCTGGAGAAGATGCTGTATGATGAACTTGAATGAGTTCAGTTTATGGATAAGGTCCTTGACTCTTGCTTTTGCATCATCAAGCCTAGTAATCTTGATCATTTCTTATAAAGTTCATAAAATGACACAGTTTTGTTTTACATCAATCAGTGTTTTGATCATGTAAGCCCATCTTGTGCTTTACAGTGACTAAAGAGTTTTCCATTGGGATCTCAATTCTTGATTGTGCAATCTTCTCCATTACTATATGTCACACATGACTCGCCTGGATAAGTCTGAATACCAGCCCCTCAAAAATTAAAGAGCTCTATTTTGTTTACTTGAAGTGCATGTATCTATAAGGACAAAGTTCAAAAAGGATTGTTGTTTCTTTACATTTCATTTGAACATCCACAAGAATATCCAGACATATTAAGTATGCTCTCAAAATAGACATATCACTACTAACAAATCAATTTTTTAAATTCATTAGGTGTCACTTAACTGATCAAAAATAAACTTAGAATTAATTGTTGAGTCCCTGAGTAGACAAAACAAGTTCAACTGGAAAATATTTTTCATTGTCAAAATAAAACAAAATAGTGGTTATCTGTTCATGGTATCCATAGTCAATGGTAACATCAGTAGTTATTGAAACCATTTTTTCACTTGGTAAAGACACAATTTTCTATTCCGTAACTTTGTCACAAAGCACACAAATTAATTTGAATGAAAATTGGTGTCAGGAAATTTATTGTACATACTTTGACATCATAGGTTCATGTTTTTAGAGTATATTTACAAGATTTAGAAGTTAATCTTCCTCAAAACTATTAGCTCTTTCATTGTAACTCATTGTCTCCTATGTTTAGCATGAAATACAGAGTAATTTCATCTAGTTGCTCCACTGGACTTTAATTATGGCACACTCTTCCTATTTGGACAAATAAATCTACTTGCCTACAGACAACACATCAATAGGTTTCCCTTCATTAAAACTAAACCATGAAGAATAGTTCAATCAATTATATGTTTTTATTACATTTACCTGTTCGATTTCTGAATCCCTTATCAATAAAGCCTAATCGATGTGACCTTTGTTTGCTGCATTACTAGAGGAGAAAAAATGAGAACAAAAGCAGCATGCTTTGTCTTTTAATGAAATATATTATAATGCCCTCTACCTCTTCTACCAATCATTATTTTAAAAGCTTGTTTAAGAAAATAAATAAAATTTTTAAATGTATTCCCTATTTTATTCTAGCAAACAAGGACAAGCTGAATTTCTAGATAATTTATCTGGGTGTTCTCTCTCTTTTAAAAAAATATATCACAGACTGAGTCATCAGATGGAATATTTGATGATTGAATAGGAGCTACATTAACCTGAACTGAGACAAAAATCTATTTCTATTGGTCATTACTCCATTTATTGTACATGCTTGAACAGATAGTGGCATTATCACATTATAAATGCTTAATGAGAAGTCCGAGGTCTTCACACTATCAGAAGCATATTTATTATAATTTAGTTTATATGCCCTTTTTCTGATCTTAATGATGAATTGATCTATATTTTAAAATGAAAAAGGCAACATAAAATTGAATCAAAATGTAAAACCACAGGGTTGTTATGCTATTTCAGGATATAAAAAAAAATTACAAATAATACACTGGACTTTTCTTATATAGGTCAAAGACTTTTCTTAAATAAGTAATTTGAAGGGAAGGAGAAAGGAAATGGGTATGAGCATTTATACAGCTACCCAGCTAAGTACCAGGTACTATGTACGAATACTATGCGAAGTGCTCAAAAAATATTACTTCATTTCATAACCCTAGCAACTCTGAAGGTAATCACTATTTTTCCTCCCATTTTATAGTTGAGGAAAAGGGGGAAGACAGAGTTTAAGTGACTTGCCCCAGGATGACACAGTTACTGTCTGAGGCCAAATATGAACTTAGGTCTTCCTGATTCCAAGTCCAACAGTCCAACAATTATGCCAGCTGGGTGGGATGGGGAGATCAATACTAATGAGGTTTCATAAGAGAGAAGGTAAGCACTATGAATGAGCATGGGATTTCTATACATTTCTATATCATTTAAATGATGTGACTGAATAATACCAATTTCTACTTGAAAACCACATGAGTGTATCATGATTAAATTAAAACACAAAGTCATGTCTTCTTTTTTGACATGAGAATGTGTCTGGACACACTTGGCACATTCCACATACCTGCCCTCACTCGGGATCTCCGAATGAGATGACTTCTTATGTTCCTTTCTGCTATAACTATCTGTGATTCTAAGATTATTTCCAACTCTAAAGTCTTATAATATGAACAGGAGAAATTAAAGTCAAGTAATAGAAGAAGTACCACAATTCAGGCTGAAGAGGGGCAAGGACTTTAAAAAATGCTAGCGACACATGATGTGTCACCTCTTTCATCTGCCCTTGGTTTATAGATTCCGTGTGAGTTACCCTCCCAACCTGCTTCATGATATAAACAAATATCCTTATGCAGTACAATTCATTTTAGTAATTCATTAAGGTAGTTGTCTGGACATCAGTGCTATTTTCAGTGGTAAACTCATTGTGATCAGGGATAGGCTCTCCTTATAAGATAACTAACATGATACTGCTCCTACATAAGCAAACAGCAAGTGCTTTTTAGTATCAATGCTACCACTACTGAGCACTGACTTGCTGTACACCAGCTTAGGCACATCCATTCACTTTGTAAGATCATAAATTTAAAGATGAAAAGATTCTTAGGTGCTACCTGTTCCAATCCCTTCATTTTACCAATGAGGAAACTAAAGCCCAAAGAGGTTAACTGACTTGCCCAAGGTTACAGAGGAAGTAAGTGGCATGTCCAAACTCCCAGTCTACAATAAAAGAAACAGAGGCAGAACCCCAAACCAATAGCACTTTATTAAAGGGTCCATAGTCCCTTCTAATGATCTTCCTCATGATCTGGGATGCCCTCAGTCTCCAGGGCTTTATTTTATAGTACTCTATAGCCAGCAACATAGAAGAAGCAAAGTAAAATACAGTCTCATTTGTTGATGGACCTTGCTCTTGATCCCCCAGAAACGATGCATCAGCATGTGTGGTCACAGTATGGATAAGGCAAAGGTCATTTCTGCTTAGTGGTCATAAGATGGGCACCTTTTTATGTTGGGCAAGAAAGGGTAGTCTGGAGATACAAAAATAAGTTGGGGGACTTCTCATATCATATCAAGATATCCCACCCATGCTAGATTTGATCACAGTGATTAAACAAAAGAGGGCAGGGGTCCAGAGTACTCCTGTCCTCTCACCTACACTGGCCTGGATCTTCCAGGACCAAAGGGTGAAGATCCTCTAGTCAAGATTCTTGTGGTCAGGCAACTCAAATTTACAACAGGTCAGTAAACTTAGAGCCTGAATTTTAAAGTTGGGGGCCTATTATAAGACAGAATCTGTCTTATCTGTTATCTTAAATATAATATGTGTAAAATATGTAATTCTTATACTAAATATTAGCTGACCAGAATGACTGAATGTATATTAATAGATAAGATAACACTTCTAATCACTACCCTTATGAAATCACACCAAACTGAATAATACTGATAATACTGGAATTGGATATAATTGGAATAAAATACTGGTACAATAAATCATTCCTCTCAGTGGCTGAGCCAGAGGTCAAAACCAGGTCCTCTGATTCCAAATACAATGATCTTTTTTTACTGTGTTACCACAATGACAAGGAAGCAAGCTGAAGTAGACTATCTGGACATATCTTGGAAAACAAATTCTGCAGATATAGCTTATATTTTAACATTTCTCTGTACCTGCACAGAAGTCCCTGAACCTTGTATTCTAGGGCAGATAATTAAGGAAGTACGAGCCAAGCACAGGGGCTTTATCTAGATCCTTCTAATATCCTCTTACAACTAGGAGGGTCTACAACTATTTATAAGAACTCATTATATATGCCATTTTCTTACTGCTGTAGCGCAAAAGTTTTCCCTGTTTTACAGATGAGGAAACTGAGTAGGCTGCTTATCTATGACTACACAGTCAAAAGAGTAGTGGAGCCAAGATTCAAAGATATGGGCTCTAATTTCAAGCCTAGAGGTCTTTCTAATTAAATACCTATTAGATATCAGCGATTGGGAGATGCACATATAAGGAACAGCCCATCGACTCACTGAAAAGTACAAGAAAAATCTATTTTGTATGAAACATTTAAAAAGTAGCTTGGGAGATCCACAGATGATTTAGAGAAAGGGAAAAAAAAACTAGTCCTCAGCTAAAAGTGCTTGAAGAGAAATATAGAGAATTCTGAGAGGACCAGAGTGAAAGCATACCCCCTAGAGGCAAAAGCACAGATTGATTTTAAAGACGGCTGTAGTGAATGTTTTCCACAGCAGCTAATTCACTTGGGGTGGTTTTTAAGGCAGTTAGGTGGCACAGTGCATAGAGTGCTAGAACTGTAATTAGAAAAACCAGAGTTTAAATTCAACCTAAGACACTTATTAACTGTATGACCCTAAGCAAGTCACTTAATATCTATTCAAAAATATACAAAAATGTAAGTACTTAGCACAGTTCCAGATACAAAGTATGCCACATAAATGATTGTCCCCATCTACCCCCTACTCTTTTCAGGACTTGGAAGTTTTGCTAAGAAACCAAATCAAAGAACTATTTGGGGTTGTTGTATTTTGACTTTGTGCATCTTAGTTTCCCAGCCTAAGTTAGAAGTGGCTCACTACATATAAGGTTCCCATTTGAGCCACATCAGAAGCTGCTAAAACTATTGCCTGAAAATACTCAGAAAAGCCTCTTCCAGAAGATGAGCAGCTGGTCAGGGAAAGGTTATGTTTCTCGTTTGCATCATTGAGAGGCTGAGAGAAGGAGAACCTATTAAGTCTTGCAGTTCTCCAGCTTTCTTTGGCTAGGGAAAGAAAAACAGAGAAAATCCTGAAAACTCATGGAGGACAGATCCTGAACAACTTTGCAGACCCTAAGCATAAAGGGAACTACTTTTCACTGAAAGAAAGTCACACTGAGGCAGTGCCTCAGCACTCAATCACAGAAAGAGACCAGGGAAGGTCTGCTGGTGCCAGGTTTAAGGCTACTGTCATTTAAAGAGCTTCACACTGCTTTGGCAACCTGAGACTAGCAGAGAAGTAGCTTTGTCCAGAGCAGGAGCTCAGAGGATCGTAAGAGGGGCAGTCTTGCCCAGCAAGATCAGACTGGTCCCCAAAGAGAGGCCAGGTATACAGGCTTGTGGTTCAGAGCTACAAGTTGTCCTTGGTACACAAGTTTCCCTACTCACGTGCCTCATTGCTAGTTTTTTGTAAGTTTGTCTATTCCCTCACTATGTGAGGAGTGTAGTGAACATTTATGGGTAAGCTGTAATGTTTTGATTATTCCTGTTTTTTTCTATTTAGGTAAATATGATTACACTTGCTTTTGTCTCCTCATTTCATGTTTAAGACTTAATAGTGTCACTGATTTGTGTAAATGACAAGCATACTGGTAGCTCAGGAGCTACAAATGTGTGCAAAGAAGTGCATTTCCCCCTCGCCAGGGTTACTATTAGGACCCTGAGGGTGGGTTGTAGCAATATGGTAAGGATGGTCAGGCCTTACTCTGGGGAGAGAAAAGCAAAACAAAAGTCATGGGCTGTAAGATTAGGGTGTCCTTCACATTTGGAAGGTGCTTCTGGTGACTTTAACCAACCAGTATTTATTAGATACTGTAGTGTCATAGGAATCTACTAATAAGAGGAAAAAATGCATTTTTAAAAAGTTTCCCAGTATATATTCCTCTAGAAGTCAAATCAGTTTCTGTGATTCTGATTCTTTGAATACTTAAGTATTAGTAGTCGATTATTTTATTCTTTATTAAACATTACTAATGAGTAATCCAGATGTTGTATCTCTAAAGCACTGGTGCTTTGTAATGCAGATAGAGCCACAAAGACAATTCTTAGTAAAGAGAATAACCTGACCTAAGGGATAAAGATATTGAGGATATTTTACAAGTTACTATTGAAAATGTATGGAAATGTGAGATATTAACTAAGAGGAATGAGAGAAAGATAAACCCTTATCTACTTTCTGTAAATTACCTGAGAATGTGGATCCTTCTAAAATTCTTAGTATGGTAGGGATTTTAGAAAATTATCAGAACCTTGTTACCAAGCTTTCTATAAGAAGGAAAGGATACATCATAGATTTAAGGTAATTTTAATGAGAAAATATCTAAAGACATTGTTAAAATTAACTTACAATAAAAAGCACATAAAACAGCTACTGCTCCCTTTTTGGGGGAAGGACCCAGTGCTTCTGACGTTGTGGACTGCAGTGTCACCTTGGAACGTCCTTCATCACATGAGGTTTCCTCCCTCTGGAAGGCCAATCTGTTCCCATGGCCTTTTTACCCTAATACAGCCCTCTCTTCTGGCCGCTCCTTTCTCCCATTAGTGAGTTCCTCTCAGCACCTCCATTTTCAGGAGCTGAGACAGATCAATCTTAATTCCCTTCCCAGTTGGGCCTTCTGAATTTAGACCCCGTGCCCTGTGCTTGATGCTCTCCCCCTCTGGAGGACCTTCCCGCTCTGCTCTTCGGTTCCTTTCGTGTGTGCGTGAGGTCTTTCTCTAAATTAATGTAAGGGGAGGACGGGCAGGAAGCAGAACAGAAGGCAGCAGAGAGAGCGGAGCTGGGAGTCCGCCCAGCAGCGCGTGTTCCGAGGTCTCCACCAGCCCCTGGCCGCAGCAGCAGCAGAGCCAGACCGTCAATGGCCAGTTGGAATGCTACATCGACGACCTCGTGGCGGACGGGACCTGCCAGGACGCGGCCACAGTCTGCTGTAAGGATTCGCCCTCGGTCTGGGCCGCCGTTCCTGGGAAAACCTTCGCCAATATCACGCCCCTGAAGTAGCTGTGTTAACTGGCAAAGACCGTTCAGCTTTCTTCGTAAACCGGCTGACACTTGGGGCCAGAAATGTTCGCTGATCAGGGATTCGCTGCTGCTAGATGGAGAGTACACCATGGACCTTCGTACACAGAGCCCGGCGGGTGCTCCCACCTTCAACCTCGCTGTTACCATGACTGCCAAGACGCTACTCTTGCTGATGGGGAAGGAAGGTATCCACGGGGGAATGATCAACAAAAAGTGTTAGAAATGACTTCCCACCTTCGACGCTCTCAATACTGACCCGCTCCTTCTTTCCCAGGCTTCTGCACCATTTCCCTCACCGTTGTTTTTGGGGGGGCGGGGCCATTCCCCCACCCACTTGTTGCTGCCAAAATTACACCAGGGGCCTAGGGGACAGGTTGGATGGACAGGTGCCCCCCTCCTTTCCTTTTGAACTTCCTTCCTGCGTGTAGTTGGGTAGATTTTTTTTTAATTTTGTTGGGTTTTATTTTTCTGGAAATTTATACTGGAATATGAATAAAAGATTCTACTAATAAAAAAATAAAATAAAATAATGTAAGCACTTTGAGAACAGGAATTGTCTAGGGGGTGGAGGGCTTGTATTTGCATCTCCACTGCTTAGTATAGTTCCTGGTACATAGAAAGCCCTTAGTAAATACTTCTTGCCTTGCCTACAGATGTTAAAATGCTTCTCATACTTTAAAGCATATTGATACATCACAGCGGAACCACAAACCTTCCTTGAGAAAAGTCCTCACTTAGGCCTGCTAAACGCTGTAAAATCTGAAATCATCTGACAATCTGGTAAAGATACTTACAGAAAATAGAAAGGTGATAGTGATGGTGGCGGTGGTGACAGTGGTGGTGACAGCGGTGGCAGAGGCCACTGCTGCTGCAATGGTGTTGGTGGGACACCTGGAAGGCATTTACCAATTTCATTCTACCTCCTATTTGGCAAAAGAAAAAAAAGAAGGAAAGATTCTTTGAGTTCATAATTTAAGTGGAGAGTCAACTACAGAAATCAATAGCAAAAAGAATGGTAGAATCAGCAAAAGCAAATGTCATTAGGCTAGAACAGATGTGCTAAAGTATAGTATACTTCAGAAATCTTTAAGGCATGCCTAATTGGTTTTTACTATAAAAAAAAAAGCTGCCAATGTTGATGGACTACTAGAAATAGTAAACTAGATTGAATGTTATTTCCAAACAACAGAAAATGGTGAAAATTCAGAATATAGACTATAAAGACTATAAAGCTTCTGCAAGGTAACACATCTGATTGCTCAGAATCAGGAGCTACAATTGACCAAACCTCTGATGTTAAATGGAAGAGTCAGCAGCCCTATTCCAGTGTAGTAGCCAAGGAGCTGAAGCAGGGATCCAGACCACGTGAGGCAAGTTCACTACTAGCAAATAGCAAAAGTTTATTTCCTTATTACTGTAGCTTAGGATATATGAGTGATTTGTGTATCAGCAAGAGGAATATAATCTGGTCTTTTTGAGTGTGTATGCAGAAATCAGCATCAGAAATGTAGACGAAGCCAAGGATGGAGACTATCTCAGGCTACAAGGATGATCAGTTGAATAGTGGCACAGGCTGTATCCTAATCCATCTCACCTGGATTCATCAGCTCTCTCACCCTTTCTCTGAAGTGTCAGTGACAACTGGAAAGGTAAATGTACTGCTGTCTTAAACAATAAATCAGAAATAAACATTATATTCCAGTCTTTTTACTGGGGAAATTCAACTATATCTTATGTAAAGATTGGTACTTTGTGGACTAAGTGACAAAAGAAAAGAAAATCCTCTCCTTATTAGGTTACCTTAAAGTGAGTTCACGAGAAAGAATTACATATGCTAGCTCCGAACCCACAGCCCATGGATTTAATGTAAGAAGAGCTCCCCACAAGTTCTGGATCACTGCAGGGTGTGCAGAAACACAATGGAAGAGAGTTCCATTCCAGAGAGCCCTGGAGAGCTGTCCCCAGGGTCCGTCGCGCCCCAGAAAGCAGACCCCACCCCAGCGCTACCCTGGCCCGGCGGCCCTAAAGGAGCTGATCTGAGCAGGCTTCAGGGACTGAACCTCTGGCGGCTGGGAAGGTCCCTCCACCCACAGACACTACAGGTCAATGAGAGACACATCTGGGCTGGCCGAGAGGGGAGCAGGGTGTCTCCGTGGCATGGGCCCCCTCGGGAGGAAGTGGCGGAGGCAGAGGCAGGGGCGGGAAGCGGTGGAGGCAGCAGGCAGCGGCAGCCCCTGGGACTCCCCGAGCAGCAGGCAGGATCTTCATTACTGAAGGTCTCTGCATAAACCACCTGAAGGAGCTGAGACTGGGAAGTGGCCCTTCTCTCACCTGCTCCATTCATGAAGGTCTCTGCATAAAGCCCCTGAGGGAACTGAGCCTGGGAGGCGGCCCTGCCCCCACCCCAGCACCAGAACTAAAGCTCACATTGAATAGCAGCCGCGCCTGCCCCTGAAAGCCCATTTGAATCTCAGACTACAAGCACTAGCTGGGCGGATCTAGGCAGGGGTGGACAGGAATCTCAGAAGTCAAGTAACTGGCTGCAAAAATGCCCAGAAAAGGGAAGAAAAATAAGACTATACAGAGCTTCTTTGAGCAGGTGCAAATGTTCCCGCCATTCAGATCTGATGACGAGGAAATATTCTTGCCATCAGGGAAAGATGTGAAGGGCGGGGCCTCAGTACCCCAGACATCCCAGGGGGATGTCAGGTGGGCTCAGGCCTTGGAAGAGCTCAAAAAAGATTTTGAAAAGCAAGTTAGACAGGTGGAGGAAAAACTGGGAAGAGAAATGAGAGAGATGCAAGAAAAGTATGAAAAATGGGTCAATACCTTGGTAAAGGAGACCCAAAAAAATGCTGAAGAAAATAACACCTTGAAAAATAGGCTCACTCAATTGGCAAAAGAGGTTCAAAAAGCCAATGAGGAGAAGAATGCTTTCAAAAGCAGAATTAGCCAAATGGAAAAAGAGGTTCAAAAGCTCACTGAAGATAATAGTTCTCTCAAAATTAGAATGGAACAGATGGAGTCTAATGACTTTATGAGAAACCAAGAAATCACCAAACAAAACCAAAAGATGAAAAAATGGAAGAGAATGTGAAATATCTCATAGGAAAAACAACTGACCTGGAAAATAGATCCAGGAGAGACAATTTAAAAATTATGGGACTACCTGAAAGTCATGATCAAAAAAAGAGCCTAGATATCATCTTCCATGAAATTATCAAGGAAAATTGCCCTGACATTCTACAACCAGAGGGCAAAATAAGTATTGAAAGAATCCATCGATCACCACCTGAAAGAGATCCAAAAAGAGAAACTCCTAGGAACATTGTGGCCAAATTCCAGAACTCCCAGATCAAGGAGAAAATCTTGCAAGCAGCTAGAAACAATTCCAGCATTGTGGAAATAAAATCAGGATAACTCAAGATCTAGCAGCTTCTACTTTAAGGGATCAAAGGGCATGGAATAGGATATTCCAGAAGTCAAAGGAACTAGGACTCAAACCAAGAATCACCTACCCAGCTAAACTGAGTATAATACTTCAGGGGAAAATATGGTCTTTCAATGAAACAGAGGACTTTCAAGCATTCTTGATGAAAAGACCAGAGCTGAAAAGAAAATTTGACTTTCAAACACAAGAATGAGAAGAAGCATGAAAAAGTAAACAGCAAAGAGAAGTCATAAGGGACTTACCATAAGTGAACTGTTTACATTTCTACATGGAAAGACAATATTTGTAACTCTTAAAACTTTTCAGTATCTGGGTAGTTGGTGGGATCACACACACATACACACACACACGTACACATGTGCATGCACACACACATACACACATGCACGCACATACAGAGACAGAGAGCACAGAGTGAATTGAATAGGATGGAACCATATTTTAAAAGAAATTAAGGTAAATGGTGAGAGAGAAAGGTAGGGGGAGGAAAGACGGTGAATTGGAATGGGATAAATTATATGTCATTTAAGAGGCAAGCAGGAGACTTTTTAGTGGAGGGAAAAAGAGGAGAGCTGAGGGGAAAAAAAACCAAGAAGTTTACCCTCATCACATTTGACTAAAGGAAGGAATAAAATGCACACTCATTTTGGTATGAAAACCTATCTTACAGTACAGGAAAGTGGGGGAGGAGATAAGCAAGGGGGGGGATGATGGAAGGGAGGGCAATGGGAGGAGGGAGCAATTTGAAGTCAACACTTGGGGAGGGACAGGATCAAAAGACAGAAGAGAAACAAGGAGGGGCAGGATAGGATGGAGGGTAATTCAGTTAGTCTTACACAACACGACTATTATGGAAGTCATTTGCAAAACTACACAGATAGGGCCTATATTGAATTGCCTGTCTTCCCAAAGGGAATGGGTGGGGAGGGAGGGATGGGGAGAATTTGGAACCCAAGTTTTAGGAACAGCTGTTTAGTATTGTTTTTGCTACTAGGAAATAAGACATACAGTTAATGAGGAAAAGAAAGTCATCTGGCCCTACAGGACAAAAGAGAAGATGGGGACAAGAGAAGGGAGGGATGACAGAAGAGAGGGCAGATGGAGATAGGGAAAATTAGATTGCTCGGTGTATTGGGGTGGGGGAGGGGATAAAAGGGGAGAAAATTTGGAACCCAAAATTTTGTGAAAATGAATGTAAAAAGTTAAATTAATTAATTAATTTAAAAAATAAAAAATAAAGTGAGTTCACTAAATGAGTGATTCAGAAGCAGAGAACATCTCTAGTGTGTTCGTCTTAATTGAAGTCAACTCTAGTTTACTTAAAAAAAAAACCAAAACTATATACAAAGGTATAGTGTTCAATAAACCCAAAGATCCTAGTCACTGAGGGAAAAACTCATTATCTGACAAAAATTGCTGGGAAAATTGAACAGAAGTCTGGCAGAAATTAGGTTTAGACCAACACCATATCACATACTAAGAAAAATTCCTAATGAATATGTGACTGAGATATAAAAGGTCACATCATAAACAAATTAGAGATTCCAGGAAGAAATTATCTTTAGACCTATAGAAAGGGGAAGAATTAATAACTAAAAAAAGTAAAGAATCATACAAGATAAAATGGACAATTTTGATTATAGAAAATTAGAAAGGTTTTGCACAAACAACTAATGCTGTTAAAAACATAGAGGAAACAAGTAAGTGGGGGGGGGAGGCAGAAAATCTTTGCAGCAAAATGAATCTGTTAAAGGTCTTATATCCAAGATATATAAGGAAATATTTCAAGTTTATAAGACTATGAACCATTACCCAAGAGATAAGTGGTCAAAGGATATGGAACAGGCAGTTTTCAAAGGAAGAAATTTAAGCTATCTACAACCACATATAAAAAAGCTCTAAATCACTAATAATTAGAGAAATTCAAATTAAAGCAATTTTGAGGTTTTTCTCACACTCATAAATCTGGCAAAGAAAAAAATAAAAAATAACAAATGTTGGAGGGACTGTGGAAAAACAGGTGTACTGGTGGCTCAGTCATTCTGGAAAGTAATTTGGAACCATACCCAAAAAGTTACTGTACTGTGCATACCCTTTGATCCAGATATATCATAACTACAGCTATTCAGCAAAGATATAAAAGAAAAAGGATCTATATCTTCAAAAATATAGCAACATTTTAATAAGAGCTAAAAATTGGAAACTAAGAGGGCATTGGAATTGGAAACTAAGAGGAAATAGCTAAATAAATTGTGGCATATGAATGTAATGGAATATTAGTGTGCCATAAGAAATGATGAAATGAACAGTTTCAAAGGAAAACTAGGAAGAATTCCATGAACTGATACAGAGAGAAGTGAACAAAACCAGAAAAATCTGTACCGTGATAACATTATAGAGAAAAAAATTTAAATATTTTAGAATTCTGATCAACACAAGATTAAACCATAGGTTCAAGAGTATTAATATAATCTTCTAATCTGAATTTAGGGAGGTAGGTGGCACAGTGGATAGAGTGCTGGGCCTGGAGTCAGGAAGACTCATCTTCCTGAGTTCAAATTCAGCTCCAACACTTAGCAGCTGTGTGACCCTGGGCAAGTCATTTAACTCTGCCTCAGTTTCCTCATTTACAAAATGAGCTGGAGGATGAAATGACAAACCACTCTAGTGATTTTGCCAAAGGAAAAAAAAACCCAAATGGGATCACAAAGAGTCACATATGACTGAAATGACACAATTACAATAACAAAATCTGGACTCAAGTTTCTCCCCTCTCCAATACATCCAGGTGTAAGATAGCTCTGACCATGCTACTGCTCTGTCCACAGAGTTCCAGAGGATCCCTATTACTTCCAGAATAAAATGTCAAACTTTTCCATTTGGCATTTAAATCTCTTCATAGCCTAACCTCATCATACCTTTCACCTCTTTTTATACCTTGTTCCCCCCACCCCATTCATGTTCCAATCAAGCTATATTGACCTACTCGCAGTTTCTTGAACATAGCACTCAATCTCCAATTTCCATGCCTTTGAATTGGCTGTCCCCCATACCTGGAATGCTCTGCCCCCTCATCCCTACTTTTTAGTTTTCCCTGGTTTCATTTAAGACTTGGCTCAAATCCTACCTTCTGCAAGATGTCTTTCCAAGGTCCTCCTAGATATCATTGTCTATCCTTTCATATTCCCTTCATACATTTTGTATGATAGTCGATATATTGTATGTACCTTGATATTTGCATGTAGTCTCTACTATACAAGACAGTTCCAAAAGACTCATGACAGAAAATGCTATCCACTTTGAAAGAACTATGGAGTCTGAATGCATATCAAAGCATATTGTTTTTACTTTTTTTGTTTTTTGTGACTTTTCCTTTTTGTTCTGTTTCTTCTTTCACAACATGACTCATGTGGAAATATGTTTCCATGATTGCACATATATAACTTATATCAGATTGATTTGCATCTTGGGGAGGGGGAAGAAAGGGAAGAAGGAAGAAAAATTTGGAACTCAAAATCCTATAAAAATGAATGTTGAAAATTATCTTTACATGTAATTGGAAATGCAAAAAGAAAAAGAAAATAATGGAGATAACAGAGGTACCTACAGTCAGCATGTCTTAATTTAGGGATAAGCTCAAAGAGACTTATTGTCTAGCCACATCCTCAGTTCAGAAAAAGAAACAATATAAATATATGACTTACAATGCACTAGTAATATATCAAGATCTTCATAATAGTGAGAGAACCCAGATAAATAAACTGGATGTTCAGAGAATGCTCAAGATAGCAAGTCAATGGAAAGCTACATGACAGAGAGATGGGGCAATTTATTAATCTACAAAATAACTCCAGAGAATGGTCAGGGTCCTATAAAATGAATGCACCACAACCACTTCCTACCTCTTAGGGAATTAATCAACTTTTCTAATAAACCACCAAACTGCAATGATGTTAAGTGGATTTGGAGGTGGGGAAAGCCCTTCTCATTTGAAAAAAAAATAATAAAACCCTGACTGAACTAGATAATAATTCAAAAAAACATAATACAGATGCAGATGAAATGATGTATTGTTGCCAACCACAACAAAATCAGAGAACTCAAACAAGTGCATCGCCATAGGAAAATGCCAGTTCAATGATGAGAGAGAGGGATAAGTCCCAGAAGCAACCTCGTATATAATATGTAGAACTGCACATTCTCTACACGTTTTATACCATTTGTTGTTGTTTCTGATTTTTTCTTTGCTTTTTATAAAGTGTTGATATATATAGTTTATGTAATTTCATCATATATTACTTATATATTTTGGGTAATAGGTATTCTTGCTGCATTCCCCTATATCTGAATGATACATATGAGTTATAATTCGTTTGCTTATGGGCTACATAATAGTGTGCAAAGAGAAATATTGTCATGGATGAGAATGGTTATTTTGACTATAATTATATTTATGTACACATATATTGTTATGGATGAGAAAATGTTCCCCTTTATTGAACTAGTGTAAAATATGTTTGCTGTGTAAAAGGTTTAAAAATACAAATGTTTTAAAATTATTGGTTATAGGGGCGGAGCCAAGATGGCGGAGTAGGACGACGCACGTTTACGAGCTCCAACCCATGGCCCATAGAATTAATGTAAAAAGAGACCCCCCATAACTTCTGAACCACTGAAAGGGGTACAGAAACAGAGTGGAAGAGATTTCTGTGCCAGAGAGCCCTGGAGAGCCGTCCCCAGGGTCTGTTGCACCCCGGAAAGCGGACCCCACCCCAGCGCTGCCCTGGCCACGGCCCCAGAGAAGCTGACCCGAGCAGGCTTCAGGAATGGAAGCTCCGGCAGCTGGGAAAGTCCCTCTGCCCACAGAAGCTACAGGTCAGTGAGAGAGATGGCTGGCTGGCTGAGGGGAGTGGGGTGTGTCCGTGACTCGGGCCCCCTCGGGAGGAAGCAGCGGCGGCAGAGACGGGGGCAGGAAGCGGTGGAGGCAGAGGCATGGGCGGCAGCGGAGGCAGCAGCTGCTGCGGCCCCCTGGCACTCCCCCAGCAGCAGGCAGGATCTTCATTACAGAAAGTCTCTGCATAAAAAACCTGAGGGAGCTGAGCCTGGGAGATGGCCCTGCCCCACCCTGCTCCACTACTGAAGGCCTCTGCATAAAGCCCCTGAGGGAACTGAGCCTGGGAGGCGCCCCCCCCCCACTCGCTCCATTCCTGAAAGTCTCTGCATAAAGCCCCTGAGGGAGCTGAGCCTGGGAGGCAGCCCTGCCCCGACCCCAGCACCAGAACTAAAGCTACATTGATTAGCAGCTGGGTGGGTGGCGCGGAAAGCCCATTTGAATCTCAGACCCCAAGCACTAGCTGGGCGGATCTAGGCAGGGGCGGACAGGAATCTCAGAAGTCAAGTAACTGGCTGGCATAATGCCTAGAAAAGGGAAGAAAAATAAGACTATAGAGAGTTTTTTCCAACAAATGCAAATGATCCCGACATTCGGATCTGATGACGAGGAAATATTCTTGCCATCAGGGAAAGACATGGAGGGCGGGGCCTCGGTACCCCAGACACCCCAGGGGGATGTCAGGTGGGCTCAGGCCTTGGAAGAGCTCAAAAAGGATTTTGAAAAGCAAGTTAGACAGGTGGAGGAAAAACTGGGAAGAGAAATGAGAGAGATGCAAGAAAAGTATGAAAAACGGGTCAATACCTTGGTTAAGGAGACCCAAAAAAATGCTGAAGAAAATAACACCTTGAAGAATAGGCTCACTCAATTGGCAAAAGAGGTTCAAAAACCCAATGAAGAGAAGAATGCTTTCAAAAGCAGAATGAGCCAAATATATATATATATATCCTTTGCTATCTTGACTTTTAATTTATAGGAACTACAAATGTTCACTAGAGCAGGGATGTTACAGTGCTGCCTTTTTCTTTGTGGATGTTTTATTTATGGCAAGAGACAGGAAAAAAAGATTTTGTGAAACACAAAGAAAAGCACCTTCAGAGAAATAGATTATTCCAAGAACCTGAGAGAAAAGCTGCCCTCCCAGGCAAAAGTGTTTGAGGAGAAAAATGAGGAGTGCCATAAGGACTAGAATGAAAACATGCCCCTTCAAGGCAGAAAAACAAATTGGTTGTAAAGATGGCTACAGCAGCTAATTTACATAGGACTGTTTTTGGTACTTGGAAGTACTGGGAAATCTGGGAAACTCTGAGTTAAAGAATTGTTTGGAGACTATGGAACTGTTGTATTTGATTATTATTTAATGGCCCCTATTCCCAAGGAATTTGTGAATTGGTGAGGGGAACAGGGAAGATAAGGCAAGCACACAAATGCCATGGTATAAAGTGGAACTTGGCTGGTACATATAAGAGGTGTGAACAAAGTAATAGAAGACATGAGGTGATGGAGATCACATCCAATTGGGGGGATAAGAGCAGACTTTTTTTAAAACCTGGCATTTGAAAGATGAATGAATAAGATTTCACCAGGTAATGTTGGAAAGGGAGTATATCTAAAAGATATAAGGACAATGTGAGAATTCATGGAATGGAAAATAACAGGATTAGTTCTGAGAACACTGAGTAATCTCTAGTTTGTCAGGGTTGTGGACTACATAAAATGAAATAGTATGAAATAAATTTGGAAAGGTGCATTGAGTCTCATTTTGGACATCCTTGGAAGATAAATGAAGGATGATGGATTTTATTCCAGAAATAAAAGAGGATCAACAGAGTTGGAGATAAATGATAAGATGGGAAAACTGCAACAAGGTACCTTTAATGAGTTTGTCACCAAACCCCAATGAACTATACCCCAAAGTTCTTAGCTACAGTAAGCAAATGAAGAAAGGAAAATTTAGGTTTGATATAAGGGGGAAAGAATTCCTAACAGTGAGAACTATCCAAAAATGAAACCAGTTGCCTTGAGAGGTAATGAATTTCCCTTCATTAGAGGCCTTCAGGTGGAAGTCGAATGACCAGTTATCAGAAATATTATGGAGGAGATACCTGATTGGACTTGGGTTAGACTGAAAATTAACTTTCAACTCTGTGCTTCTGTGGCTCATTAACTTATATAATGGGAAGTCACTAGAGGTTTTTGAGCAGTGGGTTGATATGATATACATTGTGCATTAGGAAGATTACTCTTTCAGGGATATGAAAGATGGATTAGAATAGAGAGAGACTAGAGACAAAGAGATGGTTTAGGAGACTGTTATGAAAGTCCAATATGGAGATGAGGGGATTAACTAAGATGGTGGCAGTTGTGGGAAGGAAGAAATAGATGTAAAAGGTATAATTAACAGGACTTGGAAATTAAATGCATATGAGATGAGAGAGGGGTAATAGAGATGGAGGACTCAAAAATGACTTCAGTTGAACCTGGATGAATGGGAGAATAATGGTATCATTTATAGAAACCAAGATATTAACTTAAAGAGTTGGTTTTAGACATTTTGAATTTGAGGTACTAGAAGGACACCCAGGTAGAAATGACCTCCTGACAGTAGTATACAGGATTGGAATTTGGAGAAAAAGTTGAGGCTGTGGACAGACTTCTGAGAGTCATGTAAATAGAGATCATACATCCCTTCTTCTCAGATTGACCTTCAACTACCCTGACCCTCCAAATGTGGTTAGCACCAAGGACAGGGTTTGGTTTTGCTATTTACTAACCTTGTTCTTTTCTGTCTGCAGCTCATAGCATTCCAACAATGGGATTGAGAAGTGAAATCAGGTAACTTACCAGTTGCATTGTGGTATTTCTGAAAAGAAAAAAACAAATTTATTTAGTTAGTTAAGATGCCAAACAATTTTACATTTTATTCAAAGAGAAAAAGATAGTCATACAGTGCCATTCATTTAACTGAATAACACAAAAACCTATATCTTAATGCATACACCCTTTAATATACTACATAGAAATGAATATGGGCACAAGAAAATTATATATTTCTCTACCTGTTATAGGTTTTCTG
Source organism: Bettongia penicillata ogilbyi (assembly GCA_023548195.1). Classification (NCBI taxonomy): domain Eukaryota; kingdom Metazoa; phylum Chordata; class Mammalia; order Diprotodontia; family Potoroidae; genus Bettongia; species Bettongia penicillata. The sequence continues at coordinate 1,787,847 of JAJHZJ010000044.1, read as the reverse complement.
AAGATTAAACATTACAATTTGTTGTAATGGTGAAGTAAAATTTATCTCAATATGCTTAAGAGTAATGAGGTTGAGCTGCACTCTGGATATGTTTTTTATATGTCAACCAATGAGCATCTATTAAACACATACTATGTGCCAAGCACTGTGCTAAGCAATGGGGATACAAAGAAAAGCAAAAGATAGTCCTTGCTTTCAAGGAGTTCACATTGTAAGAGAAGCAAAAACACCTATGTACAAACAAGATAAATACAAGATAATCTGGAGATAATCAACAGAGAGAAACCATTAGAATTGAGGATCCAGAAAGTTAAAGGTGAAATTTTAGCTGAGACTTGAAGGACATCAGGGAGGGAAGGAGATGGTGATGGGGTAACAAGGGGAAAAAAATGAGAACAGGCATTGATTAAGCCCCTATGATGTGCTGGACACTGTACTAAGGGCTTCTAAATATTACCTTATTTGATTTGAGATGAGGAGGGAAAGAATTCTATGCACCAGTGAAAATACCTTGAGTTGACATATGGAGTGTTCTGTGTGAACAACTGAAGAGGTCAGTGTCATAAGAGTATCTGCTTACATTTAAAAATACATCTATGGCTTCTTTACCTGGAATTCTCTCCCTCTCCATTTTCATCTCTTGGCCTCCCTGGTTTCCTTAAAGTCTCAGCTAAAATGCTACCTTTAACAAGAATCCTTCCTTCTATTACCTTCAATTTATCCTATATAGAGTTTGCACATGGCTTTTTGCATGTTTTCTTCCCTACTAGACTGTGAGCTTCTTGAGAACAGGGTCTATCTTTTGCCTTTCTATGTGCCCCCAGGGCTTCTTAGTACAGTGTCTGGCTCATAATAGGTGCTTAATACATGTTTATTGACAGAATGACATACCTTTTTGGGGGCAGTAAGGGTCAAGCAGTAGAGGGGCAAAGTGCTCCCAACTCTGTCCCCACCACAGAGAACAGAGAGTTGAGGGAGAGAAGACTACATTATAAACATATATAACAGCTTCAGCCTAATTTATTCAATGCCAAAAGGAATAAGAAGTAGGGAAAAATTTACCTTTATCATCACCATTTACTACAAAAGTTTAACTGATATAAAGTAGTTACTACAATAAGGAGGTGAAGCATCCAGACATCATGCATGTGATCTTTGTAGCGAAGCAGAATAGGATTACAACACTGGTTTAGATCAGAAACCTATTTGTAAAACATTGCAGAGGATGACTTAAGATGATAAGTAGTACTGTTCCATAAAATAGCAAAGAGCAGTGGAGACCAAAAAAAAAAAAGGTTATAGAAATCTTGGCATGAGAAAAAGTCATAGCATCCCAATAACATTCAAGATTAGGCTAGCAGAAGGCAACAGAGAGAAAACAGAACTGATGATCAAATCTGTAATGACATTGTCACCATCAGTGACAGCAGAACCACCACATTTGGACTATGACTTAATAGTCCCCAACATGTCAAATGCCTCTCTTCTAAACACTCTTCAGTCTAGCTTCTGATTTCATCAACCAAAACTGCTCTCTCCAGTCACCGGTGATCTCTTAATTGCAGGATCCAATGGTCCATTCTTGGTTCTCATCCTTCTTGATCTTTCTGCAGCTTTTCACACTGTTAATCAGTCTCTTCTCCTTGATATTCCCTCCTCTCTAGGTTTTCATGACACCGCTCTCCCCTGATTTCCTCTTCCTTGTCTGACTGCTCTTTCTCAGTCTTTGATGGATACACATCCAAGTCATATCTCTTAACCATAGGTATTTCCCAGGCATTTCCCTCAAGACTTTATACTAGGCTCTTTCTAGCAAGTCCAGAGCCAGGCCGCGAGCGATGGGTCGAGTGATCCGTGGTCAGAGGAAGGGTGCGGGCTCCGTCTTCCGCGCTCACGTGAAGCACAGGAAAGGGGCGACCAAGCTCCGGGCTGCCGGCTTCGCCGAGAGGCACGGCTACACTAAGGGCATCGTAAAGGACATAATCCATGATCCAGGCCGAGGGGCCCCTCTTGCAAAAGTAGCTTTCCGGGATCCTTATCGATTTAAAAAGAGGACAGAGTTGCTCATTGCTGCTGAAGGCATCCATACTGGCCAGTTTGTGTACTGTGGTAAGAAAGCTCAGCTCAACATTGGCGATGTCCTCCCAGTTGGCACTATGCCTGAAGGGACCATAGTGTGCTGTCTTGAAGAAAAGCTTAGGGATCGGGGTAAGCTTGCCCGTGCATCTGGAAACTATGCCACAGTGATTTCCCATAACCCTGAAACCAAGAAAACACAGGTGAAGTTACCTTCAGGCTCTAAGAAAGTGATCTCCTCTGCAAACAGAGCTGTGGTTGGTGTTGTTGCTGGAGGAGGTCGTATTGATAAACCCATCCTTAAGGCAGATCGTGCCTACCACAAATAATAAAGCCAAGAGAAACTGCTGGCCTCGTGTCCGGGGTGTGGCCATGAATCCTGTGGAACATCCCTTCGGAGGAGGTAATCACCAGCATATTGGAAAACCATCCACCATTCGAAGAGATGCCCCAGCTGGACGAAAGGTCGGTCTCATCGCTGCCCGGCGTACTGGTCGACTCCGGGGTACCAAGACTGTACAGGAGGAGAACTAAAGTACAGCAACCAGACAATAAAAATTATTTTGGAAATTGTAAAAAAAAAAAAAAAAAGACTTTATACTAGAACATATTCTCTTCTCCCTCTATACTATCTGACTTGATGATCTCATCAGCTCCTATGGATTCAGTTATCCAATTTCTCTGCAGATGATTCTCAGATCTATTTATCTAGACCTATTCTCTCTCCATTCTCACATATCCAACTGCCTACTGGACATCTCAAATTTGATATTGCACAAACATCTTTACTTCAAACTGTCCAAAGCTGAATTTATTATCTTTCCTTTTAAACTCTCCACTCTTCCTAACTTCCCTGTTACTGTCAAAGGCGCCACTATCCTCCCACTCCCCCAGGCTCATAACCTTGCTACCACTCTTGACTCCCTATTCTTACTCACTGCCCCTTCCCCAGTTAAACACAACTTATTGCCATGCCCTGATATGTCTACTCTTACAACATGGCTTACAAATACCTTATCTCTTCTAACACATCTACTTCCCTGATGCAGAACTTCATCACCTCATGTCTATATTACAGCAATTGCTGCTGGTTTCTCTTTTTGCCATAAGTCCATCTTCAGTTCATCCTTTATTCAGCTACCAAAATGTTATTCTTAAAGCATAGACCTGAAAATGCCACTCCCCTACTTAGTAAATTCCAGTAGCTCCGTATTACCATAAGGATCAGATCTAAAATCCTATTTTGGGCATTTAAAATCCTTTACAATCTGGTCTTCCCAACATTGCCATTTTTCTTATACTTTATTCCTTTCCAGATATTCTATAAGTCAGTGAAAATGGACTTCTTATTATCACCTAAGACATTCCATTTTCTGACTCCATGCATTTTTACTCCGTCTCCCATGCCTGAAATACTCTCCTTCCTCATCTCTGCCTTTTGGCTTTCCTATAAGCTCAAATCCTATCTTCTTCAAGAGGTCTTTTCTAGTCCCCCTCATGAGCCTTCTCTCTGAGATTGCCTCCAATTTACCCTGTATATATCTTAGGTATATGGTTGTTTGTATAATGTCTTCCTCATTAGAATATGAGCTCCTTGCAAGTAGAGGCAATTTTTGCCTTCTTCAGATATAGAAAGGTAAATATTTAATAAACGCTTATTGACTTCACTTGTTAAAGTAGAAATGGAACTTTAATAAGACAAAGTTTGGGAAGAACAGCTAAACCAGATCAAAGACACACAAAGGAAATGCATGCTGGAGATGACAATCTTGAAAACATTAAAAAGATCATTTTGCAAAATATCTTAGATAAGATACCAAAAAGAAGATGAGAAAAGTGATAAAACCTGTGATTTCATTGATAGGATATCCCAGGTGAAGAAACACCTCTGCCAATGAGGGTTGGCACCTTTTTTTGAAACTTATCAGTCTCAGAGAACTTCCTAGATGATGAAAAGGTTAAGTGAGTTGCCCAGTATATATCAGGGACAGATCTTGAACCCAGCACTTCCTGAATCCAGAATCAGCTCTCTATCCATTACACCATAGATATTAGATAGCAAAGTAATAGAAAAATCACAGATGACAATACTACCCCAAAATGCAGTTGATCAAAAAAAATCAATAACTATAGACCCATATGCCTTCTTACTCAGTTTTTTATAAAATTCTTAACATATGGAGGATGTCCTTGATGAAAATATAAGATGGGAATAAGCAGCACTTTTTTCTCTATAGAAAAACATATTTTTTAGTCACCCAAATTCCTGAAAAGTACAGAGAATATAAGATCCAACTATTTATTGTTTGTGGATTATTCTTTTTTAAAAAGCAAAACATGGTCTCACAGATTCTTTGCAAACATGTAGTATCTGGACTACATGTAAAGATTATACAAAATTTCTTAATTAATACAACCGACATAATTGTTCAACAAGTCTCTAATCATAAACATTAACTGAGGCATAAAACAGGGAAACGTTCATCAAAGGTATTCATTACTATAATAAAGTATATCCTGCATAGGATCTGAATGGAAAAGAAATTCCTTTACAGGTGATAAAGTTTTCCCAAATGTTTTTTTGTTTATGGATGGTTTTGTACTTATCACAAAAAGCCATGATTACACAAAAGTAACATGACAGTTGTGATTACTCAAAGGATATTGGCCAAACAATCCATGTGGGGAAAACCACACGAATTAAAGACCTCTATTGTCCAGACCATGGTTGTGACATGTGGTTGGAAGGCCATTCCATTGAATCACTGATCTCACAGACAGAAGGGACCTCAGAAGTCATCAAAATCAACCTAAATGTGAATACACAGAATGTCAGCTCCTTAACGTCAAGGACTGTTTTATTTTGTTTTTCTTTCTGGTCTTTCTGGTTGATCTTCTGAATTAAGTCTCTCCCCTCCCCTAGTTCCCCTTCTATTCAGCTTTCAAATTGATCTTCCTAATGCACAGGTTCAACCATGTCACACACACCCCTTTCCTAGTCAACAAATTCCTGTGGCTCTATATTATCTTCAGGATAAAATATGTTATGTTTAGATTTTAAAGCTCTTTATAATCTGAACACTTCCTCCCTCCAGGGACACTGGCCTTCTTGCTTTTCACCACACAAGACATTTCATCTACCAACTCCATGAATTTTCTTTCTTTTTAGGTTTAGGATTATATTTTGATTTTGTTTTTATTTGTTTTAATATTTTATTTTCCCCAGTTACATGTAAAAACAATTTTTAACATTTGTTTTTAAAACTTTCAGTTCCAAGTTCTCTCCCTTCCTCTCTCCCCAACCCTCATCATTGAGAAGGCAAGTAATTTGATATAGGTTATACATGTATAGTCATGCAAAACATATACATAATAGTCATGTTGTGAAAGAAGATATAGACAAAAAAAACTCATAAAAAATTTTAAGGTAAAAAAATATGCTTAGATAAGTTTTCAGATACCATCAGTTCTTTCTCTGGGAATGGATAGCATTTTTCATCATCCGTCTTTCAGAGTTGTCTTGCTGAGAATAGCTAAGTCATTTGCAGCTGATCATCTTACAATATTTTTGTTACTTTTTATAGAGTACATTTCACTTTTCATCAGCCTGTATGAACCTTCTCAAATTTTTCTGAGAGTATCATGCTCATCATTTCTTAGAGTACAATAATAGGATTCCATCATAATCACATACAACGACTTGTTCAGTCATTTCCCAATTGATTGGTATCCACTTGATATCTGATTCTTTGCCCTCAGAAAAGAGCTGCTATAAATATTTTTGTACATATAGTTCCTTTTCCTTTTTGATTTTTTATCTCTTTTGGGATACAGATCTAGTAGTGGCATTGCTGGGTCAAAGGGTAAGCATGATTTTACAGTCCTTTGGGTATAATTTCAAATTGCTTTATAGAATGGTTGAATCAGTTCACAGGTCCCCAAATTGTACATTAATATCTCATTTTTCCTACATCCCCTCCAATATTTTTCACTTATTTTTTCTGTCCTATCTATGTAGCCAATCTAATAGGTATGAGGTAATACCTCAGAATTGTCTAATTTGCATTTCTCCAAACAATACTGCAATTCCATGAATTTTCACTGGCCATCTCCCTTGCCTGAAACTCTCTTCTTCCTCATCTCCACCTCTTGAATTCTCTGACTTCCTTTAAATCTCAGCTAAAATCCCACCTTCTGCAAGAAGATTTTCTTAGTCTCCTCTTTAATTTTAATGCCTTCCCTCTCTCATTTTATCCTGCTGTTGTTTGTACATATATGTTACATGTTATCTCCTCCATTTGACTGCGAACTCCTTGTGAATAGGAACTTGACTTTCTTGTGTCCCTAGCACTTATCATAGAATTTGACACATGATAGGTGCTTGATAAATGATTATTGATTTGATTTTGTTCCAATAGAGTGCCCAGCACATAGCATATACTTTATATGCTTGTTGAATGAATATTGGAAGTCTATATAATATATCTAAAAATTGATCAGCTTAACTTGAAGATTTCTAGTGAGAAGAAAGGTGTTGTTTTCTGAGGTAGACCATTCCACTTAGACAGTTCTCATTATTGGGAAGTTTTCCTTACATAGAGCTTAAATCTGCCCATTCCTCCTAGTCCTACCCTTTGGGATTAAGCAAAAGAAGTCTGTCTTCCATGTGATAGTCATTCAAAAGCTTGAAGTCAACTATTATGGCCTGCCTAAGTCTTCCTTTCTCCAGGATAAACATTCAGAATTCCTTCAACACTCTTTATATGGTACAATTTCAAGTTCCTTCATCATCCGAGTCACCCTATCCTGGATGCTCTCCAGTCAGTGCTGTTCCTAAACTGTGGCATGTAGAACTGGACATAGTAGTCTAGTCTAGCACAGCAGAATTATCATCTCCTTAGTCCTAGACACTAGTCCTTCCTTTCTGCAACTGAGGATGAAGTTCACTTTTTTGGCTGCCCTATTGATTTGCCCTATGTTGACTCACATTGAGCTTGTTGGCTACTAAACCCTCAACACTTTTTTCAGATATACTGCTATCTATCTCTATCCCTCCCTGCTTATACTTGAAAATCAGTTTTTCCTGAAACCAAACGTAAGATTTTGCATTTATCTTTATTATGTTTCATCTTATTAGATTCATCCCAATCCTCTGGTATGTCAAGATTTTGACTCTGACTCTTTTATCCAATGTGTTACCTCTAAGTGCTAGGTTCAAGTCATCTATAAACTCCATAAGCATTGCGTCAATATCATTATATACATGCCATTGATAAAAATGCTAAACATTACAGGACCAAGAACAGCTCCCTACAGCACAATACCAAAGATATCCTTTTTGAATTGACACCAGAATCAACAATCACTATTGTTTGGGCATGATCACTCAACTAGTTCCAAAGTCAGCTAACAAATTTACATCCCTTCATCTTATCCACAAAAATTGCACTAAAGACTTTGTCAAATGCTTTGATAAAATCTAAGTATACTATGTCTACAGAATTACCCACATCTATCAATCTAGTAACCTCAGTAAAGAAAATTAGTTTAAATTGGCATGACATTCTTGATAAAGATATGACTGCTCTTTGTGATTACTGTGTTTTATTTTAAGAGTTCACTAACCACCCTTGAATAATGACTTTCCATAATTTTTACCAGGAATCAAGGTCAAGTTCATTGTCCTAGAGTCTACAGACTTCACTTTGCCTTTTAAAAAATCAGAATGTCTACCTTTTTCCTTCTCCTGCCCTTCTGGCACTTCTCCCATTCTCCTCATTCTTCAAAAGATTGTTGACAGATGTGGTTTAATAATAACATCCACCAGTGCTCTAGTAACCTAGTATGTAATTCATCTAGGCCTGGTGCCTATAACTTATCAGCAGAAGGAAGGTGCTTCCTAAGCTTGGATTTCACTTATTATTGGCAATTGTTGACTGTCCTTCCCAGTCCAAAATAATTCTTGTTAGCAAAGAAAACAAAAGCAAAATCTGAGTTAAACAGCTCTGCTTTTTCTTTATCATCTCTTCACTTCATTCCATTCAATCCAAGAAGTGATAATAACCCACTATCTCAAAATCACAAAATTTTAGAGCTATAAGAGTCTTCAATGGCTATCTAGTGCAACCCATAACCCCATCATCATCACCATCACTATCATCACCACCACCAAAATCTTCACTAAAAAACACCAGACAGCAAGTCACCCAGCCTTTCTCATTCCACTGATTGTTCTATTTGTTAGCAGGTATTTCCTTACATAAACTCTAAATCTAAAATTTCCCTTTATTGTTCATGTTCTGTGATGCCAAACAGAACAAGTCTAAATTCTCTTCTACATGATGACCTTTTAAGAGACTTGAAGATAACTATCATGCCCCCTCCATTACTTCTTTTTTCACTAAATGAAGCATTCTCAGTTCTTTCAATTAATCTTCTAGTTGTTTGCTAACCATCTTAATTAAGTTTCAGGGTATTTCCAGAAATCTTAGTCAAGCACACTGAACTATAGTTTGCAGAATCCGTTCTTTTTTTGAAACTGGGACAGCCATTTCTCAAGTCCTATGCTATCTCTTCTGTTCTCTACAATCTTTCAAATATACCTCAAGTTGATTCAACAATCAGATTCACAAGCTCTTTGCAGTTTATCTGGGCTAAGAGTTGGACTTTGTATTTATTACTATTAGGTTTCATCTTCTTACTTTCATACTTCTTACTTTCAAAAACCTCCTTTGGAGATTTTTTGGTATTCTACCTCTGTATCTTTGTTCAAGATGTCATTCCCTCTCTCTTTCTACTTACCTTCCTTCTCCTCCAGGTATTCTGGTTTAGCTATTTTTTTTCTAACACCATTCTAAAAGCAAGAATAATCTATAATTATTTTCTTATTGTCACAAAACTTGGAATCCACAACAAATTAAACTTTGAACCCTATGAGCAACAATCTTGTCTCTCCTCATAATTTTATTTATACTTCTAGTTTCTTTTACTTTCTTATCTGACTCCCAGAGCTCCCCAGTCCCATCCCAACCCCATTATAGGAACAATTTTTTCATTCAGAGAAACTATGTAAAACTATGAAAATATTCCTTCAAAATGCAAAGGGATAAACCAGATGATTTGTCTAAGCCCAGCTAGGCTTCCATGACCTGACAAATTATCAGCTGCTGAAAGACCACCTGCCACAGTGGGAAAAGTACTGTTTTTGGTTAGTTAGCTATGTTCCAATCCTAGGCTCTACCATTTTCTAGTTTTGTGATGAGATACCATGGGCAAGTCATCTAATAGCTACAAGTCTCATCTGTAAAAGAGGGAAAATAATACTGATAATTATTGCCATAGAGTGCTAATATTAGGAAACTTTTAAATTGTAGAGTATTCAATAAGTTTGAGCTATTATTGTTACTATATTAGCAACAAGAATTACTTAACTCCTGCAACTCTGTACTAGAAAAAATGAAGGTACCAGCCAAAAAATATATATAATTATTACTTTCAACTCATGATTATCTACACAATGATTATCTATGGAGAAGAATAACTCCCTAACTCATATTCATAAACTGCTTCCCAAGTCCTGTTTTTAGAGGGTCTAAGGTTAAAATATAAATTTGTTCTGATTTTAATAGTGCAGCATTAAAAAGATAAATCTGTGACAGACTGACCCCCATGCATGTCAAAATCAAATAAGAATCATTTTTTTAATTATAAGTTATTTGGATACATTAGTGAGGTTGAGAATTGATATTTCATAGTAACAAGCATTTTCCTTCAAATTTCTCAACTAGTCTGAGCATGAAATCGAGTACTGTTAGATTACTAAAGAGAGACAATTAAGAATCACAGGTTGATTCTGCAGTCTACATGTGATACCTTATATACAACCCTCATTTATTCTTTGAGGGTATGAAATTAAATTCTTCTACAATGTCTATTGTCGATATAATAAAAACTGTGGGATCTTTGTCACTGAATTATTACAAAGTAACAATTGAACCAGCAGAAGAAGATTTCAAATTCATACAGCATCCCCTACCAACATTCAAGAATTTTACAGTAGGTCAAACCTAATACTTTTTGACAGTTACGTTTTGAAAGACAGAAATTCGATTACAGAAATTTCTGGCCTAATTTATCACTGCCATCCTCTTCTTCCTAGAAGATGATAAGAAATGACATCAAAGACACACTTTGATCATAAGCACTGTACTAAATCCTGTGCATTCCCAACTACTAGCAGGAGCAGCAGAAACAGAAACCAAGGCCTAGGAAATCCTGATCTAGTAACTTGTAGCAACAAAATGACAAAACAAATTGAAGAAAGTTATAACTGTTATAACTGAGCAAAGGCCAAAGTGTACAGTAAAACCTTCAGCTTACTGATTTCAAGTATATATGATATTTCTCCCAGGGGAAGTAAGCTCTTCTATCCTTAAACTTTTCCCTCTCATTATTCTTGCCATATTCTTTTTATGCATGTCTTTTATCCCATATTGGTCTGTAGGAGCATTCAATTTTTAAAAATTCAATAAATATTTATTAAGTGCCTACTAACGAAGGCATTATGCTGAGGACAGAGGCCGTCTCTTTCTTTTTTATCATCTACCACCCCTATTACAGTCTTACATATGGTAAGCACTCAATAAATTTTTGTCAAATAAACTTAGTGATGCCAAATAGTAGCTCTCATGACAAGTAAAAATCCTGGATCTTATTTAATGAATCAATAAAAATGAGTTATCATGAAGCAAAAGAAATGGAAATTCCATTTAATATTACCACAAAACAAAATTCATCTGGCAGAGTAAAAGGTCAAGAATATCAAGAGAATCAGTGGGAAAAAAAAATACAAAAGAAAGAGACCAGATTTAAAGCTATATTACAAAGCAGTAATATCAAAACAATCTGTGGTTGGCTGGGAAAATGAGTGGTGGATCAGTGGGATAGATTACTTACACAATATGCAGGAGGAAATGACCATAGTAATCTAATGTTTGATAAATTCAAAGCATTTGGAACAAGAACTCACTATTCAACAAAAACTTCTGGGAAAACTGAAGAGCAATCTGGCAGAAACTAGGTATAGACCATCATCTCACACCATATTCCAAAATAAGGTCAAAATGGATACATGATTTAGACACAAAGGATGATATAAGCAACTTAGGGGAGCATGGAAGAAATTACTTCTCAGATCTATAGATAAGGGAAGAGTTTTTGATCAAACAAGAGGTAGAAAGGCTTATAGAAGGTAAAACAAATAATCCAATTACATAAAATTCAAAAACTTATGTACAAACAAAACAATGCAGTTAAAATTAGAAAAAAAAAGTGGGTAAATGAGAAAAACATCTTTGCAGCAAGTTTCTTTAATAAGGGTCTTCTATCTAAAATAAGCTGGGAGCTAATGAAAATTTATAAAAATAAGAACAATTCTCCAACCAATAAATAGTTAAATGATATGAAAAGGCAATTCTCATATAAAGAAATTCAAACTATTAAACTATCTACCATGTGGAAAAACTCTATAAATTACTAGTAACTAGAGCAGTTCCAATCAAGCAATTCTGAGATTTCATCTTTTACCCATTATATTGGCAAAGCTGACCAAAAAAAATGACAAATGCTAGAGGAACCATGGGAAAATGGGTATATTAATGCACTGATGATGGAAATCTGAACCAATCGAGCCATTCTGGAAAGCAATCTGGAACTATGTCCAAAGAGTTATTAAGTTGTGCTTGACTTTTGGCATATGGGTTAAACTATATTAAGGGTAACTGATAGTCCTCACACCCTTCAGTGAGTTAGAGGGATATCTACTCCAAGCATGTGAGGACTTTCCCTGGCAGAATGGACAGATGCAAACGATTTGTTCCAACAGTCATGAAAGTGGCTGAAGAAGGCACCATGGAGTGCTTAGAGCTTGATCAGACTTCCAAGATGTCAAGGTCATCCACTGCATCCCAGGCCATCACCAGTCATCATTACCTTTGTCTTGCCACTAGATTTTAATTATTTTGGAAAAGAGAGTGGGGCTGATGACTTTATACAGCTCTGCCTCATTTAAATCCAATTCACATTTGATTCAAAACATCATCCCATGATGTCATTGGTCCTCTTCAGGAATGAAGGACAAACAACAACCTGGTATGCTGAAAAGGGCACTGGAGCTGAAGTCAGAGAAACTGATTTTGAATTCTAACTATAATACTCTATGACTTCTCTTTCCAATCCAGTATCATCAGCTACCTATTAGACATTTCAAACTAAATGTCCTATAACCATGTCAAATTTGATATATCCAAAACAAAATTCATTATTGTCATATGAAACTCAACCCTCTCCTAAACTTCTATATTTCTGTTAAGGCACCACTATCCCCTCAGTTATCCAGGTCGGCAGCAGCATCCTTAGTTCCTCTTTCATCACACATATCCATTCTGTTGTCAAATCTTGTTATTTCTATGGCCATAATATTTCTCGCAATTATAAGGGAAAAGATCACTGACTCTTGAGTCAGAGGACCTCAATTAAAATTCTATCTCTGAACTAAAAATCAATTGGAAACTAAATAATCTAATCCTAAAGAAGGAGTGGGTTAAAGAAGAAATCTTAGAAACAACAACTTCATTCAAGAGAATGACAATAATGAGACAACATACCAAATCTTATGGGATACTGCAAAAGCAGTTCTTAGAGGAAGCTTTATATCTTTGAATGCCTACACAAATAAAATAGAGAAAGAGGAGATCAATGACCTGGGCATGCAGCTGAAAAAGCTAGAAAAAGAACAAATTGAAAATCCCTAAGTAAATACCAAATTAGAAATACTGAAAACCAAAGGAGAGACTAATAAAATTGAAATTAAGAAAACTATTGAATTAATAAATAAAATCAATAGTTAGTTTTATGGAAAAACTAATAAAATTGATAAATTTTTGGTCAAATTGATTTAAAAAAAGAAAGAAGAAAATCAAATTACTAATATCAAAAATTAAAGGAGTGAACTCATCTCCTATGATTAAATTAAATACATAAATTTAAATTAAAACAATAATTAGAAATTACTTTGCCCAACTTTATGCCCACAAATTCGACAATCTAAATGAGATGGGTGAGTATTTTTAAAAATACAAATTGCTCAGACTAACAGAAGAAGTTGAATACTTAAACAACCCCATCTCACAAAAAGAAATTGAACAAGCCATCAATGAACTCCCTAGGAAAAAATCTCCAGGGCCAGATAGATTTACAAGTGAATTCTATCAAACATTTAAAGAACAGTTAATTCTAATTCTATAGACTGTTTTTGAAAATTGGGGAAAGAGTCTCCCACATTCTTTTTATAATACAAATACGGTTTTGATACTTAAACCAGGAAGAGACAAAACCGAGAAAGAAAATTATAGACCAATTTCTCTAATGAATATAGATGCAAAAATTTTAAATAAGATTTTAGCAAAATGAATGCAGTATCTTATCACAAGAATAATGCATTATGATCAGGTAGGATTCATACCAGGAATGCAGGGCTGGTTCAATATTAGGAAAGCTATTAGCATTATCGATCATATCAACAACAAAACTAACATGATTATTTCAATAGATGCAGAAAAAGCTTTCAACAAAATACAACACCCATTCCTATTAAAAACACTGGAGAACATAGAAATAAAGGGAACTTTCCACAAAATAATAAGCAGTATCTACTGAAAACTATCAGCAAGCATTATATGCAATGGAGATAAGCTAGATGCATTTCCAATAAGATAAGGGGTGAAACAAGGATGTCCATTATCACGACTATTATTCAATATGGTACTAGAAATGTTACCTGTAGCAATTGGACAAGATAAAGAAATTGAAGGAATAAGAATAGTCAAAGAAGAAACTAAGTTATCACTCTTTGAAGATGATATGATGATATACTTAGAGAATCCCAGAGATTCAAGTAAAAAACTACTTGAAATAAACAACTTTGGCAAAGTTGCAGGCTACAAAATAAACCCGCACAAATCTTCTGTATTCCTATATATTAATAACAAAGTCCAAAAGCAAGAAATAGAAAGAGAAACCCCATTTGATGCTAGGGTAGACACTATAAAATATTTGGGAGTTTATCATCCCAGGGACTATATGAACACAATTACAAGACACTTTTTGCACAAGTCAGATCCAAGTAAGTGGAAAAACATCAGTTGCTCATGGGTAGGCCAAGTCAATATAATAAAAATGACAATTCTACCTAAATTAATTTACTTATTTAGTCCTATACCAATTAAACTATTATTAGATAATTATTTTCTAGAGTTGGATAAAATAATATCAAAATTCATCTGGAAGAACAAAAGGTCCAGAATATCAAAGAGATGAATGAAAAGAAATGCTAGGGAAGGTGGCCTAGCACTACCAGATCTCAAACTGTATTATAAAGCTGCAATTATCAAAAACACTTGGTGTTGGCTAAGAAACAGAAGGGTAGACAAGTGGAATATGCTAGGTACTCAAGACACAGTAGCGATGAATATAGCAATCTCCTGTTTGATAAACCCAAGGACCCCAACTTCTGGAATAAGAACTCACTGTTAGACAAAAATTGCTGGGAAAACTGGATAACAGTGTGGTGGAACCTGGGCATAGACCAATACCTGACACTGTACATAAGAATAAAGTCCAAATGGGTACACAATCTAGGTATAAAGATTGATATCATGGACAAACTGGAGGAGCAAGGGATAGTGTATTTATCAGATTTATGGAGAAGGGAAGAATTTTTTACTAAAGAAGAGAGAGAAAGCATTATGATGAGCAAGATGGATAATTTTGATTACATTAAACTGAAAAGTTTTTGCACAACCAAACCCAATGCAAACAAAATTCAGAGGGATGTAGTATATTGGGGAAAAAAATTTTATAGCTAATCTCGGGGATAAAGGCCTCATTTCTAGAATATATGGAGAACTGAGTCAAATGTACAACAATACAAGTCATTCCCCAATTGATAAATGATCAAAGGATATGAACAGGCAATTTTCAGAGGAAGAAATGAAAGATATCTATAATCATATGAAAAAATGCTCTAAATCACTTTTGATTAGAGATGCAAATCAAAACAACTCTGAGGTACCACATCACACCGATTAGATTGGCAAACATGACAGAACAGGAAGTTGGAGAGGATGTGGGAGAGTTGGAACACTAATTCATTGTTGGTGGAGCTGTGAGCTCATCCAACCATAATGGAGAATGGTTTGGAACTATGACCAAAGAGCTAGAAATACACGCATACCCTTTGACCCAGCAATGTTGCTTGTAGGACTGTATCCCCAAGAGATCATATAAATGGGAAAGGGTCCCACATGTTCAAAAATATTTATAGCAGCACTCTTTGTAGTGGTCAAAAACTGGAAATCAAGGGGATGCCCATCAATTGGGGAATGACTGGACAAATTATGGTACATGAATGTAATGGAATACTATTGCACCATAAGAAATAATGAACAAGACTTCAGAGAGGCCTGGAAAGAGTTATATAATCTGATGCTGAGCGAAAGGAACAGAACCAGCAGAACTTTGTGCACAGCAAGGACCACAGTGTGCGAGAGTTTTTTCTGGTAGACTTGGATCTTCATAGCAATGCAAGGACATTAAAAAAAAAATTCCCAATGGTCTTCTAAGGCAAAATGCTTTCCACATTCAGAGAAAGAACTATGGAATTCAGTCGCAGAATGTAGCAGATTATTGTGTGTGTGTGTGTGTGTGTGTGTGTGTATTATGTTTTGGTTTGTTATATGATTTCTCCCATTTAATTTAGTTCTTCTACACAGCTTGACTGTAATGAAAATGTATTCAATAGGAAAGTATGTGTAGATCCTATATAGAATTGTATGCCATCATGGGGAGGGAGGGGGGTTGTGGGGGCTAGGTAGGGGAAAAAAATCTAAATTTCATGGTAGTGATTGTAGAGCATTAAAAATAAAATGAATATATTAAAAAAAAGAAAAAAATTCTATCCCTGACACTGTGTTTCCTTGGGTAAGTGACTTAACCTCCCTAGGTCTCTGTGTTTTCATTTGTAAGATGAAGGGGTTATAATAATTAGATGACCCCTGAGATCCCTCTCACTCCTGGGGCTATAATCCTGTGATCCTTTCACTCCACTCACACAGTTACCATTCTAGTTCAGACCTCCATTACCATTCACCTTGACTATGACAGAAACCTCCTAATTGGTCTCATTGTCTCAAGTTTTCTCCTTTCCAATCTACACTTGACATAACTGTCAAACTTATATGTCGCATTACTCCATTACCCAATAAGCCCTATTACCTATAAGGATGCAATATAAATTGTCTGACATGTAAAACTCTTCACAACCTGGCCCCAACTTGCATTTCAAAAAATGTTTTAACAAGCTTTTATTAGACACATACTATATACCAGATATTGTACTAGGTACTAGGGATACAAAAGCAAAGAATGATAAGATACTTATATTACATTTATTACATTTCAAACATTATTACATTATATTACATTTCAAACATTATTGCTCCTTTCTCCCCTTTACACATCCACAACAATTAAACCAAGTTGACCTTCCAGCCATTCCTTATTGGTTGTTGTCCTTCGTCTTCGAATAACGTCACCATGATAAAGTGAAATTTCAGTGTGTCTGACTGTGGTTGATCAAATCAATACAAACTCAGAATGCTCTACCAGAAGTTGGGCACAGATAGTCCGTATGAATATTTGGGGCGGATATCCGAAATTTGTGCATCCTGCGTTTACTTTGTGCTGTCTCAATTCTGCTTTGTTCAAACGGCATAGCACCCTTTCTGATGTGGGCACACCATGCTGAGCAATCCTGTGCCAGTGTTTCTCATGCTGCACAGTAAAATCCAAAGTTCTTGAGAGAGACGTTGAGAGTGTCCTTGTATCGTTTCCTCTGGCCACCATGTGATTGCCTGCCCCATGTGAGTTCTCCATAAAATAGTATTTTCAGCAAGTGTACATTTGGCATTTGAACAACATGGGGAGCCCATTAGAGTTGCACTCTCTGAAGCATAGTTTGAATACTTGGCAGTTCAACTAGAGCAAGGACTTCAGTGTCTGGTACCTTATGATATCAGGTGATCCTCAGAATCTTCCTAAGACAGTTCAAATGGAAGTGATTCAGTTTCTTGGCACGGTGCTGGTAGACTGTCCATGTCTCACAAGCATATAACAATGAGGTCAGCACAATGACTCTGTAGACCTTCAGCTTGGTAGTCAGTCGAATACATCTTCTCTCCCAAACTTTTCTTCGGAGCCTCCCAAACACTGAGCTAGCTATTGAAATGCATGCATCAACCTCATTGTCAATGTGTACATCCCTGGAAAGTACACTACCAAGGTAAGTGAACTTATCCACAGCATTCAAAAATTCTCCATTTGTTGTATGGATGGTGTGATGGTGGCTGATGGAATACAGGGAATTGATCCACATTTTGTTGCATCTCAGCTTCAGAGTCTGTATTGAGTGTACAATCATCTGCAAACAGAAAATTATGCACCAACACTATCTTCACTTTGGTCTTGGCTTGTAGCCTTTTCAAATTAAAGAACTTGCCATCAGTACAGTAGTTGACCTTGATACCACATTCATCTTCACTGAAAGCATTTGTCAACACAGCTGCAAACATCATGCTATAAAGCATGGGAGCAAGCACACAGCCCTGTTTCACTCCATTAGTGACTGGAAAGGCATAAGAGCATTGTCCATTATCCAGAACCTGGGCAAATATGCCATCATAAAATTGACATATAATATTGACAAACTTCTCTGGGCAACCAAATTTTGACATAATTTTCCATAAGCCCTCACAACTAACAGTGCCAAAGGCCTTGGTCAGATCTATAAACATTGTGTACACACCTCTGATCTGCTCCTGGCATTTTTACTGGAGTTGTCAGGCAGCAAATCCCATATCAACTGTTCCTTGGCCTTTTCTGAAGCCACACTGGCTCTCAGGTATATGACCATCTTCCAGGTGAAGGATCAGCCTATCAAGGAGGACTCTAGCAAGAACTTTACCAGCAATGACTAAGAGAGAAATCCCCCTTGGCAGTTCATCTAGAGCAAGGATTTCAGTGTCTTGTACCTTATCCAGCCAGGTGATCCTCAGAATCTTCCTAAGACAGTTCAAATGGAAGCAATGCAGTTTCTTGGCATGGCGCTGGTAGACTGTCCATCTTTCACAATCCCCTGTGATTGTCATAGGACAATCTATTCCCTTTACCCTTATAGAGATGGACAATGGAGGCATCCTTGAACTCCTTGGGGATAACCTCCTATTGCCATATAACCTGGAAAATTTCAGTCAGCTATTGTAGGAGCAATGGGTCCCCCTACCTTGTAAATCTCAGCTGGAAAAGAATCAGCACCAGGTGCTTTGCCACATGAAAGGAATCTGGTGGCCCTCAAAACCTCTTCTTCAGTTGGAAGTTCAGCTAAGGAGGGATCAACTTCACCCTGAGGTAAACAGTCAATGGCCTCAGCATTGGTTGATAATGGTCTATTGAGGACACTATGGAAATGTTCAGCCCATCTCTCTAGGATCATGTCCTTATCACTACTTAACGTGGCTCCATCAGCACTGAGCAGTTGTGATTCACCATAGGTTTTTGGTTCATAAATAGCTTTCAGGGAATCATAAAAGCACTTTTGATTGTTACTGTCAGCATGAAACTGAATTTCACCTGCCTTCTTACTGAAGTGTGTTCAGGGAGGACCAGTACCTTTGGTGTGATGGCTGCTGAGCCATTTTTGGAGCTCTTTCCACCTTTTGTGTCTACCTGTTCCATCTAACTCTCACCTGTGACTCCAAGAAGCTGCAGCATGTGCAGTGGTCATACCCCAGTAAACTGTTTTGGCAGATAGGCCAAACCAGGTTGAGGGTAACCAAGGGTTCTCAAACCCACTAGTGAGTTAGTCATTCCTGCAAAAGCACCTTGTTATCTAATTTGTATACATGTACATGTCTCTCCCAGACAGACTGCAAGTTTCTTAAAGACCAGGACCGTTCATACTTTTGCTTTTGATCCCAGTATATAACCCCATTCCTGGCACACAACAAGCACTTAATAAATGCTTATTACAATGGAGTGAAGCAGGACTGTGTGCTTGTTCCTATGCTTTTTAGCATGATGTGTTCATCAACGTTGTCATACAGCTTCAAGAGTATGAAAATGGTATCAAGGTCAGCTACTACATGGACAGTAAATTATGTAACTTGAAAAGGCTACAAACCAAAACTAAAGTGGAAGGAAAGTTGATTTGAGACTTTTCATTCATACATGATTACGCATTCAATGCAGCTTCTGAGACAAAGGAGTATAGATTGATTCTCTGCCACTTGTACTAATTTTGGCCTGACAATACCAAGAAAACACAGGCTCTCCACTAGCCAGCACTATACCATCTATATATGGTTAGAGTAAATGGAGAAATTTTGATAGCTTTTAAGTTCACTTACCTGGGCAGTATACTTTCCAGGGATGTATAAATAAATGACAAAGTTAATGCACACATTGCCAAAGTTAGCTCAGTGGTTAACAGGCTATGAAGGAAAATGTGGGAGAAAAAATGGTGTTTGACTACCAAACTGAAGGTCTACAGGGCCACTGTGCTGACTTCATTGTTGTACACCAATGAAATTGGACCGTGCATCATGCCAGGTAACTGAGTTACTTCCATTTGAATTGTCTCAAGAAGATTCTGAAGATCCTGGCAGAATAAGGTGTTGGGCACTGAGGTCCTTTCTTGAACTGAACTGCCAAGTATTCATACTCTATGTAACTCTAATGGGCTGGCCATGTTGTTCATTTATATTTGCCTCAAAGACTCTTTTACAAAGAACAAAGCAAGAACTCACATGGAGGTGAGAAGAAGTGAGATAAGGATACATTCAACATCTCTCTGAAGAACTTTGGAATCAATTGTGAGATGTAAGAAACTGGCCCAGGATTACCCAATATGGTGTGCCCACATCAGAGAAGGCACTGTGCTATAGAAGCAAAGCAGAACTGCAGTAGCTCAAAAGAAATGTGAGATGCTCAAATTTAGACATCTTCACTCCAAATGTTCACGTGGACTATTTGTGCCTGATTTGTGATAAAGTCTTCTGATCTCATATTGGTCTGATAAGCCACAGTTGGACACTCTGTACTTAGATAATGGCATAGTGATGTCATTTTGGTCCTCTTTGAGCACAAAGGACAACAAGCGACCAACCATATGCCAGGCACTTTACAAATATTATCTCATTTGATCCTCATAACAGTTCTGGGAGGTAGGCGCTATTTTTTGTCTCTTTTACAGTTGAGGAAACTGAGGCAAATAGACTTGCTTAGGGTCACACAGCTAGTGAGCATTTGAGATCAGATTTAAACTCAGGTCTTAACAACTCCAGGCCCAGCAGGTTTTCCAATGTACCAACTAGCTACTTAAAGTCTTTTGAAAAGTTTCTTTTAAATATTTTGTTCTCTTAAATGAGTTAAGCATAACCCTATGGCAATTTTGTTTATATCATTGCCAAAAAAATCTTTTATTAATATTGCAAGATTCAGGTCAAAGTTTAATTTTAATTAGTGAAAACTGCTCTGATGAAGTTTTCCTGTAATCCTCCTTCTAAGAGACTATTAACATCCAAGAGGGTGGGGATATGTGCTATTTAATCATATGAATATTCTTTAATGTCTGGAACCTAGATATCTGAACATGATAAATTATGAAAAAATTAAAATTTGTTTAATTAAGTGGAATACATTGTTCTAAAAAGTCAAAGGAAAAGAATCTATTTTGAGTAATTTTCTTTTTCAAAGATTAGGTAAGACAAAGAGACTCAATTAAAAGCTTCAATGGATCATATTCCAAGTATATGTCATGAAGGACATTTTTCTTTAATATGCATTCTTTCTTTATTTCTTATTTGGCAGGGGAAATATGACTTCCTTCATACTTCCATATAAAAGCAAGGAAAGCACCATAGAATCATGTCTCATGCAATTAAACTGAGATGAAGCTGATGGTATCTGTCCATCATTCTCAAATTCTTTTTTTAATGTTTAAAAAGTAAATAGAAATGCTTATCTTATTTGGTATTCTGTAAATTCAAAATTTTCAAAAATTAAAACAATCTTAAGAATGGAAAAAGAGGATATTAAGAACTACCGATTCATATGTCTGTTTTCTTTTTTCTGTAAAATTTAGTGAATAATCTACACGTACATTGAGGGACTCTGATAAAAAGATAAGAAAGGAACACATAGGCTCTTGTAGATGATTTTCTACAATAAAGCATACCTTTGAGAAGTCATACTATTGATTTAAAAAATTTATAAAAATACAAGTTCCTGCTATATTTATTATGAATGACTTTTTTTTTGACTTGGGATAGCAGAATTCAATCTTCATAGATTCTTATCCAACAAGGAATATCTTTGCTTGTGTTAAAATCATATGAAATTGATAGATAAAACAAGAGAAATAATTTTGTTCAATAACCCTGTTTCAATATGGTGAGGCATAAAATAGAAAAATGTAGATTCATTAAAGGTATCTATCTGCCTTTGTTATCAGGAATGCCCTGCACAGAGTACTGATAATAATTTTACATTGTGCATTAAGATTTGTAAAGAGCTTTACAATCACCGTCTCATCTTATTCTCATAACAGTCTTGAAAACAGGTGCTGTAATTTTCTCTATTTTACATATAAAGAAAGTAGACTGAGGTTGAGTGAAAGACTTCTTTAGGGTCACATATCTAGCAAAATGGAAGAAGAATTTTCTAAATATGTACTACTATTTACACATGCTAGTCCAGATGCTACTATTTACATATCATATTGTGTGATTCCATGAAATCTAAGAACATTGTTGGACCTCTTTGATGTAATTCATCACCACTCACAAAAAACTGAACTAGTAACCCATACAAGCAAAACCAAATGGATGAAGAAGAATGACTGTCTATTCAAATGTTACTGAGATAGTCCACTAGTATCTATATTTTGAAGACATACTGCAGATAGACAAATCATTTGAGCTCAATTTGAATACAGAATTTGAGGAACAGAGCAGTTTATAAGGTATTTGGGTAATCATGAAGCACTTTTAACAAGTGCAAACTGTCCCCTGACCCAAAAATCCATCTTTTAAACACCAATATTCTTTTGGCAGCATTTTACATATGTGTGTGTGTGTGTGTGTACACATATATATGTGGGTATGTAAATATATATGTATATGTGTGTATATATACACGTGTATATGCATTCACATGCATGAATATGTGTGTATACATGCAAACTGTAGTACTCCATTATCACTGAAGGTCCAAAACTCTAGGTGACCCCAAGGATAATAGAAAGATGCATGGAAGGCACAGCTAAGCTGCTACATATTATCCCAGAGGTGACTGATACACAAGTACTAACATAAAAGATGTCATCCATGAGGGGTGGAACCAAGATGGCAAAGTAACAGCACAGACTTTCTAGAGCTCTCCTGCCAAGCCCAGCCAAATACCTGTAAAAAATGGCTCTAAACAAATTCTGGAGCTGCAGAACCCACAGAATGATGGAGTGAAGCAAATCTCCAGTCCAAGACAGCCTGGAAGTTTACTGGGAACTGTATATCACACCACAGTCCAGTGTAGGCTGTGCCAGCATAGAGGGGACCTGAGCAGGCCTTGGGGGGACTGACTCTCCCACACCTGTGGTGTTTCCAGACTTTATGACCCCAAAATGCTGAGGACAAATAGGAAGGTCAGTGGAAAAAGATTGTGAAACCAGTACAGGAGAGTGGAGTGGTCTAGTCCCAGACTCAGGGCAGCAGAGAGGGAAGGGGCAAAGGAACCCACACCACAGCAGCAGCAGGGGCAACTGCAGCTACTATTTCTGGAGCTCCAGGCCTATAGATTGTGGGGGAATGAAGCAATATACCCCTGACAATACAACCCCCACTGGAACCCAAGAACTACCTTGACAAAGAACTCAAAAGTCAAGTAAAGGCTGGGGAATGAGAAAAAAGAAACAGAAAAAGAATCAGACTATAGAATCTTACTTTGGTGACAAGGAAGACCAAAACATGCAAACAGAAGAAAACAAAGTCAGAGTTCCTCTATCCAAAGCCTCCAAGAAAAATATGAATTGGTCTCAGGTCATGAAAGAGCTCAGAAAGGATTTTGAAAATCAAGTAAGAGAAGTAGAGCAAAAATTGGGAAGAGAAATGAGAGTGATGCAAGAAAATCATGAAAAATGAGTCAACTGCTGGAAACCCAAAACAATGCTGAAGAAAATACCACTTTAAAAAATAGACTAATCCAAATGGCAAAAGAGATCCAAAAAGCCAATGAGGAGAAGAATGCCCCCAAAAGCAGAATTGGCCAGATGGAAAAGGAGATCCAAAAGCTCATTGAAGAAAATAATTCCTTAAAGATTCGAATGGAACAGATGGAAGCTAATGACTTTATGAAAAATCAAGAAATTATAAAACAAAACCAAAGAAATGAAAAAAATAGCAGACAATGTTAAATATATCATTGGAAAAACAACTGACATGGAAAATGGATCCAGAAGAGAAAATTTAAAAATTATGGGACTACCTGAAAGCTATGATCAAAAAAAGAGCCTAGACATTATCTTTCATGAAATTATCAAGGAAAACTAACCCAAAATTCTAGAATCAGAGGCTAAAATAAATATTGAAAGAATCCCCCAATCACCTCCAGAAAGAGATCCAAAAAGAAAAACTTTCAGGAATATTGTAGCTAAATTCCAGAGTTCCCAGGTCAAGGAGAAAATGTTGAAAGTAACCAGAAACAACTGGAGAAGTGTAGAAATACAATCAGGATAACACAAGATCTAGCAGCTTCTACATTAAGGGATCAAAGGGCTTGGAATAGGATATTCCAGAAGTCAAAGGAGCTAGCATTAAAACCAAGAATCACCTATCCAGCAAAACTGAGTATAATACTTCAGGAGAAAAATGGTCATTCAATGAAATAGAGGACTTTCAAGCATTCTTGATGAAAAGACCAAAGCTAAATAGAAAATTTGGCTTTCAAACACAAGAATCAAGAGAAACATGAAAAGGTAAACAGGAAAGAGAAATCATAAGGGACTTACTAAAGTTGAACTCTTTACATGGAAAGATAATATTTGTAACTCTTGAGACTTTTCTCTTTATTAGGGTAGTTAGAGGGACTATATACATACAGAGGGCACAAAGTGAGTTGAATAGGAAGGGATGATATCTAAAAATGTAAAATTAAGGGGTGAGGGAGAAATATATTGGGAGGAGAAAGGGAGAAATGGAATGGGGTAAATTATCTCTCATAAAAGAGGCAAGAAAAAACTTTTTTCAATGGAGGGGAAAAGGGGGGAGGTGAGAGGGAAAAAGTGAAGTTTACCCTCATCACATTTGGCTTAAGGAGGGAATAATACACACACTCAATTTGGTATGAAAATCTTTTTTACACTACAGGAAACTAGGGGAGAAGTGGATAAATGGGGTGTGAGGATGATAGAAAGGAAGGTAAATGGGAGGAGGGAGTAATTAGAAGTAAACACTTTTGGGGAGGGACAAGGTCAAAAGAGAGAATAGAATAAATGGGGGGCAGGATAGAATGGAGGGAAATATAGTTAGTCTTTCACAACATGACTTTTATGGAAGTCTTTTGCATAACTATATATGTATAACCTATATTCACTTGCTTGCCTTCTCAGCGGGAATGGGTGGGGAAGGAGGAAGGGAGAGAAGTTGGAACTCAAAATTTTAAAAACAAATGTTAAAAATTGTTTTTACATGCAACTGGGAAATAAAACATATAGGCAATGAGGTATAAAAATCTCTCTTGCCCTACAAGAAAATACTGAGGAAGGGGATGAGAGAAGGGAAAGGTGTGATATAAGACAGGGTAGTTTGGGAGATCAGAATGCATGGTGTCTTGGGGTGGGGGAAGGGGAGAAGTGGGGAGAAAATTTGGAACTCAAAATCTTGTGAAAGTAAATGTTGAAAACTAAAAATTAATTAATTACTTTTTTAAAAAAGAGCAGCAAAAAAAAGGAACCTATGTCATTGTATAGGGAGTTAAGGAATCTTATATCCAGTGAGTATAATCATGCATATGAAAATAACATTAAAAAGTAGTTGAACTCAGACTAAAGGCAATGACCACTATTGGATCTAAAAAACAGTTGATCAAATACAAGTCCTCCTTGATGGAGGAACATTGAACACTAAATACGATGTCAGACACTGGGACCAACCCTGTAAGGTATGACAATGTCACCTATCCTATCTAGGTTCTAAAAGCAAGTTGAAAAGTGAAACTGTAGTTTTTGGACAAGGAAGAAAACAATTCACATTTATATAGCCCTATATTCACAATAATTTCAATTAATAAAGCAACCCTGTTGGACACAGAGGTATGCAAGATGTCCTTGGAATACATAGTTCTCCCTAAAAGTCATATTTCTTAGTCAATCTTGTAAGTTGTCAATATCCAAGGCCAGCACTCATCTCCCTTTTCCTAAATACGTAAAGTTCTGCATTTTGCTATTGGATATTGTTTTTTTTTTTAAATGAAGGATGTATGAAGAGAGTGGTAAGACTGCCCAAGTTTCTTCATGTACTGACATACAGGAGGGAATAGACTCAAGGACATACTCACAATTATCTTCTACAAAGAATGTAAACAGTTTAATTAGAGTTGATTCTCAGGATGCTTTGGCAGCACCTTTCCTAGACTGAACTACTTTGAGTTTAATGTTTGAAACATGTATGAAGTTATTCTGCCACCTACTGGATTTCATGATTAATGAAACAATCCCCTAATCTTACTGCAGCTCTTTTTTCCTTTCAATAAAACAGGAGCAACTTCATTTGCTCTTATTATTCCTGAAAAAAAAAAATAGGTTTAGGGAAAGTTAGGTAACTGTAGAGTTGTTGAAAAAAATCAGTTATTGACTTTTTTAAAAAAGTTAAAAGAACCATACAAATTGAGACATTTTTATAATTATTATGACCAAGGGAAAATAATGATAAGGAAAATTACTTATACAGCACTTTACAGTTCCAACTCTTCAACAAAATAATCATATGACATTCGGAGCTCAAGCAAATAAAACTTTCCATTTAAATTTTTCCTAAAATTTATCCTAAAAAGAAAAAATCTTTCCATCAATTTTGCTACCTCTTGTTCCTTTCCCTGACAAATCTTTAGAAAGTGAAGTTTAAGGTTGCTATCTTAGCCCTCTCATTAGCTATTCCACAGTCCCCTTTTGTCACTTTAAGCTTCCAGTTCTCCTATCCTGCCTTCTAAGGAAATCAATACAGAGAAGAAACCACATAGACTATGTGGGAAAGGAAACTGTTTAAAGACTGTATCTTTTCCTTTAAGACACAACTCAAACACCATTTTCTGAATTAAACTTTTCCTGATCCCCACAACTGTTAGCAACCTCCTTCCCAAACCATCTGGTATTTATTCTTTTTATAGTTATACTGCATATATTTTTATATGTCCTTTTTGTCTCCCCCATTAGATTGCAAGTTCCTTGCAAATAGGGATTTTTACATTCCTTTTCTTACCTCCAGTTCCTAGCGCACTTGGCACATAGTAGATGCTTAATAAATACTCCTGGATTGATTAAGATTAAGTAAAAGAGTTTAACACCTTGAATAAAACAATTTTGGCCTCATATCCAAAACCATCCCCAAATAATGAACAGTATTGATCATCTCGGTTTGTTGTTTTTTTCTTCCCAGCACTCAGTTAATCTCCCCATGAGTTCTATAGGGCAAGTATTTGATACTTGGTTCATTGGTGAACTGAGACAGTAAGGTTAGGAGACTTGCCTAATGTGGCATTGCTAGTTAGTGGCAAAGCTAAAACTAAAATGGTCATGTTTACCTCTGGATCCCAGACTTCACTAAATCAAGCTGCCGCTTCTAAAATACTGAAATGCTGTGGATTTCATCGTATTAACAATATATCTGTAGCCACTTATTGGCAAGGGGATTGATGGCAAAGGTAGTTTTTTCTCAGCCGGAAGGAGAAACAAAAGGATCACGGAGATCCTTGGAGGATAACGGAACGTAAGGAATTTTACTCTTTCTGGGAGAGAAACAGGAATAGTTGCACGACAATAGCGAGCAGACAGTGAGGACAGTTGTAGCCACCTGGGTATAGAAAGAACCGAACAGAATCATGAGGAGTAAGAACTTTTCTGGTTTCTCCACCCACTGAAGGAGTGATCTGCCTGCACAGAATGTGCCATTTGCCTGTGTACCTGTTGGTCATGCTTTAGACATGTTAAAGTTGTTCCGCCACCGCTCTTCTCTCCCCTGCTCATCACTGCCTGGCCAAATGGCAATGCTACCTCATGAGCTTCACGTTCAGTGTAACATGTATTTATTTGCTCTCTAAACTTTTATAAGGGGTTTTGCCTCCAGATAAAATTGATTTTTATTGATTTTGATGATTTTTGTCGCATTCTGAGCAATCCTTCACTATACAAAGGAGTAGAATATGCTAAGAGGGAAGGTCAAAAGGGGACCTGAGACCAAGTTCCTTAGACTTGACTGAGAACATGAATTAAATTCCCTTACTCACTGCATAAAATGGGATTTCATAACAATTTTCCATTAACTAATTTCATTAACTAATGAAGATAAGAATGGCAGGGATAATACAGAACAGATGAACAAAAATAACTTGGTGTGCAGAGATCAACTTTGTCCCTCTCCCTGTTTCTCTCTCTGACACACACACACACACACACACACACACATATATACACATACTCTGTACCAACTACAAACACACACATAACCACCTCTGAGACAGATCTCTCCATAGGTTGGCCCTGTGACCAGATGCTCAGCAGCTAATGGAGAGAAGAGAGCCCGGGGATAGATAACCTACAAAGCAGGTAATCCACATGTGATATACAGAGAACTTTTCTCTTCTTCCTGTAGCTTCCTAAAAGGCTCAATTCAGTGCTACTTCTGAAGGAAGCCCTTTCTGATTTCTCTCGTTGTTAGTGTCCTCTTCCTCAAATTATACTATATTTACTCAACTGTACAAAGCTTGAAAGACATTCCCTGCCCCAGGAGAATATATACTCTTTAAAGGCAAGAACTGTTTTTCTTACGGTCTATCTTCAGTACCTGGTACAGGACATTACATATAGTACTCAATATGTTTGTTGAATATTATTTCCTTAAACTACTCTCTCTTAGAAAGGTCTTAAAGAATGCTTTTAAGACTTTTAGTTCCCTAGCCCTTGGGCCATACCTATGTTTATAATTCCTTTCCAGATTTACTGATGAGTCAGTGTGTGTATGTACTGATTGCCCATTTGTAGGTACTGAACAAAGCTGAAACATGTATCCTGGCTCCTGTGGGGGGGAAAGAAATTTAACTTCCAGAGATGAAGTTTCTCCTCTCGAAAATAATGCAAAGCAAAGGAAAAGTAGGGAAGGGGAAATAGGGCACCCAGAGAAAAGGATACAGAGGGAGTTAGCAAAGAAACAAATTCTTCCAATGCATTACAAGCAGTAAACTGACCTCTGAAAGCTAAGGGACAAAAATTACAAACAGGAGACTACTTTTCTTCTTGTGTCAAGAATAGCCACTAATTAACTCTATCTCCTCTAACCCACAGCTTTTAAAGGGAACATTCTGAGCATGCTCACACAATGGGGAGAAGAAAGGTAAGGAAAGGAAGGAAGTTAGTTCTCTCCAGTCTTTTATTTCACAAATTTATAAATAATCCTGATTCGCTTCAAGGCAGTTATAGATAAGTCCTTCAAGCGCCCCTTAGCAGGCAACATTTTTAATAAGAAACAGGATATTGGGATTGGAAGCAACTTCTCTCTTTTCTAGGGACCAAACTTAAAAGGCATGGGCTACTCCTTCAATACTTTGAACTGAGCTAAGAAAGAGGCCTGTGTTCAACATACTTTCATGTTCTGATGAACCTTGAAATTTATTTCACAGTAACAATAGTCCTTTGTGATGTTTCAGCACTGACTCATACAAAACTTTTCAAATTTTATTTTTTAAATATAGATTTGTTTCCTCAGACTTGGTATTGTGTGAACAAAGCAAAAGCACTGACTTTTAGAAAGTTATTTTAGAGCATAGAGAAGCCTTCATTTTGCACATCTATGCAAACTCAAATCAAGATAGCAGGAATCACATAGACCTAGTTGAGAAGGCAGAGAGACTGTAATTCACATCGAAGGGAATGACTTATGAAATTATTTAGCTTACTAGATGATAGATCTAGTAATGATCAAAACTAATGATCAAAAGTTCAAAACTTGCTTTGTCTACGTTCCTTTGAAAACTGAATGTCTAGTTATAAGGAGTTAGTTCCAGATTAGTTGCATCTTGTGCTTAAACAGAGCAGAACAAAAAGAGACATGGGAGCTAATGTTTTCGTAAGCTTACAGCTCCTAAAATCCTTTCAGTTCTCCTTTGGAATCATAACTTATCTTAATATTATGAGTTCTTGGGGGAAAAGAAACATGGGAAAATAATCATGGAAAGGAGAAGTAAGTAGTACCCTGTTGTAGCAGGGTAGGGGTGGTGAACTTAAGATACTGCAAAAAGAGACAGTCAGGCTTAATTCAATCTGAAGAACTTGGAAGCAAGATCTGCCAGCCACTAGGTCCCTAATTTGGGTAAGGGTTGCTGGAAGGCAGAGGGTGGGCTAACCAAATGCCAATCCTAACTAGAGGGGAAATTTTGTGTCCTGCAGATGGTTTCTGGAGAGAAATACTTCCAACCTCTTGAAATTAAATTATACAGTCAAGGATTTGGGGAAAGGGTTTCAAGCTCTTTCTTCTTTAAACATTTCTAATAACTCTTAACTTCTACTTTTTATCAGTTTTCTCCTCTCTGAATCCACCTCTTCTTCAGCTTTTCACTTGGCTACTCCAGTTCTCAGGTTCATGTGGTCCTTATTTGAAGAGAGTTAAGACCCATAGAGGTCTCCCCAAATTCACTTAAGGAAATATAGTTCATACTCCTTTATGACTAAATATCACATACTAAAAGGAAGATTCTTGATTCTTCCCTTTGCTTCACTATCTCTTCACTGCAACTACATTCCACAGCTTGTGAACTTGTTTCTTGTTTGTTAAAGTGAATGCTTTTCGAAGAAAAATCGTGTCATAAAAATTAACATGTGCTGAAAGGAGTACGGAGTGATGCTTCTGACATCAGATTCTTTTTCTGAGGGAAAAGTAAGGCAAAATTGCTATCTTCAAATATCTTGAAGTTTGCTATGTGGAAGGGGAGAAATTTATTCTGGTATTCTAATATCATTGCAAAGGGGAAAAATTTAGTAATGGATGGCAGTTGCAGAGAGACAGATAAATTAAGTATATAGTTCTAGTTCAATGCAAATTCAACTAATGAGACCACTTCAGGAGATTTATTCTTTGCACTAATCAGGACTTTGCTGTGCAAATTCAAATAACAGGACTTCAGGGGATTCGTTGTTTGCACTAATCGGGATCTGGATGCATAAGAAAAAACTTGCTAGGAATCAGAACTAACAGGGGAGGTCACTATCACTCTGGTTTATCAGGAATGGTAGAGAGGAGGTTCTTGCACTGGGGCATGTGAAGAGAGAAAGAGAAGGAAGAACTGCATTAGTATTCAACGTCCTGTAAAGTCCTCTACAACTCTAAAATTCTATCAAATCTACTTGACAAGAATGTTTTACCTAATACATCCTGCTTATAGAATCAGCCTATCTCAAAATGCTTAACACCAGCAATATTAGATAAATTACACAATGATAGTTGCCCTATATAAAATTCTTTAAATTGACAAAGCATTTTTTACAGTTCTCATTTGTATCCTTGCCTCTAAAACATCTCATTATCTATATGTTCATTATATTAAGTGCTCACAATATTTTAATCTTACGTTTTAAAATGTGAAAATAATACCAATAGACAATAAATTTTGTAGTGTAAATACAATAAGAAAAATGGCACACTCCTGGGTGGTTTTTTGAGGGTTGACTTTGTTTTGGTTTTTAGCATATGAAATAACCTATCTTTAGATGAAAATGATTCAAAAACAAAGTGGGATGGAGGAGGGCAGAATTGAACCACCCAAAATTCATTAAAAGTGTTTTAAACAGCAAAGTATTCATTAAATCACCAAACACTGACTTAGCAAAGTAATAACTTAAATTCAGATGGATTTCCTAATGTGTGACATTTAAAGTTTTTCACAATCTGGCTTCAGGCTGACTATACAATCCTCCCCTTTCACTCTCTACAGCCACTTGCTAGTTCCTATTACAGGAACTGTATTTACTGTACATGAACCTGTATGCCTTCACACAGGGGAAGGAATTTCCATGCATGAAATGCTCTTCCTCCTTATCTCTGCCTCTTAGAATCCTTATCTCCCTTAACATCTCAGTTCAAGTGACACGTCCCCCGTTAAGAGGACTTTCCTGATTCCCCAGATAGTACAACACCCCAGATCCCTATATATTTATTTTGCATATATCCTAAATAAATACAACAAATTCTAGTGAATCTCCACTCTACAATTTCTAAGCCCTCTGGAACCTGGCTCCAACCTTTTTCGTTAGCCTTATCACGCACTGCTCCCTTTCACACATTCCAATCCAGCCCATACATCCATCCTGCTATTCCTCATGTGCCCATCTCCATGCCTTGCCTTCCCACAGGCTCTCTTCCATATCTCGCATATCCTTCCTTGCCTATTCCTCTTACAATCTCTAACTTTTTACAAAGTTCAAGTGTCACTTCCTTCATGAGGCCTTTCCTAATCTCCCCAACTGTTCCTTTCCCACAAATATTCTGTTTGTGCAGAATATTTCTCTTCCTGCCCTGCCCCTAACTACCAGGAGGAACAAGTAGCAACCAAGTCTCAAGTACCCCAGCCTTAACCCCACAGCAACACCATCCCCATGAAGACTGTGCTAGTAACAATTTACCTGCTCCCCCTGCTAAGCTTACGTGGCTATCAACCTCACACCACATCATTATTCTGCCTATCATGACAATCACCAGATGTCTAACAGCAAACTCTTCCTAAGCCAACGTCCTGTTCTCTCACCCGCATCCTTCTTAGTTCTCCAGAATTTCTGTTCTATAATGAATAAACTTTTCTTCACTCTGGACCCCTTCTTCTCATACTCCATCTACTCACTGTCACTAAAACCAAGATCCCACCAAACAGAGCACCCATGGGCATCCTGTCCAAGATAAAAGTTTGCAAAACACTTTTTATAACTATCTCATTTATATTCTCACTTGAAAAACAACTATTATTATAGTAAGTCTCCTTAACGACAATGAATGCAACTCAACAGAACCCATCGTATGCCCAAAGTTCACTAACTCCCTAACTTTCTCATTTTTGTCAAATAGGGAACCACCATTCTTCTGGTTTCCTGGGTTCATAACCTCAGCAATTCCAATTCCTTATGGTCCTTCACACCCCATGACCAATCAATCAGCTGGGAAATCTTGCAGTTTCTACCTCCACAACGTCTCTCACATTCTGACCCTTTGTTCTCCTCATACAGCCACTACTTATGTTCAGGCCTTCTTCACCGCTTGCCTAAACTACTGCAATGGTCTACTTGCCTCAAATCTTCAGTTTATTCTCCATACATTTTTCTAAAGTGATTTTCCTTAAGTGCAGACATGAAATTCCAGTGGGTCCTTTTTGCCTCTAGGAAAAGAATATAAAATCTACTTGACTTTTACAAGTCTTTATAACCCAGCCTAAACCTACCCTTTTTTAAAAATGTATTTTTATTTAGTTAACTATTTCCCAATTACATGTAAGAAAAATTTTTAACATTTATTTTTTTTTAATTTTGAGCTCCAAATTTTCTCCCTCTTGCCCCTTTCCTTCCCCTTTGAGAAGGCAAGTTACAAATATATTGATTATACATGTGAAGTCACCCAAAACATACTTCCATATTAGCCATCTCACAAAACACACACACACACACACCAAGAAACATAAGAAAAATTATGGTTCAATCTGTACTGAAGAGTTCATCCTAAATTACTTTTCCAATCTCATATATTACTACCCCACCCATACTCTGTGAACTACAGTTTTTCATCTCCTGTCTCCTTTGCCTTTTCCTTGTTCATCTCTCCCATGCCTGGAATGCCCTACCCCCTTCACCACTGCCTCAGAGAATTCCTCCTTTTTAAATGAGGTAACTCAAGAATCACCTTTTACATGAAAACTTTCTGCTATTTACATGAAGACTAACTACTATTCCCTCCTTCTCCTCACTTTGTATTTGTAATTATCACATATATATTTATTCTGCAAATACTTAGAGTTCTACATTGCCCCTCTTCCAAGCCCCCAGACAGGAAAATTCTGGGGAGTAGGAATTATTTCATTTTTTCTACCTCTACCTCGTAGTGCCTGGCACACACTACATGCTTAATAAGTACTTGCTGACTGAAGGATGTATTTTATAGGATCATAGATTTGGAACTGGAAGTGTCCTCAAAAGTCATCTAGTCCAATTCTGTTCATTTTACAGTTAAGGAAACTGAGAAGTTAAACTTTAACTGTAGAAGTTAAATTGCCCAAGATCAAATAGGCAATAAATGCGAGAGCTGGGATTCAAACACAGGTTCTCTAGTTCCAAGCCGAGTGAGAAATTCATATACAATGCTGTGAGGGTGGGGATGGGGATTATTTTTCGTCAATTAAAAAAAAAATTAAATGACATGCTTCAATACATCTTTGGAGGTCTTCTTCAATTATGCATTATGGTCTGTCCTTCACAAAATTAAAGACTTCTTAAAAACTACCCATATTTTCAGTCCATCAAATAATCACTTCCCTAAATATTATAACTGATATGTAAAGTAATACTTCCATTTTTTTTTAGTCCTAACTTTTAATTACTTGATTCTCAAGGTGTACATAGTTTCTATGTCTAGTATTCATCAAAAAGTCTATTTTCCAAATAGTCATACCCTTACTAATTTTGAACCCTTTCAGCATATCCTTCATCTTTTGGGACCAAAATGCCTAACCTTAGTCTATTCTGTGCCCTCAAACAATTTAGTTTTCCACTGTAGATCTTTTCTAAATCCATTATTTCACTGGAAATACAACATATGGATATGGACTACATGTGGATATTTTTCCCAGCAATCAACCACAATGAGGGTATAAACTATTTACCCTCCCAGTCCCAAGTTTTAAAGAGTCACGTGGCTAGTAACTCATAAAAGCATACAGTCGGACCTTAAGGCAGTTCTGTTAGGTAACAGTACAGTGCTGAATGAGGTCAGTTGTAGGTTGTATCTTCACGCTGGTGAACAGTAACATCACTCTGTCCCATGGTCACAAACTGTACCTGGCTAAGTATTTGGAAAATAGATAATTAGTCATAAAATGCACACACACATACACACACACAGAGTATGTGTTTGTATGTATCCTCAAAAGAAGAAAATCATTTTAGCAAAGGTCAGTGGTTATAATCATGTTTGCATTTATATAGACATACATGCATACATATATATAAAATGCACATGTATATATGCATTATGTATGTATGCATATATACATAAATACACATACAGGGCTGCTAAGTGGCACAGTGGATAGAGCCCTGGGCTTAGACTCAAAAGACTCATCTTCATGAATTCAAATAGAATCTCAGACATTTCCTAGCTATGTGACCCTGGGCAAGTGACTTAACCCTATTTTCCTCAGTTTCTCCATCTGTAAAATGATCTGGAGAAGGAAATGGCAAACCATTCCAGTACCTTTGCTGAGAAAATCCCAAAAGAGTTTACGAAGGGTCAGACATGACTGAAAACAATTGAACAATAATAGACCCACATACAACTGTTTTTTCTGCATATGTGGAGGTATGGATACCTATTTACGTAAACAGACAGATTCCTACTTCAACAGAAGAACACAGGTCAGTGGCTATGAACATACTGTATGCAATACAAAATTGACATTACAAAAACATTTTCATGACAAAGAGAGCAGGGTGTTTTGTTTGTTTTTATTGAATGCTAAAGCTACAAAATTACTTCAAAATGTCAATTTGAGAACTAGAAGAGGCCTTAAATTACCCAATCCTTTCACTTTATAGGAGAAACAGAGACCTAGAGATGTGGCCTGTCCAAGACCATTCAGGTAATCTGTAGCAGAACCATGACTAAAACCCAAGCCTGCTACCCACCAGTATAGATCTCTTTGCATTATACCACACTACGTATTTGAAGCCATTTTTAAAAATATTTAAATCCCCACTTAAGGTAGGAAAGTATTTTAGAGAGTCTTTCTCCTGCCCCTCCACAGTACAGCCACTGCCTACTTTTCTGGCTCAAAGCTGATGATGAAATTTATACATACTAATACTAAAATCTAATTTCATTCTTAAAACTATTTTTAGACAGGTCACCCTTGTAAGTCTACTTAAATGTTTATTTTTAAAATTTTTTTCATTTTCTCTCTTTTCTGTAGGGAAAAATATACAATTATCTCTACCTGCATATATATCAGTAAATAAAAGGAAATCCAGGGAAACAGTGAAGTTCTGTTTCCTGGACACTGTTGAGGTTAAGGAGATTTAAATATTTCACTTTTCTTAGTAACTATCACATTTAAAAATTCAAAGTTAGAATATCTACACTAAATTATACACCTGTAAGGAACTCACAATCTTTGGAACAAATATAGAAATATTCATGATTAAATTTCTCCCAGGACTCTCTCCTTGATTCTATTACTTGATTGAAGGGTTCTGTGTATGCAACTGGTAAGATCCAGATGCCTGACAATAGGGATAGGGATAAGCTCATTTCTGTGAAAAGAAAGCACAATGTATTAGTCTAAAAGACTATGGCATGTAAAGTCAGTTAACATTTACTGATTATGGGGCTTTTAAAGCTTTCACCAAATAAATGGATTAATTGCTCACAGCAGCCCCATATCATATATGCTTAACATGTCTTATCTATCATTTATGAAGAGCCTGCTTTAATTACTCCACAGGACTGACAACGCAATCTATTAAGACTTGCTAATAAGAAAAAACCAACCTGCTCCCAATGGTGAACGTCAATCACTGGAGCTGCAGGTAGAGCATGCTATAGCATGAAGCAGTCAGACAAGCTCTGATTCAAATGTCTTCCAGGGTCAAATACAGGGAGTAAGGATGAGGGGAGCCTTGAATGGGTGGTGTTAGATAAATCTGACGAAAGAATGTTTCCTGTGCAAAAGAGCTGAAGAACCCATATCTGTAGGAGGGGCTAGCAGACAAGTGAGATTTCCTAACAGAAAAGATTGTGCTAGCAGCACTCTGCCGACTCCAACTTCAGCAACATGAACACTTCATTAGCGAGACTCCACTTCGCAGGTGGCTATCAGCCCTCTGACTCCAAGGACTGGAGATCCATCATTCCTGCTTTCTTGGTGGCAATCTGTTTAGTAGGCTTTGCAGGGAACCTGTGTGTGATTGGCATCCTCTTACATGGTGCTTGGAAAGGAAAATCATCCATGATCAACTCCCTGATTTTAAACCTAAGCCTAGCTGATCTCTTCCTTCTGCTATTTTCTGCACCCCTGCGGGCAGCAGCATACTCCAAAGGCGTTTGGGATATGGGATGGTTTGTCTGCAAATCTTCTGACTGGTTCACGCACACGTGCATGACAGCCAAGAGTCTTACAATTGTTGTGGTGGCAAAGGCATGCTACATGTATGTAAGCAACCCAGCCAAGCAAGTGAATGTTAACAATTGCACGATATGGACAGTGCTTGTTGTCATCTGGGCTATAGCCTGCCTCCTACCCTTGCCCGAATGGTTCTTTAGTACCCTTAGGTACCACGAAGGTGTAGAGATGTGTATCATGGATGTACCAGCCCTGGCCCAGGAATTCACTTCTATGTTCGGTAAGCTTTACCCTCTCCTTGTATTTTGCTTTCCTTTGCTCTTTGCTGGGATCTATTTTTGGAAGGCTTACTGCCGGTACCAACACGGAGGAACGAAGACTCAAAATTTAAGAAACCAGATCCGATCCAGGAGACTCACAATGATGTTGTTAAGTGTTGCTATAACCTCTGCCATCATGTGGCTACCAGAATGGATAACTTGGCTGTGGGTATGGCATCTAAAGACAGGAAGCCCTGTTCCACCTCAAGGTTTCATAGCCTTGTCTCAAGTCCTTATGTTTTCCATCTCTTCTGCAAACCCCTTGATTTTTTTAGTGATGTCTGAGGAATTCAAAGGTTTCAAAGATTTCTGGAAATGGCTGACATCAAAAAACCCTCTACCTGATCCAGAGTGTCAAGGAACACCAGCTGGTAACTCACAGATCATTTCAGAAAATGTCCCTTCTCAAGAGCCTCTGCCATCTGTACCAGACAAAGAGAAGCCTGGATCATCCCCCTCTGGTGAGGAGAAAACAAATAAAGAGATTCCTGTTCTACCCGATGTGGAACAATTTTGGCATGAAAGGGACGTAGTCCCTTCTGAGCAAGACAATGATCCCATCCCCTGGGAACATGATGATTCTGGGATAGCAGGTTGTAGTAAATGAAATTACAAGTTCCAAAGCCAAGTGAAGATGTGTATTTATTGTATTTGTTATACTGTCGCTTACCAATATTTCTCAAGATTTTGCTAGGTAAAAATCCAGTAATACTATCTTTGCTCTTGGTTGTACTCAATAAACATATTGCTGTCAAAGCTTTCAAAACCATATTTCTAGTAAGTAGGAATAACCTTACATTAGGAGAAATATTTATGATGTTCAGATTACTTTAAATAATTTTTTTCAAGTATCATGTATCTAAAGTTGTTTTTCCATTAGAGGCTAGGAGTTTATGCTATGCCATTTACCCACTGTCTCCCTCGTTAACACATGGAAGTGACGGGAGAGCTGGCTGGAGAATAAAATGAATTCTGTGGCTCTTCATACAAAACTGTGATCCAGATGACATAGACCTGAATCCATTACTTTGTCTTCCTTGGCACTAAGGAGGGAATCCACTAAACAATGTTAAAGTATTTATGGTTTCAAATTAATTTATGCTTTATACAATCAGAATGCAAAATATGAACAGATTCAGAATTCAGTTATTTTCAAAGCATAAACAAACCAGTTTTATTTAATTCTGGCAAATTCAACTAACCAACAGCCTACAAGAAAGTTAAGACACTAGGAGTTACCTAACGTTTTTCCTAGTGTTCGCAGTAACTTGAAATCACTTATGTAATTTGGCATTTTGTTGTCCTTTTTAGGAAAATATAGGACTCTGTAGCTCTCCTTATAGGTGTCACTCCCACCTCACCAAACTTAAAACCTGAAAATCCTTCAGGTTTAAAGCGTAGGATTTAATTCCTCAACTGAGATAAAATATGTGTAAAGTGCTTTGCATCTTTAAAGTGCTATAAAAATACTATTATTATTATTGCTAGAAAACTAGGATGTAGTTATTATCCTACCAGTTAAAGACTTTGAAAGTATCTCTAACACTATCTACTCATGTCATGACCCCTCTTAGAACTGAAGGTACAGATACTGTTACAGTAGTTACAGTAGGGCTGGAAAAGTTTGTTTTCTCCCTGTCTGAAGATTCTCTCAAAAAGCATGATCAATTATAAAACTAGGGCTTCAAATTTAACCCATGATATTGAATATGCTCACTTTAACATCTAGAACAACAGTTTCTCCAAATGACAGCAGCGGTGGGCGTATAACAGGGAAGAGAAGGAATACAGACAGGCAGAAAACTTGGTTCAATAAAGGGACAGAAACTGAAAAACGCAATGACAGTGGAGTAGGAAAAGGCAAGAAAATAGAAAATATTGGAAAAGAAACCCCAACACTTGTCAGACTTTTCTGTCCCCATAAAGATATAAGAAAATACCAATATTAGGCACCTTACTAGTCCATAACTTCATAACTGATTAAGTATTATCTCCCACACGCATGGTAATTATAAATGCATCATTTTTCCTACAACACATAAAGCATCTACTGGGACTAGTTACCTTTGTTCCCAGAATTCTAATGGGGTTTCTAAGAATATTTTCATTGTAGGGCTCCCTCAGAAATGCCTTAAGGTAAAAAGAGAGTACAGAGGCAGAATAGAGAAATGGAGTACGTAGGAGGACACTGTGGAGAGAAAAGCATTTTTTTTATAAGTGAAAATTTGTAGGGTTTCTTACTTATACTAGAGATGCTTAAGTGAAGGAAAGGGTTATTTATATTTATCCCTACCTTACAACTGAAGCATTAAAAGATCACCATGCTCATGGGACCACAGAAATATAATTCACAGCAGTACTACTTTCCCCAAGAGCCCAAACAATTGTTTAGTGATGCATGTATCCTACAAATTAAGTAACTTTCAATACTTTATTAAAAATTGTGGTCTCAATGAACTTTAAATATGGAATCTAAGATGACACTGTTGATGTTCATTTTAACTTGTTAATAAAAAATATGCCATACTGTATCTATTTCAATTTTCTCAGCAAAGAGATATCTGTTATTCCAAGTCTCTTATTCTTATGTTGTCAAATCAAAACTGTTATTTGGCAAAAACGGGTTTATTTGTTTTTTGGTTTTCAGGCAGGGTTGACCTTGTCTCTGGCACAAAAAGTTATCAAAATGAAATTAA
Organism: Bettongia penicillata ogilbyi; assembly: GCA_023548195.1. NCBI lineage: Eukaryota > Metazoa > Chordata > Mammalia > Diprotodontia > Potoroidae > Bettongia > Bettongia penicillata. The sequence continues at coordinate 1,748,015 of JAJHZJ010000044.1, read as the reverse complement.
ATTATATATTCAGTCTTGTCAAAATACAGAGTTTGCTTATCTACACATCATTTCAAGATGCACATGTAGGAAGGCTAATTAACTGAACACTTCTTATTAAGCATCAGTTATACAGTCCCAGCTTTGATATCCCATGCTTCAGTTCTGATACCTCACAAAAAAGGAGCTTGGGCTTTGGGGCTTTTGCACAATTACATATTGATTCCCAATCTATGTAAATAATCCTTCCAATATTTCAAGACATAATTACTTAAATGTCACCAAGCCCATTCATATCAAAAATGTCACTGTGAGACAGGAGGAAGACAATGACCGAGCAAACAGCATTTTGTAGAATTCAAAGTCATGACAAAAATTTTTAGACAGACTAGTAAAACTTTTTTTAAAAAATCTCCCTAGGACAGTTAAATATTATCTATCATAGCACAGAAATTCCTCCAGTTTTGAAAATGGTCATTTTCACTCCTCCTCACAGTACTCAACATTACTCAACTGATTTGCAGAAGTGAAATGCAAAACAAAAGGGAGAAAAAAAACAACCTAGTTAAATACTGTATCAAATTTAAGAAGCTCCAACTTAGTCTGATATAGTTGATTCCATGTATACAATTATACATACATCTATGTGCATCTAAATATTATACCTAGATATAATTCGATATAACTCAATAAACATTTATTAAGCACCTACTATGTGCAAGGTACTGTGGTAGGCACTGGAGAAGGTAACATATGTGTGTGTATATACTCATACATACACACACACACATAAACATACATATATAAGTCTAGATCTGGCACATTTTCCTTTAAAGTTGGCTTTGGGGAGATTAGTAGTGATGACAAAATGATAAGGGAAATGAAATAAAAAATGAAATAAACACCTTGTTCAGTATACCACATATAGAAACGATACTCCCCTTCACCTACCCAAGAGGAAACAATGCAGAAGAAAATAATGTTTTAGATGGGACAAAAGAGCTAAAAAGTGACGAGTCAAACAGTGATAGTATTACAGAAGTATGCATGATACAGTGAAAGAACTGCCATGAAATGCATAAAGCATCAATTAAAGTAAGAAAAGCAAAAACAAAGTTTTTGCTTACTATGTGACACAAATAAGATAGAGCTGAAGGAAGTGAACACAAAAAGAATCCTTTCAAATCCCTTTCCTTTTTGCACTGCAAATAATTCCATAACACATTCAAAGCTCTAAAAAAAAATATGCATTCAAGGCTTTAAAAAAAATATGCAATATCAAAAATTGTAAAGCAGATTTCACTTGTGCAGATTCCATTTTCTGCTTTTAAGAACAAATTTTAAAACAAATTTTCTTTACAGATTATTTAACATTAAGCATATACAATCCACATATAAAAAGGGTTGGTTTATTGTAGTTCAAATACATAAACTGAACAATTCAAACATTTCAAAATTAAACTTTAGAAACACAAGTTTAACATTCAAACAGGAGTATAGTTTACAAGGATTACCCAGAAGGGTAATTAACTCTCTAATCCAGAAACTGATATAGATACTTCTACGGTGAATAAAAATGTGTTTATACAACCGTCCTGTTCTGATAAGCATTGTAATCGACTGTGTTTCCATATCCAAGAAGAAATTACCAGAAAAATCTTCACTTAGACAAAGCAACCAGATTTCTGCCTATAATTCAGAGGGATAATCAAAGCACATCTGTGAACAAAATCAAACTAAACTGGTCTCTAGAGACTTGGGGCAAAAGCAAGAGCATTACAATATTCTTAGCCTCTGCCAGCTGAGAATTCAATTAACAATGTTTTTCTTTTATCTGCTTTATAAAAACAACTTGGGTTTGCTCCAAGTTTGTGGCACTTGTATCTTACAAGTTCAGACCATAAACCACTCCCTGGGTCTTGCATATGTAACACTGCTAGGAAAAATGTCATCAAAAATCACTGACTTCCACATCTCATATAAGGAAAATCTTTAGTTTCAAGCGTTTATATTTACTAGAGACAGTCTGGATGTTTGAGTATGTATGTCAGTCATGCCACATAAAGAAAAGCATAAATATTTCCAGAGTTCTTTGTTCAAAAACCATGTTCACAAATGCTGCTCCTTCCTCCGCTCTTCAGATGATTTTGTAATAGGTTGACTCATATATGTTTATGTAAAAATCTGACAGGTGGCTCATGCAAGCATTTTGAATTAATAGATACCCTTGGTGTGAAGAGTTATGTCAGAATTATTTTGTTGATCTCCTCGTAGGTTCTGAGGCTGTTGGAGGTGGAGGTGGACCTCGTCGATCCAGGTCATCAACATACGCCACAATAAGTTTACGCCTCTCCTCTGGCACACAGTCAAGTACCAAATATCGCTTGTCATTCTGCAAAATCTTTTCTACATCTTTCAAGTGCTGATCAGACTCCTGGATTAATTTTTTGGATCTGAAATAAGAGAAAAAAGCCCAAGAATTACTGACTGCTGCCCACAGGCCTTTCAGAAATGAGCTGGCGATGTCAGTCTAGTTCCTAATTGTGTTTCCATATTTTAAAAAAAGAAAAATTTCACTGCAGTGGTCACCTTTGTAGGTCATCTCAGCAAAGACTTCAAGGAGTGAAAGGGCCTCAGAAGCTGAATTACCCTCCCACCCCTAGTGGTGGTCCCTCCAGATCAGGGCTGAGGGTGGGTGGGTAAATCTTGCCCGTGCTGTACCTGTTCTGTGGATGAACAGAGGACTTCAGTCTGCGGGGCTGCCAATCCCAGCATCTTTCACAAGCTTTCACTTTCACATCTTTCACTAAATTAACTATAAAAATGTAGAAAGAAGTCTTACTTCACATCTAATTTAAAAGCCCAAGCTGATGCAAAACATTAAGGACCCTGACCAAAAAGTCCAAAAGCCATATCAAATGACAAAATACCTAAAAACCACACCCTCAGCACTACCTATCCTCCCATGCATGTACCCTTAAATCACGTTCCAAATAATTTTTTGAAGGAAGCCACATAGAAGCATAAGTACAACAATGCTTCTTTGCATACTGATTTCTAAATCTATGTAAAATATATTTTACTGATAACAATTATTGGGGAAGAAAAAAAGGACTGAGCACGCTGCAGAATAATCCAGTTTAAGACTTTGATTTTACATCTTATGTATTCATTTTAATAAACTCAGAAAATTGTTTTCCTGAAAAAAAAATGTTCTGTTGAGACTAAACTGATGACTTTATAGCTTTAGAATGTTTCAGCTATGCTGAATAACTATGGGAGAAGAAATTACTTCGTAAAGAGTGTGGGGGGGGAAAAAGTAACTTCATGGGATGTGGTTTTCATACTGTAGTTGAACACAACAGATAAAACTGTTGGGTAAAAATAAAGATCACTTTTTAAAGACACTGGCTGGGTGGGAGGGAGTGAGGCTAGACAAAATGAGAATGAGTATCTGGGCCCTTTCTTCCAAAAAAGAAAAAAAAAAATTATGCCCACAGTTATTGGATCCAGTTTTGAGCATCTGACCTCTTACTCCTAAAACTTAACATGTCAACATGTGTGTGAATGGAGTTTGATTTGGCCTGTTCAGTAAGGACTAGTAAAGACAAAATGGTCATTGATATGAAAGAATTTGTTGCACACACCTGTATGTTATAAATTTGGTCTCTTTCAAAAGTGTCCTGAAGTCAGCTTTGGCAGTAATATATTTGTCTCTGATGTACTCTTCAAATTCCCTTTGTTTTTTCTGTAGGAAGAAAATTAGCAAAATTAAAATACTTATGAACCAACAGCTTATGAATTCCATTATTAATACTAACATCAATTATTTTATGCAACAAATTGATTCAATCATAGGGAAGTATATTACATCTAAATAAGATATAGTACAATAAATTTTTACACATTTAAATTCTCGAACATTACAAATTCACAGTCGAAAGCTGCAAAAATTTGAAACAAATACCATGCAATAATTAAAGCAATACAACAGCAAATATTCATAAAATGTTTTCATGGCACATGACATAAATATACAATAATAACATTTACCTAACCTGTATTGGACATAGTAACATGTTAAGAGATATCAAATGTTCAAGCCACCATCTTTAACAGTACATGTAGTTTAAATCCACATAAGCTCAATTTCGGGAACTGAAGATTTTTATTCAAAAAATTTCTACTGTGTACTTTATTATTAGAAGCTACAGACTATGGGATTAAAATTAAGATAAAAAAACACTGCACTAACAAGCACCATCATCACCATGTTTGGCAGTATTACTGTGTAATAAGGCAGCCTAAACTATTGACTCAAATCATTGGCAAGTGGTACTGTTGTTCAATTAGTATTTATAATTGCCAGTGATTAATTACAAAGTACTTAACAAATAAGAACAAAAACAAATTTTACAACTTACTCTGTCACTGGAGGAGAACTTAATGCACCGTGGATCTTCCTTAATAATTTTTTTAACTTCCTTCCAAGTGGATGTTAGCGTAATCTTTCAAAAAGACAAATAAATAAAAATATAAATGTGGCTTACTCTTTTGAGGAGCTCAAACTGCAGCACATATGGTACATAATATTACACACTGACCTGAGATCTCTTGTAATGCCCAAGCGTAACAGGACTAGTTAGGGACAGTGAGGCAGCTTTAATGCAATTTCTTTTTGTTGGCTTGCCACAAGAGTTATTTTCATGGCCATATTTTCAAGGTGGCCTAAGACATTTCACCTGCAAACCCTGCATTTACATGGGCAAACATCATAACTTTTGAAGATACCATTCACCAAAAAGAGAACAGTTACTTAGGAGCAAGACCTGGATAACAACGTGCACAAACTGCAGGAAAATGGGCCATGATAATGAATCAAAAATAGAGATTGGAAGGACACCTAAGTCCAAGAGAGGTGATCAATGATCACACGAAAGGATATTTTGGTCAACTATGGGAACAAACATAACATAGAAACTTGAAAAGAAGCTAAACAAAATCTCTGAAAAGGGCAGCTGAGAAAAAATTACCTCAAGATTTCTCTAAAATGGGGAAATGGAGAAGGGAGAAGTAAAATAAAAAAATTTTTTAAGGAAGTAGAAATAACAATTTAAAGACCATAACTGTCAAAATTTATATTTCCTTTTTCCAAGTTATTTAGCTATTCCTACAGAGAACAAAACATAACAAATAGGTAAGAATCCATTTCTTACCGCTGAAGTTTCATCCAGAAGTTGTCTAAAGTGTTCCCTCTTCTTTTTGGTAAGTGCTTCAATGTGTTCATTGAAAAGTTTCTCTTTTTCTTCTCTTTCTAGCAAAGAGCCAGATTCCCATCGATGATCTTTTCGAAGAGTTCTCCGAGTATCAGACCATGACACATCTGAAGAACGAACCTTTGAAGGAAAAAAAAAGGAAATTTCACACTTCACCAAACTCAGACACCTTTTCATATTTCATTCAAATAAATGTCAAGTTGATTTACCTAAGGAAAATGAGAAACCTCAAATGCATTATTTAAACACCAAGGTCATTCAGAAAATAAGTTTAAGACAACACATCCTATGAAAAGGAGACATCTATACTGATGATTAGTGGAATACTTAAATTACTTCAAGATTTATGATTTTCACGAGCTTCACTATTAACATGGCAGATTCCAATCTCCTTAGTACATGAATCTTGAGGAGACAAAATAATCTCCTAGTATCCAAATTTCTTGCCTTGCCTTTCTCCTACCTGGATTTTTATAAACTCTAAAACTCAGTATGTCTAAAAGCAAACTCATTTTTTTCACCCCAAACCTATTCCATATTTAAACTTCTCCATTTTCTCTTTTACACCATCACCATCCTCCTCAACACAAGGGTTCATAACCTTGAGTCATCCATGAGGTTTTCTTCTCTCAATCTCTATTCCTAACCAGTTGCCAAGTTTTATCAATACTACTTCCACAGCATCTCTCACACCTATCCCCCTTTCTCTCCTTCTTTCATATACTACTACCTGCATCTTAGTTCTGATTCTCATCAACTCTTATTAGACTACTGCAATGTCTTTCTGTCTCCCCAGACTTCAGTCTCTTTTCTCTTAAATTCATTCTCTGTACAGCTTCCAAAATGATATCCTTAACACATCTGACCATGTCACCCTACTACTCAAAAATCAGGGGCTCCCCATTGCCTCTAGGATAAAACAAACTTCCCAGTCTTTCATTTAAAGCATTCTATAATCTAACTCTCAACTCTTTCAGGTGAATTTCCTATTACTCAGCTTCATGCACAATCTAATTCCAGTCTTTAGGTCTACTAAATACTCTCTGTACACTATATTCCATCTCCCGTCTGCCTGTCTGTGCACAAATAGTCCCCATGTCAGGAATGGAATCCCTCCTCACTTGCACCTCCCTCACTGAATGTCTAGCTTCCTTCAAAGCACAGTTCATATGTTAGTTCCTATACAGGGCCTTTCTTGATCCTCCTTTATCTCTTTTAAAACTACTTTGCACATACTCACTTGTGTACAATGTCGAATACCCACCAAGAGTATATAAACTTAATGGCAGGGACTGTTTCATTGTTTGCCTTTGTTTCCCCAGGACCAAGATAAGTTTTATAAGATAGCAAACTCTGCATAACGTTTGTTGAACTGAAATGGCTAATATGTTTCTCCCCAGGACTATAAATGAAGACTTTCCAGCTTTGTGGGCCTTGTTAGAACTTACACACCCAATCAAATAGCCCTCAAAAACAAATTGCAAATTCTAAATGCTATCAGTGTTGCATTTAAAAATATGAAGTGTGGCACACGATAATATATCAAATTAAAAGGAATATGAAACGAACCCATTAAAATTCTTCCCCAGTGCCTCAATGTCACATGAAGATAAACCTATAGTCTTGAAAGTTCTATCAGTAGAGCAAATATTTAGAAAAGGTCTTACAACCAAGGTGGAAAGATTTTAAATAAAGAAGGAAAAATCTAAGTTTACAGGATGATGAATTTTTCAGCTACAGTATTCTGTTTCTGAAAAACTACCTAAGTCATAGATAGGTTACTGAAGGAAGTTTCTATGATGATGAAATTATGGATTCTTTCAGCACTAAACTATATGGAGTGCAATGCAGTGGAATTTGCTACAGTAAATTTCTTTTTCAAAGAATCAGTAGATTTTTCAGTAAAATGAGAATAAAACTGCTTTAAGACACCAGCATATTATGTAAAATTAAGAAATGAAAACACAAGAAGCATTCTCAAAAGGCTGAATACCCTGAGACCTATAAATAAGTGGCTTTTTTTGCTCACTAATGCTATTGAACTCGATGTAGAAAAAACAAAGGCAGTAAAAGCTAATATACAACTCTCATGTTCATTAATCTTTTTATCAACTTGAAAATGTTTATTAAACTCTTGATTACCCAAAATATTCTAGCAAAAAGCAGACAAATGATGGGATGCAAGATTGAGGAAGTATAAATGAGAATTTTTCCTCGTAAACCATTATATGTTACTATTCCATTTAAGAAGCACCCTTAGCCATCTAAAGAAATCACGAAGCTGAAACAACCAAAACTGCCTCTGAAAATGAGCAGCAACCAAAACAATCAAGAGCTGAAAATGCAACAGAAAATATATAAAAACATCACAAGATCAGAGACATAGACCTGGAAGAGACCTGAAAAGCCATCTAGTACAACTTCTTCATTTTACAGCTAAGAAAACTGAGGCACAGAAAGTTCAATGACAACTAACTTGCCCAAGAATACAGAGGTAGTAGAGCAAGTGAGGTTTGAACACAAGTCCTCCAACTCTAAATCCAGCATTCCTTCCACTGTGCCATACAGAAAAGATCAGAAAAGAAAAAAAAAAATGAAAGAGAATTGTAGAGAGCAAAAAGCAGAAAAGGTGATCAGAATAGTTAAGAATGAATAGTGGGGAAAGATTTATAACAAAAAAAAAAAGTTGAAAAAAGAAATTTCTGATATCAATAGTATTTTGAGTTTTTTTTGAAAAGTGATTTTATCAATACCTATTTATTGCTGTCTGCTAGAAAAATAAAGTGTAATAGTGACCCCCACCTTATATTTACAGTTTTACAAGTAACTTACCAAATGATACAACTTTTACAATTAAGTTTAATATAAAGTAAAACCTAAAAAGCTTCACAGAATATAATTAGCAAAGATTTTTAAAAAGAAAGTGAAGTAAAAATTAATACTTACCATATCAGAAAGAAGAGCCTTGAAATTCTGAATTGCTTCTTCACGTTTATGCTGCTCTCTTTCTCTATCTATTTCTTTTGTTTGTTCTGAACGAGCTTTTTGAACCTCTCGTTCCCGTTCCCGTAAACTTGCCTCTATTCGGGCTTGCCTCTCCAGTTCCTTTTCTTTTTCTGAGTCTAAATTCTACAAAAAGCAAGATTATATTTCCACCAACTCCATCAGATTAACTAGCTTGCCAAACATTTCTTCAAATTCAGTTCTTAAGAATGTAAATTTCCAAAAAGCATTTCAAAATAAATTTCTATTTATGAATTAAAACGGTATTGATGAACATGCCAAATATACTTTTTTTTAACCATTTAAGGATGTAAAGCATTACAAATAATTACATACTGTACCTTGGCTATTTTTTCAATATACTGTTTAAAAAGGTCTTCTCTCATCGATGAACTATCTACTGCTTTGTAACGTGGGTCACTTTCTACTTTGTCCTTTACTTTGCTCCATCGAGACTGACTATCCAAGTGGTGATTAGAAAGCAGTTCAAAGAAGTCTGATTTGATCTATATTTTAAACAGGATATGAAATGGGGAAAGAAAAATAGTACACTGTAAGAAATTACTTACTAATAACTGCTACTTGAAAAAAAATGCTGACTTACCTTAAAGATGAGAAATATGTAAAATAATTTTGCAGAGTACCTGATCTATAGTTGACTAATTTTTAGGAAAAGAGGATAGCAAATCGTTTTTATTTTTAATTTTTTAAGTCTGCTAAATCATAGAAGTTCTTGACTGAGATCTACCAAAGCAAAGGTGAATTATTTCTTTGGTGGATAATATTTAAGACAAATGAGGATAATTTCTTATACAATTATAATTTTTATGTCTTAGATGTTTCCATAAAGTACAAATTTATTTTCGCCAAGGATTCATTTTTTGCTAAATCTTTTTAATGAGTTGCAGTGAAATACTTACTAGTTTCATATAATAGTAACATTTTTTTACAAGTAACATGGTAAAATTTTTCTTTTTTTATACAACAACAAGGAGGCTTAGTAAATTTTTGTTAAGTTTTGCAGACAAAACAGAATCAGCGTGTGCTTGAGATTCCTTTTAAGAAGAAACATGGTAGGGAGATAGTAATAACAAATAATATTATGTATATCAGGTCAAATTTTGGAATTTGAAAAACATATTTATACCCTGATTCTAAATGACAAATGCAAACCAACATTTCCATATTTATATGTTTGCCATAATGTTGCAATTATTTTTAAAAAGCTTGGATTGTATTTTTCTCCTTACTAGTACTATATATATTCTTTTACTACTACTGCAACTCAAAACAGACCATGAACTTTACCTATAAGGTACCAGATTAGATCACAGATACTAAATGACAGTTTAACCTTTAATACTGCTACAAAGAAACACCTTTTTCTAAACAAAAAAGAAGAAAATAAAATTGAGGTATGTTCATACCCTTAGGGGGAATTATATACCTCACTTGGTATTCTCATTCTTGATGTCACTCAGGGCAGCTTATATCTTTTTGGACAAAAGAGTTTAACACTCCCTTCAGAACCTGTCAATAGCAAGTATACATCTCCCCAGGTATTAAACATGCTGCCTTCACATCTCTCTCAGACCCTGTTGTTGCAAGGAATGAGAAATCAGGAGTGGAGTCAGGCCTATTTCATCACTATATGGAGATATGTGGACACAAAAATAAATTAAGCACTCCCCACCACCGTATACCAACTCCATTATCTCCACCCCACTCTCATTTACCATACACTACAGGATTAAAAAGGGAAACTGATGTTGGTCTATGAAACTATGTGCCTTTATAGACAACTGAAAGGTTCCAAGATTCTTAAAATAAACTATAAAACAGATTTTTCCATGTAATAGAGTGAATCAAAAGAACCAATCAGCTGCAGGCATTTCTACTACAGAACTTGACTCATAATTAGGTATAGGTCAATCAGAATCATTAAAGATCTTTTTATTCAACAGAGATCAAGAAACCATTTGGTGATTAAATACAGCATAGCAAATCAGACATCATTTAGTCTGCCTTTTATGAATCTGACAAAATGAATATAAAACCTCTGAAACATTTCACTACATGAAAACTGGCTTTCCAAGTAAAATAAAACATGCAAGCAGTACCAAACATGAATCTTTCTAAGCCATAGAAATTTATACAAATTAAAAGCACTTTCAAATAGCCTAAGTGAAGCCTATAAAGTAAGGGTATTGGTTTGTTTTTTGGGTTCTTTTTTTAAATGTGTGATATATAACTAAGAAACACTATAAACTACTTGCAATAAAAATTCCATCTTCCTTTCACAGCAGGATTAATCTTGACTAGCTTATTCTCAGTACTATTCCAAGGGAAATACTTAAATAGCTGGTAAAAATTGCATATTGTTAGCTGTGGTAGAAAAACTGTGCCTTGACATCCACATAACACTGCAACCAATTATCTCCCATTTTCCCTTAATTTTTTTTCTTTGAGAATGCTTGCATTCTTATCCATTTGAGGAAGAAGGAAAGTCTCTCCTTACATTACAAATAATAGTATTTGTTTACTAAATGGAAAGACCTAGAAAAAATTTCTGACTCAAAATCAAGCTACTTTACAACATGATGGAGAAATAGTATATCTGAAGCAGCCCGCTATTCTAGAGGTAGGTTTTCCTGTAAGATGCACTGTCAGTAAGATTTACAAGCCAATTCTTAAGCCATAATTTCACCAAAATTTAGTCACTTTATTCATAAATAAGAATTCTAAGGCAGCTGTTCCCTCAATTTCTACAAAGAAAAAACCAAAACTGCCTTGATAATTATTATGGCAAAAAAAAAAAAAAACAAAAAACAAAGTATCCATTACATTTCAAGGGCATTTCCACAAGATTAAAAAAAACAACATGACTATATAATGCCCACTATTTGCAGACATGCGGAAGAGACTTGTGGTCCACAAACCAAAATGGAAAGCATTTGGAATCACAGCTCTTTTTTTTTAATTAAAAAGAGTCTATACAGGAGCATACATTCCATCAGCAAGATAATATTTTTCGGGGATTCTAAAATAAGACCAGAGTATAAAACATGGAATCAATTTTTGAAACATGGCAATTTCAGCTATTTAAATGAAACATTTTAATGCCACAAAAGTCATAAGAATAAGCAAAGTTACAAATGATTACTGTAAGTATACAGATTCATATTACTGGTCTTTTTATTCAAAAACATAATAAAATTCAGAGGAAAACAGATGTCCCCATATTTTTAAAAGAAAAATGTCAAAGTGGTTAACAAAAATGCTCTTAAGTGTTTACTGACCTCACTTTTCAATACAGCAAAGTGAAACCTACTGTATTAAAACCCTTACTTTAAAGATTTCTGTGTAGAATCCATAGTTAATAATTAAATTTGCAAACTTAATACTGGCTGAGAAAGCTTCACTTCATCATTTGCTGCCTTATTTTTAATGGTACAAAATCAAAGTTAGAATTTCTTAAAGAATTAAAATTTTAAAAGCAAAAGAAAATAAGGCTGAAAATATTTTAGGTGTATTTAGATGTAATGTCTCTTTAATTTTTTTTTTCAGTTAACACATTCTGGATACAACTCTCATCACTTCACAAGGAAAAAAACTAAAAAAATGTAAAGTACCGGAACTGCGGGAGGCTAAAGTCACCACACAGAGATACCAATTCTTTCCTCACTAGGGAATCCCATAATACTTTGCGTGTCAGTGATTGACAGCTGTCAGACTGAACTGATTGACAGGCCGCACAGCACAAAACTGTAAAGTCTATCCACTTGTTATAAAACAGAATACATAAAATGGTTACAAAAGGTTTTTAGAAAAAGAACAGTACTTTTAAATGCAAAAAGAAACAATCAACTTGTCTAAGAACAGTCATGCAATATCAAAACAAACAGCTTATTTATCTTTCCTTTAACTCATGAGATTGACTATTTCTAAAATTCAAAAGTAATTTAACAATTCCACAGGCATGGTTCCAATACAGTATATAAAATGTTTATATGATATGTAATTGTGTTATTTCCTCTGGGAAGCATAATCATTTACAGAAAATGGTAAAAGTACTTCTGAACAGTTTTACTTCGACAGAAGCCCAATAAAACAACTAATTAAGAAAACTCCAATAATTCTGACAAGAGTAATTTAACTACAAATGTCATTGAAATTACAAGCTTACCATTATCATACTGCTTTAAATATTACATATCAAAGTACTATTTCCTAGAACCAAGGCTGCTTTCTTCTCATCATCTCCTAATAGATCAAATTTGCATTACTTCTACTTTAGAGAGGGTTAGCAATTTCAAATGTCAAGAATGATTAGGCTCCAGAGGTTATTTTTCTCCATTCACACAACATACAGGGACATTAAGGAGGGTGGCTGCATGTTTTGATGGTACACTACTGATGCCACCTCCCTGCCAGCCTGCCTTCCCAGTGGTGAGCTCTTGCTCCACACTTGACATTGCTGTCAAATGACATTTGGAATTCATTAAAATTTAATGGTCGACCTTTAATTTTGATAAGCAGTAATTTATATGTAAGATATGTTTACTGAAAGATTAAGAATCTCTAAAATGCTACCTTTTCACAGGAAAGAGATTAAAAAAAAATCTTTGAAATTCAAATGTTATCACTTATAAAGAATTCTGAAACTGTACTGCTACCACTGAGTAGGCAGGCATGAAAATAACTAGTTCTGGGTTTTCCAAGTCCAAAAAAATTTTCTCATTTTCATCACCTTAAAAAATGTCACTATTTGCCTTTAAAAAACTAAATATTAGACAAATTAAACAAAACAACATAGTTCACTTGAAAGTTACTAATCTATGCAATGCTACCTATAAGATGATGGAAGACTTATACAATGAAATTTCAGAAGATAACTAAAAGCCAAACTGAATCTGTAAAACTGTTGAACTATCCCATAAACTGAAGTACTAGAAACCCAGCACCAGCTTAGTCACTATCCATTCATACTCCCATCAATCACACCACTGGAACTAAAACCACCTTACCTTCTCACCTCTGGTCTTCGAGTCTTCTTTTTCTTTCTTTCTTGCAGCTGCTACAAATTCATTAAATAAGGCTTCTCGATCCTTCATCTTTTCAATTGCTTTGAATCTGGAGTCTTTAGCATGCTTGGCTGCAAATTCACTAAAAGTAGCTCTGTAACAAAATGGTAAGTGTGCTAATTTGGTAGATTTGTTTTTGCTGGTGGAAAGGTAGAGCAGAAAATGCCAGCTTTCCTGTAAGAATATATGCCAGAGAAATGTGGTCCCCAACATTTGCCTATAAATAATAAACACTGGGCTACCAAAATTAGTAAAGAAAGTAGAATTGCTGTTAAATTATGTACTTGTTCAAGCATTAACACAGAGGAAAAGAATGAAGCACTGTAACAAAAGACAAGCATTCAATATATATCTACCCACAAAACTTGCTCAAAAGATTGCTTTAAAATGATGTTAAAGCTGGAAAGAGTCTTAAAAGATCAATTAATTCAATCCCTCAAGTTTACAGATGAGGAAACTAAAGCCCAAAGAAAGAAAGTACAGAAAACAAGCTAGACTAAAAATGAAAAGTAACTTTTATATCCTATAAACATTTAAAAAGGATTGACATGAATTTTGAAACCTTCACCTGGCAGCAAAGAGTAGAAATTGAAAGAATGTTTTCGTGGATAATACTGCAATCACCAACCTGTACAGGTGTAGAAAAAAATGCAGCTTATACATGCTTCACTGACAGCCAACCTATCTTGGGAGTGGCAACGAGAAACTCAACTTATAACAGAATTCTAATAAGGATAATAAAATACATTTTCCTTTATGTGCAAAACAAAAAAAATCTATTATATCTTATTATCAGAAAACTAATCCTATGACTTTGGTTGGCTAATCCAGGAATCTAAACTCTAAAACTAACCAAACATTAAGAATCTCATAATAATTAGAACAAAAGCTAAAATTTTCAACCCTTTTGAGAGTCACAATAAGGTTCTAGTAGTCTTTCATGTACGTAGCTTTTTGCTTTTTTTTTTTTTTTAACAAAAAACTAAATCACATCCTTTGATTCAATTTTCAGCCATAGGACAGGATATAGATTTGGTCTGAAAAATGAGTATGATATATTTGAAATCACCATGAAGTTTTAATTAATGTAACAAAGATATGTTGCAGCAAAAGTTCACCTTTAGCACACAAGAAAAACAAAAAACACCAAGATTTGGTATCCTACTCAGAAAGATTAAAAAAGGAAGCAACAAACACTACTGTAATTTAAGAAAATTAATTCTTTAAAAGTTTAAGATTCTAATACTTACACAACTTTCTGGAACACTATCCTAAATGAAAAAAAGGGTAGTAGCACTATATTCCCAAGATGTTCTTAAATATCTCAGAAAAAGGACCATTTTAAAACAAATATGGAAATCCCCATTGACTATAACCTGAGCTAAACAATAGGAATCATCAATTATGGTCTTCTTTGAAACACTTAGTTAAAATGACCCTATGCTCTGCAGTAACAAGTATGGGCCATGACCCTCTAAAAATTTCCTAGAGAACAAGGCTATTGAGATTTTCTTGGCTTATTCTTTTAGCAGGCCCAATGGATCCTTTGAGGAATGGACTTTAAAGGCACTAAAACCTCATCAGTTCAACATTTCCACCCACAAGTACTACCTCACATAGACTAAGATTAGCTTCTGCAGTGGAACTAGGATAAACAGTCATGCTCCTCCATGCAGACCTCCTTTCTTCAGCTGATAAGGAAGTTACATCAATGATATATGAGAAAGGAGAGACACTAATTTTTCTATTTATGGAGATAAATTTCAGAAATACACCCATCGCTGGAGCTATTTAGGTCATTCTCAAAGCATCACTTCTACCATAACCAAACACTTCAAAGGCAGCAAAAGGCAACATTTACTTGTTATCCATTCTTATCTTCCTCTCCTCTCCATTAAGGCTGCTTATTTTAAAGCTGTTAAAATTTTATTTAGTCTCCATTTTCATATCTCAGCATTTCATACTTAAGGAAAGAAGTCTGGCAGTTACCAATTAATTGAGGTATTTAATTTCTGTTAAGTTATAAATACGTTATCTTCCAACAAATCTATATATTATTTATTTAGAGATAATTCTAATTCTGATACTGGTGCTCAAATTCATGACTATGTTTTAAGGAACATAAACATAGATCATTTAATTTTCTTCAGCATTATATGTATAAATCAATATTCTGTTAACAAATAGCTGAAACATGTACATCAAAACCATGACATGAATTTGAAATTAAAAAGTTTTTGTTTTCAATAGTAAATATTGTGCCACAACCCAATAATTGTACATACTTTAATAAAGAAGAATAAGCATGATGTATGGTGATATTTCATATGGATTAAAATTTATTCCTTTGAAGAAGTTCTGAAAACTGAATAACCCACTTCTCTCAGCAACAATAATCTACATATATCCACATAGCTACTGAAATTACACTGTACCTAAAGAAGATGTTTATATATCTCCTAAAAATTTTAAATGTTTAAATCTCCTAATTCATACCAACATTTTAAAAATGATACATAAAAGTAAAAAAGTGGATTATAAAACTGTTCTCTTCTAAATGAAAATTACCCACATACCTTGGATTAAACTTTGCTTCTTCCATCATTTTCTTGAAATCTTCCTTTGCTTGCATAATTTTGTTTTTCTTTTCCTTTCGTTCTTCTTCTGCTCGAGTCTTCACATATTGGTCAAAAACCTATAACGTTAACCAATTTGATAAATAACACATAAATGTTGGTAAGGAAACCATTAAGCTAGCTGATACATCATTTACTCCCTCCTACAAGAAACCTATTCTGATGCCTCCAGGTTGCTCGTGCCCTCCTCCCAGAAATTATTTTGCATTTAATTTTCAAAACACATGCTTTCCCCCCTTACCCCCAATAAACTATAAGATCCTTGAGGACAGGTACCATTTCATTTCCACCTTTGTATACCCAGTACATAGTATATCCTTTGGCTCACTGTAAATGCTTGCTGAATGAATAAATGACAAAACTGAACAAATGTACTTCAAATGGCAACCTCATAGTAATATTTAAAATATAAACAGAATGAAAGGCAGTGAACAGATGAAAAAATGAACTTTCATAAACATGAAACTAGACCGAGAACTAAGAACATAAAACCTTTCCCAGTCTTTTATGTTTTCAGTCATGTACAAGAACATGTAATAAAGGTATGACATCTTTTGGATCTATTTGGATCTTTTTCTTTCTCTTTTAAACAAATTAATACAACAAGATAAAGTAAAAATTGCTCAAAGATGTACTTTGGGATTCATTATATAAGTTCACTATATTTCATCAATTTACCAATTTCTACATCAAAGAAAATATTAACATTTTCTATAACAAGTGAATTTTAGTGTGACACAGTAGACAGCGTTCCAGATTTGGAGACAGGCAAAACTAGCTTCAACTCTCACCACTGACATATTTACTCATTGTATTGTATGGCCACCAGTCAATCTTTTTCTGAGATTCAAGTAACTCTAAGATTCTAAGTACGTCTTTGATGAAACTACAGGAATTCCAATAATATAGTAATTTGGCCACTTGCCTATATATGCCCAAAAGAGCAAAATAGACCAGAGTGACATGGTAGAAAGAATTAGACATCAACAAATCTGCGTACTGATCTACGTTTTTGCTACTGGGAGACCTTAGGCAAATCATTTATTTTGTGTCTCAGCTTCCTCATTTGTAAAATGAAGGATTTAGACTAAGTAATCTCTAAAATAAGAAGCAGCTGGTTGTGGGATGAGGTGATGTTTTAGAACCACAGTCAGAAACACTTGAGTTCAGATCCAGACTCGATATTACTTGTTAGCTGTGAAACCTTGGGTTAAGTCACTTAAGCTCTGCCTGCCTCATTTTCCTCAATTATAAAGTGAGCATAATAGCAGCACCTACCTCATAGGATCAGTGGGAAGACCAAAAGGAATATTTGTAAAGTACTTGGAAAAATTTAAAGCACTATATAAATGCTTGCAAGGAGGAGGAGTTTTAAGACACTTTTACCCCTTATAAGTCTGTGAAACCTATGTAACTCAGGAAGACTATTACATAGTTTAGAAAGTTTAAAACCAGTACTGTCTTGAATTGGAGATGATGAGTTTCAGACAATGGTATGACTGAAAGATCACACCACTGCCTAATACCTTTCCTCTTCAAATACAAGGTTGAAGTATCACTAACTTCTCTAACTTTACTCCAGAGAGGGAGGAGGATAGAATATTTCTATTTTTAAAAGCAGATACATTAAATCCTTCCAATCAGAAAGTATTACATGACTAATATTGTTTTAATACTTACATTTCCATGAGTAAAACTTGTAACAAAAATCATACAAAGGAAGACTCCAAGGGGGGGAGGGGTTGTACTTTGTTTTATGTACGTCATTGAATAATTGAAATATATATATTTAACAACTACAGGCACAAAAGCTTCTGTTAAAAGTGGAAACATATTCTAGTAAGCTCTAGCAATAAAGTCATATAGCTAATAGAACAGTATTGGGAAGATCCATTCAAGCCAAATGTTATTATAAGGGATGGGAAAGCACGTTCAAACACGTTAGAAGACAAATGAAAATGTTATCCAAACATCTGTAATCAATACATCATAAATGGCAAGCTGCTTCTACCAAATACTTCTAAGCTCATACTATGGCAGTGAACAAAATGTCAACCATCACAATCCACCTACCACGTAAACGAAAAGATTGATTTATTTGACTTAAGGGTGCATTTGGAATAGTACCTATAAATACAGCCTCGTTGTCATAAGGAATCTTAAAAAGAAAATATTCAAATATTTTCCAGGAGAATATATTTGAAAATATTGCTTTTGTTTTTTAAAATACCTATGTATACGTGTAATTTTTCTTGTGGGAAGGGAAGGGTAAATTATCGGGACTTTGGGAAAATCAGAAAACGGGGAATACAGGGATTGCTTTAAATCCCATTATTTTAAAATTTTGTCTCCTCTGAGGGAAACAGCATCTAAATGAATCATAATTGCCATTTACCTGTTTTCTCTCTTTAGGATTAAGAAGTAAGTAACGTGGATCAAAAACTATCTTGTGCAGCTCTTTCTCCCATGTTGAAAAGGCAGAAACCTTTAAAATAAAAAAGAGGTATTGCCTAATCATTAAATTTGCTCTAAAATATAAAGGTAGTATAATTTTTTCTTGAAATCTACAGGACATCTGTTTAAAAAGAAATATGACAAAAAAACATACTGAAGTTTCCATCACTAATAAATGACAAGCAGTGGGAGGTAAGCAATGGCAAATTTCCCACTAATTGGCTCTGAACATTTCTATGTAATTATATAGCTATAACACACACCTAATTAAAATAACCACTACTGGGTGACATTTTAAAAATCAGTACATCAGAAAAGAGCCTTGAAGATTTGCATTTTGATTTCCCAAGCTTGCTTCAATCTTTTACAGAATAGGTAATGATTTAAAATTGAACAATTTTACTTAGTCAAATTAACCTCTGAATAGAACCAAAAGGTTAAAATTCCCTCTCAGTTAAATTCCATTAACGAAAATTCATATAATATCAATGATTCTGTCAGAAGTCATTATAATTAAGGTCCATCCCTTCAACTGATGCTACTATTCTGATGTTAATACCATTCTTAAATAACACTTGTGATAGTTTAATAACCTAAAGTGAATAAAGGTTAAAAGCAAGTATATTAAAAGGACAGTAATAAGCATTACGGTAAACAGACTTGGCCATGAAAAGGTGCTTTCAGAAAAAAATTATGTGCTATGTTTGCCCCTTCTCCCCTCATCCCCAACAGGATCACTAACCTTGGATATGACCTTTTAGCAAGACATATTATATTACTTATACAAAACAGAAATATCTCCCCCAAAGATTGTTTTCTGACCCCTCTCTCTAGAAGCATGTCCTTGAACTGCTTCATTCGGGCCTCCAGAGGGACAATGGCCCTTTCTCGGGCAGCTTTAATTTCGGCTTCCATGGCAGCCTCTTTCTCGGAATCAATGTCTTTGTTATCATCTTTCCTGTAAGAATGCAACATAAAGCCATCAACTGACAAATTATTAATTCAGAGTTATGAAGGGATGATTCTCAAAGAAAGCATAATTTTAAGACTACACTTACTAAAAATCAAAACCTCTCAGTTAAAATAAATCTATCCCAGGTCAGATCCCATCATAATAGAAAAAAGAATAACTTTTGTTGTTATAATAATGGTTATCTAATTATAATGAATCACTGTAAGACGGACAGAAGAATGCTATCACTGTGCCAAGAGAAAGGTGAAATACAATTTCTCTTTCAATTTTGAGGTAAAAAACATTCTTCATTGGATTAAAAAGACACAATTGTTCCTATAGGGATTTTTAATTCATTAGGAAAAGGTATGTTCCTACTTCCTTCAGCAAAGATATTAATTTCCAGAACTTTTCACATTATATGTGACTAAAATATTAAAAATCAAACATCTAACAAAGCCTATTTGTGACTTTAAATTTTTAAAGTTTTAATATTTTACATATGTATTTTTATACAACATATCAGCAACCTTGACTACATGAATAAGTGAGAGATACTTACCTGGCACTTCTATTACTCTCTTTCTGGGCAAAGAATAAGAAATATAGAATAAGGACTAGGGCCCATAGATTAATGGTGTCCCAATAATATAACTGTATAGATTAGAACTGTTTTAACCATAACTCAACTATTCCTTGTTCCTATAAAAATGGACATTAGAGTTAAAGCCATTTTGAGGAAGCTGTTCTCAATTATATGTACTAAATTTAAAAAGTGAAACAGATAATCTAAAACAAAAAATCTAATACCTATGTATTTAGAATATATTAAATTATTTGGGGAGAGTAGGCTCAATTTACTAAAGCAAATATTAAGTTTAGATTTTTCCTTGGTATAAATTATCAATTTAAATGAGAAAATGGGTAGAGGAAGAGAGTGAAATGTTAGCTGTCACAGGAAAGTCAACCCAATGACCAAAAATTATCTAAGGTTAACAGACAAATATGGGATTTGGGTAAGTCAACTATCATTAATGTATTACATAATGAGCAGCAAGACACAAAGTAAGCAGAAGTCCTTGCATTTAATGTTATCTTTAGACACCATGGTGATCTCAAAACTTAAGCACCAGTTAACATAATAATCATAAGAATAGCTTCAAAAAAAATTCTTCTTGCAATCATTTATTTAAAAATATATTTTTGTATATAGTTAGGGATAAAATGCCTCCACTAAATCCCTTACTATAATGTACCATGGGAGTATGGAGGTGACCTGGGGTTCTGTAACTTTTGCTAACTGAAAATTCCAGAATATATACATTTATTATCTATCCCACAAATAAAAGTAAAATCTATATTCTGAGCCAGGAAATACATGCATTTAGCTCTGTCTCTAATAAACAATGAAGACCTGGCAAGCTATGTAGTGGCAAATGCTACAAGATAGCATTTATAAATTTACATAAATCTAAATGAAACTAGAAGTGTGTTATCTTAGCCTCATTTCCTGTACACTGGCAATGGCAACCCACAGTTATGCTTTCCATTATTTTTTCATCTCCTTTCTAAAAAAAAAAAAAAAAAATAGCATACAGGCCAAATTTACCCCTTTCCCAAATGGTTGTGTTACAACTACTTTGTGGACAATAATATTCTTTCTCCTTCCTAAAGAATGCCATGTTCACATCTAACCCAGTCCAGAATAGGCACAAGTAAATCTAACACTACTATCTCTGTTACTCCGCTTAGTTCTTATGAAGCAAAAGTCAGTTTCCAAGTCTGCCAACCAATCCTCTACAGATATAGTAAATCTTACTTCAAAAACCAGTAGTTTGTGAATTGACATATAAAGGAAAACAGTGTTCCATTTAATAAACGTTTGTGGAGTGAATAGATACAAGCTATTTGGAATGGTTTTCAGGGTAGAAACTTAAATCTGTCAAGCCTCCTAATTTCCTCAAAGTTCTAATAACCAGTTCCTTTATATTCTCTAGTTTCATAAAAACCATTTAGATAACTAAAACTTCCTTAAATTTTGCAAACATAGGGTAAAACAATTAACTTAATTTATAAAAAAAACTCTTATCATGAGAAAGATATAGTTACCATTCATTTTTATCAATAATTCATTTATTATCATATCTACTGAAAACTGCATTTTCTTCACATGAATTTCAATCTTGGGGGAAAAAAAAATCTTGCAAACTATCTCTGATTTAACTTACTTCCGCTTTTTAGCTTTAATTGGTTCATCTTCATTTGCTTCCTCAATTGATTCTTGTTCTTCTTTAACTGCAAGACAAAATTATCATAAAGCTTTCTGTAAGAGTATATAGAAACAGTCAACAGTCTAAATATTTATGCACAAAGTCTTCAACACGAAGTCTCTCTTCTGAAGTCCTATTTGCAATGCACTCCCTAAAATACAGGGTCAATTTAATCCACTTGTAGGTATTCAAAATACATGTACCTACATTAAAAGATTATTACAAGATCATTTTGCAAACTTTAGAGGACTATATAAATGCGATTTATTATAATAGTAATACAATTGTATTTTTATTTTAATTTGCCTTCTTAAAAACTACAATTCGTATTTAGTTCACTCACTTGCACTCATAGAGAACTGCCATTTTTGGATAGACAGCATGGTCGGAGTCTGGTGCCCTGGCAAAAAATATAACAAATATGTTACCTATAAACATAAATACTTCTTATTACTGCTAAAATTAATTGCCAATCCTTTCAGTAAAGAATGGCATTATTGTGTCTTTTCTCCTTATCCACCCTTCTTCCAGGTTACATTTAAAATTAAACTTAATTTTTTCTTTGCCCAAACTTCACCATACAATAAAAACCTTTCCTAATTAATGGAAGTGCTGAAGTAGGTGATTATTTTTTTTTAGTTTGTTGTGGTTTTATTAGAGCTATACATGTTATTTATCATACAAGCGATTTAACCAAGTGTCCAAAACTCAATTTTTAAAAATATACTTTAATTACAAAGACACTATGGTTCATTAATTTCAGGCATATAGAAACACAATCATGTCTGAAGAAGGAAAACAAAGGGTTCCAAATGTCCTCAGCAATTAGCAAGATGTCCAACAGTCTGTTAAGGAGATATGGAAGGAACTTTGGAACTAGAAAATTACAATAAAATTTCTGTATAATCCATGAAATTGTTCAACCTTTCTACACTACAAAACAATGAATAATTCCACCAAGCAGCAGCAAGGTCACTCATTTAGATTAGAATTAAGGCCTCAAGAATTCATGAAGCACAATGAAGTTCTGATACATAAATTCCTACAATGTAAATTCAGATATATGTTTTTAAGTGAATGCCAAACAATTTAACAAATGTTTTTAAGCACTCGTGATTAGATTGTTTTATTTCATTTTCTAATAATGTATATAATATAAAATTTAATGAATTCTTTCAATGAAGCATTATTTTCCTTCTGGGTACTTTTTTCCTAAAATTTCATCTTTTATATCATTTACTGTACTATGGAATAAAAGGACCTGAGAACTTCAGCGAATGATTTTCTAAACAAGAATTATTATTACAACCTTAACATAAATAGAATTTTTGGATTACTTTACAATTTTACTTCTGGTCAAAATAAAATAACTCCTAAAAACCCCAGTGATTAATACTCTAGTCTTAGTGATAAGTACTGTTCATCAAAGTACAAATATATTGTAGACTAATTCCTGGAAATATTAACTAAAGTAATTATGTTGAAAATAGTCAACTACTATAACACCAAACCTAGTTCTTATTCCATCGATGGCGTAGGACGGGGGAGAAAATGTGTGTGTGTACACAGATATACATTTAAATATTTTTTAGATATGTCAATTCACATCAAAGCCAATTTTTTTTAGCTATTCTAAATATGTTCCGTGAAAAAGTGAAATTTATATTTTAAAAGAATTCATATTCTCTCAGAACTTGAGAAACTATTTTTTAAATATTAGAGAATAAACACTGAAGTTGGCACTCACTTAGTTTCTTTCCTTCTTCCATTCCTTTCTTGTGAGGGGGTTCCTGAATAATTTTGTCAACATCAGCTCTTCCAATCAGATCATCAGGTCTGTCCCACATAGAAAGACGAGTTGTGGGGTTGTAAAAGAAAACTCGTTCATCTCCAGTCCAAACAACACACCTAAGAAAGAATTAAAGGTATATTTTTTAGAGACCCTCTGTAGTTATTTTAATGGTACCTTGAAAAAAAATCTTTTTTCTAATCTAATCATTCCCAAACACAAACAACAAAGTATGGTTTTTTGAGTAAAAGACATGTTCAATGCCTAATGTAAAGATAACTGTGTCATTACCTGAAAAAAAAAAAACATATGAAGCATTAAGAACTTCGTGATGAAGCATAGTTTAAAGATTACTTAAACATAATCCTTAAGATATTCCAGCTTTAAAATACTAAATTTAAAGCTCTCTCAAAAGTACAGTGTCAACACACTATGATTAAATAATTGTGAAATGAGAAATTTAAAGGAGTGCTAAGGAACAAATAAAAGCATTTATTTTCAAAAAAAATCAGCTGCCCAAATGCAACCTGTTGTTGAATGAAGAGACACAAGCAATGCACATTATTACACAAAATATAATGCAGTACTAGTACACTCCCAACATTAAGTATAACAGGAAGTGCACATTAAATAAAATAAACAATGGCTTAGACCCTGCTGAAAACTCATTCTGGGCATGCAATAAGAAAATTTAAACTTATGACTCTTGAGAAACACTTAGAATTTTTTAATTAAAATATTTCAGTGTCTTACTTATAGGAAGGACTATACTACTTTCATCTAGACACTAAAATGTGGTATCTTGTACAGGATAATTTCCCATAAAATCTTTGGTAGTCAATTACATGTACTTTAAGTGGTATCTTTATAAATAATTATTGTTAGTATTTCTTAGTAAAATGTAAATACCATATTATTAAACTACAAATTCATTTCATGAGATTTGCTCAAATGATACACCCTAGATAATTTTTCATGACAAATACTTCTGTGCAAGGAAGCCCTCTAGTGGTAAATGTGAAGTCAGACATCATGGAATTTAC
This sequence comes from Bettongia penicillata ogilbyi, assembly GCA_023548195.1. Taxonomy (NCBI): domain Eukaryota; kingdom Metazoa; phylum Chordata; class Mammalia; order Diprotodontia; family Potoroidae; genus Bettongia; species Bettongia penicillata. The sequence goes on along the minus strand of JAJHZJ010000044.1, from coordinate 1,723,529 downwards.
AGAAAAATATATAAAGATCAGAGGGTGGAGCTAACTGCCATTCTACCAACCAAGTATAAAAATGAGTACAAGGAGAAAAGTGTTGCATTTGAAGCTTTTCATAATAATATGTATAAAGTGATTTTATTTTTACCACCTGAATTTTTCCCACTATAACAATCAGTAAGTCCATCAGCAAGTATCAATTAAGCATCTATCTTGTGCCAGGCACTGTAGACATAAGTACCAACAACAATTCTTAATCACAATGAGCTTATATTACAATGGGGAAGAAAACAAGTATGAAGAAAAATACATATAGCATAAATGTAAAGTTGGTAAGTCAATAAACAGTCTCCTCATCTGAAAATCGTGGATAATAATAGCACCTACCTTTAAGGGGCTGTTGTGAGAATCACATGAGATAACATATATAAAGTGCTTCCTAAACCTAAAAGCATTATATAAATGCTATTGTTATTAATATAAGGAAAAGAATATTATGTAATAGCTCTTTACAATAAACTAATAATTACACCACAACCACCACCCCTCAAATTACATGAAAACTATATTCCCTGATCAAATGAATATTCTGATTAACTCAAGTCAAATCAACTAGCATTTATTAAGTATCTATTTACACTGCAGGCAATGTGTTAAATCCTGGGAATACAAAGAAAAGACAAAAAATAATCCCTATCCAGGAGGAGCTCACAATCTAATGGGGAAAACAGCTTCCAAAAAACAAGATACTGATAAGATAAACTGAAATCAACAGAGGGAAGGCACTAGTATTAAGAGAAAAGGCTTCAGGAAATGTTTCTTGTAAAAGGTGGGATTTTAGCTGGAACATAAGCCAGAAGGTTAGGAGATGGGAGATCAGGGAGAACCAGACTACCATTTAGGCAGACATATACTGAAAAGATGACAAAAACAATTAGTTGAGAGGTAAGTGTGTCATGTACAAGAAACAGCACGTATGGAAGAGAATAAAAAGAGTAAGAAGATTGGAAAGGTAGGAAGGAAAAAAGTGCTAAAGAGCTTTAAAAACCAAACAGGAATTTATAATTGACCACAGAGGTAACCAGGAGATCCTGGAATAAAGATGGGGTAGAGGGGGCAGGAACCACATGGTCAAACCTTTGCTTTAGGAAGATCATATATGTTAGTCATTTCAGTCATATCCAACTTTTCATGTGCCCATTTAGGGTTTTCTTGACAAATGAAGTGGTTTACCATTTCCTTCTCCAGCTCAGTTTACAGATAAGGAACTCAGCCAAACAGGATTAAGTGACTTGCCCCAGAGTCACAAGACCAGTATGTGTCTGAGGCCAAATCTGAACTCAGGAAGATGCATCTTCCTGACTTCAGGCCGAGCACTCTATCCACTGTGTCACCCAGCTGCCCAAAATAATATATAACATGGAATGCTAATTTTCAAAGAATCAGACTACAATAGTCAACATAAAAATAAAACTGAACCTAATCTAACTTCTAATTTAAAAATTTATCCTTGAATTTTTAAGATTTCCTTCTTAGTTACTTGATTTTCTAATTTTTTAAGTGTACAATCTATTCTCTAATCCTCTCTATTTTCAAAGTATATGTTCTCCAGGATGTAACTTTTCCTTTGAAGACTACCTTAGCTATGTCCTAGAAATCTTCATGAGCTTTCTTTCATTTAACTTCTGACAACTGAAAAGAAAATGCTGAGACTTTGCAAACTCAAGATGGTCATTTTGAATGACAGAGGTGACTACGTACTACCTATGAGGGGATAAAGTGGCTCTTTGGATTCTAGAGTTATTCAAATGAACTGGGATTACAATAATGAGTACAGAATTACCCAAATTATATAAAAACTTCTTTAGAGCTGGAAATATACCTTTCCCAGTAAGAAAGCAACTTTCTTAATGTGAAAAAAAAACAAAAATAAATCATCTAATCTATATTAGAAACATGAAAAAGTACAAATAAAAGCATTACTCACTGTAGATTAAAGCATATACATACCATGGAGTGCCAGGAATGGGTGTAGTCGCTACTGGCTTTGCTTTCTGGGCAGCCTTTTCTTCTTCCGTCATCTCTTCTTCTTTGGGCTCCTACGGAGAAAATGTCTCATAGTAAGACCTTCTAATACTGTCAGTGTCACTTAATTCACTATATCAATTTAATAATAATTATACAAACCACAAATGTCTACAAATTTCATCCCAAGGCTATCATTAGAGTGATAAGATATCATGAGGGGATTTTAAATCTAAGTACCTACTTCACTGTTTTGAGAAGGGAACTTCTACCTTCCTACTATATCCAGCCTCCCCCAGACTCTCAATCATATTTAACCTCTGTCATTTTCCTGCCCTGCTCTCCAGCCACTGCTGCTACTGCTGGACACTCTCTGTGTACTAGAAACTGTGCCCTAGAAGAACAAAACCACTAAGCTTTGGAACTCCAGCACATAGCCAAGCTGTCTTGGTTGGCTGATATATATCTAGGGGATAACAAACTTCCAACTCTGTTTCAGGGCCGACACTGTTTTGTTTACTGCCACAGGTGTCCACTCCTCCACTCTACCTAACTTGTTTTTCACCCCTTGCTCTGAGAATAGTAATCAAATCAAAACTATCATTGCTCCTAGAAAAGGCATGTCAATCAATTCTCTCAACATCCTTGGTGTCTTTACTGATCAAAAAACCTAGCCTCCATTCCCCTGGAAGTGTTATCTCTTTCATTAAGATGTAAGCTCTAAGAAGGCAAGGATTGAATCTCTTTTTTATTTGTATTCCCAGCATACAAGATAGTGCTTGGAACCCAGAAAGAGCTTAATAGATGCTCTTCTCATTCATTCCCCTGCGGTCAAATTGCCCCTCCAAAATAGGTTGTCCTGTCCCTAAATGAAATTTAACTGAACTAGAAAGGTTTTGGTCCAGAAAACACTGAAGAACCCTCTTAGGCTAAGCTTTTACACGAAATCTGACACCACTCTTCCTTACTGGAGGAGAAATACTTCCATTTCACTGAACTACACATTATTATTATATATAATAACAGTAGAAAGGGGATTGGGGAATAAAATTAATTCAGTATTTGCCAACTGTGCAAAATACTGTAATAATCTTAGCAAATTCATCTGGATTAAAAATAATTTTAAAAAAAAATTTTCCAAGTGAAATCCCAACTATAAACTTTAGATTATCTTAAAATTTCAACTCTCAAATTTCTAATTATGTTCAATTATATCAAAAATATTTCGTGTCTATTTAAGAAACAGTCGTTAAGTACTTACATTTTACAAATGTATATATGGAAAATTACACAAAATCATTTAATCTCACTCATTTAGTTCATAATATTTTACCTCCTTGATCTCTTTTATAGGATCTTCTTTGGGTTCCTCTTCCTCTGTCTCCATTGGTAGAGGTTCCTCAGGAGGCTCTTTGATTGGTTCTTTAATTTTTTCTTCTAATTTTTCTACAAAAAGATATTCTATTAAAGGTTAATCCCCTTCAATACAGATATAGTTAAGTTTTCAAAGCAATTAATATTATTTTTAAGTATAAAACTTTAAAGCTTATTTAATTTTGGTCAAAGAGGTTTTCCAAGATAAGGCTTTTCTTATGTCATCAAATCAGAGAGCAAACAGCAAATGACAAAGAACTATTTCTTTTGTTTATATTACTCAATAAATCTGAGGTACTAAACCCTAGCTGCACAAAATGAACTGATTATTATATATCTGTACGGCTCAAGCACTTTACACAATTTCCATCAATATTTCAGCACGTGTATGAAAAGCTAATAGGACAGTTGCAAAAATACAGGCTAATACATAGAAATCACAAGAACATATGTGAATTTTTCTGCACTCAATCTACGTAAATATTAATAGTCTCTTTCTTATACTTCTCTTCGCTGTCTACTGCATCTGGTATTGTTTCTGTCTCCACTACAATGATCCTGAACTGGCCCTTCTCTTCTCCAGGCAACATTAAAGAACATTTGTTCTCCATGGAAGACAGAAATTCAACAGAATTATGATCAAAATGCTACCTCTATAAAATGATTAAGAGAACACAATATCTTTAGTTATAAAAATAATCTTACCATGCTTAACATTACTGACTTAATTCTGCTGTAATGATGACTTATTAAGCATCTTTTACGTAGAATGTTAGAGTATCCCAGTTTTAGTTTTGGACAATGAAGGTACTTCATACTAACATTTAAGATTTGATCCTCTAGAAAAGGAAGAAGACAACCTATACACTATAGGTGGGCATAACTCTCTCAGGCATCATTTATAAAAGCCATTTATTGAAATGAAATTAACAATATGAAAAGTAGACCCTTTGTAGCCTAAGACACAATGTACTTCCCAGAAGCATCCAACACATTCTTTCATTATGAGAACCAGTCCTATCAAAAAGAAATCTTAAAACAAATTACACATATTCCTTACAATATGTTGTCAACGAAAAAATCATTTCAATGTCCCTAAATAATTAAAACTTTTCCAAATGGAGAAAACCATGACAAACATGTAGAAGACATGTCAATTTCAAGTTTTTAAAGCAAATGAGTGATTCAATGAAGAAATTATCCCCCTTCAGTGTTATGTTTAGAAACTAATTTTAAAAGGTTATGGGTAAAGTATCTCAGAATTTGATACAGTACTAAATTTGTTTTATTTAAAATAGGCTAGAACACCCTGATATGTCATTAAAATTACTATACCTTTTTCCTTTAGTTCTTGGGGTTTTTCCCAGGTTGATTCTAATGTCCTATTATTATAATAATATGTCTTCCCATCTGCTGTTTTGTATTCTGTCCATTCAGAAACTGCTGTTGCTCCAGCTAAGGTAGCAGGTGAAGCAGCAATAGCTACCTGGGGATGTATCATGGGTACAATAGGAGGGGCCATTCCTGGCAATACACCTAAAAGAGAATAGTGAAAAATAAAACAATAAGGTATCAATTGCAAAGTAAAACAATGAATCTTAAAATTAACTAATTTTTAGTAAACTTGCATTTTATGTAAAAAATCAATAAAGTAGGTGAGATTCATAAATCTCATAAAAAGTGCACTATTCTAAAGATGTCTACGATTTCCTTCTTTTTGAAGTACCAATGCACACAAATCAAAGCTTCCGAAATGCAATGCAAAAAAACTGTCAGATCAATCTTCTCTCATACTATATAATACTTCTTACTTTTCAAATAAACAAGCAGCTAAAATACTAAATTATTAAGTACATAGTACTGACAATATATAGAATTATACTGTCAATATAGGAAAATAACAATTCTTTAATTTTTTGGAAATAAAAGGAAAAATACTATCAAAAGAATAATTGAATCTCAAACATAATCTTCTAGTTCTAAAAAGGCATTAATCACTATGTCCATGAAATCATATTTGTTAATGAATGACTGATACTACCAAATCCATTTTATGTCATGTAGCACACTGAACTTCAGCCAAGTCACTTATCTTCAACTATCTCTCAAAATTCGGTTTTTAATTTAATTAACGAGGAAAGCAAATGTGCTCGTTTTTTTAAGTCTTGATTTTACTTTTCACAAACTAGATGAGTACATATTAAATAAAGAAAATATGCTCTTGTGTCCTACAGAATAACCAAGGAGATACAAACTAAAAAATTTAATTAAAATACCTTTACATAGGTCCAAGTTTAGTAACATGGTGAAATATTTCAGCTAAGCACCTTAATTCAGTAACTTAAAAAGGTAAAATTACACTATACATACAAACAGTTATACATACATACCTACTAGCATGCAAGCACAATCACATCACTTTACACATGGAAATGAATTTTTAATTTAACTGAAAAAACACACACACACACCAAATTTAAACTAAAATTCAAATGTTATGTATATGGGAATGAAATAGTTCACACTTATTACATAAAGTAATAATTAATCTGACCTTATTTTGGTTTTGTGAACCAAAAAAGAACTAAATTTATTGGGAAAATTAAGTGTTGGCCAAATGTGACATCTGCATTTATACTGCTCATTAGAAATTAAAATATAAAAATCCACTCACTTGGGAAAAAAAATATAAACAACAACATTCACTACCATGCCAACTTACAGACAAAACGAACTAAGATGGTTTTAAGAATTACCGGTCTTGGTGGTAGCGACTGTCTTTACATACGGGCAGCTGACTATTTGCATCATTGCTACACCTGTAAAATGGATAAGCAAGCATGTTGGAAAGCTGCCATTGTATGTCAGCTACCACTGGGATTCAGGATAATAATAATTTACCAGTACAATTTAGAATGCCATTTCCATTGGAAAAGACAAAGACCACAGGAAAGAATTTCTTGTTGCTCTGACATTTCAGGAAGTGGTGCCAAATTGTCAATATTAACTACAAATTATAGCAACAGTTACCTCTATATTGAACCAGCTATTGTAACAACCTTTGAAGGCGTCTCAGGGGTTTAAATTCAATATGGGAAGATCTCTTCTTCCGTGCATACCATTTAAAATTCTCATATGGGACATTTTCCCACAGGACATCAAAACCCATGCTGCTGTTGCTTAGAAACCAGTAGAGGGCAGATGCAGCATGAAACTGACAATACACCCTTCTGTTTCACTAAGCTTCTAGGAACCACATGCAATAGCTGATGCATGATACATTCATGCAGGATAGAAATAAGGCAAAGAAGAGGGTGAGAAATGAGGGTAGATGACAATGTCTCAAAGCAAAGCATACTTTTAAAAAAAATGAAACAGAAGACCAGGGCAAAGTTCAACTAGTGGCACTATGTAATGGCAATGTCTTGTTCTATGGAATTACAAGGGCTGAGAATGATATGGAGGCAGCATAAAATACTAAGAAAACTGCTACTCCCCCTCATCCCTTAAGTACTGTGTACACAGAGAACTACAATCAAGAAATTTAACCCAAATTAATGATAGTTAAAATATGCAATGAAGAAAATTGCACCCAATGCAATTTTTGACCAAATAATTACATTACTAAATAACTGTTGTGGTAGAAAGGAAGATTAAAAAGAAAGCTGGAAATCCAAGAACAAATTACTACCATTTTAATTTAGGCTTCAAGAAGAATCAAAGACAAAGATAAACGGAGAGAAGTTGATGAAAATAACTACATTTTGGCAGCAAGAAAAAAATAAAAATCATGCTTTTATTCAAATTATCTTCTATCCTTGAAAAAGATAGGAAGAATTATTCTCCTAACACTCAAGATGAAATTAAACCCCTGGGTTTGTAAACTAATAAAACACAAATATTAAAATAAAAATTTTGGAATAGAACATAATTTTATGTTTGGTTTTTAAGATTAAAGAAAGTCTTTAATTTTATTCAACTTTCTAGTATAAGGTTTAAAGCTAAAAATACTAGATCTGAAACAAAAAACAAAAGCACTCTATTACATGGTACTGAAGAAAGTACCTAGGTTTTTTTTTAGTTTCAGAGTAAGATTTCAAGTTATTAAAAATTCGTTTTGTGAAGGAAGTTATAGCATGTATTCAGATCTGCCATCTGCAGGATGACTGGACTAATTGCTTTAATTTTATAGGTGAACTTAATAAATTAATTTCAGATTATCCTCACCCCAATGAATACATCATTAATTTTTAAATATATGAAAATAATATAAAAATGAGATCTGCTAATTTTAGGATTAGCCCTTATTACATCAACCAGGCCAACATGTACCTCATTTCATTCTAAAAATAAAGAGCATACTAAAATACTCAGACCTCAAAATTTTTAAATGCTAAACATATAAAAAGACAAAAGCTTGCTTATATAGGTGGTCACATCCATTTGATGAAAATAACTACACATTTTAATTCAACTATTATTAAGGGAACAATTGTCCAACTTTCCTAAAAATTCATCTCTGCAAAACATGTTCTTATAAGAAAAACACTTTTTTCATTGTTACTAGGTTTTCAACCACAGGAAGTGCCAATAGGAATTTTGGCAGATTCCATTTCATTTCATAAATTAAAGAATTTCCTGAAACCCTACATGAGATTTTTCAAATTCTAAAACTGGAAGTCCAATTCTATAATCCTATTCCAACTGATAGCCCTTATTACTCTGTCTCATTCCTTTACTCATTTATTTTAAAACTACTGGTGCTCTTATTTATAAAAAGGCTTCTTACTGACCCTGCTGTGGACTTCCTGTTGCTCTTGCCCCAGGGTGAGTTCAAAGGTAGAGGAGGAAAAGAAATAAAAATAAGCAGAAGATAAGTTGAATGAAGAATGAATAAGACTGCTATTTCTACACTTCCTCTCTCAAATTCAATGAAGCATTTTGAAAGCATGGATTAACAGAAATGAGAGAAAGTGACAGATTTTATAACCCTACTTTCACTATCCTATTAGCCCCTTTTCCCAAAGAATCATTAAGACCTCAGAAGAACACCTGGGAATTTATTTAGTCCACCCTCCCTCTCAATGTAGTAATCTATCCTACAACATTCCTAACAAACTTTGCTTCCAGAGACAAGGAGATCACTACCTCAGAATGCATGCATCTCCAAAATCAGAAAATTCTGATTTTTCTAAATTCTGTCTACCTATAACCCTTACACACTGGTCCTAGCTCTTCCCTTTGTAACAACAAGGAATAAATATCCTACCTCTTCCCCAAGACAATTCTTCAAATGTTTGAATTCAGCTAATACAGCCCTCTTACTCCCCCACCTTCATCTTCTCTAAGCTAAACATCCCCAACACCTTCAACTGTTCAGAACTTCAGATTTCATCTTATGCTGTTAGAATAAAAGATAAAATAAAAATGAGAGGAAGGTTTTTTTTCCCATTTCAGAAAACTCTTCCACTAATTCTTTAGTTTTTAAAAGGAAAAGTGGTAGTTTTATAACCAAATCAAAATCAAACTTAATTGCAAAGAATAACTTTTTTCCTACTCTTCTTGAACGTTAAAGAAATTAAGTTTCAAGCAATTTAAATTTTGGTATATGCTACTGGCAAAGGTACAAAGTCTGTGAGAGTATGGGATTTGTACTAGAGATAACAACTTGAGTTGAGCTGCAGTGTAGAGCATGTGAAAAGAAAACAGTTAAGGGAAATACTGCTTGAATGGTAAGGTAGCACCTTATTGTACAGAATCTTGAAAGCCAGTTTCAGGCGTTTGAACTTAATCAACAAACAACAGGAATCCAAAGTTTTGAAGAGTAGACTTAGATTCACATTCTAAGAGTGCTAGGCAACTGAAGATAAGGAATCTCCTACTTTTAGGCTATTGTGGATCCTGAGCTACTACTGAGCTGTTGTACGTCATCAAAGATCATTAATAAATGTAAACGATTTGATAAGCACCTAAAAACCAGTTAGTTATAGGGCAATAATTTCTAACTGATGCCTGTCATTTTTATAAGTTTGGCAAACACATGCCAAGAACCTAAATAAAATTTATTTTATATGTTTATTATGAATGTATATGTAAGGTATATATCAGATTGCATGATGTCTAGTGGAGAGGGGAGTAGAGAGAGGCAAAGAAAATTTAGAATTCAAAATCTTATGGAAGTAAACCTAGAAAACTAAAAATAAATAAATTAATAAAAAGTTGAAACAATAAAATGCATTTTAAATTGGAAAAGAAGAGCAATGCTATTCATGAGTCACAACTTCTAAAATAATCAATTACGTAAATGATGAAAGTAAAGACAACTTACATTTCTTACATGACTTTCAGAACAAGGACTCTCACTAATATTTCAGGAGCATATTTTGTCTCTTGTTCTCACATTTGTTACTTGATGTAAGTGTCTTGACATTCTCATTTTCACATACAGGACTATCTTATTCTATACTTATACTCATGATCATCTGCTCCAAAATGCTAAAACATTCACATGAAAAAAATGGATTCTTTCACACTTTTGGTCTTCATCATTTCAAGTCATATAAAAGTAATAATTAGCTCACAAAAAGTCATTCTTGGTATCTACTTATTAAAAGTGCTATCTGAAAAGAAGTCTCCTTTTTAATTTGATTTCAAAAATACAAAATATTTACATCTAAGGAAGTAGTCGTGCTTCCATCAGATATGTACATGCCTAAAAATTATTTCTGAACTACTTCTACATCTTGAATTGAGACATCAACATAAAACAGAATCAACATGGAATTCTAGTAGCAAGATATGATGGAAAAAATCACTAGACTGAGTTTGAGGATATGTGCTGTACTACCAACTATATATATCCCATGGCAACTTTCAACCTCTATGGTTTTCAGATTCATAAAATCAAGGGGATAGGACTAGTTGATCTCCAAGGGCCGGTTCTAAGATTCTATTATTCTAAATATCCATGGCAACAGCAAGAGCATCCAAATTAGGAATACCTAGCACTAATCACTATTTTATAAAGGAACACCATTCAACTACCTTTAAAATTTCCTCAATACTTTTACTTGCCATCTTCAAGTACTGAAATTCTTATTTAGCATGAAATATCAAATTTTACCTTGATTTCAACTTAAGATAAGGTCCAAGCCTTTACCTTGTAAATAGTTTTCTAGGGTTTTGGAGAGGTTTTTCTCCTTAAATTAAAGGTTTGCATTCTATTTCATACTTTAATGTCCATAAAATGTGTAACAACTTTAACTCTGTTAAGACATTTGATCCCTTAAAAATAACTGAATTTAAAACATGTAAAATGCAAAAAAGATACCAATTTTTACATTTGAAGCTAATATTCAAGATAACTACATTTTAAATGTGACTAACTTTAACAACTGGTGTACATATCAGGTGTGAAAAAACAAAAACAAAAGATAACATTTACCAAAAACTAAAAGAGAAACTACTGCAATCAGCCATGAATCTTTCAAAAAACATTTTAAAATGGATGAGATTCAAGGCAAATTCAATATGCAACAGACACATGAGAACAAACTTGCTGACATATGAAAAACAGAGCAAATAAGAAAATTATCAGATGCTGGTTTACCTGGTAGTGGAATAGGCATGCCAGGAAGGGGGACCCGAAATGGAGGTACCATTACTGGTGGAAAAGCAGGTATCGCCGCTGTTGGCTGAGGTACTGAGTGAGGAACTGCAGGAGGCAACGTCTGGGGATGCGGTTGGGGAACAGTCTGTACAGGTGTAGCTGTAGCAGCTGGGGTTGAAACACTAACTGAAGGTGTGGCAACTGAAACAGCAGAACTCGGTGTCTGATCTTGTGTGGTGGGTGCTAATAAAAAATGATACAAAAAACATTTAAGTCTTTATAAATTATATTACCACACATGTTTATAAAGAGTTACTTATAAATATATGAAATACTTGAAATGACTATGTATAGAGTGGTCCTATCTAAAATAGATCCACATATATTTCACACCACTAAAAAAAAAATCTTACCAGATCTAGTCACATTGAAAAGTGTTTTTTGTAAAGTCAATGCTAAAAATCAATTTTAACTTTCACTTGATGGGGAAAAAAAACACTACCCAATTTTTAACTTTAATTAGAAGCAAATATCTTTAAGCGAAGTCTAAAAGTGAAGATGGTGGCTCAAATACAGTGTAAACTAGGTACAGATAGGAAAAACAAAAACAAGTAACTTAGTCAGCCAATGATCCAAACAATTTGTCACTACTTGAGGTTTACAAAAATTGTATCCAGTTCTTAAGGAATATGAGCAATTTATGGCAAGCTCACCTTGGCTAAAAAAATGGTAACAGGGCTAAACAACTATCTTTCCAAAACCAAGGAATTAAATACTTTAGCACAGACCAGGTCTTAGGACACAGTACCATATTAACATAATTTCAAAACTGTACAATGAATAAAATCAACTGACATAACATATTACTAATTCTTAATTAGCATCTAGCATTAAAGAGTGTACATGTGGCAAACATCTTTTAAATATTTTATCTAAGAAATAGCAAAATGTGGCAACCTATATTATGTCTTTTTAAAATGAGTAACAAAGATTAAATTACTAAAAACAGTAATGAGTCTATTAATATAAATTATATGCAACTACATCTATGAAAATTTATGTCTATGACCTCCCTCATTGCTTTTAACAAGAGAACCATAAAAATGTAGTTCATTATTCCTCTCAATTATTTTCCTATGAAAGTCAATTAGCATTATTCTTATTTTTTATGAATTTGCTCAAGACAAGAAAACTGAGTCCATGAAGAACTAGGACAAGACTGGAAGGTCTGTAATGTTCGTTTCTATGTATTATCCATGGGGTTCACTGAATTATATACTTTAAAATAATTTTATATCTATGTTTGTATATTATACATCATGAACAAAAGTAATAAAGTGGCAACAAAATTTTAATTAAAAAGTTGCCAAAGGTCAGTGTTAAATGTCATCCTGGTAAAGATGCACCAGTGGAATTAGTAAAAATACTTGCCCAACCCATTCCCTTGGATTTGCCTACTCAGGACTTCCTGCATCAGAAATGAGGCCAGTAATCCTTAAAACAAATAGTCAAAAGAAGGATGTTGGGGAACTAAGAAAAAGTTCTTCACAACAACAAATCCATGCCTCCATAATTCATTTTCTAAAATGATTCACTAAAGCCCCAGCCTCCAGGAATGTTATTTACCTGGCCTAAGGGCTTCAGGTAAGAAAGCAAGCATTAACTTAACATCACAACACACAGACAACTGTTAAGGTACACTAGATAAAGTAGCTGAGAACAGCCTTAAAAGGAAAATGAATACAACACTACAATGGTGAAATGAATGGATATTTTTTTAAAAAATATCTGCACTCAAGACACAAGATTTTTTTATCTCAATTTCAAAATCTTGCCTCCCACTGAACACAAGAGACACAATCATCTTAGTAAAAGCAAAGTAAATATTATTAAGAAAAACAAAACAACTCTGAAATGAAGAATAAAAATTTTAGGAAAATATTAATTCATGGTATACTCACAAGACAGGCAGTATGCTGTAATAAATAGAGTCAGTTTCCCAGAAAAAGAAAGATCTGTGTTCAGGTATGATATCTAAAAATACTAGTTATGTTGACTCTGGGTAAATCACTTAAATTCTCAGTGCTCCAGACTCAAGGTGTCAATCACTGGGAGAAAGGAGGGAGGAAACCAGTTGAAATGCAAAGGAGAAGTGGTTTTGTTTTTTTTAATAAAAGGCAAAAACACAATAGAAGATAAATAATGGTTGATATATGGTTTTCAAAGTCAATATGCTTCTCCACTCCTCATTCCATTATTATTTGAGTCTGACACAAATGCCCTCGACTAACTCTCAAATAGTTTAAGTTACAGACATGGCTGCTGACATGTATTGGCGGAAGGAGCTTACTACACAAATGAAATCAGAGATCTAGTCCCTATCCTTATTAATACATAATTAAAGAATAACTAGGGCAGCTAGGTAGCACAATGGATAAAGTGCAAGGCCTAGAGTCAAGAAAACTCATCTTCCTGAGTTCAAATCTGGCCTCAGACACTTATTGGCTATATGTGTGACCCTGGGCAAGTCACTTAATCCTGTTTGCATGAGTTCTTCATCTGTAAAATGAGCTGGAGAAGAAACTGGCAAACCATGCCAGTATCTTTGCCCAAGAAAACTCCAAGTGGGGTCACAAAGAGTTGGGTATGACTGAAACAAATGAATAGCAAAAAAGAATAACCTGACTTATTGAGAGGCAACTCAGTTCTAGGGAAGTTAAACAGGGGATAGCTGGGAGTATCCTGGTCAATCTTCCTCACTTAAAGTAGTTACACCACCTTATGTTTGTATAGTGCTTTACAGTTTTCAAAGCTCTTTCATTTATCATATATGACCCTAACCTCATAAGGTGGGCAGAAGAGTTACAAAAACTAGCCAACAAGAGATTCTTTTGGCCTGCCTTCTTATTCCCATCCCCCCATTTCTATTACAGCTTTTCAAATGAAAAGACTTAATGTAAATTTTTACAAGGACAAATGGTTCTATAAGGACTCAATTTTTGTGTCGTAAAACAGCAAATGCAACATATTAGAAGTCCTGGGACTAGTACAGGACCAGGTACTGTTTGACAATTCCACTGCCCAAAGGTACTCCTGAGTCACATTGATTCCAGGGCAGAGAAGAACACTCGTGGCTGCAGAGTACATGGGGCCTTTCCTGGTTAAAGATCAGAGTGTAAACCAAGAAAGCAGTGATCACACCTCTCCCTGGATTACACCAACTTGGAAACATCAAAAACTTGTGGAACTAATCTGGAAAACAGTATCATGAAAAAGCCTGAAGCCTAAGACAGTGTCTTCCCACCCTCAGGTGAGCAGAGCTCAACTTTAAACTTCAAAGTCAAGAAACAGATTGGAATTAGAGAATGGCTGACGAAGTAACAGAATATAAATAGGATGGCATTTAATTGTCCCCTAAGAAATGATCAAGGGAATCATTTCATAAAAATCTATGAAGATCTGACTCAGAAGTGATCAGGATCAACAAAACAGTTTACACAGTGACAATATTATAAAAACAACTTTAATACACCTAGAAATTCAAATCAGCAGAATAAGAAGACTTGTTTCCAAAGAACTCATGATGACATATGTTACCCACCTAATGACACAGAGGTGAAGGACTCAGAGGGCAAACTGAGACATATTTATATATGACCAATGTCAGGAATTGTTTTGCTTGATTATACCTGTTTATATCAAAGGTTTTGCTTTTCTTTCTACCTCACTGGTGGTAGAGGTAGGGGGAGAAGAAAAAAATTTGTTGATTGAAATAAAAATAAAATTAAATTTAAAAAGCTTAAAAAAAAAAAGAAAAAGAAAAGAAATGGGTTGGAAAAATAAGTAATAAAAAAAGAACCTGACCCTAAAAAAGATACTACAATGACAAGGCAGAACAAGACACAAACTCAGAAGTGAACACAAAAACAGCCACATGTAAAGCCTCAAAGAAAAAAAATTCCAATTGGACACACGTCCAACAAGAATTACTGGAAGAGATTTAAAAAATTATTTTAAAAATAGAATGATAGGGAGAGGAAAAACTGAGAAAAGAAATGAGGGTGATACCAGAAAATCATGAAAAGAGAATTAACAGCATAGTAAAAGAGACAAAAAATACTAAAGAAAATAATACTTTAAAAAACAAAATTCACCTAATGGTAAAAGAGGAACAAAAATTCACTGAAGAACACCTTAAAAAGAAGACAGGGTCAAATTGAATAAAAGGAACAAATGCTCACTAAAGAAAATAATTCCTCAAAAATCAGACTTGCACAAATGGAAGTTGATGGCACCATGAGACATCAAGAGAAAATAGTCAAAACAATGAAAAAACAGAAGATGGGAAATCTCTACTTGGAAAAACAACTGACCTGGAAAACAGACTAAGAAGAAATAATTTAGTAATTTTTGAACTACCTGAAAGCCATTATAATAAAAAAGAACCTAGATATATCATAAGAAATTATAAAGGAAAAATGCCCTGATAGATCCAGAGGGTAAAACAGAAATTGAAAGAATCCACCAATCACCTCATGAAAGAGATCCAAAATGAAAACTCCCAGGAACATTATAGTCAAATTTCAGAACTCTTAGGTCAAGGAGAAAATATTGCAAACAGCCAAAAGAAACCAATCAAATATCAGGGAACACAGTCAATATCACACAAGATTTAGCAGCTTCCACATTACAGGAGCAGGAAGCTTGGAATATGATATTCCAGAAGGCAACAGAACTAGGATCACAACCAAAACTGAGTATAAGCTTTTGGGGGGGGGGGGGGGGGGGGGGGCCGGGTGCATCTAATGAGATAGAAGACTTTTCAAGCATTCCTAATGAAAAGGCCAGAGCTGAACAGAAATTCTAACACTGAAACACAAGACTCAAAATAGACATAAAAAGGTAAACAGGAAAAACATATCATTCCTAAGGATTTTATCATTGTTACAGCAGTTGAATTGCTTACATTAGGATGATCTCAAAAAAAAAAAAATGAAAGCATAGGTAAGAGGAGTGTACTGGGAGCAGGGGCAAGAGGAAGAGTGCAGAAAATCATCTCACAAGAAAGATGCTCACAACTAAGAACTTAAATTTACATTGGAGGGGATAAAGGGGGGGCAAGGTAACGTTGGAACCTCACTCTCAACAAAACTGGGTCAAAAAGGGAAGAATATACATATACATATATATATATATATATATATATATATATATATATATTTATACCGTAATGATACTGAAAAAGAAAAGCAGCTCTGAAAGTCTTAGAACTCCGATTAACTAAATGAACAATGATTAGTCATGATTCCAGAGGACTAATGAGGGAACATGCTAACAACACCTCTCGAGATAGAAGAATGGACTCAGAGTACAGACTGAGATCTATTTTGGGAGGCTTGGCCAATATGGGAATTTGTTTTGCTTGAATACATGTTTGTAACAAGCATGTTTTTTCCTTTCTGCTCAATGGGTGGAGGTGTTAGGGAGAAAAAAGGGGGAAGGGCCAACTGATAAATGGTCAAAGGATATGAAGAGGCAGTTTTCTGAGGAAGAAATTAAAACTATCTATAGTCATATGAAAAAATGCTCTAAATCACTACTGATGAGAGATGCAAATCAAAACAACTCTGCAGTATATCACAATCTATCAGATCGGCTAACATGACAAAACAGGAAAACAATAAATGTTGGAGAAGATATGGAAAAGTTGGAATACTAATTCATTGCTGGTGGACCAACCATTCTGGAGAACAATTTGGAACTATGCTCAAAGGGCCATAAAAATGTGCACACCCTTTGATTTAGCAATACTACTTCTAGGGTTGTACCCTAAAGAGATCATAAAAATGGAAAAAGGCCCCACATTTACAAAAATATTTATGGAAGCTCTCCTTGTGGTGGCCAAGTACTAGAAATTGAGGGGGTGCCCATCAACTGGGGAAGGGCCTGACCAAGCTGTGGTATATGAATGTAATGGAATATCACTATGCTATAAGAAATGATGAACAGGCAGACTTCAGAAAAAGCCTGAAAAAATTTATATGAACTGAAGCTGAGTGAAGTAAACAGAAGAACACTGTTACACAGTAACAGCCACAGTCTGTGATGACTGATTTTGATAGCCTTTCTCAGCAATGCAAGGACCTAAAACAATTCCACAGGACTCATGATGGAAAATGCCATCCACATCCAGTGAAATAACTATGGATTCTGAATGTGGAGCAAAGCAGACTATTTTCTTTTTTTTTGTTTTGTTTTTTCTTTCTCAGGGTTTCTCCCATTCATTATAATTCTTCAATATAATATGACGACTGTGAAAATGTTTAATAGGAATGTATATGTAAAACCTATTATCAGATTACAAGTTGTCTTGGGGAAGGCATGGGGAGAGAGGTGCGAAAAATTTAAAACTTATGGAAGTAAACGATGAAAATTAAAATTAAATTAACTTAAAAGGGGGGGGAAGGTGGATTTTTCTTGACTGAAATATAATGTTTACAAAGAATAAAATAAAACAAATATAGGAAAACAACCCATGAAATAAAATAATGTAAGACGTTTTTATTTTCCATATATTTAATTCTTTAAAAAAATACGACAATGCTGAGTGGCAGAGCTAGTTAGCTTGAAAGCATTTTTAATTCCTTTGATTTATATAAAAGTCCTATTCTGGTTTCTCATTGTAGCATGACATTTACCCCAGACTTTCAAGGGCTATTCTAGCACAGAATAAATTCTGAGAGGTTCTGGAAACCAAACTGGAAAGGTTATAAAGAACTGTGCTTCATGTCTAAGGACTAGTCACTTAAACATTAATTTAACTGTTTGGTAGACTTCTTCTCTAGTCAAGGTGTGTGTGTGTGTGTGTGTGTGTGTGTGTGTGTGTGTGTGTGTGTGTGCGTGTGTGTGTGTGTGTGCGTGTGTGTGTGTGTGTGTGCGCGCATACGTGCGCGTGTGTATTGGGGAGGGGTGTTAATATATATATATTTTTTTAATTTTCACTTTTAAATTCTCTCCCAATTATTGGTACTCTACATATTAAGTTCTCTGTATAACAAACAATGAAATGAAACAAGGAAGAAATGATCCACATCAGTACTGAATGTCTTGCTATAAAGTCAAAAGATAAAGGAAGTTTCAGCTAAATAAATGGAAGGACAGCTTACTAGTTTTCTCTTTCTTAGAGAAAACAAGTCTTTTCTTAAAATTATAAGCAGTATCTATCTAGAACCAAAGACAAGCAATATATTTTAACAAGGATAAACTTGAAACCTTCCCAATAAGACAGAGGTCAAACAAGGAAGTCGATTATCACCACAATCATTTAATACTGTTTTAGAAATGCTAGCTATAGCAATAAGACAAAAAACACTGCAGGAATAAAACTAGTCAATGAGGAGAGAAACAAGTAAAGGAGTAGGTAGTCAGTCTCATCATAGCCCAAAAGCAAAAAGATACAATCAATTCTCACCATATAACAATAGTTATGTACTATAAAGTCACTAAACACTAAATTTATGGATACTAAACCATTACTCCGAAGGAAAGTACACAATTAGGTTCCTACGAGCCTCTGGTCACATTTACTTTAGCACTTTCTGGAGCAGCCTCACATACAGACCAGTGAATTGCCTGTCTTTTTCTGAATGTACCGTATTGTTGATTCATTAACACTGAACTCAAGGCCAATAGCACACATATATTTCTCCATAAGGCATGTCACTGCGTTCTTGTGCTTAGGAACACTAGACGGTACTTCAGCACTATGCTTCAGGGTCATTTTAAACAGTAAAATCATCAGCAAAAAGATGCAAAAAATGCAAAAAACATATGGCACTAAATAGAATATGAAAAGGATACTTATTTATAATTAAAAGCAAGAAGGCAGGGCATTGCCTTATTGGACTGGGCTGGGAATATGTGCATCAGGTGAATCAAAACTTTTTACTGTTCCACACATGTCCCTGAATAAACACAAAAAATGCTAAGTATTGGTTTCTGGATTACAAACTTTAGAAAGTAGGAAAAATTTGCAAATACATCATCTACAAAGGAGGACTATGTATCACTGCACAAGTTACTTGACCACCCAGTCTCCAATGGAAGCAGTGATTACGATTAACATTATCAAATTAACATAAACAAAAATATTATCACGAGAATCATTGCAGGTGATGGATCCCCACCTGTTGGGATTCATGAAGACTTCAAGAAATTCTAGGGAGAACCTGATAAGCTTCTCCAAGTCAACATGTACCCTTGATTCCCACTGGGTTCAATGTAAAGGTAGGTATGGGAGGAGATGGCAAATAGCACGTTCATAAATTATGGTTGGAGATTAGTGATGAAAAAAGCCAAAGGCTTGAAGATTATGAAGATTCACAACTGTATATCAAGCACAATGCCATCCAATTCTAAAAGATTAATGATGAAGTATATTATTTCCCTCCAGAGAAAGAACTGATATTGTTTGACTAGACAGAGGCATGCTATTTTTCACTTTCTTTCATTTTATTTTATTCAAGTCTTCTGGTAAAAAGTTACTATTATGGAAATGTTTTACATAACTTCACAGATACAACTTATATCTGATTACTTGCCATTTTGGGGAGGAGGGAGAGAAAGGAGGGAAGGAGGGATAGAATTTGGATGTCAAAACTTCAAATAAAAATATTTAATTTTTTTTTAAAAAAAGAAAATCATCAAAAAAGAAAATAGGAATATATTGAACAGGAAGGGAAGAAGGGAGGGAGGGACTATTTTAACAGATAGAAAATAACAAGTCACTGGCTGACATGGGAATCATTTCTGATTCTACAGATTGTGTGCAGTCAGATTATTACAAGTTTAAACTGGTACCAAATTAGGAGAAGAAAAAATTGGAACACAATTAAAACAGTTCCAACTATATTTAAATAAGCTAATAACTGTGAAAAACAGAAAGTACACAACAATAAAGACATGAACTCTGATTATCACCATTTTCTTATTTCATATCCCCACAGATAAGATAATGTATCAATTAAAGCTTGCAGGATTGGTTGGTGTAATAAAATATGCCAAATGTATGCCCCCAAAAAAATTTTTTGTGATGGTCTCTATAGGCCTCCCAAAACTACAAATATCTTGTGTCTTCCATCACACTATATGTATCAACAAAAACAATCAGAATCCAAAATGTGTACAGATTTATCTGATACAAAATATAATTCAAAAAGATCAAAGTAGTCAATAACTATACAAAAAACACAAGGGTCTACAAATTTAGGCAAAATTTGACTCACTTATTCTTGGTTGAAATGAACTGGCTGTAAAGTGATGCAAATTGTAACAGTGTTTATTACTCCATAGTAAAAATTGGGTAGACTAATATATCATAAAACGTGAAAAATTAGTTCGTTGTTCAATCTTACCAAGTATATTTTGGGAGTCAGACACACCCTGTAGAGTTAACAGCTCAGCTCCTGAAGATAAAAGCAAGAAATAATGGCCTCTGTACAATCATCATCTACAATTGTGCTACATCTGGCATGAACACTTCTGGGACTTCTGGGAACTGAACTTTCTGCTGCCTTATTAACCTAACCAATAAGTCCCTCTTTTCCCTTTCATAAACTCCTTTTCCTCCTCCAAATGCCCACCTAGGGCTGGTTCCCCTATGGTCCCCAGTATAGAAGGCTTTTTTAGTTTTGCTAAACTGTTGTTTCCTATTTTTATTCTTTACTACATAAAATTTCAGGGGGCTGGGAGGGAGAAAGGGGTGTGTGCATATATGGAAATTATACAAGGTATCCAGAAAGTCTCAGCGCAGCACAGCCTTTTACTTCACAGATGAAAACTGCATTAAGACTTTTGGGGCATGGGAAACGGAAATAAGTAAGTAGAGAGAAATAAATGTAGGCGATATAAAAACAAAAATATCAATAATTTTTTTTAAGTGTCTATACTAGCTTTCTCTGAAAAATTCTCATTTTGCCAGGGTGGTCTTCATGCACCTTTTCAAAGTGACTTCAGCTTATAAGGTTTCATGCTACCTACAGCTAAAGTATTAAGACAAAATTAACACATTGGGTTTTCCTCACCATCCATAACAGGGCTTGTGAACCCTGATAAACATGGTGAACCTTATTTTCTTTTGTGTGCTTCAAATGATCAATCAACATTTATTAAGTACCATGTATGACAGGCATTTTGGGAATTCCCCACTTCTACTGCTAACTGTCCTTGAAACCAATTACATATTCAGCACAAAAGATTTCTATTTCTCTTTAAAAATAAGACAATAGTATTATTTATATAGAATGATCAACTTACAAAAAGTGAAAAAAAAAAAGGCTGCAAAATTATGTGATAATATGAAAGTAAAACGGAAATTCTCTATTATTGTAAAACCAGTTATTTTATCCTTTAGGATCAGAATATGAGTTTTAAAGATTGGAAGTGATTTAAAGTACTTGAAAATATCCAATAATTCGGACCATTCTTTGTACCTACCACAGTTTGGAAAATTGTATTACCTAGAAACCCAGTTTTTGGTGATGAGCCTTACCAAATTTGGCTAGGCTAGTGCTTGTATTACAAGCATGGGGAGCCAAGATGGCAAAGAAAAGCCAGGGACTTACCTAAGTTCTCCCAAATTCTCTTCCAAACAAGTAAAACAATGCCTTTAAAAAAAAAATTCTGGAGCAGCAGAACCCACAAAAGGAATGGGTAAAACCATTTTCCAGACCAAGGTAGTAGAAAAGGTTGGTAGGACTGGTCTATCTCACTAGAGTGAGAGTGGAGCACAAGGCCAGCCCACACTGCATCCAATAACCCAGCAGCAGGCCTTGGGGGGCAACTGAATCATCTGGAACTCTCTGTAAGAAGATCTGACAACTATTAGAAGGAAATCACAAGGGTTCCTTTGTTGGCAATTGGTGCAGGACTCTGGTCCATTGGTCATGATTCCAGGTCACAGTCCCAGAGCAAGGCAGGGCACTAACACATCAGAGCTTGCAGCTGTAGGGGAACAAAGGCCCTGGTCACAGTTCCAAGGCAGAAAAGAATACTCATGGATGCTAAGACAAGGGCACAGGCCAGCAGAGCAGTAAACACACCTCTCCTTAGATCATACCACCTTGGAAGAATTGAAAACTTACAGATCTCCAGAACTAGCTCTGACAACAGCTACACAAAAAAAACTTAAAGCCTGGGACAGTGCCCCCTTCACCCTGGGAGCAGAGCCCAACTTTAACATAACAAGAGTCAAGAACTAGACTGGAAAAAGGAGCAAACACCAAAAAAAGAACCTGAACACAGAAAGTTATTACAGTGACAGGGATGTTCAAAACACAAATTCAGAAGACAACAACGAAGTAAAAAAAGGCTATATCCAAAGACTCAAAAATGTGAATTGATCTCAGGCCCAGAAAGAATTCCTGGAAGAGTTCAAAAAGGATTTTAAAAATCAAACAGGAGAGGTAGAGGAAACAGTGGTAAAATAACATTGATGCAAAAAAATCATGAAAAACAAGTCAACAGCTTGGTAAAAGAAGCACAAAAATCCACTAAAGAATGCCTTAAAAAGTAGAACTGATCCAAAGGAAAAGGAAGTACAAAAGTTCACTGAATAAAATAATTCCTTAAAAAATCAGAATTGGGCAAGTAGAAGGTAATGGCTCCATGAGACATCAAGAAACAATTAAATAAAAACTAGGGGGGTAGAGCCAAGATGCTGGAACAGAAAGATATACACACTCTAGCTCTTCCCCCACAGCCTATAAAATACCTGTAAAAAATGACTCTCAACAAATTCTAGAGCAGCAGAAGCCATAGAATGACAGAGTGAAAGAGATTTCCAGTCAAAGGCAACCTGGAAAGCTAACAGGAAAGGTCCATCGCACAGGTCACAGAGCACAGCACAGCCTTGGCTGTGTGGCGATGGGAGGAACAGGACCAGAACAGATGTCAGGGGCAGAATCTGCAGTAGCAGCAGAGTGTCTCAGATTCCTCAACCCACAAGTGTCAAAGAAAGCTTCAAAGGTCAGTGAGAGGGGTTTCCCACTGGGCAAGAGAAGCAAGGTCACCTCCTAGCACCAGCCCCAGGCAGTGGTGGAGTTAGGGGAAGTAGTGGTGGTGGTAGCAGCTGAAGTGTCTTTTTCTGAAGCACTCCACCTAAAGACCCTGGGGGAATTGAGCAGCTGATCGGAACCTCAGCCCTGAGCACAGTCCTGGGGTGAGGAGAAACACTAGGACCTTCCTCTTGACAAAGGAGTCAGAAGTCAAGTAACTGGAGGGGAAAATGCCCAAAAAAGAGAAAAAAAATACTACAGAAGGTTACTTTCTTGGTGAACAGGTATTTCTTTCCATCCTATCAGATAAGGGAGAACAACGCATACTGTCAGAGGAAGTCAAGGTTTCTGCATCCAGTACCTCCAAAATAAATATGCAGTGGTCTCAGGTCACTGAAGAGCTTGAAAAGCGAGTTAACAGCTTGCTAAAGGAGACCCCAAAAAAATGCTGAAGAAAATAATATCTTTAAAAATAGGCTAACCCAATTGGAAAAAGAGGTCCAAAAAGCCAATGAGGAGAAGAATGCTTTAAAAAGCAGAATAAACCAAATGGAAAAGGACATTCAAAAGTTCACTGAAGAAATTAGTTCTTTAAAAATTAGAATGGAACAGATGGAAGCTAATGGCTTAATGAGAAACCAAGAAATTACAAAACAAAACCAAAAGAATGAAAAAATAGAAGACAATGTGAAATATCTCAACTGGAACAACAACTGACCTGGAAAATAGATCCAGGAGAGACAACCTAAAAATTATGGGACTACCTGAAAGCCATGATCAAAAAAAAAGCCTAGACATCATCTTTCATGAAATTATCAAGGAAAAATTGCCCTGACATTTTAGAACCACAGGGCAAAAATAAATATTGAAAGAATCCACCGATCACCTACTGAAAGAGATCCAAAAAGAAAAACTCCTAGAAATATTGCAGCCAAATTCCAGAGTTGCTAGGTCAAGTAGAAAATATAGCAAGCAGCTAGAAAGAAACAATTAGAGTAGTGTGGAAATACAATCAGGATAACACAAGATCTAGCAGCTTCTATATTAAGGGATCAAAAGGCTTGGAACAGGATATTCCAGAAGACAAAGGAACTGGGAATCACCTACCCAGCAAAAATGAGTATAATACTTCAGGGGAAAAAATTGTCATTCAATGATATAGAGGACTTTCAAGCATTCTTGATAAAAAGTCCAGATCTGAAAAGAAAACTTGACTTTCAACACAAGAATCAAGAGATACATGAAAAGGTAAACAGGAAAGAGAAATCATAAAGGACTTTCTGAAGTTGAACTGTTTACATTCCTACATGGAAAGATAATATTTGTAACGCTTGAGACTTTTCTCAGTATTTGGGTAGGTGGAGGTATAT
This sequence comes from Bettongia penicillata ogilbyi, assembly GCA_023548195.1. NCBI lineage: Eukaryota > Metazoa > Chordata > Mammalia > Diprotodontia > Potoroidae > Bettongia > Bettongia penicillata. The sequence continues at coordinate 1,699,113 of JAJHZJ010000044.1, read as the reverse complement.
ATGTATGTGTGTATACATATGTGTATATACACACATACATACACACACACACAGAGCACAGGTTGAGTTGAATCAGAAAGGGTGATAGAGAAATATATTGGGAGGAGAAAGGGAGAAACAGAATGGGGCAAATTATCACTCATAAAAGAGATAAGAAAAATCTTCAATGGAGGAGAAAAAGAAGGAGGTGAGAGGGGAAAAATGAAGCTTACTCTCTTCACATATGGCTTAAGGAGGGAATAACATGCTCACTCAATTTGGTATGAAAATCTATCTTACACTACAGGAAAGTAAGGGAGAAGGATACAATGGGGATGAGGGGATGGTAGAAGGGAGGGTAAATGGGAGAAGGGAGTAATTAGAAGTAAACACTTTTGGGAATGCACAAGGTCAAATGAGAGAATAAATGGAAGAGAGGGTAGGATGGAGGGAAATATAGTTAGTCTTACAAAAACATGACTGCTATGGAAGTCCTTTGCAAAACGACACATATATAGCCGACACATATATAGCCTGTTTTGAATTGCTTGCCTTCTCAGTGGGGATGGGTGGAGAGGGAAGAAGGGAGAGAAGTTGGAATTCAAAGTATTAGAAACAAATGTTGAGAATTGTTATTGAATATAACTGGGAAATAAGAAACACGGGTAATAGGGTATAGAAATCTATCTTGCCCTACAAGAAAAAAGAGAAGATGAGGATAAGGGAAGGGTGGGGTGTGATAGAAGGGAGGGCATATTGAGGGAAGGGGTAATCAGAATGCAAGGTGTTATGGGGTGGGGGAAGGGGAGAGATGGGGAGAAAAATTGGAACTCAAAATTTTGTGGAAATGAATGTCAAAATCTAAAAATAAATAAACATTAAAAAAGAGAAAAATATTAAAAGAAAAACAACAGAAGAAAATGTGAAATGTCTCATCAGAAAAACAACAGACCTGGAAAACAGATCACGGAGAGAGAATTTAAGAATTACTGGACTATCTGAAAGTCATGATAGAAAAAGAGCCTAGATATCATATTTCAAGAAATTATCTGTTATCCTCAATTTATACCACTACTACTGACCACTTATTACAATTCTGTATCTCCAATTGCCCATAGTGTCTTTTCACTGGATTTTTTACTATCCCTAAAAAGTTGGCATGTTCTTAATGAAACTCATCATGTTCTCACCCCCTGAAACTACCAATTCTTTATAATTCCTGTTTCTATCTTTGGTATATTTCCCAGTCTCCCAGGCCAGAAAATTTGGAGCTATTTTCAACACTTCCCTCAGGTCTTTTGTTTTTTTCCTTCACTGTGTATCTTGGCTCTACTTTCTATTCTAACTGCTGCTACCAAACCATGCCCCCTTTCAATCTCACACTTGTATTCCTGAAACCTTTGCTGGCCTCCCCAACACCAGCTTCTATCCACTACACCTAGGTTATATGACTACCAGACTAATTTTCTGTGACGTTGACCTCTTTGTTTCACACACAAGACTCTTTATCTCTCAGCTTCAGGCATTTTCTCTGGCTGTCCTCCATACCTCCAAACCAACCACTCTGACTATTGACTTCTCTAGCTTCCTTTAAGTCCCAATTAAAATCCCACTACAAGAAGTCTTTCCCAACCCATCTTAATTCCAGAGCTTCCTTCTGTTAATTATTTCCTATTTACTGTATTATACCTCTCTTCAGAACTCAGCATCTCTGTAGTCTGCTTCTTCAAATTTAAACTTCTTTGCCTAACTTTCAAACTGGACCAAAATCTGACACCTCTCTCTCCTTTTTGTCTAATCTATGTCGATTTAATTCAGTAAAGATTTACTGAGCATCTACTAAATGTAACTGAAGTTCTACTTCAATTCCTCAAATTGATATGGAAATAACACTGGGATACAAAATGCAGATATTCTAATAGAGTACAGCTCTGGCTGGACATACCAAGTGAGCAAGGATTCAAATGTGAAAAATCAACTTGAAAGAAATTAGCGAAATAAGATAAAAAGCTTTTATTAACAAACTGATTTAGAAAAAGTCAATTGAAGAGAAAGACACTTGGCAAAATTACATGATAATCTGAGGCAGAACATAGGCAAATTCCATTATTATTATAAAATCAGCCTTCTCATGACAAAGTACTTTGAGGCATATTTAGGCTAAAGGAAGATACTGCCATGTTTCTCAGTGATAATAACACAGCACTCACCCCCACCCCCATCACTATAAATCAATTCAAATTGCTCAAATTCATACTCTGATCCAGAAAGATAACATAACTGTATTTATAAAAAGGTTACAGCTATGTTTCACAACTAGAAAAAGATCTGCCTTGAAAATGAAAAAGAAAAAGATCTACTTATTAAAATCCAGCCAGGCCTGTGAAGCAATTCTCCTAAATATTTCTAAATATTAATGAATAAGGAGGTCACTTGCTATGGACAAATATGACACATTTCATCTTGCTTCATCTGATCATGAAGAGATTCATCTTGTGATAAATACATGATAATTCAGATTGAATCGAAAATTCTGTGGTCTTGAATGATAAGTTTCTTGAACACAGACAAATTTTATCACATCTTAGAGGCAGTATGGTATAGTAGATAGCACTAGTCAATTCTGTCTCTAACACATAATACAGAATTATACAAACCTGGTAAGACTCTTACCTCTTGGCAGGCTAGGCTAATTGTGTCAAACTCAAATAGAAACCAGTCCCTGCAGGTAGTATGCTGAGTTAGAAAACCAAAAATGAATGATTCTGCACTGAATTTTCTTTTATATTGTTATACATTTTCCAATTATATTTTAAACTAGTTCAGCTTTCACTAGGAGTAGAATATTGAGGCTAGTATGGAGTTTGACACTTCTGGTCTAGGCAACTTTCTAACATCTTAAGTTGCAAAGAAGGTGCTGATCTTTGTTACAAGGGGTGATTGTCTGCATGGAGAGGGAGAGACATAGCAAAGGAAGTGATGCACAAACACAAATACTTATGGACACAAATTCAATAGAAGTAATTTCACCTATATCAATGAAATCAGTCCAGTCACTATCCTTCTCTCTCTCATAATATTTATGTAAAATGAAATTTTCTACATTTCTTAGAAACAAAATATAGATCCTTATGAATTAGGAATAGAAATTATATTGTGAGAAACTTTGTGCCAAAAAACAACTCTATCAATTATATTACTATTATTTTATAATTTATAAATATGAAAACTATAAATGGTTTTATCAATTAGCCATATATTCTATGTTATGTTTCAGATGTGTCATAAAAACTATGACAAATGCTTCATTTTATTTGAATAAAACTAATAAAATTATTTGCATTTTTTTTTTATGAAGAGTGCAGATGGAGTAAGAAATGTGAAGATTTTTTCAGGAAAAAAAGTTTAAACTGAGATAATTTTTTCAGCCACAGTTACTCATGAAGACTATTTACTGTACAGGGGACGGTAATCTATATCAGTAGAGAGAAAATTCACACATCAATAAAACATAGACTCTATGTGCAAAGAATTCAGAATCTCCTGATTATTCCCAAGGACCCCATATTCATTCCCACCTCTGCTCATCTGCTTATGCTATTTCCCTTGCCTCAACTGTCTTTTCCACCTACCTAAATGCTATCCTACCTATCTTCAACATCCAGCAATTCAATACCTTCATGATTTCTATGTCTTTATCCCTTTTCGAAATCACTTATGGTCTGTACTATGTAACTTAGTACTAAATTATATGCTGTCTCATGCCTAGAGCAACCACTCCAGTTGTTCCATGCATGTTAATCTAATCTCTAAATTGATTAGATGCTTCTAGTGGTCACAGACTACATCTTAAATTTCCTTGGAAAAAAATTAAACATAAATTATACTTACTTGACACAGTTTGTGAAACTGAAGTAGCTGTTGTTGTTGTAGAAGTAGTAGAAGACTGTGTAGATGATGGTGTTGAAGTAGAAACCACTGATGCTGGGCTACTAGTTGTAGGAGTGGATGCATTTACAGCTTGAGCTTGTACTTGAGCTTGTACTTGAGCTTGAGCCTGTGCCTGGGCTTGTGCCTGAGCCTGGGCCTGGGCCTGGGCCTGCGCCTGAGCCTGCGCCTGCGCCTGCGCCTGGGCCTGGGCCTGCGCCTGGGCCTGGGCCTGCGCTTGGGCCTGAGCCTGCGCCTGGGCCTGAGCCTGAGCCTGAGCCTGAGCCTGGGCCTGGGCCTGGGCCTGGGCCTGGGCCTGAGCCTGAGCCTGGGCCTGTGCCTGTGCCTGCGCCTGCGCCTGAGCCTGCGCCTGAGCCTGGGCCTGAGCCTGGGCCTGAGCCTGAGCCTGGGCCTGAGCCTGGGCCTGAGCCTGGGCCTGGGCCTGAGCCTGGGCCGCAAGCATAGGAGTTAGCTCTGATTGCTGAATAACTTTAACTCCATCTGGTTTGGTCCATGCAGACTCACGTGTCCGAGCATTATAATAATAAACCTGTAGAGAAGGCAAATAAAGTTGTTAATATAACATTATCTGTCTAGAGACAAACGGACGCATACAGCTGATACACAATACCGCACACATATATAAGCAAGTCAGATACTCAAAGTCCCTGTAATGGTTGTCCAGTCCAATCTTTAGCTGTTCCTGATAATGTTGTCCTATCTCTATCTCTGATATACACAGAGGTTTCCATTAATTGTGACTAATTCAAAAGACATTTGGTGCCTATACTGTACAAAGTACTGTACAAGATGATGACAATAACAAAAGTTTTTTGGGATTTTAGCCACTGTCTCCAAGGAAGGCATATTCTACTTGAGGTATATAAATAACATTTAAATAGGTCAACTTGCCCATAGTTTATGTCTTACAACTCATCACCCTATACAATTCAAGTATCTTTTACATCTTACCTTTCCATCTGGAGTTTTGTTTTCTACCCATATTTCCTCAGTGGGAGGTAATGTTGGTGTACCAGGAGCTGTAACTGGAGGCATCCCAGGAGGAAACATCATTCCAGGAGGTGGGGGCATAGTTCCCATGGGAGGAGGCATAAAAGGTGGTCTCTGTGAATAATCACAATAGTAATCTTAATATAGTAATTTCTATACTATGTTTACAATTGCCTTCCTCTATTTTTTTTCTAATTAAATAAAAATACCCAAGCATTTTAGCAATAAGGCAAACTGTTAAAATAAATACCACTGATAACACTATGGGGTTTATATACCAAAGTAGTCAACGAATGCTAATTCTGTATGTAAAACAATTACAGCAGAATTCTTTGTGGTAGTAAAATACTCTAAGCGGATGCTTATCAATTAGGGAACGGCTGAATAAACTATGATATATGGGCATAACAGAATATTATTGCACAATAAGAAAGGAATACTCTGGGGAACTCAGTGAAACACAAGACTTATAGCAGAATACTAAGAAGTGAAGAAAGCAGAACCAAGGAAAAAACATATATTACTAAATAAAGCAAAGGAGAACATTAAATGGCATTAGAATTCTGACAAATTATAATGAACAATCTTGGTCCTGGAGAATGAATAATAAAAAACACCTCTCCTCTCAGTAATGAAGTTGAGGATTCCAGAAAAACAATGTGATATACACTATCAAATGAGGTCACTGATTTGGTTAGTTTTACTTAAAAGATTTTCTTTGTTACAAAGAATGAATAGTTCAATTGGAGAGACAGAAGTCTTAGGAGAAAATAAACCACAGTGTAAGAACAAAAGGTAAAAATAAAACTTTATATATAAATATATATTAATATATATATAAATATATAATATATATAAATATATATAAATATATATAAATATATAAAATATATATACTATAACAAAAAAATTTCATATGACTAAAGAAGTTTTTCATGTAAGTTGGGTACCCACAATCAAACATAAGATTCTATACAATGAAACAATTCAGCAGAGTTCATTGTAACAAGATTTGACTAATACACAAGACAAGAAACAAAACTATTAAAAACCTGCAAATTCTAGCTTCATTTGCATGCAGGTGATAAAGAAAATAAGAAACTGTTGCAGGCCCTAAAATTGATAAGGTTAATGATGACAAATGCATCACTGCTTAAATAGCTCAGAAATAGCAATGGGGTGTTATGTCAAGACTTACAAAAAGTAAGGTAAAATGAAAGGGAAAAAAGACAGCAGCATGCTGGCTTCACTCTCTCATTCTTTCTAAAAGAAAAGAATTGGATAGCTAATTACTCAAAAAGTCAGGAATTCATGTGGAAAAAATAATAGCTAGTAAATTTTCTTTATATTTAAAAATGTCATACTAGCAATACACTGGTGGCAATGAAGTCACTAGCTTGAAAAAGTATTGTCATGAACCAAAAATCCTCAACAAAAAACTCCTCTTAAAAAAAAAAAATAAACTGATACCAGCAAATGTCCAAAAAAAAAAGAAAAGCAAAGAAAGAAAACACCTTAGCTTTCAAGTTAAGTCCTGATGAAATTACATTAAGTTCTAGAGTTAAGCTCTGAATTCAGAAAAATCTCAACTGTCTAAATCTATAGAACAAAAAAATGCCAGTGACACTTGTAACAGCCTCGTTCATCAAAATTACTTAAGATTATTTTCACGATGCTATGCAATAAATACTAAAGCAGGAACACAATTACATTTCAGAAAAAAATAGGGTAAAATAAAAAAAATTTTTACATAAAAATTTGTAATTAGCCTTAAAATATAATTAAAACAAGATCAAGTTTATACAATAATAGTGATATAGAGTCATTTCTTTTTGGGGGGAAAAGAAACTCTTTCCCAGTCTATTTTCTTTTAGATTTATCCTATTTTTTAGATCTGAACAGATAATATCCAATGAATATAAACATCTGTTACAAACATCTTTCAAGTATTATTAGCTAGGAATAATCCACTTCAATATAAAATGACATAATTGTACATTAAGATCAAGAAAAGCATGACACCGGAAAGCATCTACTTACACCAAAATATGTACATACACTGGAATTATAGACTGTTCTATTTTATTTCTCCCACTAGCTGTAAATAAGTGGCACAGATGGAACAAAATTCATATATATCTTAAGTTACAGAAAATGAAATTAGCTTCTTTCAAACAAGTACTCCTTAATCTAATCTTAAAAATATGTTAAAACAGGAGTACATCAAAGTTCTTGAAAATTTTAGATTGTGCTGACTGAATTGGAAATGACAGAATCTTTTGGTAAAGAAATCTGGCAATATGAAATAGTCACAAAAACTTATTCAAGCCCATTCAATAGTCCAATTATTGGGAATATTCCCTAAGAATATCTTTGTAATGAAAAAATGTTATCAGTTCAACAATACAGAAAGTAGAATTAGTTGTAATTATAGAGTAGCTAAAACAGCCTAATTGTCCAACAGCTGTGAATAAACTATGGTACATGAATGTCACAGAATATATTATGTCATTAAAAATTATTAATATGGGGAAGATAAAAGTATTTAAAAGATTTATAAGTAATGTAAAGATATCAGAGCCACAAAAAACAATATATGCATTTACAACTACATTAAAGAAAAGTTAATGCACAAATATAGAGATGAATGAACAAGCATAAAAAGGACACAGAAGGGATGGTGAATATGCTGTTATGGATGTACTGGAACATTAAAAAATATAAGCAGTCATGAATATATGTTTAGTTTTTGTTGTCCAAAGTTAAAGGCACAATCAATTAGGATCAGATTTAGAGCTTAAAAGAGACCTCAGATGCCATCTATTCCAACTCCCTCACTTTCCAGATAAGGAAACTGAGGCCCAAAGAGGTTAAACAATGTGCCAAAGATTATACACATAATAAACATTAGAAGTCAAAATTTGAATCCAGATCTTCTGATTCCAAAGCCAGAGTCTTTCCATCATACCATTAATTACGGTGCATTTAAAAGTATTCAAATACCTATTTCTATCTCTCCTACAAAAACATACATATCTAAATTCAACAGCTTCCATGTCAAACACCACTTCATTATTCTTCTAATTCTATTTCATATATATTCATTTTCATTATTGTTTCAGTTAAGTTACTGGAAGAGAGAAGTGCAAATAATATAAAAGGTCTATTAGGTTACGTTTGACAGTCATCACATAAGAACCCAAGAATAACAAGATATGTATTAAATGAAGGAAAATCACACAACTATAGATTTAATGCTAAAAGTGACTCAGTCATCCAATCCTCTTTTTTTCCTTCTCTTCACTTCCTGGCTTCCTTCAAGTCTCAACTAATACCCAGCCTTCCATAAGACATCTTTCTCAGTCCCTCTTAACACGACACCCTCTCTCAATCACCTCCAGTACATCCTGTACATCTCTAGTTTGTACAATATCCCTATTAGAGTGCGAACTCCTTGGGGACAAGGAGTTTTTGCCTTGCCTCTCGTAGTTGAAGTACAGTATTTAGCACATGGCAGGCACTTTAATAAGTCTCACTGACTTCACCGGTCTGAGCCCTTCATTTCAAAGAGGAGGAAACGGAGGCCTCATCGATCGGAAGAATCTTTCACTCCTCTGTACTCTCACATTCTCTTCGGACTTCTCTTGTTGCACTTTCACCCTACCTTGTGAACCACGTACATGGCTCTTGTGTCTAATTTCAGACCTCTCCCCCACCGTTAGACTCGATGGACTCAGACCGTGTCCTACTGGCTCCGTATCACTACAGTACTTAGTGCTTCCTAGTAATAGACACTAAACGTATCAGTCAATCAGCATGTATTATTAAATTAATTAAACATATTAAAAGCCCATTATATGGCAGACACTGTGCTGGGTGCTAAGGATATTTATTCATTAAACTCCTGAATTAAGACACTGCACTGTTAAATGTACTGGGAGAAGCCACGGGAGACTTTCTAAAATTAAGGGTTAGGAGCTGATCACCCCTACTTTATCTTTTTTGATAAATCTGGGTTTTCCTCCATCCGATTTACTTTGACCAGGATTCACTAGTAATCAGTTTCTGTCATGCTTATTCTGGAGGTATAAATATGTATTAATTTTTTTCCTTTTCAACAGAGAAGTTATATGGTAATACTGAAAATAAAATGTCCCTATTTGACAATGACTATTAATTTGCATTCATTTCATCCACATTCTTGCTATTACATATATTGTTTTATTTCTACTTTTAATAGTCATTCTTACAACCTCCACTTTGGGGAGAACCCTTCATTACTTAAACATTCATCTCTTTATCTTCCCATTTCACTATGTGGATGCTGACTCTGAAAAGAAGCTCCTGGTTAGAGCACTTGTCCTAGAGCTAGAACTTGAGTTCAAATCTGACCTCATACCTAGGTGTGTGACCCTGGTCAAGTCACTTAACCCCAAATGCCTCCAAAAAAAAAATGAAAAGAAGCTCCTAGAGGCAAATCCATACCTGACTGAATGTCCGCTATATATCTTTTCTCAAGTATTTAATATGGTGCCATCTAGACCACTGTGCCAGGCATAATGCCAAGTTTAGATAAGTAAGGTCCCTAACCTTATATACAGGGATCTTTGTTATATAAAGAAGAAATACAACACCATCACAGAAACTTCTAATACACAATGCACATGGCAACTTTGACCCAGCAATACCGCTTCTAGGACGGGATCCCCAAGAGATCATAAAAATGGGAAAGGGTCCCACATGTACAAAAATATTTTTGGCAGCACTCTTCGTGGTGGCCAGAAACTGAAAATCAAGGGAATGCCTATCAATTAGGGAATGGCTGAATAAATTATGGTATATGAATGTAATAGAATACTATTGTGCTACAAGAAATGATCAACAGGAAGACTTCAGAGAGGCCTGGAAATACTTATATGACCTGATGCTGAGCAAAAGGAGCAGAAAGAACCAGGAGAACTTTGGACATAGCAACAACCACAGTGTGCGAGGATCTTTTCTGGTAGACTTAGAACTTCATTGCAATGCAAGGACTTAAAAAATTCCCAATGGTCCTTTAAAGCAAAATGCCTTCCATATCCAGAGAAAAAACTATGGGATTCAATCGCAGAATGTAACAGATCACCTTCTTTTGTATTACGTTCTGGTTTGTTATATGATTTCTCCCATTCATTTTAAATCTTTATGCAGCATGACTATGGTAAAAATGTATTTAATAGGAATATGTGTTGAACCTATATAAAATTGTATGCCATCTTGGGGAGGGAGGCAGGAGGTAGTGGGGAAGGTGGGGGAGGGAGGGAAAAAACATCTAAGTTATATGGTAGTGCTTATAGAACACTGAAAATAAATAAAATAAAAAAGAAACAAACAAAAAAATACGCATGGCAAGTGTATTACAGTTTCAGAAAAAAAGTGATGAGTGAGATCCAAGAGGAAAGATCAGAGTTAGCAATAAAAACTTCATGGAAGTAGTGAAATTTTAGATGAGTTTCAAAGCACAGGTAGGAATTTAAAAGGTTAAGTAAAGGTTCAGGAAGCTATAACATAAGGAATAACACAAGCAAAGGCAAGGCACAGAGTCAGAAGTGTTCTTGGGGGTTGAGACTAAACAGACATGTAGAGGGGAATAATGAGGGCTCCAAAGGTAGAGTAAGAGTCAAACTGGGAAGGGTAAATCAATGCCAGGAAAATGAATTTGAACTTTATGCAACTGAGAGCAACTTAAAAATTTTTCAGTAAGAGTGACTTGACCATATCTACGTAAGAAAGACTTCTCCACCACCATGAAAAGAATGAAATATGCAAATACTGATCAATGGAAAAAAGGAGATGACTCATTCATTTCTTACCTGTAGATGTGGAGGGCCCATAGGTGGAGGAATTCCTCCTGGAGGAGGCATTGGTGGCATATTAGGATCAAAAGGAGGACGACCAAAGGGAGGCCGAGGTGGTGGAGGTGGACCTCTCATCATCCCAAAAGGTGGAGGTGGACGCATCAGAGGTGGTGGACCTCGCATGACTGCATTTGGTGGGGGAGCTGGACCGCGAAACCTCAATGCTTGCTGTTGAGCCATTCTGGAGGGAAAGTCAAAGGTCTGTCCATTAAGTTAAGAAAGCATACAATTCTTTAAAATCACAATTAAAGGAAATAAGTCCCCTTAAGAGATCCTCTAACCTAGGAGTAGGAAACCTTCAACCTTGAGGTCACATGTGGCCCTCTAGATCCTCAAGTGTAGTCCTTTGACTGAATCCAAACTTCACAAAACAAAGTCCCTTAATAAAAGGATTTGTTCTGTAAAAGTTGGACTCAGTCAAAAGGCCACACCAAGGACCTAGAAGGTCATATGTGGCCTCAAGACCCCAGGTTCTCCACCCCGGACTAGCCCACTGTCCACAAAGACTGCATCCTAAATCATAATGTAAAATGCATTAGCAAGTATATACATATGTATTTTTTTCATGAAATATTGATGAATAATTTATTTTTAAAAGTTTACAATCTCCCTCAATAATTCATACCATAATCCTATTAGTCAAAAATTAGAGGACTTACTATTGAAGACCCTCACAGTACTTCCACATTATTATATATTCCTTATACAAAAATTCTGAAGTCCATTACTTCTGACAGAAGGATAAATGTCACTATTCTCTTTACACAGGAAATGAAAACCAAAAATTCCTTAACCTTACCTGTCTGAATTCATTCAGTTTGTCTGTACAGGCCCTAGTTTTCAACCATCAGCTTTCTGCTTATCATCTGAACCATCTCCAAATTTACTCACATTCCAGATCAAGATTTAGGCACAATACTTAAAAACTAGGCCAAGGTATGCTAATGAAAAAATTGGAACTGATATGACAAGTTCAACTAAGTCTATTTCTTATCTCGACAAAATCTGAAAATTTACAATTCATGAAAATAATTAGTTGAAGGTTACAATAGTCAAACAAGTTAAAATGAAGTATGAGTTGTACCTTTGGCCCAAAATTGTGAAATGTACTTCAATTCTAGCTTTCTCTACTTCCTATTCATTGCTGCTACTACTTCTTAAGAGATATATATATATATATATAAAAGATTCTCATCTCTATTTATTGATGTGATCTTCTCATAAGTTGCCAAAAAAAGGAACTCCATCATGAGCCTTTTGGCATCAGTAGTCCTAATGCTAAAAGACATTCTTTTCTTACCTATATATCCCAGAATCCCTCTCTTCCTTCCCCAGCTTCTACATGAAGCCTTTCCTGTTCTTTCCACTGTTAATGCTCTCCGTCTCTCTGGAACTACTTTGTATTTATTTGCAATATCCTCTGTATTCTGTGAGAGGTAGCACAGTGTTGCGAATAGAGAGCTAGCCTTGAAACTAAAAAGACCGTGGGGTTCAAGTCCTGTCTCTAATGTACATTACTGGCCATAACACCCTGGGCAACTCTCTAAGACTAATTTGCAGAGGTCTCAATCTGCAGTGATAAAAGTTCCCTCACTAGGGTGTTTCCAAAACTAGTGAAATCATGGGTACAGAGTTTATTCCCTATATTTATTCTGCATATATTTAATTGTTGACTCTACATTAGAATGTAAACTCCTTGGAACCAGGGTTTGTTTCATTCTTTGTATTTGCCTCTTCAAAGCCTGGCACATAGAAGGTGCTTAATAAATGCTCACTGATTGATTACATGTTATTAAACTGCTAAATAAGAATTCAAGCCTTCTCCAAATGAGTTATTCCCCATTCTAAATTATTCTTTGTTTTGGGTGGCTATCATTACTACAAGCAGCACCCCTTATCCTTCAAACCTGAACCCCATGGTAAGATTAAAAGATTCCGGCTTTACTTTCTATTTCTTTAGAAACAAATGAACCAGGATAATTTTAAACTCAAATATTTTTCCAATGGCCTTGGGTACCTCAAAGTATAATATATTAGTAGTTTTGTCATTTCCATACCCCATCCCTCCCCCCAATATGTTACCAAGTAGGGATTTAAAACCCCATGATGGAGTAGTTCTTAAATGCAGTAATGAAAAGGAAAAAAGAAATCAAATAAATGCAAAAAAAAACCTAACATAAAAGCCCTATTCTACTCTCTCTTGTAACATCTTCTGTTCTGATAATAGCATACTTGAAAGACTTGGTAATACAGCTGGAAAGAACTGTTCTGCAAAATTCAGTGATGTTCCTTATGAAACTAAGTGACCTTCACTTGAGAATAGAATCACGATATGAACTTTCCATCACTAACAATAAGACACCATAGTAACGCATTGTGATGTCCATTACTAAAGGGAGCATACAGGACAAGTGTAGGATTTAGGGTAAACTTACTTTATTTCTGGTTTTACTCCAGTTCAACACTGATGTTATCATGATAAGTTACAATAAGGAGAAAAAGTTAAAAGAGGCCAATACCACACACAACTAACACCTGCATCTAAATTTGAAAGATCACTTTAAGCTGGCAACCCACTGAAAACTTCTCGTGATCTGTAAAAGGATTTAAGTTATATGATAAAGATCAATACTGAAATTCAGTGCCTTTTATTTTCCAATTACTCTTGCCTTCACAAGGCGATACTTCCAATTTAACTATCAGTATCTGACAATGTTCTGCTCAAGAAGCATACTTGACGTTTCTAACAACACCCTTGGAAGAAAACTTTCACGAATTCAGATTCTACGACAACAGGAAACGCTTTACTGATAAATTACAACTTCGGTATATTCGAACTTGGAGGTGCAGGTCAGATCGGGTGGGTGGGCAGGAACGCTATTTAATTCTCTGGGGCCACACAGTTCGGCTGAGAGGCAAGAAGCGCTGCTTCGACGAGAGGGAAATCAGATAAGGAGGAGGTTAAGCCTGGCCAAGTTAAGTCTGGAAAGGGTTTGGGAAGGAAGAGGTGAGCGCAACGCGGCGATTCCTCTCCTCGACCCCCAAATTATCGAGCTTTTACTTCGGATTTTGCATCAGAAAAATACAAAACAGTTGCATTACTAGTATATCTGTTAACCCCAAAAAGAATGTAAGCTCCCGGCGGGCAGGGACGGTCTCGTGTCTGCCTTGGTACACCGAGGCACGCGGTAAATGCTAAATAAACTCTACTTGGTGGAATGAAAGGCTCAGAGGGCCGCAGGATGAGGGAGCGTGGGAGCAAGGGGGTCGGAGGTGAGCGGAACGGGGGCCGAGGAGAGGACGAGGGTCTGCAGGGGTGGAGAGAGCGGGGCCTCGGGGTTGGCGGCGTCGGGGCGCGCCGGGAGGAGACGGACCGAGAGCCTAAGGGAGGTAGGAGGGACCGCCAAGGCCTCGGGGGCCCGGAGCCGGGGATGAGAAGGGTGCAGGGGACTGGGGGCGAGGGAGCGGCGAGGCGGGGCGGGGCAGGGCGGGGAACGAGGCCCCGGGCCTCCGGCTCCTTCCCGGAGGCCAGCTGGCCGTTCCCAAGCCTCGCACCGCCACAAAACGTACAAGTACGCACAACACACACGGTAACGCCGCAACACACACACAAGACGCTCACACGCGGTACCGCCGCAACACACACACGCGGTCCCGGCCCCGCGCCGCTCCGGGCCCTCCTCTCAGCCGCGGCCCCGGCCCCCAACTTGCGGGCCCGGCCTTGCCGAAGACCCAGAGCTTGGCTCGTGACGGCCGCGGCGCCCCTTACCTGAGCTCCCCCGTGTTGTAGCGCTCACCGTCCCCCCCGTCCCCGCCGCGTTCCGCCATTACACAGGACCCCGCTCACCCACCCGCCGACCAGGACAGTCCCATTGGGCGGAGGAGAGATCAATCCCCTCCCCGGAAGGCGGGCGTTGCCCGATTCCGTGACACAATTGGACAAGACTACGGTCGCTCCGGCGGTCGGGGAAAGAACCCTTCTGTCCATTGGACAAAGGACCCGCCGACTTTGAAAGCGGTGAGGAGAGAGCTCGCTGATTGGTTATTCTAAGGCTTTATGGGAAATGCGACCGTAACAGCGAGGAACCGCCCGGCGCCCCCTCGTGGTCTGGAGAACTGGGTCCTCCCACGACCGGCTCCGGGGCCCTCCGGCCACGTGTCTGCCGGATCTTCGGAAAACCAATTATGTAGTCCCATTGGCCATGTGTAGCCCAGGCAGGGAACTTTGCTCGGAGTCAACGAATCACAGGCAAGTTTTACTTGCCTTCAGAGCAATCAAAGATTTGTTCGAGAAACCTGTCACTTCCTACTTTAGCAGGACATGAGTCTTAATTCAGTACACATCATATCTTTTTAATTAAATCATTGTTAATTACATAGAGAATTTAATAGTATTAGAAAAATTAGCCAGAAAGGATATGTTTTTATGACACCAGAAACATTAACTATATTAACTTGTCTAAAATCATATAATCTTGGAGATGTGTTGCCTTCTCCCGGGACTGACACCTAAAAGGGAACCCCCTTTTCATTCCTTCATCTTAGCAGTTCCTTCAGTGGATATAATGAGGTGATGGGACCTGGACCCCTAGAAGCAGCTCAGTACCTGAACATTTCAGCTGCCCAGATCACTGGCACCTCTGCCCGAGGCAGCTGGCCCACCTAGGTCACCTGATTAACTTACTTGTGGTCCTTTCTCTGTGCCTCCTGGCCCATCCCAGACTACTCACCACTCCTTAATCCCATCCAGATTCTTTCACTGTCATTTTTGTATGTAAGCGTTAGTCTTACCCCCACTAAGCTGCGGGTTCACTAGGAACTCCATTGGGGTTACGGTACACTTTGCCACCGACTGACAGATGGTTTGAGTGCATGAAATTTTTCCAGGATCATGCCACCCTGTACCCTGACATTCCGGGTTGACCAGCAACCCCAAACCCCACCAGCGAGGGTGAAGGATGGACCTTAAGCAAGAAAACTTGACTTCAGGTCCTGCCTGAGATGTGATAGATATGTGAAAAAGGGCATGCCAAAACCTCTCAGTTCCCCAGTTAACTAATAAGATTTAAGTTGTAGAGGAGATTCTTTTCTGTATCAGTGGAGCTCTCTAAAACAACAAAATCATGGATCTACACCACCACCACAAAAAAAATCTTTCATTTAATAAGCTAGTAGTAATGCTGTGTTAGCCACAGGGGGACCTTAGGGGTGAGAAAGTTCTCACCTTATCAAATATGTCAGATAAGACATATTCTTTATTTTCATGAAACCTACAGTTCAATAAAGAGATGAGGCAAAGCTATTTAATAATCCTTGAACAAGAGATTCTTTTGACTCAAATGATCTAGTTATACTTTTGGAAATTTTTCTTAGTCTTTTGGCTTAAGCCACAACCCAGGAACCCTGGAAAAATATATTTTGGCTTCCCACTTACACTAACACCAATGTCATGTGTGTGCGTGTGTGAGTGTGTGTGTGTGTGTGTGTGTGTGTAGGTCTAGGTAGGTAGGTATGTATATATGTATGTATGTGTATATATATTGGCAAACTATTGCCATTAATAGTAATAAAGCTCACCTACACAATAGTCCTTCGAATATTAAACACTCAAGAGCTAGCATATACTGCTTTAAGATTTACAAAGTACTTTATATGTGTTATCCTATCTGATCCTCACAACCCTGGAAGGTTTGTGTTATTATTAATATCATTCTATAGATGAGGAAACAGAAAAACAGAGAGATTAAGTAACTTCCCCAGGGGTTCATGCAGCCGGCATGTTTAACCAATAGCATACAGATACAGATATCTACAAGTAGATACATATGTACACAGATTTACTTACATATATTGAGAGAGAAAGAGAAGATTGAGACATTGAGAATGAGAAAGGAGAGACAGGGAAAGAGGGAGAGGGAGAAGAAGAGAGGGGATAGGAGGGGGAGAGAGGGGGAAAGCAGCTAAGAAAGAGATCTAGAAAGAGGGAGGAAAGAAAAGGAAAAGAGAGAAAGGAAGAGGGAGAGAGAGAAGTATAAGAGAGAAGGGATTTAGAAGGAGAGAGGGAAAAGAAAAGCAGATGAGAGAGATCTAGAAAGAGGGAGGGAAGAGGAGGAAAAGAGGGAAAGGAAGAGAGAAGTACAGGAAAGGGAAGAGGGATAGAGAAGAAGAGAAGGGGAGGAAAAGAGAGGGAAAAGAAACGTGGGAGGGGTAGAAAAGGTTAGGAAAAGGAGAGGGACAAGGACAGGGATAGGGAAAGATGGAAGGAGAAAGAGATGTATACAGAGAGGTACTATGGAATAGGAGTGAGCCAGAAACACTTGGGTTCGAGTCCTGCCTTTGATATGTACATGCTGGCTTTGTGATTCTGGACAAATCTCTAAACTTCCCAGTGCCACAGGCAACTCTAAGACTAAAAATAGTAGAGAAGGTGCCAATCTGCTTTTGCCAAATGAAGTGAACTGAAGTTTCCTCCCTAAAAGTTCCCTAGACCCATGAAATCACAGGTCTAATCCAAAAATATGTCTACCTATATCCACATTTATAAATGTGCCATAATTTTCTTAAAGCAGGGAATTCTTAATAACTTGCACAAGAAACTGAAGAGAACTAAAGACATTTTTTTCCCGAGGAAGAAAAAGAAAAAGCAGTCGTTGGAACAGTCAGACCTGAGCAACTCTTGAGAAAACAGGAACTGTTCCAGTGCTGTATAAAACTGAGGAGCAGGTGCTATCCCCACTAAGCTGGCATCATCACCACCCAATTCCATGTTGTAAAATTTAAAAGAGACGAAGAGATAGCTTTGATTTCTGAGAAAGAATTCATTCTCAAGCATACAAATTCAAAATCTTTAGTGTAAAGTCAAGGTCCAACATTCTTTTAGATGTAGGATTTTTTTAAAATGCCTATTTTATTTTATTTTTTAGAAAAAAATTTTTTTTTTTTAATTTTCGGTGACATTCTAACAAATCTCTGCCTCAGCTCCTTCCCAATTGTGTAATCCTGGGCAAGTTACCTAATCTTTCTGGGCCTCAATTTCCCCTTTGTTATGATATTTATTGGAGCAGATAATCACCCTAACATTCCTTCCAGCTCTAAATCAATGATCCTTTAAAGTCTTAGAAATTCTTTACCAAAAACATCAGTAAGTGTCATGGTTAAGTCAACATTTCTTCATCATGGAGAGAAAAACTGGCACAGAAGGCATATCATGCTATAATGCCTCACCTTTGGAACTCCAACGCTGTTCTGTATGTGTGTTCGTCCTTCATTGACAAAGAAGACCATGATGCCATCAGAGAAATGATGACATGACTTGCACTTGACTTTGTTTTGAGCGAGGGAGGGCTATGCAGGTCACCAGTCTCACTTCTCCTCCAGAACCATCTGAATCCAGTGACCAGATATTCATCAGGATGACTAGAGATGACCCAGCATGAGGCAATTGGGGTTAAGTGATTTGCCCAAGGTCACACAGCTAATGAGTGTCAAGTGTTTGAGGTGAGATTTGAACTCAGGTCTGAGTGTCAAGTATCTGAGGTGAGATTTGAACTCAGGTCCTCCTGACTCCTGCACTGGTGCTCTATCCACTGCACCACCTAGCTGTCCCTACTTCTATATACCTGGATAACATAAATGAGGAAAGATCTGGCAGGATTTCAAAAACAGTTACTGCTTTTGAATAGATTAGGTAAGCAAAGACCAAAGTAGCCACAAGCCAGAACCTAGCACCTGAGAGAAATAACTATTTCTCACTTAAATAACCAATTATTAATTGAGATTAAGATTTTTTCTTTCTTATTTCCTCATTAAGAAATAAATTCCTGTAGATTACACAGTCAGTCTTGAAAAAATATTACTGACCTTTCCCTAAAGTTTATCCCACCTAGACCATCTTGTTACCCTACCCAACTGGAAAAACTTTACAAAGAGAATCAATGTAGATGAATTCCAGCCCATGGTTTCTACTCAGACAGACTTGCGTAGGGGATAGGTCCTTTTGTATAGATCAGGGCTTCTTAAACTTTTTCCACTGTAGACCCCTTCAACATTTCTTAAACTGTGGATCACATAATAGGGTTGCAAATCATAGTTTGAAAAGTACTGGATAGATTACCCAGAACTGAAGTAGTCTGGCTTGAGATGAGTCTGTCTTTGTCCATGAGTGACATAATCAAAGTCTCAACCCCCAACCCCTCATTAGAGGAGGCCCACCTCTCATTGTAATACTCATTCTTTCATCAATTGTTAACTAGTCAGAATTGATTACCACCTATTGGGAACACCCACTCTTCCAAGGGTATTTAAGCCTGAAGAAGCCTCCAGGAAGGTGTTTGTTTATGCTAGAAAGTGAAATTGCATTCTTTTCATTAATTATCCACTAGCCGTAATTAATAAAATGATTAATTATCCAGAAATAATGTCTCTCAAACTTTTTATTCATCACACACCCATATATCTGTTGCCCTTACTTATCTTACCCCTCAAATATCCTTGTGTTTACTTATCATTTAACTCATATCGGGCTGGTAGAATTTAAGTTTCTTAAGGAAATGAGAGATTATTTATTTCATTTTTGTCTTCATAACCATAGCATTCACCACAATGTCTGACATACAGTAGGTTCTTAGTAAATGTTCGTACAGCTCTTCAAAACCTGGCCCCTTTTCAGGCTTCTTTCTAGTCGACTTATATGTTACTTCTCAATAAAACTATACTGGCCTAGAAATGCCCCATGCAATATTCCATATCCCATGTCCGTGTCTCTGCACTGGCTCTCTCCTGTGCCTCCCTCCTCACCTATGCATCTTGGAATCCTTCAACTCCTTCACGACTCAATGCAGTTCCATTGATGAAGCCTTTCCTGATGCCCTGGGTGCTAGAGAATTTTGGTGTTGTTAAGTTATTGTTAACTTGCGTCCAACTCTTTGTGTCCCATTTGGGGATTTCCTGGCAAAAATACTGGAGTGGTTTGCTATTTCCTTCTCCAGCTCATTTTATAGATGAGGAAACTGAGGCAAACAGTGTCAAGTGACTAGCCCAGGGTCACACAGCTAGTATGTAAGTGTGGTCAGATTTGAACTCAGGAAGATAGATCTTCCTGACTCTAGGTCTGGCACTGTATCCAGCCACCTAACTGTCCTAGAGAATACATTATACAATCTCACACAAACTACCTGTTATTTATTTTGTATATATTCTGTATATGCTTATATGTGTACACATCTCTCCCATTAGAAAGAAGGTTTCTTGAGGGCAAAATGTTTTCGTATGCCCAATGCTTCATATAATATTTGACACATAGTAAACCCTAAATAAATGATTTTTGATTAATTGAAAGAGTAGTAGCACCAGAGTCAGAGGACCTGATTTCATATTGAGAGAAATGATTATTAAATAGTAAATTATTGGGGAGATCCCTGACCTTTCCCAAAAATTTAGCCCACCTAGACTGTCTTATCTAGATGATATTAACACACCCAACTGGAAAACCTTACAGAGAATTTAATCTAAAATGAATTCCAGCCCATTCTGTTCCACTCAGGCAGGTTTGGGCAAAGGATAGATCCTTTGTCTGGATTGCCTAAGGTTGGGGATGAGTTGGAAGTAAATGACATAATCAGAGTCAAGACACTGGTGCCTGATTAGAATAAGTCTTCCTCTTATTATAATATTCATTCTTCTCATTACTTGGTAACCAATCAGAGTTGATTTCCACCCTCAGGAACATCCACTCTTGCAAGAACATGTAAGGGTTGAGTGGATTCCATGAAGAGTCCTTGGCTCTTTTATTAATTGTTATTTTATTATTTTATTTATTTTATTAATTTTTATTTTTATTAATAATTGCTAGCATGATTAATAAAATAGTTAATTACCCACAAACAATGTCTCTTGAACTTTTTGTCTGTCTCACTATCCCCCCTCTGATGTCTGCTACTCATAACTGTGCAAATCACTCACCCTCCCTGGGTCTCAGATTTCTGAGCAATGAGAAGAATGAATATTGTAATAAGAGGCAAATCTATTCTAATGAGAAGTTGGGCGGGGGGTGGGAGTCCTTGATTTTGATTATGAAGATTGGACCAAATTAAATCACAGGTTTCTTCTCTCTTGACATCTTGGATCCTGGTATCCAATGAATCATGTCCTAGCCTTTGGCCAATTTTTAAAAAATTATTTTATTTGTTTTCAATTTTCTACAATCACTTCCATGTATCTTAGATTTTTTTCCCCTTCTCTCCCTCCTTGCCCCTTCTCTTGCCAGTCCCTCCCTGAGATGGCATGCAATCTTATATAGGTTCTACACATACATTCCTATTAAATACATTTTCACTTTAGTCATGTTGCATAGAAGAATTAAAATGAATGGAAGAAATTATAAAACAAAACAAAACATAACACAAGAGAAAATGGTCTGCTTCATTCTGTGATCCAATTCCATAGTTCTTTCTTTGGATGTGGAAGATATTTTGCCTCAAGAGTCCACTGGGAAATTTTTAGGTCCTTGCATTGCTGTGAAGGATTAAGTCTACGAGGAAAAATTCTCACACACTGTGGTTGTTGCTGTGTACAGAGTTCTCCTGGTTCTGCTCCTTTCACTCAGCATCAATTCATATAAGTCTTTCCAGGCCTCCCTGAAGTCCTCCTGCTCATCATTTCTTATAGCACAATAGTATTCCATTACATTCATATTCCACAACTTGTTTAGCTGTTCTCCAGTTGATGGGCATCCCCTTGATTTCTAGTTCTTGGTCACTACAAAGAGAGCTGCTATAAATATTTTTGTACTTGCACCCTTTCCCATTTTTATGATCAATTTGGGATACAGTCCTAGAAGCAACATTGCTGGGTCAAAGGATATGCACATTTTTGTAGCTCTTTGGGCATAGTTCCAAATTGTTCTCCAGAATGATTGGATCAACTCACGATACCACCAACAATGAATTATTGTTCCAACTCTCCCACATCATGTCCAACATTTATCATCTTCCTGTTTTGTCATGTTAGCCAATCTGATAAGTGTGATGTGGTACCTCAGAGTTGTTTTGATTTGCATCTCTCTAATCAATAGTGATTTAGAGCATTTTTTCATATGACTATAGATAACTTTAATTTCTTCCTCTGAAAACTGCCTGTTCATATCCTTCGACCATATATTAATTGGGGAATGACTTGTATTCTTGCAAATTTGACTCAGTTCTCTATATATTTTAGAAATGAGGCCTTTATTACAGACGCTTGTTGCAAGAATTCTTTCCCAGTTTTCTGCTTCCCTCCCAATCTTGCTTGCATTGGGTTTGTTTGCACAAAAACTTTTCAATTTAATGTAATCAAAATTATCCATTTTGCACTTCATAATGTTCTCTATCTCTTGTTTGGTCAAAAATTTCTCCATTCTCCATAAATCTGACAAGTACACTATTCCTTGCTCCCCTAATTTATTTATACTATCAATCTTTATACCTAGATCATGTATCCATTTGGACTTTATTCTTATGTACAATGTCAGGCATTGGTCTATGCCCAGGTTCCACCACACTGTTATCCAGTTTTCCCAGCAATTTTTGTCAAACAGTAAGTTCTTATCCCAGAACCTGGGGTCCTTGGGTTTATCAAACTGTAGATTGCTATATTCATTGACTACTGTGTCTTGAGTATATAACCTATTCCACTGGTCTACCCCTCTATTTCTTAGCCAGTACCAAGTGGTTTTGATGATTGTTGCTTTATAACACAATTTGAGATGTGGTAGGGCTAAACCACCTTCCCTAGCATTTCTTATCATTAGTTCCGTTGATATTCTGGACCTTTTGTTTTTCCAGATGAATTTTGATATTACTTTTTCTAGCTCTAGAAAATAATTATCCAGTAGTTTGATTGCTATAGCACTGAATAAGTAAATTAATTTCAGTATTATCATTTTTATTATATTGGCTCGGCCTACCCACGAGCAACTGATGTTTTTCCACTTACATAGATCTGACATAATTTGTGCAAAAAGTGTTTTGTAATTGTGTTCATATAGTTCCTGGGTTTGTTTTGGCAAGTAAACTCCCAGATATTTTATAGTGTCTACCATAGCTTTCAATGGAATTTCTCTTTCTATCTCTTGCCACTGGACTTTGTTAGTAATATACAGAAATGCAGATGATTTATCTGGGTTTATTTTGTAACCTGCAACTTTGCCAAAGTTGTTTATTATTTCAAGTAGTTTTTTACTTGATTCTCTGGGATTCTCTAAGTATATCATCATGTCACCTGCAAAGAGTGATAACTTAGTTTCTTCTTTGCCTATTTTAATTTTTTCAATTTCTTTTTCTTCTCTTATTGCTAAAGATAACATTTCTAGTACCATATTGAATAACAGTGGTGATAATGGTCATCCTTATTTCACCCTGATCTTATTTGAAATACATCTAGCTTATCCCATTGCATATAATGCTTGCTGATGGTTTTAGGTAGATACTGCTTATTATTTTAAGGAAAGTTCCATTTATTCCTATTCTCTCCAGTGTTTTCAATAGGAATGGGTGTTGTATTTTGTCAAAACATTTTTCTGCATCTATTGAGATAATCATGTGGTTTCTGTTAGTTTTGTTGTTGATATGATCAATAAGGTTGACAGTTTTCCTAATATTAAACCGACTCTGCATTCCTGGTATAAATCCTACCTGATCATAATGTATTATTCTTGTGATAAATTGCTGTATTCTTTTTACTAATATCTTACCTAAAATTTTTGCATCTATATTCGTTAGAGAAATTAGCCTATAACCTTTGGCCAATTTTTTAGTGACCCTTCAGTATCTATAGGACAGTACTGGCATCCTCAAATCAGAATTTTAGGCTAAGAAGGAACTTTCAAGGCTTCTGGCCCAACCCATAGCCAAAAGAAATCCCCATTACCATGTATTCAACATTGCCTGAAGATTGCTAAGGAGGGAAAAGCTACTCGGTCCTGAGGCAGCCAGTGGAGATTTTGGACATCACTAATGTTAGGAAGGCTTTCTTGACATTAGGTCTAAATTTACTTCTTTGCCATTTCCATCTATTTCTCTTGATTCTACTTCCTGCATCGAAACAAAACAAATATAATTCCTCTTCTCTGTAACAGTCTTCAGACGCTTGAAGACAGTTATCATGTCTCACCAAATCTCTTCTCCAAGCTAAATATGCCCAGTATATTCAACCAGTCCTCACAATGTGAACTCAAGGCTCTTCACTCTCTAGCAATTAGATGGAAATGGATAGAACATTGATCTGTAGTTAGGAAGCCCTCAGACACCTACTAGCTGTGGAACCCTGGACAAGTCACTTAACCTCAGTTTCCTCCACTGTAAAATGAGGATAATAGCAGTTACCTCCCAAGATCATTGTGAAGGTCAAATAAGATGTTTGTAAAGCACTTAGCCCATTGCCTGGCAAATAGTAGAGGCTTAATCAATCCGTGTTCCTGCCTTCCTTCCCTTCCCCATCCTGGATGCTCTTATCTGGACTCTCTGTAGCTCATCAATGTCTTTAATAAACTGTGATGCCCAGAACTGGATATAATTCTCCAGATGTGTGTAGGTATACCTTGGAGATATTACAGTTGTGGTTCTAGATCACTGCAATAAAGAGATTGTCACAATACAGCAAGTCACACAAATTTTTTGGTTTCCTACTACATATAAAAGTTACATTTATATTATACTATATTCTATTAAGTATGCAATAGTATTATTTATTGAAAAAAACAATGTACATTTAAAAATGCTTTACTGTTAAAGATGCTAATCATCATCTGATAATTCAGTGAGTAGTAATCTTTTTTGCTGGTGGAGGGTCTTGTCTTGATGTTGAATGCTAGATGTTGAATGCTACTGACTGATCAGTGTGGTAATTACTGAAGGTTGGGGTAGATGTGGCAATTTCTTGAAATAAGACAACAATGAAGTTTGCCTCATTAGTTGACTCTCTCTCTCACTTGAACACTTAGAGGCCATTGTAGGATTATTAATTGGACTAATTTCTTTTATTTTTAATTTATTAAATAAAGCTAGCATTTCCATAACATGCTACAATAAAAAAAAAAGATTGTACATGAAATTGCAAATCTACTACATACAACTTGCTATTTTTTTCAAATATACAACAAAATAATCATCATGTAAATTTCTTTTTTTTTCCCTTCTTCCCTCTTCTACCCTGAGATGGCTACCATTAGACACAAATAGGTATATTTTTGTAAAAGTATTCTATATATACTTCTGTTTATCAGTTTTTTGGATATAGAGTTTTTCTTCACATGTCCTTTATAGTTAATTTGGGCATTTGTAATAGAAAAAATAATCTATTCACTCAAAGTCATTCTTAAAACAATATTGCTATTACTGGATACAAGGTTCTGCTTATTTTGCTCTTCATGATTTCATGCAAGTATTTCCATGTTTTTCTAAGATCACTGAGCTCATCATTTTGTATAGCACAGTAGTATTCCATAACAATCATATGCTACAAATTATTCAGCCTTTAATTGGGTTAATTTCAATATTGTTGAGTCACAAGGAGTAAGGAAGACTGAGAAGAGGAAAAGAGATGGCAAATGGCCTGTCCATGGAGCAGTCAAAATACATACAACATTTATCTATTAGGTTTGCCATTTATATGGACATAGTTCTTGATACTCCAAAACAATTACAATAGTAACATCAAAGATCACCAATTATAGATTACTATAACGGATATAATAATAATGAAAAGTTTGGAAATATTACAAGAATTACCAAAATACAACACAAAGACACCTTTTGAGCACATGCTGTTGGAAAAATAGTGTCAATAGACTTGCTTGATACTGGGTTGCCACAGATCTTCAATTTGTAAAAAAAAAAAAATCTGTGACGCATAATAAAGCAAAATGCAACAAAACAAAGTATGCCTGTATTCTACCTGGGCAGCATACAGGGGTACAATGACCTCCTTTTTCATGGAAGCTTTACCTCTTTTAATGAAGCCAAAGGCACATTAGCTTCTGTGGTTGCCACATTTTACTGAATGTACAATCCATTACACTCCCAGATCTTTTTTTTCAGACAAATTATACAGCCTTACCATGCTTCCTCCATCTGGTGCTTGTGAGACTGACTTTGTTAACTTTAGTCTACCATTTCACATTTCTCTATATTGAAATTTATCACCCCCAGTATTCTAGCTTGCTAAGATTTTTTTGGAGCCTGACTTCATCATTCAACATGGTTTTTATTTATCCCCACTATGTGTCAGTTCTTTCTTCTGGGTTTTTTTTTTTTAAACAGTCACCAAGGTACCAGAGGTAGTAAGATGCAACAGAGCAATTTAAAAGAAAGTCCACTTTAGCAAGGATGCAGGAAAGGACTTAGAGTGTCCAAATTTAAGAACTGGTCCCTATTTACTTTTAAGCCATGGTCATAAGTATCTGATTTTGGGAGCAGAGATTATTATTTGGATTGTATACTAGTTCTTGTTCCATTTGATTAACATTTTGATTACATATATCACAGGCAAGATTGATTTTCTGCGATAATGGGGCACACAAAAAGCATAGGATAGTTTAAGTTTTCAGATATTGAAAGTTTGACTTTTATACATAGCATCCCAAAGTTTTCGTGCAGGTCTAAGTGGTACTTCTAAGCTTAGAGTAGTTCTGGGCTAATTCTTAGAAATGCACTAAGATTTTTGGGATACTCTATATTTCTAGCATTAATTTTTTTGCTAATATTTTATTAGAATGTGCTAACTAGCAGTAAAATTAATATGTTTCCATTTTTCTTCAAAACCCAGTGATAGAATATATCTTCTTCCCATTCATTCTTATTCTATGAGAGCTGCATGCCTGACATCTAACTGCCAGCCATGGACCCCAAATGTAACTGCAAGAATGGTGGTTCTTGTACCTGCGCAGGCTCCTGCAGACGCAAATCATGCCAGTGTACCTCCTGTTAGAAGAGCTACTGTTTCTGCTGCCCAACAGGATGTGCCAAGTGTGCCCAGAGCTAAGTAACCAGTTTCAGGAAAGCATTAGGTAAAATACATAAAGGGGGAGAGAACTAAAATGGCTTAGTACCCTCTATTAAGGATTAGAAGTGTGATGTATAAAAAGTCCAACAGATATGGTTTCTAGTAATCAATCATTTTATTAATCATGCTAGTAAGTGATACTCTGATACCAAAGACTTCTCATGGAACCCACTCAACATTTACATGCCCCTTGGAAGAATGGGGGACAATCAGCTCTGACTGGTTAACAGGTAATGAGAAGAATGAATATTATTATTTTTTTAATTTAATTTATTTAACTTTTTACATTCATTTTCATAGAATTTGGGGTTCCAAATTTTCTCCGCTTTTATCCCCTCCCCCCACCCCAATACCCCAAGCAATCTAATTTTCCCTATCTCCAATCTGCCCTCTCTTCTGTCATCCCTCCCTTCCCTTGTCTCTATCTTCTCTTTTCTCCTGTAGGGCCAGATGACTTTCTATTCCTCATTAACTGCATGTCTTCTTTCCTAGTAGCAACAACAATACTAAACAGTTGTTCCTAAAACTTTGAGTTCCAAATTCTCCCCATCCCTCCCTCCCCACCCATTCCCTTTGGGAAGGCAGGCAATTCAATATAGGCCATATCTCTGTAGTTTTTCAAATGATTTCCCTGACAGTCGTGTTGTGTAAGACTAACTGAATTACCCTCCATCCTACCCTGCCCCTCATTGTTTCTATTCTGTCTTTTGATCCTGTCCCTCTCCAAGTGTTGACTTCGAATTGCTCCCTCCTCCCTTTGCCCTCCCTTCCATCATCCCCCCCCTAGCTTATCTCCTTCTCCCCCACTTTCCTATACTGTAAGATAGGTTTTCATACCAAAATGAGTGTGCATTTTATTCCTTCCTTTAGTCAAATGTGATGAGGGTAAACTTCTTGGTTTTTTTTTTTCTCAGCTCTCCTCTTTTTCCCTCCACTAAAAAGTCTCCTACTTGCCTCTTAAATGATATATAATTACCCCATTCCATTTCACCCTCTTTCCTCCCACTACATTTCTCTCTCACCATTTACCTTAATTTCTTTTAAGATATGGTCCCATCCTATTCAATTCAATCTGTGCTCTCTGTCTCTGTATGTGTGTGCATGTGTATATGTGTGTGTGTGTGCATGTGTGTACATGTGTGTGTATGGACCCACCAACTACCCAGATACTGAAAAGTTTTAAGAGTTACAAATATTGTCTTTCCATGTAGGAATGTAAACAGTTCACTTCTGGTGAGTCCCTTAAGACTTCTCTTTGCTGTTTCCTTTTTCATGCTTCTTCTCATTCTTGTGTTTGAAAGTCAAATTTCCTTTTCAGCTCTGGTCTTTTCATCAAGAATGAAAGTCCTCTGTTTCATTGAAAGACCACATTTTCCCCTGAAGTATTATACTCAGTTTAGCTGGGTAGGTGATTCTTGGTTTGAGTCCTAGTTCCTTTGACTTCTGGAATATCCTATTCCATGCCCTTCGATCCCTTAATGTAGAAGCTGCTAGATCTTGAGTTATCCTGATTGTATTTCCACAGTACTGGAATTGTTTCTTTCTAGCTGCTTGTAAGATTTTCTCCTTGACCTGGGAGTTCTGGAATTTGGCCACAATGTTCCTAGGAGTTTCTCTTTTTGGATCTCTTTCAGGTGGTGATCGACGGATTCTTTCAATACTTATTTTGCCCTCTGGTTGTAAAATGTCAGGGAAGTTTTCCTCGATAATTTCATGGAAGATGATGTCTAGGCTGTTTTTTTGATCATGACTTTCAGGTAGTCCTATAATTTTTAAATTGTCTCTCCTGGATCTATTTTCCAGGTCAGTTGTTTTTCCCATGAGGTATTTCACATTCTCTTCCATTTTTTCATTCTTTTGGTTTTGTTTGGTGATTTCTTGGTTTCTTGTAAAGTCATTAGACTCCATCTGTTCCATTCTAATTTTGAGAGAACTATTATCTTCAGTGAGCTTTTGAACCTCTTTTTCCATTTGGCTAATTCTGCTTTTGAAAGCATTCTTCTCCTCATTGGCTTTTTGAACCTCTTTTGCCAATTGAGTGAGCCTATTTTTCAAGGTGTTATTTTCTTCCGCATTTTTTTGGGTCTCCTTTACCAAGGTATTGACCCGTTTTTCATACTTTTCTTGCATCTCTCTCATTTCTCTTCCCAGTTTTTCCTCCACCTGTCTAACTTGCTTTTCAAAATCCTTTTTGAGCTCTTCCAAGGCCTGAGCCCATCCGACAACCCCCTGGGATGTCTGGGATACAGAGGCCCCGCCCTCCACGTCTTTCCCTGATGGCAAGAATATGTCCTCGCTGTCTTCAGATCCGAAAGTCGGGATCATTTGCATCTGTTCAAAAAAACTCTCTATAGTCTTATTTTTCTTCCCTTTTCTAGGCATTTTCCCAGCCAGTTACTTGACTTCTGAGATTCCTGTCCACCCCCGCCTAGATCCGCCCAGCTAGTGCTTGGGGTCTGAGATTCAAATGGCTTTCAGGGGCAGGCGCGGCTGCTATTCAATGTGAGCTTTAGTTCTGGTGCTGGGGTGGGGGCAGGGCCGCCTCCCAGGCTCAGCTCCCTCAGGGGCTTTATGCAGAGACCTTCAGTAATGAAGATCCTGCCTGCTGCTGGGGGAGTCCCGGCTGACGCCCAGCTGCTGCCTCCACAGCCGCCCCCGCCTCTGCCTCTGCCGCTTCTTGCCCCCTCCTCTGCTGCCGCTGCTTCCTCCCGAGGGGGCCCGAGCCACAGAGACACCCCGCTCCCCTCGGCCAGCCAGCTGTCTCTCTCACTGACCTGTAGCTTCTGTGGGCGGAGGGACTTTCCCTTCCGTCCCTGAAGCCTGCTCAGATCAGCTTCTCTGGGGCCACGGCCAGGGCAGCGCTGGGGTGGGGTCCGCTTTCCAGGGCGCGACGGACCCTGGGGACAGCTCTCCAGGGCTCTCTGGAACGGAAATCTCTTCCACTCTGTTTCTGCACACCTTGCAGTGATCCAGAACTTCTGGAGAACTCTTCTTACATTAAATATATGGGCTGTGGGTTCAGAGCTCGTAAACGTGCGTCTTTCTACTCCGCCATCTTGACTCCACCCCCCAAGAATGAATATTATAACCAGAGGTGGACTTGTTCTAATGAGGAGCTAGGGAATGTGATTTTGATTATATCAATCACCTCCAGCCTTGAACAATCTAAACAAAGGATCTCTCTCTCTCTCTTTCTCTCTCTCTCTCTCTCTCTCTCTCTCTCTCTCTCTCTCTCTCTCTCTCTCTCTCTCTCTCACACACACACACACACACACACACACACACACACACACACCTGAGTGGAACACAATGGTCTGGAATTTGTAAGGTTTTTCAGTTGGGTGGGGCAACAACTCCAGCTAGGTAAGATAATGTAGGGGAGATAAATTTTTGGGAAAGGTCAGGAGTCTCCCTAATAATGTTATTTAATAATAATTTCTCTCAGGAAGGATATTTGAGACCATCTAGTCCAAATTCTCATTTTATAGGTGGGGAAATTGAGGTCCCTGAAAGGTTAAATAATTAGTTCAATGTCACAAATGCAGTAAGCGGCGGAGACAACATTCAACATTAGTTCTTCTGACTCCACGTCTGCTCTGCTTTTCAAGTACATCAATATGACAACTAAGCTGGACTCCAGGGTACTGATAATGAAATATAGCTCCTGTCTCTTGATTAAAAAAGTTGTGGACTACATGTGCAGAGTGAAGCATGGGCCATCAGTCATGGTAGATCTATCAGTGTCCTTTATTTAACTCTATTTTTTTGTGAAAAGAGAAGGTTCTCTTAGAGGAGAAGGGATTATTAAAAAATGACAGCGATGTAAAAAAAAGTGCCTATAAAGTATTATTTTTTCTTAAAGAAATGTGAATCACCTTGTGATCTTTCACAATATGTTTCCTTAAAGTCCCAACTAAAATCTCTTCTTTTACTAGAAGCCTTCGCAACCCTTCTTAATTCTGGCCTTCCTCCTGTTAATTATCTCCTACTTATAGGGACCGTCTATTAAGTTATCTGTTAGTACCATCTACTTTTTGTATCCTTAGCACTTAGTGCACTTGCCAGCACTGCTATGTATTAAGATGAAGCAGCATAATAGAAAGAAGGCTAGATTTGTTCCAAAAGACTTCAGTTCTAACCCTGCCACTAACTAGTTATGTGACTTGTGTCAACCAATCATGCTCTGTCTCAGTCTGTTTTTTTTTAAGATGATTTCTAAAATCCCTTCCAGTTCTAAGACTAAGAAGTCAACTGTCCCTAAGTACATGACAGCACAAGATTAGATGATCATGGTTAAATGACACAGAGTGATTGTAAGTACAGAGTTTGCCAACCCTGGGGAGACACAAGAGATTGAGAGACACAATTCAGTGTCAAAGCAGAACCACCAGGGCCAGCCCTGGGTTGTTTTGTTTTTTTTAACACAGTAGAAAGTTTGTCTTCTCCCATAGACTGAAGCTCCCTGTGTCTTCCTATCCCCAGGTCCCAGGCATTCAGAGTCTACACATGGCTGCCTGGCCTCATCAGGGTCCCTTGTATTGATTTCCCAGCCCAGCCTACCCTCACCAACAGTGCTGCAAAGAGCAGAATACAGTGGGCATTCCAGTCACCGTCCTTTGAGATATTTACTACCAAATCACCTCCAGTCTTGAGCAATCTAAACAAAGAATCTAACACACTCACACACACACACACACATATCATAGCATATCAGAGGATAATAGATGTAGAAGTGGAAGGAACATCAAGTTCAAGCCCTTAATTTTTCAGATTAACTGAGGCCCAGCAAGGTTAAGTGACTTGCCTAGAGTCACACAGCCAGTGTCTGAAGCAGGATTTGCACTCAGATCTTGCTGACTCCAAGCCCAACATTCTATCTACTGAATAAACTAATTTATTTTGTTCAACTGAATCTATTTGTTACTAGAAAAGGTTTGGAAGGTGGGGGAAATAGGAGGAGAAAAAGAAGGAGACAGAGAGAGAAAGAGAGAGAGACAGAAATATAGATAAGTAAATAGCATCACCTTGAAAAAGAAAGTAGAAGATTCTGGATATAGTCTGAGCTCTGCCACTAACTAGCCCAATGATCTACGGCTATTTTTTTAATCTCCCTGATTCTCAAACACTTCATGTATAGAACAAGAGTGTTGTTGAACTTGCTTATCTCTAAAGCCCTTCTAACTTTATGTAATGAAGACCTAGCCAATGGGACTCCATGCTCAGAGCATGTACAGTGTACTCCATCTGCTTCCAGCCTACATGGAAGAGGCTGGAGAGCCTACTTCCAGAAACACAGCATGATTTGCAATGGAAGGGTCCTGTTCCCAATTTGAAGCATGCACAGGTATTCAGTAACTAGTTCCAGGCTTCTAACATAATGGTGAGAAGATGGACTTTTGACTGGTTGCTGAGTTGGAACCAAAGTACTTTTAAAAAGCCAAAGTAAGCCTCAGTTCTCCTCTTTCCTGTTTGGCTGTGTTCAAATGAGGAAGCATGGACTTCTTTCTTTAACCCCTCACTGGGGAGCAAAGCCTGAAGCCTTTTTCTCCCAGCAGTTCTACCACCATTTTGACCTCTTTTAGTGAAGGAGTTTTGGAGACAGCTAAGACCTTGTGAACTTTGAAAGATCAGAATGGTGAGTCAGCAAAGTTCTGAGAGCTAGATTACATCAAAGTCAACCAAGAGGAAGCTACAGTGATTCATCTATTGGTTATGGTAATGTCAGAATTGAACTTGGTGGGGTGAATGCTATACAAAAAGTGATTTAAGTTGTAGTCGGTTCTCTCCAGAGAGATCTTCAGGAGAACTAGAGGTCTTCAAGCATAGGCTAGATGATCATTTGTTAGAGGAGATTGGGAGGTTGGGGAAAATTCTTGTTCAGATCTTGTTTATGGTGGCTTTTAAGGTTCTTTCTAACTCTGAAATTCTGTGATTCTTTGTTTAAGAAAGAGATCAAAATAAAGGATTCAAGGAAAATTTGAGGTAAGGGAAAACATTTTTACCTGGAAGTATCAAAGAATATTTCACAGAGGAGTTCACACCTGAGTGCTGTGCTCAGACAGGGACTTAACTAGTCTTTGATATTATAAGTTAAAATGATTTGTGTCAAGCTTTAAAGAAAAAGAAAGATTTTTTTTCAAGAGGAGGGAATGAATTTCAGGCAGTAGACAGCCAGGAAAAGGGTGTTCTGAGGGTGAGGAATAACTAGTAATACAGTTGGGCTAGAATCCAGTAGAAATTGTTTCTCAAGAACAGAGACTGTTCTGTTTTTGTCTTTATATCACTAGCCCCTAGCACAATTAAACTCATTAATAAATTCTTATTGAGTTGAAGCAATTTATATTTTCATTCTGTGTTGCTTCCAGGATAATGAATTACATAACCTCTATGCAACTGTGAGTGAGAAGGCAAAGTTGAGGGGGGATGTCTGGTATAGTGGATAGAGAGCTGGTCTAAGTCAGGAAGATCTAGATGTAAGAATGGGTTATGACTTATACTGGTTGTGTGACCCTGGGCAAGTCACTTGATCTTTCAGTACCCCCAGGCAACTCTCTCAAACTATAAGTTGCATATATTTTGTATGATGTCATATGTATATAATGGGCATTTTATTTCTTACCTTCTCAATAGGTGGGGAAGGAATAGAGAGAGTGAAAGAATTTGAAGCTGAAAATAAAAATTTAATTTTTTTTTAAAAAAAGACTATTAGTTGAATAGCAGTTACTGATCTACATAAATAGAAGGAGTTTCCTCACAGGAAGTTCCCAAACCAGTGAAACTACAGGGCTAGATTAGTTTAAAAAAGAAAAGATGAATATTATCTTATTCACCAAATCCTTACATCTGAATTATAGATACCTCCCAGAACTCAAAAGTGGTAAGGTTAGAATAAATTGTCACTGTTTCAGTGGATTGTAATTTAATTAATGTAGATGCTTCCTCTACCTGGGGCTCATGAGTTGCCACTGTCCCTTGAATTCATCAGCCTACTGTCAACCTGATGACAAAATTCCCAGAACTTAACTATGCTGTCCCTCAGGGTCTGTCACTAGGCTCATATTCTTAGGCTTTCCAGCATGATGGGACCTACCAGAACTCAGGATCTTCTGGCACAACTTTGGAGAACCCAAATTGACTCCATACCATAGGAGCTGTCAATAGGATCCTATTAAAGCTATATTAGTCTAAATGTTTACTTTTATTTTCTAAGTTTCAAAGATAACTTCTCTTAACCTTAGTTTTATCCATCCCTGGATGGATGTTACTCTGCATAGGGCAGCTAACTACCTGATCTCCTGGATCAGTCATTTTTGTTCTCTGGACACTATTTAGCTCATTTACATCTTCTGTCCCTGCCCCCAAAATTTCATTTTGAAAGTTGTGAAACTGTGGGATTTTTTAAAATATAGGAAATTCCCAGAATACATTTCTAGAAATTGTATCAAAAAGTAGACTGTCATATATTGTACTGTGGCAAAGACCTAGAAACCAACAGGGTATCCATGAAATAAGGAATGGCTAAACAAAATATTGTATATGAATATAAATGAATGTTAAGGGTAAAGTCTACATCATTTCATCTTTATATTCCCAGCACTAGCCCAATGCCCTCCACAAAACATATAATTAATAAATTTTGATGAATTTAATTGTATGAATACATATATTAATAGATCATAAACAGCTAACTAATGGCACTTGAGAATATTTGGAGCTGAGGGCATTGAGGGGATTAGGATAGCAAGTGGCAATTGAGTGAATCACACTGACTGCATCTTGTGACTCAATTCTGAAACTAGCTCAGTTCCCTTTCTATTTAGTTATGGTCTAGTTCAAATTATTTCCTGTGAGAAAACTTCATTGGGAGAAAACCTTATTGCATTGTTTGGATCTAGCCCTGCATAGCTGGGAAACTGGACCACCTTTACCTGTTTCTTAGAGGCCCCTTAACCAAAGACCTAGGGTACACTGACCAGAAACCCAGTCAGACCCAAAGATTGATGCAAAGAGTTAACTCACAATTGCACATCTCAAGCAACCCATATGTTTTATTTGAAAACTGGCCCCACACTGATCAGTCAGTTATTGCTTCCATTTTCTTTCCATGTTCACAGACACTTGGGAAGGAATGAGACACCTCCTTTTCTGAATTCAGCTTTTCTGAATTGCATCTTTTCATTCTCCACCTCTTAACTTGGGAAATTCCTAATCTTTCATCAGATTAGAAATTGGATACTATCTAATGTTGTATTTTTTCCTTTTAATTAATTGGCCTTATTTGATTAATTCTTTTTAATGTGTAAAAGTCCATCTCCTCCTATATTCCTGGTCCAGGTCAAAGATGAGGGAATCTGATCCCGGTTTGTTGGGCAATTGCCATGCAATGTTTAAGAAATTCCAATGCTTTGATTCCTCAGTCATTTCATCTTGCACCCATCACAAATTGACACTCTCTACCTTTATGACTGACCATGTAGGAGTCAACATCAAGAGAAGCAATCTTTGTGGAGAAGAAGCCTAATCCCACCACCAACACCAACCACCTACTGGTACTATCACTGATAGGTCAGATAAGCCATCCCAGCTGAAGCAGCAAATAAACCTCAGGGAGAGACTGAAGGCAGTATATGCTGGTCAGGTCGAAAGCTATCTTGACCACCACCTTCCTTCTAACCCTAGTGGAAACAATTCTGAGCCCCCAAGTCCTAGAAATAGCAGAACCTCCCAGAACGATGGCTCTGCTTCCCACATGACCCTCAGTCAAAACTAGGGGGATCAACCCTTGTGGAAAAAAGGCCCACTACTTCTGACACAAGCAAACTGTGTGCCACCTATAACCAAGTAAGCATCTGAGCCCAGCAGAACCCCATGGATTAGCTATAACGTCATAATAAAGGAGATAAAAACTCCTGTTTTTTGTTGATTACTTCTGCAAATGCAGCAGTCTCTGCCTTCTCAGAAACCACAGGTACTAACAACCAGGGTGAAAATTTCTCTCCCCTGATATCCTTGGCACTATCAAATGTTCAACACCAGCAACTGATTGGTTTTATCAATGAAAATGACATTAAAGAAGTAATATTATCATTTGCTTTTCCACCATGTCCTAAGTATCATGAAGCCTTTCCATTGGATTTGAAGATTAATCTTCCTATTAGAATTTCCCCCTATTGGAATGGGAGTTCTTTGAAAGCAAGAACTATTTTGTTTTCTTAATTTGCAAGCCCAGCCTTTTGACCATGACCATAACCAATGGTTAGCAGCAGCACAGTGTTTTGTATGCAGGAAGTAATAAGCACTAAATAAATGTTTTTCATTCATTCATTCATTCTTGTATCTTTGTATCTCTTGCACCCAGCACAATGCCTGACACATAGTAGAAATCTAATAAATGCTTGTTGAATGATTGAATGATTTGAAACCAGTATATCAATTTTTATGTTTTGTTCCCAAGGCCTTGTGGAAGAACCAAGAGAGCTATTTTGTCATTCTCCTTCTCGTCACTAGAGGATCCCCTTGTTACACCAAATCCCCTACTTAGCTACAAGACAGAGAAGCCCCAGCCATTTCTTCTGGCCAAGCATCTTGGAACTCAAAGTGTACTGTGGCTATACTTAAAAGCCTGAACTTCACTTGGAATAAATTTCAAAGCTGGGCATTTCTGAAATAAAGCTCATGTTAGAAATCCTTCTTCAGCCAAGTCTAAATTATCAGTGGTAAGAGGGGTGGGGATGGGGGGGGAGGGAGAGATAAAGAGATAGGGAGGTTCGGATCACAAGGATAATTGAAATCTACAAATAACTCAAACCTCATTTTAGCCCACAGTTCTAACTCCCTCCATAATCAAACCTTTTAACAAAGGGTCAAGAAGGCCGATTGTTTTTCCCAGTTTCACCTCCATTCTCACCATCTTCCCCCTTCTCTGGAGCTATTAACAAGCAAGAAAATTGTCAAAAGTAAAACATTCACAAGGAACAAGTGACATAAAGGTATGGAAAATTCAAAAATTTACTAATAACCCCCAAAGTTACTCAGTTATCAGATCCTTTTTTAATGCTCAAAAGCAGCAACTACTTTTGACAAATGTCAAGTTACATATTGTAATCAGTGCAATAGCTTAGATGAAGTCAATTACAGCAAGAAATATCATCCAGGGAATATAAGATTTTTCAAATGAAGTAAGTAAGGAGTAACTGATTGCTTGTATCCTACAATCCCACTGCAAAATGTAAAAATAAATGAAGAAAATCTCTAGCACTTTGACTAGCTCCTCTACAGCACATTGGAAAGAGGTTAACCAGAATCATAGGAGAGCCAGCATGAACAGGATGGAATCCTCTCTGCTAGAGGAACTACTCATACAACACTGATGAGAGCAGAGAGCTCTTGAAGTACGGAAATGTGGTAGGCAAGTTAAATCAATGGAGTGGAGTAGAAAGGGCTCTGATGTGAGTTTAGGAGACCTGAGATCAAGAGACTAGACTGACACTTCTTAGCTCTATAGCTATGGTCAAGTCATTTCATCTGTCTGAACCTCAGTTTCCTAAAAGGGCACAATATTTGCACCACCTACTTCAAAGGCTTGCTATAAGGAATGCACACTCTAGAAACCTTAAAGTATTAGTTGCTTGTTCTTAAGTAACTAGCTGAAGGTTATAGTTACTTTTAGACAGAATTAGAGCTTGAACCCAGCTCTTCATAGTGCTATCTCTGCTAAACTGCTTTCTGTACTGGAGAAAGGATAGCAGAGACAGAATCATATCTTATTAAAGGAACCTCAAACCATGATTTGAAAGATGCTGTATTTCAGAATGCACAAAAACTGTACATACCAGAAATATACAGTGCAAATGGAAGATAATATCAGGGGAAGGCAGAGGTAAGAGCAGAGGAAAGGCCTTCTTCAGAAGGTGGGATTTGGGCTTAGTCCTGAAGGAAGTCAAGTAAGTCAGGAGATAGAAATGAGGAAAGAGAGAATTGCAGGTGTGGAGGACAGCCAGAGAAAATACCCAGAGTGGTTCAATGGAATGATAGAGGAGTAGCCAGAAAGACAGTGTAGCTGGATCGTAGTGTATATGGAGGGGAATAAAGTGTGAGGAAACTGAAAAAGTAGGAATGGGTCAGATTGTGAATGGTTTTAAATGATGGTGGAATTTATAGTTTATCCTGATGGTAATAGGGAGATGCTGGAGTTTATTGAGTTTATTGAAGGGGATAAGGGTAATAACATGGTCAGACCAGTGCTTTAAGAAAAATACTTTGCCACCTGAGTGAAGGATGGATTAGACTGGGGAAAGATCCGAGGTGGAGACACCAATTAGAAGTCTATTGCAATAATATAGATGTGAGGTGATGAGAGACTATACTAGACTGGAGGCTGTGTGATTGAAGAGTATGTGTGTGTATATGTATATATAAATATGTATGTATGTATGTGTATAAACACATAAATATCTCTATATATGTATACATGTGTATATATGCATATGTATGTGTATGTATATGTGTGTATATGTATATGTATGTGTGTGTGTATATATATATATATATATATATCTCCCCTCATACAGCTATCACTTTAATTCCGGCCCTTATCACCTCTGACTAATTATTCCAACAACCTCCTAACTGGTCTCTCTGTTTGAAGTCTCTTACCTCCCCCAGTCCATCCTCCACTCTACTACAAAAGGAATTTTCCTTAAGCACAGATCTGATCATGTGACTTCTCTATTCGACCAACTCCAACTTGCCCATATTTATATATATTGCCCATAGGATATATAGCCTCTCTTCTTTTGTTGCTGTTCATTCATGTCCAACTCTTCATGATTCCATGAACCATACTGTTCAAGAAGTTTTCTTGGCAAAGATACGAGAGAAGTTTGCTATTTCATTCTCCAGTGGATTAAGACAAACAAAGGTTAAATAATTTCTCCAGGGTCATACAGTCAATAAGTGTCTAAGGCTAGACTTGAACTCAAACCTTCTTGACTCCAGGCCCAGTCCTCTATCCACCGAGTCATCTAGCTGCCTCTCCTATTTTTATACTATTTATATATGTTTTACACACACACACACATACATTATATATAATATGTTACATATTATATATGTTATGTATAATATCACAGATACAGCTGTTGATATTAGTCTAATGATATAGATATTTATATTAATTTAACTACATATACATATGAAAGAGAAGAGGGAGGCAGAGAGAAATGCTGTGAAGGTGGATAAAACAAAACCTGGCAACAGATTGGATATGGAGGGGAGTTAAGAATGAGGAGTTGAGGATTATACACATACGTGACTGGGATAATTGTTACATCCCAATAAAGTTGGGAAAGTAGGGAGAGCTTAGAGGGATAACGAGTTGTGCTTTGGATATCTTGGGTTGATATGTCCATTAATCATTCAGTTTGAAATGTACAAAACAATAAAATACCCACTCGCAAGGAGTTTACCTTCTAATGGGACTGACAAGTACATATAAAATGTAGAGAACAAATTCACATTTCTGCAGCCATTAAATAGAAACAAGCAGTTTGGGGATCAGAAAAAGTTTTATATGGTCACCTCCTCACAAAAAGGTGAATGTTTCAATGCACAGATTGAGGCACTTATTTTTTGGACATAGCTAATATGGGAATTTGTTTTGACTACATATATTTGTTACAAGAGTTTTGTTTTCACTTTTCTCTTTCCCAATGGGTGGAAGTGGGAAGAAAAGAAAAGAAATTTTATTAAGTAAAAAAAGAAAAAAAGACTTCACGCAGAAAACGGTGTTTGAGTTGTCTCTTAAAGGAAGAGAGGGGCTAATAAATGCATGTAAAAAAAGAGCATGTTCCAGACATGGGTGATGGATAAAGATACAGAGACAGGAGACAGAGTATCCTGTTTGAAAAACAGAAATTATGGGGGCCCAGAAGTCAGGAAGACCTGAGTTCAAATTCAGCCTCACACACATACTAGCTGTGTGACCTGGGCAAGTCACAACTCCAATTGCCTCAAAAAAACCCCAAAAAAACAAAACAGAAATATGGCCAGTTTGGCTGGATCACAGGGACCTACAGAATAGGTGGAAGTCAGGTGTCACTTTAAAATCTAAACAGGATTTTTCATTTTATTCTATTGGCGATATAAAACCCTTGGATTTGGTTGAGCAGAGAAGCCACATGGTCAGAACTGTGCTTAAGGAAAATTTCTTTAGCTGCAGAGTGGAGGATGAACTGGGGAGGTGAAAGACTTGAAACAGAGAGACCAGTTAGGAGGCTATTGGAATAATTTAAGCGAGAGGAGATGAAGGCCTGAGTTAAGTTGGTAGCTATGTGAATGGGTTTAGATGCAAAGATTTTGTGAAGGTAGAAATAGAGAGATTTGACACCTGATCAGATTTTTACAGCAAGGGACATTGAGGAGACCAAGCTAATGCCAAGTTTATTAACAGAATTTATATTCTTAGAGTGTTGTCTGGGGCTCAGAGAAGTTAAATAATTTGTCGAAGGTCACCGAGCTGGTAAGTGTCAGGGCTTGGTTTGAACACAATTCCTCCAGACTGCCAGGTCCAGCCTATATCATTCCCTCTATTTCTGAAGCAGCAAAGTTGGAATCTTACAATTAATCCCACTTCAGTTATTATTATTAGCACGGGGTGCCCATAATAGGGATGCTGGCTACCATAGTTTTTAGATTTTACTTTTTCTAACCTTATTTTTTATGTTTATAAGCTCAGTGCTTCCTTTGCTACTTTCTTCTTAAAGAAAACCTTCATGTTTTAAAAAGCATGAGATTTCTGAGTAGCCTCTTTTATTTCTTAATCCCTAATTATTTGCTGCTGCAAAAGACCACTGTCTCCCTGGGACTTGGGAATCATGGAACACCAAAATTCCAGAAAAATAAAAATTATACATAACTCAAAAAGCAGTAAGAAGGTACATGGTAGGTAAAAGAAGTATAGGTTTTGAGTTGTAAAGATCCTTAAAGATAATCTAATCCAACCTCCTTGTATTATAAATGAGAAAACAGAGCTCCAGTAAGGTTATCAGAAGTATACTGAAACCAGCCCTACCAATGATTAAATTTTCAGTGTGAGGAAGACCAGTTTTTAAATACTTACCAGCATGTATCAAGGTCACACAGATAGCAAGCAGAACTGGATTTGAACCCAAGGCTGTCTAACTCTGGAATCCTGGTATTTTAGTTACACCATAGTGCCTCTGGCTATGGCATCTTTCAAAACACAATCTGTTACCTAAAGGGAGGTGGTTTGATCCGGCAGAAAGAATGAGAAACAACAGATGGGTTGTTGAAGTGTTACACTGATATGCCCAAAACAAGGAAGGGTTCCAACAAGTTGGGTAGAGCCTCTGTGGAGAATTTATGGAAAAGCTTACATCACAGATTTCCCATACTTCACAGATATATCATTTCATCTGTGTGTCCACTACCTCCCTTCATTTGGGCCCCAGCCCCTACATTCCTTAAAAGTGGAAGAGAGTGAGGAGAAGGGAGATGCAATTCATCATCTAGTGGTAGACATGATCCTGAGGGTTGGGAGTGGGGATGGGGAGGGTGTCAATGGAGAGGGAAATGCATAAAAGAACCTATACAGGAGAGTTAAAGGATGAGTTTGGTCTGCATTAGAATCTACTTGGATTCCCCAAAATGCCAAATTAAGTTTGTGAATGGGGGAGTAACACCTTCTAATCGGTAATTTTATAATTTAGAAAATGCTTGAACTATTCTTCACTAGCAACTCTAGCTTAACCTCTAATCCCTAAAGCTCTCAGGCATAAGGCTTTGAGAGGTGGGATTCTGAAGAATGAGTGGTTCTTATGCAAGTCGTTATCTGACTTGGGACTTCCACTGCCAGTTTCCCCAATAAGGTTCTGAAAGGAGTCTTTTTGTCAGCTGTCGTTTTTCTAAAATACTGAATTGAGAGTCAAAAAACCCAAGAACTAATTCCAGCATTGCTACTGAGAAGGGAAATAGGGAGAAAAGGATGAAGGGAGAAACCAATGAGTTCTAGAACTCTAACCATACTGGATTGAAGAAGGAGTAATGGGAGATAATCACATGCTGATTTCTGATGGTGGAGTGTCTATAATGTTGGACTTGGAATAAAAAGTTCTAGGTTCAAATCCCACACTCTGAGATACCATTTGTGTGTTCATAGACAAATTACTTTGTCTCAAAATCTATTTCTTCACCTGTAAAATGAGAATACCTCCCAAATCTGTGGAGGGAAAAATATTTTGCAAACATTAAAGCAATATCTAAATATCTATTGTTGTTCATCTTGTTCTCACCTCTTTTTTTAATGTAATTCGCATAAAAACAGGCTTGGGATAAGTTGCTTGTATAATTTGCATTGATCAAGGATATTCACCTGTCATTTCTGGTAGCTATGACAGCTATGAACTGTCATCACAACCACCTCAATTTCCATAAACAAATCCTCATGATTCAGCCATTTGAGTGGAATTCATGTGGATGTCACCCTGATGAATCTTTTCATTCCTCTATTGGATCTTTAATACTTTACAGGGTCCATCTGGAGGTAAAATACTGTTATCTACATTTAACAACTCCAGTGGCATATACCTACTCTCCATTCTTTACTGTTGATTGGTGAAATGATGTCTTCTTGTTTCAAAAATATTTCTATAACTTTTAAATCTCTTTATCATGTGCTCTGAAACTATCAATCATCTTTTTCCTTTTTGACCTAATCATTCCAAGACTAATTTAAAGTAAGAAGACGTGTGTTTCATTTATATAGTATGAGATTTTAATAGAATACTTCCCAAATCTTTCATGATCCATTTTTCAACTCTGAAAAAAAAGTATCATATTGGTATTATATACATACTTTAAATACATCCTCACACTGAGCATTGACTTTAGGGTGTCCATCTCTTTACATATATAGCCACAGCATTCTCCGTAATACCTTTATGCTCTAGGTATCTTACCTATTTGTGAGTACTACTCTCTTCTATTGGTTCAGTTTGACCTGAGTTCAACTTTAAAAGCCTCAGTCTCTCTTTCTTTGGCCTAGATTAAGAATTTGTGCATTTGGCAAATCCAAATGACAAAATAAAGGAAACCAATAAGTTTTTGGTGGAGTCATGTAACTTTATGCCATCTTTGTATATCAAGTGATTGATAAGTATTTTTGTATCAGTACCCCTTTAAGCAGGAAGCCACACCTAGTTCTATTTTGAAGAAAAGATAATTGGTTAAGACTAGGCTGAACAATAAGGAGATTAACCTTTCTTCATGCAAAATATTGAGTTTTAGGGTGGAGCCAAGATGGCAGAGTAAAAAGACTCATGTATGCTACCTCCGAACCCACAGCCCATATATTTCCTAAAAGAAGAACTCCCCACAAATTCTGGAGCACTGCAAGGTGCTCAGAAACACAGTGGGAAAAGATTTCCGTTCCAGACAGCCCTGGAGAGCCGTCGCGCTCCAGACAGCAGAGCCCACCCCTGTGCTGCCCTGGCCACCCAGTCCCAGAGGAGCTGATCCGAGCAGGCTTCAGGGACAGAATCTCCGGCAACCGCAAAGGTCGCTCCACCCACAGACACTACAGGTTAGTGAGAGAGACTTCTGGGCTGGCCGAGAGGGGAGCAGGGTGTCTCTGTGACTCGGGCCCCCTTGGGAGGCAGTGGCAGAGGGAGCAGTGGTGGCCCGGGACTCCCCGAGCAGCACACAGAAGTTCAGGGCCATTACTGAAGGTCTCTGCATAAACCCCCTGAGGGAACTGAGCCTGGGAGGTGGCCCTGCCCCCACCCCAGCACCAGAACTAAAGCTCACATTGAATAGCAGCTATGCCTGCCGAGGAAAGCCCATTTGAATCTCAGACTCCAAGCACTAGCTGGGCAGATCTAGGTGGGGGGTGGACAGGAATCTCAGAAGTCAAGTAACTGGCTGGGAAAATGTCCAGAAAAGGGAAGAAAAATAAGACTATAGAAAGCTATTTTCTTGGGGGACAGATGTTCCCACCTTTCAATTCTGATGATGAGGAACAATTCTTACCATCAGGGAAAGACGTGGAGGTCGGGGCTTCTGTATCCCAGACATCCCAGGTGGATGTCCGGTGGGCTCAGGCCATGGAAGAGCTCAAAAAGGATTTTGAAAAGCAAGTTAGACAGGTGGAGGAAAAACTGGAAAGAGAAATGAGAGAGATGCAAGAAAAGTATGAAAAACGGGTCAATACTTTGGTAAAGGAGACCCAAAAAAATGCTGAAGAAAATAACACCTTGAAAAATAGGCTCACTCAATTGGCAAAAGAGGTTCAAAAAGCCAATGAGGAGAAGAATGCTTTCAAAAGCAGAATTAGCCAAATGGAAAAAGAGGTTCAAAAGTTCACTGAAGATAATAGTTCTCTCAAAATTAGAATGGAACAGATGGACTCTAATGACTTTCTGAGAAACCAAGAAATCACCAAACAAAACCAAGAGAATGAAAAAATGGAAGAGAATGTGAAATATCTCATGGGAAAAACAACTGACCTGGAAAATAGATCCAGGAGAGACAATTTAAAAATTATAGGACTACCTGAAAGTCATGATCAAAAAAAGAGCCTAGACATCATCTTCCATGAAATTATCGAGGAAAACTTCCCTGATATTCAACAACCAGAGGGCAAAATACGTATTGAAAGAATCCATCGATCACTGCCTGAAAGAGATCCAAAACAAGAAACTCCTAGGAACATTGTGGCCAAATTCCAGAACTCCCAGGTCAAAGAGAAAATCTTGCAAGCAGCAAGAAAGAAACAAGTCCAGTATTGTGGAAATACAATCAGGATAACTCAAGATCTAGCAGCTTCTACATTAAGGGATCGAAGGGCATGGAATAGGATATTCCAGAAGTCAAAGGAACTAGGACTCAAACCAAGAATCACCTACCCAGCTAAACTGAGTATAATACTTCAGGGGAAAATGTGGTCTTTCAATGAAACAGAGGACTTTCAAGCATTCTTGATGAAAAGACCAGAGCTGAAAAGAAAATC
Source organism: Bettongia penicillata ogilbyi (assembly GCA_023548195.1). Taxonomy (NCBI): domain Eukaryota; kingdom Metazoa; phylum Chordata; class Mammalia; order Diprotodontia; family Potoroidae; genus Bettongia; species Bettongia penicillata. The sequence continues at coordinate 1,654,236 of JAJHZJ010000044.1, read as the reverse complement.
TGGCTTTCAAACACAAGAATGAGAAGAAGCATGAAAAAGTAAACAACAAAGAGAAGTCATAAGGGACTTACCAAAAGTGAACTGTTTACATTCCTACATGGAAAGACAATATTTGTAACTCTGAAAACTTTTCAGTATCTGGGTAGTTGGTGGGACCACACACACACATACACACATGCACGCACATACAGAGACAGAGAGCACAGAGTGAATTGAATAGGATGGGACCATACCTTAAAAGAAATTAAGGTAAGTGGTGATAGAGAAATGTAGTGGGAGGAGAGAGGGTGAAATGGAATGGGGTAAATTATATCTCATTCAAGAGGCAAGCAAGAGACTTTTTAGTGGAGGGAAAAAGAGGAGAGCTGAGAAAAAAACATGAAGTTTACCCTCATCACATTTGACTAAAGGAAGGAATAAAATGCACACTCATTTTGGTATGAAAACCTATCTTACAATACAGGAAAGTGGGGGAGAAGGAGATAAGCAGGGTGGGGGGGGATGATGGAAGGGAGGGGAATGGGAGGAGGGAGCAATTTGAAGTCAACACTCTTGGGGAGGGACAGGATCAAAAGACAGAATAGAAACAATGGGAGGCAGGATAGGATGGAGGGGAAATACAATTAGTCTTATACAACACGATTATTATCGAAGTCATTTGCAAAACTACACAGATAGGGCCTATATTGAATTGCCTGCCTTCCCAAAGGGAATGGGTGGGGAGGGAGGGATGGGGAGAATTTGGAACTCAAAGTTTTAGGAACAACTGTTTAGTATTGTTGTTGCTACTAGGAAATAAGAAATACAGGTAATGGGGAATAGAAAGTCATCTGGCCCTACAGGACAAAAGAGAAGATGGGGACAAGAGAAGGGAGGGAGGATAGAAGAGAGGGCAGATTGGTGATAGGGAAAATTAGATTGCTTGGTGTATTGGGGTGGGGGGAGGGGACAAAAGGGGAGAAAATTTGGAACCCAAAATTTTGTGAAAATGAATGTAAAAAGTTAAATGAATAAATTTTTATTAAAAAAATATTGTTTTATATCAGTTGTTTTTTATGTAATTGTGTTGGCAGCATGTTAGAGAAGAATAGAGAAAGAATTTTCTATGGGGACATTAAATACTCTAGCATCCTCATCATATTTTGGTCTATCTTATATATTTACAGTAGATGAATAAGCCATGAGTGAGGCGCTGAGTCAAAGATTTTGTGATAATCAATACAAACAGTGTAAATGCTTTAAGGCAGCTTGTTCAAAAAAAAAATCACTGTTTATACTAAGTCACTTTTTGTACTCCTAGGACTTTCTGGAACACTCTTTTTGCTTCTCAGTCCATATATTTGAGTTTTTGCAAGTTATAGGGTTTTTTTTTTTCTTTTTAAGTGATAGAAACCATGTGAAGGAGTTACAACCACTCTACAATTCCCTGTGTCAGGTGGACCATTAAGTCAGTTTTGAGTTGGCCTTCTCTTGCCCCAAGCCAAGTTTCCATAGCAACAGCTTCCAAACAATACTATAGCATCCCCATTCATCTCTAATTGAGAGCTATATCATCTTTACCCGCTTCCTACCAGAAAGCTGGACTCTGTCCCTGAGTTTTAATAAGACAGCTTCGGCCTTCTCTTGTTCAGAAGCGAGCACCTCCCTGACACCTCATGCCGTACGAATGTGAGAACACCCTTCTCTCTCTCCTTTGTAGCTCCCTCTTATGTCTTGGCTTTCCTTATAAGAATGTAAGAAAGCTCCTTAAAGGCAAGAGCTATCTTTTTTGTTTGTATATATATATGCCCAGCTCTTAACCTAGTTCAAGGCACAAAGTAAGTGCTTAATAAATGCTCAATCATCTATCTATTTATCTGTATTCTGTCTGCCTGTCTATCTATAATAAGGGTTCTTAAATGTGGATGGATGAATTTCTTTTATTTCTAAATATATTGATAACTGTATTTCAATATAATTGGTTTCCTTTGTAATTCCTATTAATTTTATTTTTATTCATTATTTTGAGAAGGGTCCGTTGGCTTCACCTGCCAGAAAAAGGAGTCTATGATAAAAAAAAAAAAAGGTTAAGAACATCTGATCTAGAACCAGCCTGCAACCCCATGCCACAATATCCATTTTTGTGATTTGTAAAGGGAGCGGCATTACGCTATTGCTAACACAAATAGTTATATCATCAGAGCCTATGTGGGCCAAATTTCAGAATTCTTGCTAGGACTTTGAAGCTGCCATGATTGTCTCAGGGCACATGAACTCCTAGTTGTACATGGTGCATTGAGTTGGGGATGACGCATAATATTAATAACAACAGTTCCCTTATCTAATTGACTCCAGTCCTTTTTGGCATACGTTTTTTGCATCTCAGCCAAGAGAATGTTTTGGGTTGGGTTTTTAAAAGTATTTATAGATTCCTTTAGTGATACAGACTGTGAATTCTTTGTGTAAAGTACATAAGCACAAACTTGACCCATATCCAAGAGTCTGATAGTAAATATTTAACAGATAATTCTCCAGAAAAATAAATCGACAACACACTTCTAACTTTAATCTGTATTATTAACAATTTCTCCACAACTTTCAACAAATTAAAAAATCAAGCATTGATTTGCCATTTTCCAAGGTATGAATGTTAACACTGAAAATTTAATCATTAGTTCCGTGAGCTAGTTCAAGCTGATTCCAGCGCAGTCTTTCCTGCATCTGTGGTTCTCATATTTTGGCAGAAGATTAGTGATACTTACTTTTGGGTAAGAAAGGGGTTATTGAACTTGTAGCTGAGAAGAGTTATTATTAACCATCATCACTGTCATCACCACCACCATCTCCCCAACTAGAGTGTATGCGAGAGGCTATACAAGTCCACATTTTCTGTAGTCTTAGTGGGGCCATACATGTCTCAGATGATTAATAGATATTCACGGAGTGGTAAATGAATGTTGTGAAATTATGCTTCAATTTCATGTTTAGAAAATCATAAGGTAGAAGACAGTCATTTCTGTCTCAATACACAAACTTCCCAAAAGACAAATGTGACTTGAATAAGACATTTTGTCAAGTAAATATGTCTACTCCAATGATTCTTTTAATTTCCAACTCTATTTAAAGTCATGGTCTTTATTTCCTAATGAGCATATAATTAGGAAAATGGTCTGAAATGGAGGAAAGACCATTGGACTGGTAGATGTGTTACATTGCCTCATTGACTCATAACTGAGTCTGGGAATTTCTGTGCATGACAAAGTCATTCTAGGTAAATGAATGAATGAGCAGTTATTAAGCATTTATGATGTATTAGGGACTGTGATAATGTCTAGAAATATATATTTTGAAAAAGTAAGATAGTTCCTGGCCTCAAGCAGTTCCATTTTAATGGAAGAAGATAGCTCACATAGGGGTTGTGTTGTGGTGGGCACGAAAACTAGTTTTGGTTTGGAGAGTTACAAGGATAAAGAATTGATTCATAGGTCAGACAACTAAGAACTTCCCCAAATTAATGGTACTATTAATGTAATTACTAGATGCAGAGTTAAGAGTGAGCCAGGAAAGTTTGCATGTATGCATTCCTTAGTCTGGGTTGAGTCCCAAATGAAGAATTCCAAAGCTATGTAAACCAAATAGATTAAGTCACTTAATTTCCCTGGGCCTCAGTTTCTTTCAAGTATAGAATGAAGAGGTCAAACCATGTGAACTTTAACAGCCCTTCTATAATCTATTATCAGCTAACAGCCTGTCACAGCAATCTAGACAGGAAAGGGAGGAACTAGGCTATGCAAAAGAGGGCATGGATTTGAAAGAGATTGTGGAAGTAGAATCAAAAGAACGTGACAACTGATTAGATGTGGGAAAAGAAAAAAAGAGGGAGGATATCTCTGGGGTAACAAACCTGGATAACTGGGAAGATAATACTATAAAAAGAACCTGAGAAGTTTGAGGAAGGGACAAGTTTTAAGAGATAGATGAAGAGTTGTGCTTTCCAGGCCAGTGTGTGACCAGGAGGATGTGAGAAGTGAGATCACAGCTGTTGTAAGAGCATGTAAGGGGTGCTTTTACATATTCTATCTCATCTGTTCTTCCCAACAACCCTGGGGGGTAGGTAGTGCAGATATTATCCTCATTTCATAGAAGAGAAAATTGACTTTTAGAGGCGTTAAGGTACTTTGCCCAAGGTGACACAGAAATAAAGCGGCAAAGCCAGTATCCCAATGCTCTTTCCAGTATGCCATTTCTGGCTCTGTGTATACATAATATGGTTGAAACAGCTGAACATATGGTTGCACCAGTGAATTGCTGGACAGATGGGGAATGGGATATGGCTAGAGGCAAAGAAAAGGGGCTGTCACCCCACCCCACCTACTGCAGCCTTTCAGGTATGCAGATCAGATCGCAGGTGTGTCTGGAACTTAAAAGGGTTGGTATACTAGAATATTGTTTATGGTTTTGAATTGAAAGCTGCCCCAGGTCAACTTCCATAAGTACTCTATTCTAGATACTCTTTTCGGTACTGTATATATCATAATAATAACCACCCAATTCCACTTGGAAGGCTACAGGCAGCTAGTTTTAACTTAACTACCACTTCTGACATATTTTCTTTCAGTTTTTCAAGCTGCCTTTATCACCAAAGGCTTTCAACACAAATGGCCTTCACTGGCTTTTTATTTCTTTACATTGTTTTGTTTTTTAAGGTTGGTTGTTTTGATCAGACCTGAAATATAACTTGAAAAGGGTCAGTGAAAAAGGTTTACAAGCCTTGTAGTTTCCTCAAATGACAAGGTACCTTTTCTCTGACTTCAGGGCTAAGTCACTTCACTGGTCATTGATACCTGACTCACATCAGTGAGAATATATCGTTTTTGTCAGTCATGACTCTTGGAAACCCTATCAGGCATCACTAACCTTGTCTAGAAAATGCAAGTGGAAGTGTTGAGATCAGTAAACCATATGTGGAGGTTTGGGGTACTTGGGATTCCAAAGTACTAACACCCTGGGTCCTGCCTGAATAAATTTGACCCAAGCCTTCCTACAGCCAAAGCAAAACAGTTTACTAAAGATTCTCCATATTGCGTACTCTTAAGGAGCAGGCCAGATTGAATCTTGGCTAGACAGAATCGGAGATTGATTGAATCTGAACACCTTCATGGTAACAAGAAGGATCTTATATACAGAATCACTGTGGGAGGGATCTGGGGGTGGTCTAGTAGTCTGAGGTGGTGGAGGAGGGGCTTAAGGAGGATCTTGAGGAGGAGTCTAAGGAGGATCTTGATGGGATTGGGGTGACTAGAGGTCTAGAGAATGGAATTTTGATGAAATCAAGGTTGGGGAAGCAGCCAGAGGCAATTGATAATGAAAGGCTTGTGGCCTCAGGTGAACTCCAGATCTAGTGGGAAGATTGAGTTCAAGGGGGTTCCCAGAGTCTGTATTCTATTCAGAAGTGAGCCACTCAGATGGGGGCCTGAGTTGTAACTGCCTTATTGTCCAAGTTCCAAAGACCCAACCTACAAAGAAATGATCATTTCTTTCATCACCATGGGGAAAGCTTCAGGTGTGGGAATCTCTTCACCAATAGGAGAATATAAAGTACAACCTGAGTTTGACTTAATGGGAAGTCCTAGAGAGTTGCCTCAGCCAATAACTTAATGTAAAGGGCAGAATGTAAACTTGGTTCTTCCTGATTCAAGCCTATTTCTCTATCCATGCTCTACCTCATGCTGTCTCTAGGCCCAAGTTCATTTATTGTTCAGTCGTGTCCAACTCTTTATGATCCCATTTGGGGTTTTCTTAGCAAAGATACTGTAGCAGCTTGCCATTTCCTTCTCCAACTCATTGTACAGATGAGGAAACTGAGGCAAACAGGGTTAAGTGACTTGTCCAGGGTCATACAACCAGTTAAACATCTGAGGCCCGAGTTGAAATAAGGAAGATGAGTCTTCCTGACTCCAGGTCTGATACTCTATCTGTTGAGCTCTAAGGGTGGTCGGAACCCTGAAATTCAAGGGCAAACAATGCAAGTCCTGCCTTGAATGAATTCAACCCAAGCCTTCTTTCAATCAGAGACATGGTTTATTAAAACCCAGGTTGGGGTGGGTGAGATTTTAAGAATCTGTGCTGTTTGTGACACTTGTATTGACAAGCAGGCCAGACTCTTAAGAAATCTGAGCACTTTAATGGAGGCAAGGTGGACCTTTTATATGGAAGACTGTGGGAAGATTTAGATGTGAACTAGGAGAGACCAAGTAGTTTGGGGTGACTGGGAGGTAACAGAAGAGGTCTAGATGGAATTAAGGAGTGGCAGTCTAGGGAAGAGTCAGGTATAGATTATGAGGGCCTGTTGAGAGGGCAGTTGAAAAGATTAACTAGAAAGGAGTGAGCCGGCCCACATGGTTTCCCACGTGGCGTCCATGATTAGTACCCCATCATATCCACTGTTTGACTTAGCTGGTCCCAGCCCAGATAACTGCAAAGGTCCTTAGACCTCTTTACTATAGCGGTGAACTCTGATGCTTTGCTCATTGGACTACCAATAGTTTGGAGTTTCCTCCTCTGTAAGATAAGGAGGCAAACCAGATGGTCTTAAAGAGCCCTTCCGACTCTATAGCAATAGATCTATGAGCCTAAAGGGAGTCAGATTTTATAATCATAGAATTACCAGGTGACAGATCATCTGGTTGGTATACTCAAGTAAATAACTTTCTAACTAGAACCACTAAAAAGGGGAATTAGTTGGTAAGCTCCCCATCACTGAAGGCAAACATGAGACTAATTTGTCATAGTATTTAAAACATCAGAGTTCCTCACAGTATATGAAACTAGAAATGGCCTGGTCCAACTCCCACGCTTTATTGATGAAGTCACTGAAGTCTTTAAGGGGAAAGTGATTTCAGATTTCAAAGATAAATAAGTAGCAGAGCTAGAAGTCATAAATGGACCCTTAGACTCAAAAGTTAAGTACTCTTTTCCATGGCAGTACTCTGACTTGTAAAGAATGCTGTCAATAATTCTTTTTGTGATGGCAAAGAACTGGAAATTGAGTAAATGCCCATCAGTTGGGAAATGGCTGAACAAGTTGTAGCATATGAATATAATGGAATATTATTGTGCCATAAGAAATGATGAGCAGGATGATTTCAGGAAAACCGGAAAGACTTACATGAACAGATATAAAGTGAAGTGAGCAGAACCAGGAAAAGGTTGTACACAGTAACAGCAATATTGTACTATGAACAACTGTGAATGACTTAGTTATTCTCAGCAATACAGTGATCCAAGAAAATCTCAAAGGACTCATGATGAAAAATGCTTTTCTGCCTCCAAAGAAAGAATTGATGGAGTCTGAATACAGACTAAGGCACCCTGTTTTTCTCTTTTCTTTCTTCCTTCCTTCCTTCCTTTCTTTCTTTCTTTTTCTTTTTCTTTCTTTCTTTCTTTCTTTCTTTCTTTCTTTCTTTCTTTCTTTCTTTCTTCCTTCCTTCCTTTCTTCCTCCCTCCCTCCCTCCCTCTCTCTCTCTCGCTCTCTTTCTTTCTTTCTTTCTCTCTCTTTTTGTTTGAGTTTCACACACAAACATGCACAAAATGACTAATACAGAGATATGTTTTACATGATTGCAAAAGCAATTGTTTTCTGTTCTGGCCAGAAACTCTGAGGGTCTTTCCCTTCCAGATTGATATCACTGAGATGGTAAATTAGGTAATCTTTTGTCTCGATTTTCCCTAGCTCTTGGAGCAGCTAGGTGATGCAGTGGATAGAGCACCAGGGCAGGAATCAGGAGGACCTGAGTTCAAATCTCACCTCAGACATTTGACACTCACTAGTTGTGTGACCTTGGGCAAGTCACTTAACCCCAATTGCCTCATCCTGGGTCATCTCCAGTCATCCTGATGAATATCTGGCCATGGGATTCAGATGATTCTGGAGGAGATGTGAGGCTGGTAACCTGCACAGCCCTCCCTCACTCAAAACAAAGTCAAGTGCAAGTCATGTCATCACTTCTCTGATGGCATGGTCTTCTTTGGCAGTGAAAGATGAACACATCTAGCCCTTAGTCATTGAATAGCCACAATAGCCTCAGACAAACTGAGACCTGGGGAAGACTTTAACTTAGAAAGGCCACTGCATCCTGGGCCATCACTGATTATCTTGACCTTTGTCTTGTCACTGGACTCTGATGACTCTGAAGGAGAGAAGGAGGCTGACAAGTCTGTGCCTCTCTGCCTCAATAAAATCCAATTCACACACAACTCAAGACATTAACCTTGTCATGTCATTGGTCCTCTTTGAGAATGAAGGATGAACAACAAAACAACAAATATCTAACCTATATCAGATTGCTTACCATCTCAGGGAGCGGGGAGGGAAAGGAAGAAGGGAGAGAATTTAGAACACAATTTTTTTAAATGAATGTTAAGCATTATTTTTACATGTAATTGGGGAGAAATAAAAATTTTTTTAAGAGAATGCTACCAAGGGGATTCAAGTTTTAGGCAAGACTTGAACTAGATTATCTTTAAAGGACCTTCCAATTCTAAGAATCCTATGACTTAGTCTACAAACACTAATGAGTTGTTAAAAAAGCAGATTGAATAACTGTATTCATTCAATCTCCACTTTTCATAAGAGGTTTCTTTTTTGCTTGTTTTAAAGGTATTGTGGGAACATAGAAAAGGAAGAAAGCATAGTCTTTGGGGGCTTGTGGTTGTACTTCAATCAACAAGCATTTATCGAATGGCTGTTTTGAATGAGGCTCTGTGAGATATACAAAGATGAATAAGACAGAGTCCCCACCCTTAAAAATGCGTAAGTAGTTGGGGAGAAAAGACAAAGACATAACAGGATAGCTATGAATACTTGTATGGTTTGAAAAAGTGGCTAAAGTTCTAGGCTTGGAGTGTATAAACCTGGATTCATATCACATCTGAGATACTAGTAGCTATGTGACCACAAGCAAGTCACATAACCTCTCAGTTTCTTCATCAATAACATAGGAATAAAAATGCTCACCCTAACTACCTTAAAAGGTTGTTTTGAGGTAAGTACTCCATAAACCTTAAAAAATGATCTAAATGGGAAATATCACTTTTAAACTTGAAAGAGTTATATAAACTTATTATATGACATGCTTATTATATGACAAATGTGTGAATGGCAAGGTTGCTAAAGGACTTCCAAGGAGTTAAGGCCCCAAAGGCTTGGATTCCAGTTGATTAGATTCATCTGTTTCTGTGCTAACTGGTAAAAGCTTGAAGAAATAGTATTTGCCTTGGTATTTTCTCTAATCCAACATATGGTCTAATTTTCTTTGTCCTATGATATTTTAGAAATATAATGTAAATAGTTCAGAGAGGACAACGCTCCAAGAATTAGGAAGAGGTAGGAATCTATCAAGTAGGCTGTTTTTAAAATATAGTATCCTCTAGAGAGCTATTTTTCAAATCCCATTTATAGTGTCAGGCTGGGTTCTTAGAAGGCAGTTGAATACTATCCCCAATGTTCTTGGGGTAACTTTGAATGATCGCTCCAGTTTCCAGTACTGTGGGTCATGAGCCCCCATCAGTTTGCTTCATATCAATTATCAGCCAGACTTAATTAGCTTTTAGAAAGGGTACTTACTGAGCAGAAGTTGTTACAGAAGCAATGTTATCTGAGGTAGAGTGAGCTCAAATTTATAGTAAAATATTAGTAAGGTACACATATTGGGAACCCATGTGTCACAGGGATAACTCACAACTCCTGGCTCCTGAAAGTCCTTTTCTTCCTTCATAAAGTCCTCATTGTTACCTTTTAGTATAACTCTCTACTGAGTGCTCAGGACCAATACCTTTACAGAATCCCAAAGCTGCCTTTCCTCTTTGTGTCTAATTAATCCTCAGTATTTCTCAGCTCCATATGCACATGGGCCCACCATGGTTCAAAGATGCTTCTGCTGACTCCAGTCAACATTAATACTTATACCAAAGGTTTTTTCAGGTCTTCCTACCTTTTGAAGTTCACAAGAATATAACAATATTAATTGTATCTCTAGATAATTCCTTTTCTTGGAAGGATTTTTGTTTGACTTTTGCATGTCTTTCTCTATCCCTGAAAAGATGTGTTAATTCCCACCAATAGCTAGTTCCTGGTTAGTGAATCCAATGAAGTAGTTTCATGTATTCTAATTCACAGTATTTAAAGTGATAGTGCTTGAAACTATGGTAATTCATTATGGCTCAATGGAAATGTGCAATGAAAACTTTTAATAATGTAATCCCTTCATGAGAATCGTTATTCACACTAGTCAAGACCTACCTATAGTATAGTCTCTCAGGTAGCAAGGTCAGTGGGGAGGAGGAAGAGGTAGAGAGACCTACTCCAGAAGCAATTTGTTTTTAGGGGTCTGGAATCCTTCCCTCCTGAATTTGGAGTCCTTTCCTACTTGACTGACTCCAAATTAGTTTGCTATTTTTATATTGTAGCCAACAGGCATATCTTGATCTTCTTCAATAAGTCACAAACTTTTCAAATTGATTAAGGACTTATTCTCACCCAGTTTACTTTTGAGTGATTGATTCAGTAGAGATGTCTAGATCTTCTGTAACTAATTGGGATGAAGGTGGACTTCCTTTACAGACTTCAGATTCTGAGCAACTCAAGTATAGCATTTTCAAGCAGAAAGAAAAAATTATTTATTATTGGTGAGCAACTAATCCAATAAATATTTATAAAGCATCTTCCACATGCCAAGCATTGTGCTAAGTGCTGGGAATACAATTAATAAAAGAAAGACAGTCCCTGTTCTCAATAAGCTTATAATCTAAAGGAAGAGACAATACACAAAAGGAGTCAGGAAAAGAAGTGGGGGAGGCGCCAGAGGGCATCTCACTTCATGGAACTGAAACCAGGTCTCAAAGTAGATGTCGAGTGAGCTGAATCCATCTAATCAACAAAGCCTTCAGGGGTAGAATGTTTTGCTGTCCCCTAGAGAAAAGAAGGAGCAGTGTACTCTGATTCCTCAGAGAAGAGTAGTTTCTGAGAAAAGGTCAATGACAGAATTTACATCAGCTGGTCTCATTCTTTCACTTTTACATATGAGGAAGGCCTAGAGAAAGGAAATGACTTAGAGAACAGAGAATGAATAAAAGCACATTAAAGCTAGCTGGGAATGTTGAGATCATTCAGGTGACTACAGGCTCTTTGTCCTTTACCATTCTACTCTGTTGTCGCATGACTCATCATAAACCTCTTCATTCATTTTTATTATTAAAGTCCAGTTCCTAGGAAATTACTATTTGATAAAACATTTCTCCTCATGACAGCCTATCTCCTCTGCCAACACTTTGTGTTGTAAGAGCGTGTAGCCCAGTGCTTGGCACATAGTATGTGCTTAACAAAAGGTCTTTGATTGATTTTCAGTAGAGGATATTTGATGATAAAAAATACATATAGACCCCTATCATTATTCATTTTAAATGACCATAAGTTCCCTAGGAGCTTTGTTATTGTTGTTCAATAGTTTTTGACTCTTTTTGACCTGTTTTGGAGTTTTCTTGACAAAGATACTGGAGTGGTTTGCCATTTCCTTCTCCAGCTCATTTTTCAGGTGAGGAATTTAAAAAAACAAAAAACAAAAAAAAAACAGGGTTAAGTGACTTGCCCAGGGTCACACAACTAGTAAATATCTGAGGCCATATTTGAACTGTCTTTCTAACTCCAGGCCTAGTCTCTATCCACTGTACCAACTAGCTGCCCAAGCGCAGGGATTCTTATTTTCATCTTTGTATCCTGTACCTAGTAAAAACTAGTATGATACAATGGAAAAAGAGCCTGACCTTGACTAGGAAAGAACTAAGAGGAGAACCACTGTAACTACACCTGTAAGATGATCCTCTGTAGACATCAGCATAGTCACAAGTTCTAGACTTGGAGTCCTGAGGACATAGGTTCAAATCCCACTTCTGGAACTTATTGTCCGTGTAACCATGGGAAGGCCCTTAATGTCTGTGAGCCCAAGCTACTTCATAAAACAGGGAGTAGTAACCCACCTGACAGAATTGTTATGGCGATTCAGTGAGATTGTAGATGTCAAGTACTTTTCTAGCCTTAAAGGTTGATATAAAAACCTGTTATACTTAGCACCGCACAGAGGAGGATTACTAAATGTTTGAGGAATGGAATTGTATTGGAATGAATTGTCTAGACAAACTAAAGCACAGAGAAACCAAAGAACCTATCCAAGACCATAAAATCATATTAGAGTTTGGGCCTGAACTCTGAAATTCTGGCATCGAAACCCTAGGACTGTAGGCATTCACAGTTAATCAACAGAGAGATAAAGAGGAAGGGCTTTTTTCTCCTTCAAATTGCCTAACAGCCTGTAAATATTGAGAAAAGAGGAGGTGTTTAAGAGAAAGGGCTAAGACTTTGCCCCTCTGAGCATTCTTGGCAGTCATTTGGTAGATGGTAGGGCTAATATTCAAGTCCACAGATTTGCTATCCAAAAAAACCAAAGCCCTTTGAAGTGGCTTATGAATATGATCTTTTTTTTTTATTTTTAAACTTACTCTGTTCTTATGTGTAAAAGCTGCACCGTTGCTCCTGGGCAGAAGTATCGCTGATGTGGGTATGTTGACTGGCCACTGCATCAAATATTCATCAAGTCACAGATGGGAATCTACAAAGAGTCTGCAGAGTGGTCTAGTGTATCCCCTATGTTCTGCAGGAAGCATTTTCAAACTGAGCAGCAAGATGCAGGCACATCACTGTATACCAGCGTGCCTATTGACTTCAATTGCTGACCCATTTAAAACAGGTTAAATGGGGGCATATTTTAAATGAGCTGCCTGCTCTCATATGCATGAAGTGAGCTGGCAGAAGCTGTTGATTTCTCTGTTTCAGTGAAGAGGTTTTTTTTTTTAATTTGTTTTGTTTTTGGCAACTTAACATCCTTGTTACTTGCAGCTTTTCTCTATTATAATAGCCATTATCTTACTGATGTAATCTCCTGTCTTTTTTGGTGACGCTGGAGAGAAATAAGGAAAACTTATTTTCTGGTCACTGGATTCAATAGGATTTATGACTAGTAACCACAAAAATAACTCTGGCATATCAATATCTTTCCTCTAACAATAAGTAAGCCTTCTATTTTCTGAAGATATAAGGTATCACATCAGCACAAACCTTGGTCTCCTTAGCTTGTGCTTTAAGTGAACTACCTGGTCCACAGAAAAGGAGGGTGTATAGTGTGTGTGATTTTTTTTTTTTAGAATAGTCTCTCCATTCAATGTTCCAATATACCAGCATTATGCCATTATAAAGGAATCTCATTGCTTAGAGCATTGGATTTGAAGTAAAAAAACCTGACTGTGCCACTTAAAACCACTTTGTCCTTGGGGAAATCATTAAACTTCTCTGGATCTCAGTTTCCTCATCTGTAAAATAAAGGGGTTGGACCAGATGATCTTTAAAGTCCTTTCCAATATCTTCCTTTGACCAAAAAAGTAATAATATTGGTTATAGATAATCACTTAAAAATATAAGCAGGTACCAGATCCCAAATCTGTCAGGCTCTAATCTAAGGGAATCATGTCAATACTACTAAGAATGAGGCAGCTTCCCCCCATTACCCCCACCCAGCTTTCTGACTTATCTCATATTTTAGACCTGTAGAATATTTAAATATTTTATATAAGGACCATAGAACATTCTAGTCCAAACTTTTCATTTCATAGATGAGAAAACAGACCAAAAAAGATATAATGACTCATTCAAGATCTTCCACACAGGTAGTAAAAGAACATAATTTGAACCCAGGATTGCTGACTCTGAACTCTTTCCACTACATCAGGCCACCTTTTATTTATGCCTGACCCTTTTTGCCATCCCCAAGTCAGGACTGAAAATTCTTTGAATAACAACTTTGAATTCTCTTTTCCCTGCACTTATGTCCTTGGCCACACTGGCCATATCCTTAAAATGGTGCTATTGATTAATTCATAATTGTGTCTCATTTTAAAGCAAATATGACATGTAAACATACAAATGATAAATTAGGGGCTAGTCCTTTACTTGACCAAATGAATCTTTCATATCTCTGGAGGTCTTTAAGAAAAAGATGGGTAACCATTCATCAGGGATGTCACAGAAGAGATGCCTGTCAAATAATGTTTGAACCAGATGCCTTCTTCAGTCTCTACAAATTCTGTGATTCCAATGTTAATTTAGGTTGCAGTGGGAGGAGTGAGTGCTAGACTTGGAACCTGTTGAGAACTGTAGTCAAGTCCTTGCTCAGCTGCTTGTTAACTGTGTGATTACAGGCAAATTCATTAAACTCTCTAAACCTCAGTTTCTTCATCTATAAAATGGGGATAATAACACTTGCACTATCTGCCTACCTCACATGGTTGATATGAGGTAAAGTGCTTTGTATGGTTTTAAAGTGATATGTAAGCACAAGTTATAATTATTATCAAGTGATTTGCCGAAGGAAGGTCACACAGCTAGTAATTGGCTCTATATAAATGTGTTATTATAATTACAAAAAGATTTGCTCCAGGGTGCTTTTAAATTTTAATGGTATTCAATTTACAAAAATTTGATTTGCAGACAACTTTTCAGGAATATGTCTACTGTTGTAATGGTGGGTCCACCCTGGAGGGTCTTACCCTCCCTCCTCATCTTAAACCTTGACCCCATGATTCCATCTGGTGGCCCTTTCCCAGGTGGGTACGGAAATAACATTAAGTGAAGGGAAAAGTCTTCTTTAGACTTAGACTCAGGACTGCCTGCAGTAGTCAGGGGCTGGAATGGCTCTGTGACTGACACAGGGTCAGTGAATTGGGCCCCTTGATTAAAGCTAGGAGCTTGGGGCCTATGTGAATTGCATGCAGCAGAATGCAGACACTGGAGGCCGACTGAGCCTCAGGCACACTGTACAGCCTTGGCAGCTTTCCTTTTTAAGCTTCATGTTGGCTTGTCAACCTCATCATCCTAAACCAGTTAAACAAACAATTTATTAGACTGGCAGCCTATCTAGATGCTGTTACTTTAGTCAGAACTGTTGGATTTTCCTTTTTAAATGGTACCCTAGTAAGTTTTCCAGAAGAAAGAGGGCATGTGTGTCAGCATATGTATTGTGATAAGCATGTGCTATGTGAGAAGTTACTCTCCTGGTCATGAACAGTCAGGCATATTAATATCTTGGTCATTTTTTATCTAGTAGTTCATTAAAACAGTTTGGATTTTCCAAAGTAAAAGCATTTTTCGATGCCAGGCTGATATAGTGAATCAGAAACACCTTTGTTCAACTCTTTCCTCTGACAGATATGTATCAGTAATGATCATGGGCAAGTCATTTAATTGCACATTGCCCCACCACTGCAACTCTCTAAGATTCTAAGTTACAGAAGACTTGCCTATATGCATCTATTGAGGGTTTTTCTCCAACTGGAGCTCCCTACTTTGATGAAATCACAGGTCTGGACCAAAAGAAATTTTTAAGGTATCATTATCACCATGTCATGATGAAAAAATTGAAGCATATAAAGAGTTGAATTGAGCTTTAAATGGAAATAATGTAAATGGTACCTTTTCATGCATTTATCTCTACAGATATGAATGTCTTTATTCATCAGGATTGAAAAGGATCTTGGGGATGACAGTTCAAATGTTTCTCCCTCCCTTTACTCTTCATGCTCAAAATAAGCTTTCTATTTAATGTCTTTTTAAATCAGATATCTACAAAATCAAGCCTGCTTTTCTGAAGATTATTCCAGTCAAGGACATCTTCATGATTAACTTGAAATCTCTTTTTAAAAAGGTAAAATTTTCTTCCTAAAAAGTTGATTAGGATGAAATTTAAAGAAAAATTCCTTCTGGTTAATTTGAAGCAATGGAAAGATCTTACTATAAGGATATTCTCTGGATTTATAGTACTTAATTGTATTAAAAACGTGTGAGATATGTAATTGGAAAATATAAACATAATATATAGATCAGGAGATCCTGGAGTCCAGGAATAGATTTCAAGAATATAAGAATTTGAATAGAAAAAAAAAAAAACCCCTCCATTTACCTTGAGGGCCGCTAGGTGGCGAAGAGGAGTCAAGAAGACATCCTGAGTTCATATCCAACCTCAGACACTTACTATGTCATCCTGGTTAAGTCACTTAATTCCATTTCCCTCAGATTCCTCATCTGTAAAATGAGCTGGGGAAGGAAATGGCAAACCACTCCAGTTTTCCAAGAAAAACCCAAATGAGATCACAAAGAGTTGAAAACAACTGAACAGCAACAACCATGTACCCCGCAATCTAGTGATACTGGTCTCCCTTCTGTTCCTCACACAAGACACTGCAATTTTCACCAGCTGTCCCCCCATGCTTGGAATTCTCTCTCTCTGTATGTTAGCCTCCTAGCTTCCCTGGCTTTCTTCAAGTCTCTAAAACAACATCTGCTATAGATAGCCTTTCCTGAGTCCCCTTAATGCTAGTGCTTTCCCTCTATTGATTATTTCCAATTTATCCTGACAGTTTTCATGTTGTCTTCCCCATTAGAGTGTGAGCTCCTTGAGAGTAGGGATTGTATTTTGCCTTACCCTCATTGCTTAGCACAATGCCTAGAATGCCATTAATAAAAGCTCGTTGACTGAATGACTAATTTCTAACTGAAATTTAACATTTCCTTCAATCATTATTTAAAAATAAAACATGCTGAGATGTCCATGACTTCACCAGAATGCCATACAAATGACACACAAAAAGGGCAAGAACCCCCAAATAGATTTAATTAGAGGCAACCTATCATAGTAGATAAAGTGGACCTTAGAACCAGTAAGTCCTGGGCTCAAATACCACCTTTGACACACACACTATGTGACCGTAGGTGAATCATTTAACCCTAACCCTAAATGCTCTCTGAAGTTATAAGTTTCTGAGAAAGTACCAATATGCATTGAAGAAGGAGTTTCTGTGCCTGGGAGTTCTCTATACCAACGAAATTGCAAATATAGTGCCTATCCCTATAAAAATGAAAGCTTTTTTATTCTCATCACATGTGGCTTTGGGAGGGAATAACATGCACACTCAATTTGGTATGAAAATCTATGTTACATTACAGGAAAGTAGAGGAGAAGGGGATAAGTGAGGTGTGGCGGAGATAATAGAAGGGAGGGTAAATGGAGAAGGGAATAATTAGAAGTAAACACTTTTGGGGAGGGACAAAGTCAAAAGAGAGAATAGAATAAATGGGGACAGGATAGGATGAAGGGAATTATAGTTAGTCTTTCACAACATGACTATTATGGAAGTCTTTTGCATGACTACACATGTATGACCTGTATTGAATTGCTTGCCTTCTCAATGGGGACAGGAGGGAGGAAAGGAGAGAAGTTGGAATAAAGTTTTAGGAACGAATGTTGAGAATTGTTTTTGCATGTAACTAGGAAATAAGAAATACAGATAATGGGGTACAGAAATCTATCTTGCCCTACAAGGGAAGAGAGAAGATGAAGATAAGGGAAGGGTGTGACAGAAGGGAGGGCAAATTGGGGGAAGGAGTAATCAGAATGCATAGTATCTTGGGGTGAGGGGAGGGGAGAGATGGGGAGAAAATTTGCAACTCAAAATCTTGTGGAAATGAATGTTGAAAACTAAAAATAAATAAATAAAATTTCCAAAAAAAAAAAAAAATGAAAGCTTTTTGAAGGCATGGGCTGTTTTCCTATTTTATCTTGTTATATTCAGCACCAAAAATATCAACATAAATAGGCATTTAATAAATGCTTGTTGAATGAATGAAAGTACTATAACTGTTATTATTTTCAGTGTGTTCATAGTAAAGTACTTCTGAAATGGCTCGCTGAGGTATGGATATATAGCCCTGGATTCTCTTGGGCTCAAACACAGGCAAAACCTATCAAAGTATTAAAAAGCTTCAAGTAAATGCCCAATGACAGACTGGTGATCACTTGTGGGCTGAAGACTAACTTAGTGAAATTTGAAGTGTTGGCAATAAAAAAAAATGAGTGGTTTCCTGCTAGAGCAATGCATGAGGACTGTCTACTAAGTCATAGATAGAAGGGTTTCAACCTGTATTTTAGCGAAGCGAAGGACCTCCATCAGTATGATTGCAGTTCTTTGAAGTGTTTCTACTATTATTGTTCAACTGAAAATTATACATTTTCATTTACTTTTCAGCCCTTGCTTCTTGGCATTTAAATGTTTCAAACCATTATCCATAGGTATTCTAGGTTAGTAACTATCGATCCCAACCTAATTTTGTTAGGTATACTATAGAAGGAGTTGGCAGTCAGATATGGGTCAGACTATCAGAGGTGGGGAACCTGCAGCCTTGAGGCCACATGAACCCTCAAGGCCACAGGTTCTCCACCCCTGAACTAGATGTCCCTGAGGGAGACCCCTTCCATCACTGAATATCAGAAAATTAGTGAGCAGAGTCGGTGGGCTCAAAACAAGGGGAACAAGTATTAAAAAGGTATAATCTCTGCCTTCCGGGAGACTTTTCAGTGATTCTGTAAAAAGTATACATTCCTGCATTATTTTATATCTCTAGAGAGAAACTAAGGCTTATTTTTTTTCACCTGTATAATCCCACTCATCCTTTTGAATATTAGTCTACTTGGCAATGTTCTTTGAAGATTAATCTACTTGACAATGTAAATACAAAACCAAAAACATCCAATAAATCCAAAACTTACATATAAAATTGCCACCTGCAAAAGTTAGATAGATAGATATATGTATATGTATATATACACACATATATATGCATAATTGATTTGGGGGCCAAATATTGGATATTACGGTTGGTCACTTTTTTTTTTTTAGGATTTATGACATACCGACACCTCTAACTTGAAGAGTCAGTCAGAGATTGGACTTGCTCCATTTCTCGGTTAAGGTGGTTCACCCCTCCTTAAGTAGCCTTCTGGCTCCTGTTCTCAGCACTTGACATATGCTAGACCTACTACAGATATTTTATTGGTTTAGCCCAGAGGTGTCAAACTCAAGGCAGCAGCTTACAGATCTCATAAGTGCAACCAGATTAAAATTTATTAAGCACCTATTATGTGGCAGGTGCCAGGCTAAGGACTCGGGACACAAAGAAAGATAAAAGACAGGCTCTGTTGTCAAGGAGCTCACAGCCTAATGGCAGAGACAACATGAAAACAATGATATACAATCAAACTACATATGGGATAAATTAGATAGAACCAAAAAAGGGAAATTACATTGGAATGAATGTTAGAACAAGAGAATAATCACTGGATTTTTGAGCTGGAAGGGAACATGAGAACTTCAGGTTGTAACTGGAAGAGATGTAGGAAGTCATCTGGTCTAACTTCTCTCTCTCACCACCCTCCCATCTTTTAGATGAAAAGCCGAGGTCCAGAAAAGTGAAATGAACTACCCAAGTTTACACAGGCAATAAGAAGGAGAATCAGGATTTGAATCCATATCCTCAGATTACAAATCAGCACTCTCCCTCCTGTACTCATCTTTCCCACTGCATGCTATTATCTTCTAGCTCAAATTCCTCATTATATAGAAAACTAAAGCCTAAAGAAGAAAAATGAGTGTTATACAGACATCCAACAGCAGATGTGGAATTCAAACTCACATTTTATTTTACTCCAAATCCAGTGCTCATTATACTATAGATCTTTTTGATGGCAGTAGAGAAGAGATTCCTTTAAATATTCTGTTTAAATAGCTGTTCATACTTTGATTTCACTGCATCACCCTTATCCTGTCCTTCAATTTCCTTTATTCTCCTTTTTTGCCAACAAGACTGATGACATGGTCATACAACAGCTCAGCAGGGGTCCCACCAGGCCCATGAGTCATCCTGACATTGTGCCCTTTCCCCTGGGCTCCTAGCATCCCTGCCACCTGGTATATACATATATATATGCCCATGTACATGCACATGCATACATGCACAGGCACATACACATCCTCTTTTCTGGTGATTGGTATGTGCTCCAGAAATGATCAGAAGTGACCATACTTCTACTGACTTAAGCCAAACCCAAAGTTCCTTATTCCCCAAAGAAATGAAGGGAGAATTTCAAAAGATAAGTTTACCCTAGTTCAGCCTATGCAGTGAGAATTAAAATGTTTTCTACTGAGTGGCAAAGGAAGAGGGAGATGAAAAAGGCACATCAGCCAGATTCGTCCCTTCTCAGTCTTCATTCAGAGCTGCCTCATCAGCTTCCAAAGTGTTTGGTGCTTTCTCACAGCAGGAGATTAAAATGCTTTTTTCCCAGACATGATAGCCTAGGTCCTCCCCAAACAGTAGGGAACTGTCTGTCTTCCACTGAAATCTTTCATCTTCGTTTACATTTTTTTCTTTCAAGCATAATCAATTTATGGTGTTTGGAGGTGGTATATCATCTACATAGATGCGTGCGTGGGAGGGGTGGCAAAGGTTGGGAAGAAGAAAATGATGATGGCAGGACTCCTCAAGATACCTCACTTGTGTGTTGGAAAAATTGTCAGTTTATCTGTCAGGATAATATCTACAGTAAATAGATATATTTGGATTAGACATGTTGATTAACAAAGCAGTGCTACAGACCCTACGACACTTAACCGAGAGTCAGGATTACATTCCTAGAACTGACTCTGCCAGCTGTGTGACGTTGGGCAAATTGCCTTCATTGCCTCAATTACCTCATCTGTAAAATGGGGGGGCTAAAATTCGATTCGATTAGATTAAGGCACTGATGACAACTGGTTAGAGGGACTCTGTCTCCAATGGAAGAGAAGACAGAGACAAACAGAAACAGCCAAATGAATAAATCCATAGTTGTGGCCTCTGGCACCAACTGAATTCCGCCACAACTCGGTCATCTCCTCACTATGGCATCTGCTAAGGCTACTCCAGCTAAATTCTCAAACCCCTGTCCAATGGGAACCTTGGACTCTGCCCCTGGGTCCAAGAGCTCTGATAAGTAAATGTTTGTCTTATCTTGCCTAGAACCAGACCAATTTGTCTTTCCTCATCCGTCTCCCTACTGTTTGTGCTTTCTCCCCCTCCCTACTAGTTCCTTTGTATGTATTTCCTTCCCCCATTAGAAATGTGAGCTCTCTGAGGACAGGAATTGTCTTGTTTGCTTGTGTTTGTATCCTCAGTACTTAGCACAGGGCTTGACACATAGTATTTAATAAATGTTTGTTCTATCTATCATCCATCTGTCCATCTATTATCTATCTTTCTATTTATACATCTATGTGTTTATTAATCTTTACTTAGCCTACGTTTGAGAACATAGTCTCCTCACTCTAGAATGGTACTTTTATGAAAGCCTTCAGCCCCACTCTGTCTACTTCAAGATGAAACTACATAGGCTCTACACTTCTTTGGGTCACCTCAAACTGATCTATGCTCTAGACAGAGCAGATTTTCCAAGCTGGATGTCCAGGTGCAGCTTTATTTCCCAGAACTAGAGAAAGAGTAGAAAACAAGTATGGCAACAAAGTTAAACCCATGTATCCTTTTTGTGTAAGTGTTCCATCAGTGGTTTCTATATTGTTAAAAAGTCCTATGACAAAGTTCCCTTTGGGATATAACTGCTGATTGGCATTTAAAGTCCTTAACATTGTTCCCCTTCATGGATGATATGTTCCAGCTGCACTGGTTCATTTAGTATTTACTGAACATGACAATCAATCTCCTCTCACTATGCCTTTGAAAAAGTTGTCCTGAGTGACTAGAATGGACTCTTCTCATTTTTCCTCTTGAAAATATTTAGCTTTCCTCAAAGTTCAGTTCAGAGGTCACCCTCCCTTCCCCCAGAAGCTTTCTCATATCGCCATAGTTGTTAGCATTGTCTTCCCCCTCAACCTCTCTTTTATTTACACATCTTTCCACGGGGATACCAGCCCTGGGACAACCCCTTCTTGATTTAACTGCCAATATAGCCTGGATTGTTTGGATTATAGACATGAGTGGTGCACAGGACTCAAAGGTGAAGGGGAAAGGCAGAGAAATGGCAGGTAGAGATGACACACATCCATATCAGCTCTGCCATTGTCAGGGTCAGACTTATGGCACCATATGAATGTTAGCGTCTGGAGTAATTGAGCAGTACGCCTTTACATAGCAGGGATAAATAGGAATGACTATGAGCCAATCCATGGAGCAGAGTTCCAGAATCCTAGAGTAGCACTGCTGGGAAGGACCCCTGAAGCCAAAAATGCTTCTGTTCAGTTTCCCATGCAGCTGAAATAGTGAAAATCACCCAGTTTCTATAGTGCCTTCCAGCCTCAGTGTAGATAACCTATGGTGGGTCATTGATTTGGTCCGACTTTTGCTTTCCTGGGATCTGATAGTTTACTATAAGAAACCCAGCTTTGGGGTCATTTCTTGGTATCTGGGAGACTGAAGAAAGTAGAAAGAAACTCCCACTTGAAACCAACTTGAGGGGGGCAGTTCTTGGTACTTGAGAGACTAAAGAAAGTAGAAATGGACTCCAACATGAAAAGGGCTGATCCCTGAGTGTTATATCATGATTAACACTGATTCCTACATCAAAGGTTCTTAAGTTGGGCTCCATGAAGTTGTTTTTTTTAATATATAGTTTGATAGTGTATCTCAATACAGTTGATTGACTTTGTAATCCTGCATGTTTTATTTTATGCATTTAAAAACATTATTCTGAAAAGGGAACCATAGCCTTTGACAGATGGCCAACACAAAAATAGTCAAGAACCTCTGTTCTAGACAAAGAACCTGGAATGAAACAGTGAGGGATGAAGCGCCAGATTATTGACTGTCACTTATTCCAAATCCTGAAGTCTCAGAAGAAAGTAGGTTTCTGCAAAAGGAATATACAGGATACAATCATTACATGTGTTTACATACTGTATTCTTCAGGACAGGTAAAATTCTTGAGAACAGGGACTATTATTCATCTTTTTCTTTGTATCCTACCACAATGACTTACACATAGTAGGTCCTTGATGATTGAGTTTTATTGAACTGAGTTGTAGTTAGGTTAAAGTCATAGAATTTTAGAGTTGGAGAAGACCTTACAGGTCATGTTTGACTCATACCTGGAAAAAAATCCCTACTGTGACTACCTTGACAAGAGGTCACTCAGCCTCTGTTTAAAGAACTCTAATTGTGGGAGATAGCCAACACCTGTGAAGCAGGTCTGTCTACTTTGGGCTAATTCTAGTTGTTAGAAAGGTTTTCTTGACTTTAAGTCCAACTTTTCCTTATTGCACCTTCCGCTCTCGTTGCTCCTGATTCTGTCCTCTGGGGCCAAACAGAACTTGTTTCTGTTCCTTGAAATGCAGAAAGCCAGAACTGTGAACAATTCTGGTACAGAGGCAATATGCCATCTCCCACATTGATTATGAGGCATGATGGAGAACTGGTAAAGGGAGGGTCAATCAAATTTAGAGCTAGCCTCTTTCTACAGTGCCATGGCAAACCCTGCTTCCTCCTCTGGAAGTTGCCAGGTCCCAGATTTAATATCCTCCCTGCCTATAGTCTTAATTGTGCCTTCCCCCAAATGCAGGTATCTTATTAAAGGCCTCAAACCTTCCCTACTGCTTTAAGCATAAGTAAAGTGTCTCACTTTTTTTTTTTGTGAAAATGTCCCCAAGTCCCAAAACTATTGCTATGAACTAGGACAGAAGGTCAAATAGGAGGGGAAATAGAATTTTTCTCTTCCAACATTTTAACCCTTATATTCATCTTTAACATAGGTTGGTTGAGCTTTTAGAACATGTATGTCTTCATGTAGGACACTTGTCTTTTCTACCTATTGATAAAAATATTTTCCCCAGACCATACATTTTCCACATCCCTGGTATTTTGTCCCACTTGTGGGTTCAGAGAGCAATATCCAATCTTTCAATCAATATATATTCACTTAAGATCTGTTAGGTGCCCAACACTGTACAGATGCAATCGGGGATTCAAAAGGAAAGTATAACACTTGCCACCCTGGCCCCCACTCCCTGAAAACCAAGTATATAATATATATCATCCAATCTTCCAAGGATTTCCAGTACCCTTAAATGGGATTTAAGCATAAGTAGGCTTATGGAAAATGGCTGATGGTGCACCCTCATGTATAGGTAGAGTCTTGACTTTTGTCTTGTCACTGGATTTCAATGACTGGAAAGAGTGAGGCTGACAATTTTGTGCAACTTTGCCTCACTTAAATCCTCAGGATGTCACTGACCTTCTTCACAAAGAAGGATGAACAGTTGTGAGGTGGACTTCTCTGTACCCCAGCTCCATTTTAGCACTAGTAGTCAAATTAGCTTTTACAAAGAAATACTTACTTACAAATATACAATTTTACTCCCCAATACTTGGGGCTTAATCCTCCTTCCCTAACCACTTCAGTCTCAAGGAAGAGGAATAGGATTAAGTCCGTAGCTTTGCTCAGTTTCTTAAATTACAATTTCAAAATCCAAGTCCTAGAGCTCAAGTCCCAGCACCCAGGCTTCTCTGAGTCTGACTGGCTGGTTGCAACAGCTCACCTGGAATCATGGCACCAAGGTCACCATAGCTCAAACTCCCAGCTCAAGTGAGAATCCTCAGTGGCACCTGAAACTGAGAAGGACAAATGAAATAGAATAGAGACCCCAGATCCCAGCTGGGATAAAGGAGAGAGAGGGATGGGAAGGTATCTTCCCCTTCCCATTCAGTTCACAGTGACCATATTGTGGATAAATTGCATTCTTCACCCACCAAATGAAGCAGGAAAGACAGTGACTATCTCAATCAAATTAAGTTACTCCAATTCACATGGTAGGAGGAACAATGGGAAGGAGAGTGTTTCTATGTTAGGCAATGTGGGCATGTGCAGGGAAAGTCCCCTTATAGGAGCATAAGACATGTCTGTGCCCTGAAGGAGCTTGTATGTAATCTAATTAGCAATAAACATATAATCTAATTACTTATATGAAATCAAAAAGCATTCAGCATATAATTATAAAGTACTACACTATTACAGTGAAGTATAATTTGGAGATCTATAGGAGCCCAGAGACGGGAGATATCACTTTAGGCTGGAGAAAGAAGAAATTGAACTGAGCCTTGGTAGATTTCTGTATAGCACTCTGCACAATTCCATATGAAGTGTAGCACTAAATCAATACTTTTTAGGATGGTAATGAAGAAGAAGAAACAACATGGTATGGTAATTAGACAGAATGCTAGATTTGGAAGCAAGAAAACCTGAGTTTGAATCTGTTCTCAGATACTGAAAGTTATATGACCTCAAGCAAGACACATAATCTCTGTGAGCCTCTCTTTTCCCCATCTATAAAATAAGGATTGTAATAGCAACTGCCTCAGAGGAGTGTCACGAGGATTCAGAGAAATAATATGTATATTATTTCACTTGCAACCTCTATTAATACACCATATAAATTAAAGAGGAGGAGAAGATGAAGAATAAAGAGGAAGAGAAGAAGATGAAGAAGAAGAAGGAGGAGGAGGAGAAGAGAAGGAGGGAGGAAGAGGGAAGAGGGAGAAGAGAGGAGGAATGAGGAGAAGGAAAAGAAAAAGGAGGAAAAAGAGAAAAAGGAAGAAACAGAGAAGTCACCATTGATACCGGTAACAACGACCCAGTTTACCAAGTTTTGGTACTGCTTTTCAAGAAGTTCAGTGCCCACCTGGTTTCTCTTTTTATTTCAGAATGTAGTTCATTGAAATGTGTCCTGCAGTTTGAGTTTAGAGAGCTGGATTCTGTTCCACTGTGTGACTAGGAAGCAGTCATTTCATTGCTCTTGGTCTTGGGTTTCCTGTCAGTAAAATGGAAATAAAACTTCTGTTCTCTCCTTACCTCTAGGGAGGTATTTGTGAGGAATAATAAGACAATGTCTATAAAGTGCCTTAAGTACTTCGGGGAAAGATACTGGCGAAATACCAAATGATAATAATAACACCATCATCACTATCCACATTATTCATGGACTGAGAGGGGGAAGCAGCTGCTGATGGTCTCCTTGCTCTGTGGGAAGAAGCTGTATTTCTTATTTCAAATCTATAACTAGTGTCAACTATGTTTTATGTAATAGGTCAACGCCAGTAAATACATTATATTGGAAGTGGGACATCCATCCATAAGCTTTAATGAAGCCTGAATTTGGATGCCTAACAAGAAGAGGAAATGTGCAAAATTTTCCTGTTTTTCATTAAATAACAAGAAATTAGTCTGTTTCTAATTATCTTACACTCCAAATGAGGACACTAGAGGGTGACCATTGCTTGGACATGTTCTTTTTGTGCTGTGGGCTATTCTCCCTTCACTTCTAAAGAGATGTAAGTGGTCCCAGAATGCATTTCCAACCTTCTCCCTCTTTCCATTCTTCAATATTACCTTCATTTTAACTTACTGAATAGAAAGAGCCTCAGAAATCATCTGGTTCATCCTATTGGTTTTATTTTTTTTAATTTTTTTTTATTTTTTAAAATTTATTTATTTAACTTTTTACATTCATTTTCACAAAATTTTGGGTTCCAAATTTTCTCCCCATTTGTCCCCTCCCCCCCCACCCCAATACACTGAGCATTCTAATTTTCCCTATCACCAATCTGCCCTCTCTTCTATCCTCCCTCCCTTCTCTTGTCCCCATCTTCTCTTTTGTCCTGTAGGGCCAGATGACTTTCTATTCCCCATTGACTGTATTTCTTATTTCCTAGTAGCAACAACAGTACTTGACAGTTGTTCCTAAAACTTTGAGTTCAAATTCTCCCCATCCCTCCCTCCCCAACCATTCCTTTTGGGAAGGCAGGCAATTCAATATAGGCCCTATCTGTGTAGTTTTGCAAATGACTTCGATAATAATCATGTTGTATAAGACTAATTGTATTTCCCCTCCATCCTATCCTGCCCCCCATTGTTTCTATTCTGTCTTTTGATCCTGTCCCTCCCCAAGAGTGTTGACTTCAAATTGCTCCCTCCTCCCATTGCCCTCCCTTTCATCATCCCCCCCACCCTGCTTATCTCCTTCTCCCCCACTTTCCTGTATTGTAAGATAGGTTTTCATACCAAAATGAGTGTGCATTTTATTCCTTCCTTTAGTCAAATGTGATGAGGGTAAACTTCATGTTTTTTTCTCAGCTCTCCTCTTTTTCCCTCCACTAAAAAGTCTCCTGCTTGCCTCTTGAATGAGATATAATTTACCCCATTCCATTTCACCCTCTCTCCTCCCACTACATTTCTCTATCACCACTTACCTTAATTTCTTTTAAGGTATGGTCCCATCCTATTCAATTCACTCTGTGCTCTCTGTCTCTGTATGTGTGTGCATGCATGTATATCTGTGTGTGCGTGTATGCATGTGTGTGTGCATGTGTGTGTGTGTGTATGTGTGTGTGTGGTCCCAACAACTACCCAGATACTGAAAAGTTTTCAGAGTTACAAATATTGTCTTTCCATGTAGGAATGTAAACAGTTCACTTTTGGTAAGTCCCTTATGACTTCTCTTTGCTGTTTACTTTTTCATGCTTCTTCTCATTCTTGTGTTTGAAAGCCAAATTTTCTTTTCAGCTCTGGTCTTTTCATCAAGAATGCTTGAAAGTCCTCTGTTTCATTGAAAGACCATATTTTCCCTGAAGTATTATACTCAGTTTAGCTGGGTAGGTGATTCTTGGTTTCAGTCCTAATTCCTTTGACTTCTGGAATATCCTATTCCATGCCCTTCGATCCCTTAATGTAGAAGCTGCTAGATCTTGAGTTATCCTGATTGTATTTCCACAATACTGAAATTGTTTCTTTCTTGCTGCTTGCAAGATTTTCTCTTTGACCTGGGAGTTCTGGAATTTGGCCACAATGTTCCTAGGAGTTTCTCTTTTTGGATCTCTTTCAGGCATTGATGGATGGATTCTTTCAATACTTATTTTGCCCTCTGGTTGTTGAATATCAGGTCAGTTTTCCTCGATAATTTCATGGAAGATGATGTCTAGGCTCTTTTTTTGATCATGACTTTTAGGTAGTCCCATAATTTTTAAATTGTCTCTCCTGGATCTATTTTCCAGGTCAGTTGTTTTTCCAATGAGATATTTCACATTCTCTTCCATTTTTTCATTCTTTTGGTTTTGTTTCATGATTTCTTGGTTTCTCGTAAAGTCATTAGACTCCATCTGTTCCATTCTAATCTTGAGAGAACTATTTTCTTCAGTGAGCTTTTGAACCTCTTTTTCCATTTGGCTAATTCTGCTTTTGAAAGCATTCTTCTCCTCATTGGCTTTTTGAACCTCTTTTGCCAATTGAGTGAGCCTATTTTTCAAGGTGTTATTTTCTTCAGCATTTTTTTTGGGTCTGCTTTACCAAGGTATTGACCCGTTTTTCATGCTTTTCTTGCATCTCTCTCATTTCTCTTCCCAGTTTTTCCTCCACCTGTCTAACTTGATTTTCAAAATCCTTTTTGAGCTCTTCCATGGCCTGAGCCCACCGGACATCCACCTGGGATGTCTGGGATACAGACGCCCCGACCTCCACATCTTTCCCTGATGGTAAGAATTGTTCCTCATCATCAGAATTGAAAGGCGGGAACATCTGTCCCCAAAGAAAATAGCTTTCTGTAGTCTTATTTTTCTTCCCTTTTCTGGGCATTTTCCCAGCCAGTTACTTGACTTCTGAGATTCCTGTCCACCCCCACCTAGATCCACCCAGCTAGTGCTTGGGGTCTGAGATTCAAATGCTGCTCCCCAGCCTCAGGGTTTTCAGCGGCGGGTGCAGCTGCTATTCAATGTGAGCTTAAGTTCTGGTGCTTGGGTGGGGGCAGGGCCACCTCCCAGGCTCAGTTCCCTCAGGGGGTTTATGCAGAGATCTTCGGTAATGGCCCTGAGCTCCGTCCCAGGCCGCCACTGCTGCCTCTGCAGCCGCCTCTGCTGCTGCCTCCCGAGGGGGCCCGAGTCATGGAGACACCCTGCTCCCCTCTCGGCCAGCCCAGAAGTCTCTCTCACTGACCTGTAGTGCCTGTGGGTGGAGGGACCTTTGCGGCTGCCGGAGGTTCTGTCCCTGAAGCCTGCTTGGATCTGCTCCCCTGGGGCCTTGCAGCCAGGGCAGTGCAGGGGTGGGCTCCACTGTCCGGAGCATGACAGACCCCTAGGGATGGCTTTCCAGGGCTCTCTGGAATGGAAATCTCTTCCACTGTGTTTCTGCATGGCTTGCAGTGCTCCAGAATTTGTGGGGAGTTCTTTTTACAGAAAATTTCTGGTCTATGGATTTGGAGCTAGCATACGTGAGTCTTTCTACTCCACCTTCTTGGCTCCTCCTCCATCCTATTGGTTTTACAGAGGAGAAAGTAACATGCCTAAAGTCATTGGTAGTAAATAACAAAGTTGGGACTGGAACCCAGGGCTTCAAACTTTAAAGTCCAGTGTATATTTTACCATCCTTTCTCTCAATTTTCCATGCTTTTCAAACCATGCATCCCCAAATATTCAAATTGGCCAACAGGTTAATTATAGCAATGGTGAAGGGGAAAGGAGATGAGGAGAAAACGTGGTCAAGGCTAAAGAGGTAAGAAAGGAAGTGGGATCATTCTTGTTGACCTTCATCTTAAGTCTTAATCCTAATGGAAATGTTAGTCTATTAAAATCTTATAAAAGACCTGTACAAGATCATAAAAGTGCAATGAATCTAAACCTGCACTGAGGATGGCAGGGGATAGACTGTAGTTCAAGACCTTGCAAAGTTATGACATCTGCTCCGGGATACCCATCAGTAGCCAAATATAGTTAGGGATCCAGAGGAAACTTTTTTCATCATTTCCCTCAATCAAAATTGGGTTGGCAGTATCTGATCCAATCTATACAGATTATTAGCAAATCCTCTGTGGTACAGTAGAACTGGGATTGGAAGTAAAAAAAAAAAAAAACATAACAAAACAAAACAAAAATCCAAAACCTGGTTTCCAGTCCTAGTAGCTATATGACCCTGGGCAAATAATTTTATCTCTGTGTCACAGTTGCCTCATCTCTTAAGTAAAGGGTTTAAACTAAATTATGTCAATCAGTGACCACTTCTAGCTCTGAATCTGATGATTTTCTAAGTGCTGCACAATACATCCTTCTTACTGAAAGGTTGCTCAGTGGGGATTGAGAATCAAAGAGGGAACAGATGTGCAAAATAGAGGACTAAGCAGCCAAGATACTAGGGAATATATTTAGGCAACCGAGATTGATGTAACATCCTCTCAATGCACTTTCACTATCAATCTCCAGTCACTGATTGACTGTGAAAGCTGCCTTAAATTTATTGACTCTGAAGCCAGATCTGTGGGGTTCTTCCTGAGTGAAAGTGGCCTTTTTTGGCCCATTTTCCTTCCCTAGCAGTCAATTTGATGGGGCACAGCTTGTGGCCAGAGTAAAGCAGTCAGCCTTGGCTTCAGAAAAGAATCATAAACCCTTCTGTGGCTCCACAAAATCTGAACTGGGTACATTTAAAAGCCCTACTTGCTAGGTTCAGAGACAGTGACATCTTGTCAATTGGTTTTTTTCAAATTTCAAGTTGAAGTTTGATGTTGAATTAAAAATTTTGCCAGGGGCTGCCTGCAGGGCCCCTAGGCTATAACAGTGGCAGCATCTGCCAAGGGAGACCCGCAGGTCCTTTCCTGGACTGTGGCAATGTACAACTAGCATCTGAGCCCAGCAGAGGAAAGGGAAAACATGTGTGTGAAGAGAAATATAAGTATTGCTACTTAAAAAAAGGAACAACTTAAAACTCTGTCCATTTTATTTGACTTTTAAGATGAATGCACTAGGGGCTTCCTATGTTAGAATGGGGAGGGGGCAGGGTGAGGAGAAAGCAAAGGCTTGTGGGAAAAATGTCAAAACCCATTAAATCTTATGTAGATACTTCAGTACCTAATGACAAGCAGAGTGGAGGGCTTACTTACTCAGCCAGTGAACAGATTTTAAAAATTGTGCTAATGCTAATTCTTTACTCAGTACCAGGGTTGACCTTATACCTGGGAGTTAAACTTTTTTTGGGGGGGAGTTCCAAGTGTGAGGGTGCCAAGTGGGGAAATGAGACAGATATAGGGGTAGACAAAGAGGGATGTATTTCTAGGAGCTATTAAATTATACCCATTTGCAGCTATCTCAGAAAAATGTTTTCTCTATCTTAGTAGAGTATAAGTTCCCTGAGGGCAAAAAATATCTTAGCTATTTTCTGTATGCACTCTAACACTTCCCACAGTGCTTTGTACACAGTAGTTATTTAATGTTTGTAGAATTAAATGTCCCTTTAGGCTTATCTTTCTTCTGATGTCTAAATTCAACTGTACATCCTCAACTTCAGGTCATTTCTTCTATTAAGAAATCATACATGTCATAACAGAGATCAATTGCCATGCTTCATACGTATGTGAGGTTGAGTGTGTCAATTACTCTGTGGGATTAAAGTATCTTCCTGCGGTGAGTTAAGATTGCTAAAAGCAGTTGACAGGAGCAGATGATTTTAAAAAAATATCCAACTCTTAATATTATGGACTTTTCTATTATATTTTGATTATGGTACAATGCCAAAGTGGTTTTTCTAAAAGGATTGAGTTAAAGCCTCAGTTTCCTTTAAGAAGTGTGGTTATTGGGTCAAGATCAAAAGACCTAGGAAATCATCCATTCTTCTACCTTCACGGAGGAACACATCTATTGTTGACTTGCTTTGATACTTAGATAGCTCTGTGATCTCCCAGGAATGCGGATCAAAACCCATCCAGGCCTCAGTCTGTGCTACTCTTATTATCTTGCTTTTTATTCTTCCAGAGCAGACTGCAAAATACTGGTACTACAGTGT
Source organism: Bettongia penicillata ogilbyi (assembly GCA_023548195.1). Taxonomy (NCBI): domain Eukaryota; kingdom Metazoa; phylum Chordata; class Mammalia; order Diprotodontia; family Potoroidae; genus Bettongia; species Bettongia penicillata. Next base: position 1,622,470 of record JAJHZJ010000044.1, on the reverse strand, counting down.
AGTGTTTCATAACCTATATTAGCAGGTATTTTTTCCTTATTGCTCATCCAAATATTTCATTGTCCTGTGTAAATCTATTTCATTTTGTTCCATTCTTGGCAGCATACCTTCTTTCCGGGGGTGTGCTGGAGCCAGCTTGAACCAGCTAATGAGAGCCACTTGTTAAATTTTCAGTATGAACATTTACACCTTAAAAATCAGCAAATATTAGCAATCAAGGTTTGAATTATTGCTTTGTTTACTCCATCTCTTGACTCTGGGCATTTTCACTAGTTGTTTCCCATGCCTAGAGTGTTCCTTTTCATCTCTACCTCCTTGCTGCCTTCAGGTCAGCTAGGTGGTACAGTGGATAGAGCAGGAGTCAGGAGGATCTGAGTTCAAATCTCACCTCAGACGCTTGACACTCACTAGCTTAACCTCAATTGCTTTATCCTGGGTCATCTCCAGTCATCCTGATGAATATCTGGTCACAGGATTCAGATGGCTCTGGAAGAGAAGTGAGGCTGGTGACCTGCACAGCCCTCCTTCACTCAAAACGAAGTCAAGTGAAAGTCATGTCATTATTTCTCTGATGGCATGGTCTTCTTAGGCAACGAAGGATGAACACACACACAAAATTCCACCTTTTATAGGAAGTCTTTCCCAATCCCTCCTAATTCTAGTGCCTTCCCTAAGGTATTGAATATCTCTAGGTTATCCTGTAAATAACTTGTTGCACATTGTTGTATGCATGTTGTCTTCCCCTAGATAGTGAGCTCCTCAAGGGTTTTTTGGCTTTCTTTGTATCCCTAGCATCTAGCACAGTACCTGGCACACGGTAGGCACTTAATCAATGCTTACTGACTATGTCTAATATTAACAGGGCCCTCACTGCTATGCTGTAATCTTTTTCCTGTTCCTTAATTGACCCTCTATCCCAATACCCATAGCAGCTGTTTCAAATCTACTCTTCCTTCCTCAAGCCACCTACACAATCCCCATCACCCTCAGAAAATCTTTTAGATTTCCAGTTTTGTGTACAACCATTTTTCCTATTCTGTTTTTGTTTCATTTCTTAAGTTAAGAATAAAATAAATAAAATTTTAAAAAATCTATTACTGAGAAAATAGAAATCAACCATTATGAACTCAATCTCCTCTTCTATATCTCACACCTTCATAAGATCGTCCCCTATTCTCTCTTTTTTTTGCTCCAGTTTGAGGAAGAGGTGAATTTTCTCTGTGCCAAAACTAATCTGTATACTTGTGCTCTTAATCCCAGTCCCTCCTATCCCCTCTAGCCTCTCAAGTATGCACATTCCCCTCTAATCTTTGGTCTTTCTCTATCTACTGATTTCTTCCTTAGGCAGCGAGAATTCTTTGTGGATAGGCTGCTAGACTTGGAGTCAGGAAGACCTGAAATCAAATCCTGCTTCAGATACTTATGTAATTTCATGACCTCTTACCCTTTCTTAGCCTTAATTTCATAATTTAAAAGGGGACAATAATAGCATCTACATACTAGGGTTGTTGTGCGGATCCAATGAAACCATATATGTAAAGCACTTTGCACACTTTAAAGTAGTATATAAATATTAACTACTCCCTGTTGCTTACAAGCATGCCAGTTCTCCCCGCACCCTTAATAAACCCTTACTTGAACTTACCATCCCCTCGAGTCACTGTGCTGTATTTCTTCTCTGCCTGACAGGCAAATTCCTAGGAAAAGTCATCTACACTTGTTCATATTTCCTCACCTCCTTTTTATCTTATTCCCTTGTTATCTGATTTCTGGCACTGCCGCAGGACTGAAATTATTCTCTCCTATGTTAGCTATGATCTCAATGATGATGTCTTATGGCCTTTTGGGGGGTCAGTTTTCACCTTTTGAATCATTTGATACTGTTTCTCAGACATTCTGCTTTCTGTTCTTTTCATGACATGCTCTCTTCCTGCTTCTTTTTCTCCCTGTTCAACCACTAGACATCTCCACCTAGAAGGCCCACAAGTAATTCAAATACATGTCCAAAACGGCACTCACTTTTTCCCAAGCCTACCCAATATTCTTCCTACTTTCATGCCTTCACCACCATCTTCCTAGTGCCCAGGTTTGTCATTTCAATCAATATTATTATTCTTGCCCCATCACTTTCCCTCAACCTCCAAATCCAATCAGTTGCCAAGTCTTGTAAATGATGCCCCTTAGATCTGTTATATCATTCCCTTCTCTCCACTTACATCACCACCACTCCAGTTAAGGTCCTTATCACCACTCACCTGAACTGTGAGCCTCCTAACTCATCTCTTCTAACTGATGCCCCTGTTCTCTCTCTTTTCCCCTCCTTTAATCCATCTTCAACATAGCTGTCAAATTGATATCCTTAAAATATAGGTCTGATCATGTCACTTCACTGCTCATAAATCTTCAGTAGCTCCCTGTTACAGCAGGGATCAAATATCAACTCCTCTGTCTGACATTATGTCCTACCAGTCTGATAATATGTTATTCCCTTTCATTCTCTGTGTTCTAGTTAACTGCCTCCACTTGTAAGCTATACTGTGGTGTGCTGGAGTCAGCTCAAACTGACTCTCCCAAGCCAATTATTAAATTTTCAGTATAAGCACTTACACCTTGGAAATTGGAAACTGCTACAAATTAGGGCTTGATTTATTATTGTTTTGTGATTGCCTAGGCTTAAGAAAGTGATGGATTAAACTTTAAAGTATGTCATGAATTTTTGGAGAGCCAGATGTTCAACATTTACCAGCATGCACCTGCCTGTACGAAACATCTCATCTTTCATTTCAGGGCTTTTGTCCAGGCCTGGAATGCTCTCCATCTGTACCCTTGGGAAACCCTCCCTCCCTTCGAAGTTCAATTCAGGTGCCCTTCTCTCCTACATAGGTGCTTTTATTAAAACCTAGTTTGTAGTGTTCTCTTAGCTTCAAAATTTTCACTGCCTTCAAGGTATCTCAGGGGCCACCTAGTCCAACCCATACAACCAGAATCCATACTACAAAATATATAAATTGTCTACTAGAGATTTATATTTGATGTATGTTTTATATTTATTAATCTGTGTACATGTTGTATCTTTTTGATAGAATGTAAGGTCCTTGAGGGCAGAGACTACTTTGGATTCTCTTCACATACCTTGGGGCAGCTAGGTGGCACGATGCATAGAGTGTCAGGCCTAGAGTCAGGAGGACTCATCTCCAAAAGTTCAAATCCAGTCTCAGATACTTACTAACTGCATGACACTGTATAAGTCACTTAATCCTGTTTTCCTCAGTTTCCTCATCTGTAAAATGAGAAAAGGAAGTGGCAAACTACTCCAATATCTTTGCCAAGAAAACCCCAAATGGGGTCACAACTGAATAAACAATTACATTCCTAAAACCTGCTTAGCCCAATACCTGACACATAGTAGGCATTTAACAAATTTTGTTGTTCAGTTATTTTTAATTGTGTCTCACTTCATGACCCTATTTAAGGTTTTCTTGGCAAAGATACTGAGTGGTCTACCATTTTCTTCATTTTAAGATGAAGAAACTGAGGCAAACAGAGTTAAGTGACTTACCCAGAGTCATGCAGCCAGTAAGTGTCTGTGACCAGATTTGAACTCAGGAAGATGAGTCATCCTGACTCCAAGTCCAGCATTCTATACATTATGTCACCTAGATACTCATTTTTTAAAAAGTTATCAAATTAAATTGAATGACCTTGCAGATTATATTTATATTTACAAAATGGAGAATTGAAGAAATTATACAGATAAATCAAATGCCAATCAAACATTTCAAAGAGGCTATAAAAATTTACCACAATTCTAATTTAAAACATTTATGCCACACTTTCTAATATTGCCACAATCATTAAGAATGTCCTTAGCTACACTTGACTAATTCATATCACCATATATGGATGAACTATATACTAGGGTACTACAAGGCTTCTAACATTCCTTCCTTCTGTAAACCTATCATCCTATGAATCTGAACACTATATTCCAGTACAGAATTATCAATTAAAGCAATCAAAAAGTCTCTAAAGAGACTTTACACAGAGGTATTGCGAATAGTTTTAGCACCTGAAGCTAGCATCACAGAATCTGGCCAAAGAAAAACAACACAAAACAGTCTTACAAATCAACTTTATAAAACCAATTTAGTGGGCATGGGGGTGGGCATGGGAGGAAGACCTTGGGACAAAAGATATCTGGAGATAAAGACAATGAGACACTGCCCATAGCAAGGGGTTGTCAGAGACTCTTGTGCATTGGACCCCCTGGGCAGAGGATCTCAAACACCAGGAAGAGGCTTCTGGGGAAGCAATCTCCCATTTTAATTAATTGTTGTTGCTAATTAAATGATAAACACTGTAGTTCTCTATTGCTGAAGTAGTGTAAATGCTATTAGTAACCTCGGAACCGTCGGGGAGAATGGTACACGTCGGGGAGAATGGTACAATACAAAGCATGATAGCTTTGGAGTCCAAGGACCCAAGTTTAAACCTTGGCTCTGCCTCTTCCTCCATGTGTGATCTAGTACTCTGAGCCCCACTTTCCTCATCTATGAAATGACAAGCTAGTCCTAAATGGTCTCTCAGGTCCTTTCCAGCTCTGGATCTATGATCCCTACTTCTGACTCTAGGATAATGAGACTTTTATCCGTGGCCAAGAAACTGCCACATGCGCAGTGACCACACCCTGGTAAAACTGCCTTGGCAGATGTGATAGGTTATAGACCCTGGGAACCTCCTTGAATCTTTCCACATCATCTAGCTTTTTATATCAATCTGTTGCCCTTAACATAGACTGACCCTACATTGTCTGTCGCCTCCTGATTGCCTCAGGTTGATTCCCATCCCTGATTACTTCCCACCCAAGCCCTCCATTGTCTGACACTTCCTAATTACATCCAGCTATTTCCCACCCTTGATGACATCACTAGTTACCCCAGTCCCATCAAGATCCTCCTCAGACCCACTCCTCCCAGACTACTGCAGCACCCCCAGATCTCTCCCATAGTTTTTCTGTATATAAATTTCATCTCTCCTTCATAAAGGCACTTAGATTCAATCCAGCTCTGATTCTGTATAGCTGAGATTCTCTCTGGCCCACATGTCAATACAAGTGTCACAAATGGTTAGGCTTCTTAAGAGTCAACCCAATATTACCCAAAGTTAATAAACTTTGTTTTACTTTGGCTGAAAGAAGACTTGAGTTGAATTCATTCAGCAAGACACAGGGTGTCCATATTTTGGGGTCCCACATACTCTAGACCTCAACATATGGTTCCCTGACCTCATCAGATGGGCTAAACCAATTTGAGGGTAGCCAATGTGTTTCACATCCATTCATCCATTCATGAGTAGGAGTGGTATCTATCCCAAATATATGAAGACTTCCCCCAGCAAAATGGGCAGATGGGAACAATTTGTTTCAACAGCCATGAAGGCTGCTGAAGTAGTCATTAGGGTGTGCTTAGAGCTTAGTTAGACATTGAAAAAGCCAAGGCTATCCAAGGCATTCTGGGCGATCTGCCATTCACCCGGACTTTTGTCCTGTCACAGGATTTCAATGACTCTAGAAGAGAGATTAAGGCTGATGACTCTGTGAAATTCTGCCTCACCTAAATCCAGTTCACTTGTGACTTAAGACATCATCCTGTGATGTCACTGGTCTCTGAAAATGAAGGATGAACCACAGCAACTATTAACTTGTAGAAAGGAGTTCCCTTAAATTGAAGGCAGAGGGGGAAGTCAGGGAAAGCATTAATGCATGGAACCTTCCATGGCACATCCCTTCTCCCTCCTTGATCATGGAAACCCTTTCTCTTTCCTGACTTTCCACCTTTTCTTCCTATCCCAACTTCTCAAACCCCTGGAGAGGCTGAGAGTCCAGGAGAAGAACACTAGGGATCTCCTGGTAGAGGAAAGCTGGGGCACATCATGGGTTTGCCCTGATGGGATTAAGCACACTTCAAATGGAACCAGGAAGCAGAGAGGGCCATGACTTTCTGTGAATTCCACTACCTCTTCCAACATTCCTGGGACTTTCATTTCCTTGAAGTTTTGCCTTCCCAAGTTTTCCTGGGAGTGGAAACCTGGAACTCATTTGGAAAAACCATGGGGTTTTTACCCACTTCCCACACCCCACACACACACACCTCTCCTTGACCTGAGTTATGAGATCATATCAGCAAGCAGCCGGCATACACAGAAGAGCCTGCTGCACAAGTTCTTAGATCTCTTTTTCTAAAAGGAAAACAACTTTTGAGGGGTCAACAATCACTTTAATTATATTCAGAGAATAATTACAAGAGAAAACACAAGCAGAGGAAATAAAGACCAATAGACAGGGCTTCTAATTGTCTGACCATAAGCAATACATACATCACAGATCAACAGACAGATCCAACAGTCTAACCATAATGTACATAGCTACCAGAGAGAGAAGCACCAACATCTAGGTTTTCAAAAGGGAAGGGGCGGGAGACACAGTCTCATCTGGCATGTAAACTTTCTTCCAAGCCCCCAAAGCAAAACCTCACCTCAGAGAATATATATATATTTTTCAGAGCCAGAGGGCATCATGACCCTCAATTAAGTCTCATCTGGCATGTAAACTTTCTTCCAAGCCCCCAAAGCAAAACTTCACCTCAGAGAATATATATATATATTTTTCAGAGCCAGAGGGCATCATGACCCTCAATTAATAAAAGGTGTGGCCCTTCCTGTAAAACAAGCCTCCCCTAATCTGAGGCCCTTTAATGGGGGAGAAAGAGCTTTCATCCACATAAATCTCATTAACATTACAGGGCCACATCTCTAAAAGGTGACCTTGAGGGAGGTCCAATTTCAACAACCCACCTGAAAGAACTTTGGCCTGTAAGGCTGGAGAATTGTGTTCCAGACCCTGCTCTAACTAATTCAAGGCCTCCTTTCCTTCCTCTGTAAAAAAAGAGTTAATCAAGGAGGTCTCTAAGGTTCCCTAAAAATCTGACAGCTACTGGACTAGAGTCAGGAAAACCTGAGTTCAAATTTGGCCCTAGACACTTCTTAACTGTGAGATCCACAGCCTGTTTACTTCAGTTAAGACCTGAATGAACTTTCTATTCTGACTTTGGACAAGTAACTTCCCTCTCTGGGCCTCCTTTATAAAACTGATGAATTGATCATTGATGAACCCTAAGTTGTCTCTCAGCTTTAAGATAATATTTGAGGAGAGGAGGGAGATCTGACTTCAAGGCCTCTTTCAGCTCTTTCTCCCAAAGTGCATATCTCTTACTATAAAAGCAACCATTCCATCCCGCCTCATCTCCAAGTAATTGGACTTGCAAGACCCTAGCATAAATAAAGCACAAATGATAAACAACTAATAATTCTTGATGATTAGGTGCTGAGGTCCATTTAAGTGGAAAGTGCTCTCCTTGAGTTCAAATCTGGCCTGGTATTTAATAACTATGACCCTTGACAAGTCACTTAACTGCTGTCTACCACAGTTGTCTCATATGTAAAATAGAGATTATAATAGCATTTAATCTCTGGGTGGTTGTGTGGATAAAATGAGATATTTATAAAGTACTTTGTAAATCATGATGCCTTATATCAGGAGTGGGGAATCTGCAGCCTGAAGGCCACATGTGGCTCTCTAGGTCCTCAGGTGCAGTCCTTTGAATCCAAACTCTACAGAACAAATCCTTTTGTTAAGGAGATTTGTTTTTTGGAGTTTGGATTCAGTTAAAGGGCTGCACTTGAGGACCAGGAGACCAAAGTTTCCCCATCCCTGCCCTATATAAATGCTAGACACAATTACTCCTATTGTTGGTAAGGAGATGATACCCTCTCTAGCAGTGGCCTTATGGTGTCATGAGCTCTCTGACATCTCAAGATGTTTCACCCCCTATTGAGGGGGCCTTTCCTGCTGCTTGGCACGGACATGACTGGTGCAAAAATTCCTAATCTTCATTGCTCCAATCAGTCCTTTTCTTTTGTTGTAATTAAGGAAACAGGGAAAAGTTCTCAAATGAAAAAATGCTCCAAATCTGCTATTAATAAGAAAACTACATAATAAAAAAAAACTTTGAGATTGTACCTCATACCCATCAAATTCAGAAAAGATCGATGAAAAAGAAAAACAATCATTAGAGGGACTTTGTGGGAGGATAGGCATACTAATGACTTATTGATAAGGTTGTGAATTGGTCCAAAAACTCTGAAAAGCAGTTTAGAACTAGATACCCCCTCCCCCGCTACAAATCCCTAACCTGTGCAGATCCTTTGATCCAGAAATATCACTACCAAGAATATACCCTAAAGAGATTCTTACCCTGAATTCCATGAACTTCTTTTTAAAATCTTAGGCATTTTATTTTATTTTATTTTTGATTGCCTTGAGGGCAGAGACTATCTTTCTTTTTACTAATTGTATGTCCAGTGCCTAGCATAGTGCTGTAATGGTAAGCAAAGTAGGCTCTTTTGCTGTTTTTGTTTTAGTATAATCAAGCACCTCTGATTGAATCTTGCCTTTATTAACCAAGAGTCTTTACTAAGAGTAAAGTACAGAAACAGTATATGTATTTGTTTTGTTAATTATTTTAATGTGATTAAAGATCTTCCCCAACCCATTAATGGGCCTGGGAAGATTTGTAGGAAGGTCCTTTTGTTAATGAGGAAGTGATTCTCAAGGGATGTGAAGCCCTTTGGCTCTAAAAATATATATAAATACTCTGAGGTGAGGTTTTACTTTGGGGCTTACTCTTTGGAAGTATCTGTTTGGCCAGATGAGACTCTGGGTAGCTATTAAGGAGCCCCCCAGCCTTTGAAAACCCAAATGTTTGGTGCTTCTCTCTCTGGTAACTATGTATATAATAGTCAGAGAGTTGGATCTGTCTTTTGGTTTATGATGTATGTACTGCTTATGTCAGCAGTTGGAAATCATGTCCATTGATTCATATTTCTATTTTCTCTGAAGTTCAGGGTGCTGACTTTTTCCCCTGAACTAAGTGAATGAAACATGTGCTTGATTAAAGGAGATTGTTAACCCCTTAAAAGTTGCCTTTCCTTTTAGAAAAGCAAATCAAAGAACCTATGGTAGAAGACCCCCCTGTGTATGTTGGGTTGCTTACTGTTATAAGTGCCTAGCACATAATAAGTGCTTAATAAATAATTATTGGATTTTATGCATTTTAAAATAATATCCTAACAAATGATCCAAGACTTGCCAAAGGAGTCTATAACAAGAAAAAAAAATTAAGAACCCTTACTCTCTAAAGCCATCAAGGAGAAGGAAAGAACTTCTCTATACTAAAAAAAAAAAAAAAAAAAAAAAAAAAAAAAAAAAAAAAAAAAAAAAGGATTTACAGTGTACTTTTTATTGTAGTAAAGAACTGAATACAAAATTGATGCCCATCAATTGGATAGAATGGAATATTGTTGCATTATGAGAAGTGAAAAAAGAGATAGATTCAGATATATCAAGGAAAACTTATTGGATTATTTATTGCTAAATGAAGTGAGTTGAACCAAGAGAACAATTTATTGGGGAAAAAAAACCATGATAGACTTAGAACTTTGATCAGTGCCATGACCCATCATAATTCCAGAAGACTGCCACTGAAGTATGTATACTTCCCTCTTCCTGGCAGAGAGTGATAGACCATAGAGGCATTACGAGACATACATTTTCAGATCCGACCTATTTTATAATTTGTTTTTGCTTGATTATACTCATTTGTTAAAATGAAGGGCTTCTGGTTGGGTGAGAGAGGAGAGGATTTTGGGAAAGAGTGGAGGAGAATTGAAATGATGTAAAAAAGAAATGAGCACAATATTTTTATAATATACACAATAGAGCAGAAGGAGGCTGCTAAAGGAATGCAGATTAACAAGGCAGTGGGAAATAGGCACAGTTGATAGGATGCTGCACCTGGTATGAGGAAGACTCTTATTCTAGAGTTCAAATCTGGCCTCAGACACTTACTAGCTGTGTGACCCTAGGCAAGCCACTTAACCCTGTTAGCCTCAGTTTTTTCATCTGTAAAATGAGCTAGAGAAGGAAATGGCCAAGAAAACCCCAAATGGGGTCTCAAGTTGGAAATGATTGAAGAAGTGGATACTATCATGTTAAATTTAAAATACACTTTTTTTTAAAACAGGCTGTACATAATAAAGATTCACAGTTTCATTCATCATCCTCATTTTCCATTCTTTCTGTATGAAGATACTCATCTTTGTAGATGTTCATCAAGATCATAATTTTTTAAAAGGAAAAAAATGCAACTAGGCAAACAGCATTTAAGCTATGGGGTCAAGAAGGCAGGGATAGAGACCCTAAAAAGGGCACCTGCCTCTTTCCTACTCTGAGGCTGTCTGATGTAGACAGGGTATAAAGCAAGGAGCTCCAGAGCCTTTGAATACTTTTTCCTAAACTGGCCTTTAGGTAGTGGCTGGGGAGTTGATTGCAATGACAGGTGGGAGAGCTAGAAAGACTGTGAGCCTTTTTTGTAGAGAGGGAATGTTGCTCTAGGCTGTTAGTCATTGCCAAATGACTTTCCCTTTGTATTTGTGTCTTCTTATGTTACATATGTCCCTGGAGAGATCTTGTGAACAGGTCTTTTCAGCAAGGTGCATCTTAAGGTCAGTGACAGTGACTTCCTTGACAACCCCTTATGAGCCAGGCCCCATTCTCCAGGGAGCAGCTGCATTGAAGGTTGTAGCCTGTGTCTATCAGAGATCACAAGGCACTAGCATAGTGAAGAGAACATTGAACTTGGAGTTACAGGATTTGAGTTTGAATCCTACAGCTCTGTCATTTACTTCTTGTGTGATCTTGGGCAAGTCACTTTTAACTTCTCTGGGTCTATTCCTTCTTTTATAAAATGACAGAGTTAGATTAGATGACCTCTAAGTTTACTTGTGGACAGTTAGGTGGCACCACAGTGCACAGAGCAGGCTGGAGTCAGGCAGATTCATCTTCCTGAGTTCAAATCTGGCCTCTGACAGTTGCCAGCTCTGTGACCCTGGACAAGTCACAACCCTGTTTGCCTCAATTTTTCTCTTCTGTAAAATGAGCTACAGAAGGATATGGCAAACCACTCCTAATATCTTTGCCAAGAAAACTCCAAATGAAGTCTTGAAGAGTCAGACATGACTAAAGAGCAAGTTCCCTTGCAACTCTAAATTTATGTTCTATGACCTTCCTTGCCCTAGACCACAAACACAAATCTATCTAGCCGGTCTGAGAAATTTATGAGACTTTAAAGGCAGGGGCTTTCATTTATAATTTCTTTGTATCTCCTGTGCCTGACACAGATTAGATGATAATTGCTTATTCAATTGATTGATTGTCTGACTAATTATTTAGAACACCAAATGCAGAGCTTTGCTCTAGTTTATTTGATCAATATAGATTATAAGATCATAGGTGAGAGCTGGAGTAGATCTTGAGTATCATTGAATCCAATCACTTCATTTGATAGGTAAGGTAACAGAGGAACAGAGAAGTTAAAGGATTTGCCAAAGATCACAGAGCAAATAAGTGTCTGAGGCAAGACCAGAGAAGGAAACTGGAAAATTTAGACAATATTCTTCCACCCCTGATATTCTTGGCCTGAATCATTCTGTTTGACTTTCTTTACTAATCATCTGATGAACCAGAGAGCTATCAAATGTAAGAAAAAAGCAGTTGGAAGCCCTGTCTTAGAGTTCTAGCTAAAGTATTGTATAATAATGGGTAAGTCACTCATTCTCTCTGAGTCTTCCTTGTAAAATGAATGGTTTGTGTCACAAGGAAGAGTTCGGATGAGGACAGAAGACATTTAAGGGGAAATTAGTGTGGCATAAAAATAAAACATACCAATAAAACTTTAAAAGAATAAAATGACAAGTTATTCAAGATGACCTCTCTGACATTCTGTGAGTCCATAAAATCATCATTTTCCTTTCTGCTATGCAGACACAGACTAAGGATCATAATGGCAAAATTGCCCTGGTGGCTAAATAATGTCCATGCTTTGGTATAATCCCAGGCTATAATGTCTATTACGCATATCAATATGCATAATACATTAGGTGATAAACATACTAATTTATTTTTTAAACTATCATGTAGAAATGGATTCTGAGTATTCTTTTTAAATACTATTTTATTAATATATTTTGTTTTTACATTGCCTTACTATACTTTCCCATTTTATTAAATTCCTATTATCCTTTTATTACCTTCCTGATATATTACTTCTGAACACATCCTTCCTACCTGCCATCAAATCATTCCTTATAACAAAGATGTCAAAAGAAAGAGAAAAAAATCAGGTTATCAAAACCAACCAACACATCAATGTGTCCAATAGTATACACATGCACCATTCCACATCCATAATATCCCATCTCTGAAGAGAAGGGATACTGTTGTATTTTCTCAATTCTTCTCCAGAAACAAGTTTAATTATTATGATTACACAGCATTAAGTTTCATTTGTGTGTATTATATATATACATATATATATGCCTAATGGTGGAATCCCTGGGTCAAAGAGTAGTTAGGGCATTTTAGTTACTTTTAAAAGTATTATTACAATTGTCTTCCATAATTATTGTATCAATTTACAGCTTCTCAAACAGGGTATTATTGTGGCTGTCTTTTTACAATCCTTTCAACATTCATCATTTCCATATTTTGTCATTTTTGCTAGATGTGAAGTAAAACTTCAGTGTTGTCTTGCATTTCTCTTATTATTTGATATTTGAGTATTCTTGAACAAAAGAAATATTATGGATAAATTTTGAAGCAATTCTCCCTCATCTGACCTCTTACTTTCTGCAATAGATAAGTTTCCTAGAAAGTTACATGTATCTTGGGGGTGTGGGGGGTAATTTAATCTTATTTACCATTAACTTCTCATTTTGGAACTATTTTAAATTCATTTCTTATTTATATTTAATGGACATTGGCTCCTAACACTTTAGCTTTATACTTCCATATTCTTAATATCTCTTGTCAAGTAGTTAATGATCTGTGTCCAACACTGAAATGCACTAAGGGAGTTGTTTGAAGATGTTGCTATTTTAAGAGAATCCTTCTGTAACATCAAGAATTATTTTATAATAATTACCACTTTCTCAATATTTCTGTGAGTTGCTATTTCTGTACTGTAATTTTATTAATATTGGGCCTTCAGCTTCCCCATCTGCAAAAAGAGGGGATAGGACTAGATAATTTCTTAGGCTTTCAATTTTTCTTTCAACTCAAACATTCTGTGTTTACCTGTGTACTTAGTCTGGCTTTGCATGATATTAGAAAGTCTTAGTATGAATATTAACAAGTATTAAATCTTAGTATTAAATATGTGGGAAATTATCTTAGTTTGGATCTGGGTCACATCAATCGGCCTAGGACCACAAAATAGTCCTTCAAGAGACTTTGGATCAAATTCATTAGTAGTACCCACTTGGGAAGGACAGCAGTAGGGTCAAGGTGGAGGGTTTTCTTTCCCCATCTCTCAGGATTGGTTGATCCAATGAGAAGAAGAAATATCTAGAGACATAATGTTAGCTACTTGTTGGAAAGCCAGTTAGCAAATCACAGAGGAAAAGGTATGAAGGAAAAAGAAAAACCAGTGTGGAAGTGGCAACAGGTGAAACGAGATCCAGTTTACATATTTGGGGTACTTAAAAAATGAATTTCTCAGTTGCTGTAAGAAGAAAATAAATAATATTTTGAAATGCTCCTGTAATAATAATTGGCTCGTAGAATTCACTAACGTTTTCAAAGCACTTTGTTACTCTTCAGCTTATTTGAACCTCACAAAAACCCTAGGGAGGTACTCCAGCTGCTAGTATCTTCATTTTACAAGTGAGAAAAGTGAGTTTCAGGCATTAAGTGACTTGTTTAGGGACACATAACCAGTAACTTTCATTATCAGAGTCAAGATTTGAGTTCAGCCTACCTATAACTCTCCTCAACTAACTACACCAGATTACTTCCAAGACATTTGATAAGGAGCTATTTTTTCATTCAATAAACATTTCTTAAGTACCTACTGTACGCTAGGTGCTCGCTAAGCTCAAGCAGTACTTAAAAATGTAAAAGACATTCGTGTTCTTTAGGGGCTCACAGTCTAACAGCATGCAAACCACTATGTACAAATAAGCTATAGACAGGAGAAATTAGAAATAACAGGGGGAAGGCACTAGAATTAAGAGACGATGCAGATTAGATTTTAGTTGGGGCTGGAAGGAATAAGCCTGGGAAGCCAGGTTGGGAGGGGCAGGGTCAGAGCAGAAGGGAGAGCTGCCTGTCTCGTCTCCGGGTACTTTCAACCAAAAGTCCTTCCAGAGCGCTGACGCCCGCCCTGCCCACCCCCAGCACCGCGGTAATGCTGAGTAGCTAGCAGCGCTAACCTCTCCAGCTGAGGCAGGAGAGGATGGGAGGCGGCAGCATTTAGCTTTTGTGACTGAATTGCGGGGGCTTTGGAAAACTTCCACCCACTTGAAAAACGCTCGCCCATCTGACGTTAATAGAAAAAGACCATTAAAAAGCTTTATGATATTCTGTTCTTCTAGTTCTGGTCCCTCTCTCCCTTTGTTGCTGCTGGCATTGCATGAATTATTGATGTGCCTAGGTGCTGCTGTTCTCCCATTTCCTCTGTAGTGCCGGTTCTTATGCCTGCATTGCATCCTTCCTCTGAGCAAAGGACCGCACGGCACAGACCCCACATCAGTGTAATTAGCGCTTTTCGCACAGCCGGCATGTCAGGACTGTTTCCACTCACTGACATGCTTCTGCCAGCCCCTGTCACTCAGTCAGAAAGTTAGCTGGGCAGCTGCAGCGCCAGCAGCCGCACAGGGGGTCTGGAACTGGGCGAGAGGGACCCTGCAGGTAGAGAGAGATTTCGTGCTCTCCTCCCTCGCCACCAGGCTGCTCCAGGGTTCAGGATCCACCTCGGTCCTCGAGTGAGGAGCGGGGATGGATGCCTGCTGCTTGACTGACTTCGAAAGGAGGTGAAGAAAGGGGTGAGTGCAGGGGGAAAGGAACCGGAAGGAATGTAAGATGCCACAGCTGGGAGGGACGTCAATCAGAGGGCTTGGGGTAAAATGTTACTTAAAATGCCTGCCACTCGAGTAACCTTGAACAAGTTACTTAATTTTTGTGAGCCTCTATTTCCTCATATATAGAATGAAAGTAGTGCCTGAGGTCCCTTAGAGCCCTAAATGTATGTTCTCTAACTTACCATATTATCCAGGCCAGAAATTCCTAACTTGGGGTCCATGGTTTCCTGAAGGTTCTGTGGATTCCAGGGGTCTCCGCAGGCTCAAATGGGAAAAATTACATCTTTATTTTCACTAACCTCTAACTGAAATTTAGCATTTCTGTCCATTAGGATTGTAGATCACAAAACACTATTCTGAATGGGGATCTATAGGTTTCTCCAGACTACCAAAGGCACACATGACAACAAAAAGGAATAAAAACCTAGGGCAGCTATCTGGTGCAGTAGATGAGAGTAAGGCCCTGGAGTCAGGAGCACCTGAGTTCAAATGTGATCTCAAACACTTAACTATGTGACCTTAGGCAAGTCACTTATCCCCATTGCCTCTTTACAAAAGAAAATAAAAATTTCCCATTTAGGAGGGTTCTTCAGAAAAAGAAACTGAAACCCAGAGAAGCACACCAGCATTTATATTAAGCATCCACTATGCTTAAGCACTCACTGTGCTGATTTACTCAAAGACATGGCTAGCCAGGATTAGAACCCTGAAGTCCAGGACTCTATAATACTTCCCACTGTCCTTTTGTCCCTCCACTCACTAACTTCTGAAAACATTACTTCACTGCCATTCTCCACCTAGTGTGGACATTCACCCAAGTCTAACATTCTGGTCTTCAGAGTAATAAAGGGGGGAAGGAAGAACACTGAAAAGGAAAGCAAAGGGAACCAAAAAGAGTGCCCAAATTTTCCCACCCCTTCTTTGTCAAGCACAGATTGGGGAGAAACTGTTAATTAACCATGACCACAGCATCTCAGAGTTAGAAGCATCCCTGAGGCCACCCAGTCCATCATTTCAAGAAGGAATTCCTTCTACAACATCCCCAAGAAGTGGTCAGCCAACATTCAAAGAACTCTCATAATGGGTAAATACCCTCCCTCTTAGGCACTCCTCTTCTGGATAGCTCCAACTGATAGGAATACCTGAGTTTCTAGGACACTATTCTCCCACATCTTACAAAGTTGGCTAATAGATACACAAGATATATATGCCAGTTGGTAATAAAGAGAGGTTAATGGCCTAAGGGCTAATGTCTCTGCCTTTTGTCAGTGTGAGTCAGAGAAGGAACTCATTCTGGCTCCTTTGGACTCCTCCAAGTGCTCTATCTAAACCCTTTCCTGATAGTTATGAGATGCATATTCTTTACCTAAGAGACCCATTAATGCTCCTGTCTCTGGGGTTAATATTTAATTAGGTAGTTTTTTAAAATGCATACTATTTGCTTGGGAGATTGCCACATGGCTCAGGTCCCTTTTTTTCTGGAATGTCTAGTTACAGGCAGAGCTCTAAACCATGGCATTTCTTTCCTGCTCTTTCATCTCTGGTCTGGTCAATTCAATCCAACCAATATGTATTAAGCACCTATAATGAGCAACACACTATGCTAGGTACCAGAGATGTAAGTCAACAAGCATTAGTAGGTATCTACCACATAACAGTGCTGGACACTGGTGATTCAAAGACAAAAATGAAAGGAAGGAATCCCTGCCATCAAGGAGCACAGTCCTTGTCCTTAACTCATTTATACACCAGAATTAGAGAGTACCCTGGGCAGAACCCATTCCGGTGACCAGGTGGTCTCTGGGTTTTCTAGCCTAGATTCTACTAACAAAGTAGGCTGAGTTGTATTGTTTTGTGCTTAAATACCCAGTACCAATGGCCAAGTTGTGTCTTCAGCAGTCATGTATCAGGAGTGAGTGTGGTATAGCGGACAGAGTACTGACTTTGGCATCAAGGGACCTGGGTTCAAATCTCCATCTAATGCTTACTACCTATGCAAACCTTGGACAAATCATTTAACCTCAATGGGCCTCAGTTTCCTCACCTGTAAAATGAGGACTCTAAAGCCCCTTCTGGCTCTGGATTTAGATCTTATTTCTGAAAAGGATGCTCCTCTACCTTTATCCCACACCCCAATAATCAGGCCTCCTATGCCAGGGTATGGGAACACTTTCTATAATGTCTTCAAGTGAATAACTGATATTTGAATTTTAATCCAAGTACACATGGGAAAACTACCTTGAAACACTTTATATACTGTTAGAAACAGAGGGTATACTGGTCCATTATGCTGAACTGCTTTTCTCTTTGTTTTTTAGGTTTTTGTTTTGTTTTTTTTTTTACAAGGGATGGCTTGATGGGCAGGGACATATTTGGAAACGTAAATAATACGAACCCAAAAGAGAGCAATAAAAGGTTTAAACTGCTCCACAATGGCTAATCACAGCTATTTTGTTATTCCATTTCAGAGATGTGGAATCTCTAGGATCCATCCCAGCTCTAATCTGAAACCAATAATGCTGCTAGAAGAAAGCATGTGACTGTGACAGAGGCTGAGCTATCACTAACAATTCTGACCCTCAGATTAAATGATCTCTAACACACTTTCTAGCTTTCAATCTGTGATCCTCTGTTGACACTGGAAGGAACCTTAGAAATCATCTTAACCTGGTCTACTCATTTATCGTATTAATTTTTAAAATGAAAAATTTCACCTTACTATTATAAAATTAAAGAACAAATCAATTGAAGAAACTGGGTATATTTAACTTGAAAAGAGAGACTTTATATGGACAGAAAAATTCTCTTCAAGCATTTAGAGGACAGAAGGATTAGATGGATTTCTTTTATTCATCCCCAGAAGGCAGAACCAGAAGCAATGAGAATAAGTTGCAAAGAAACAAATTAGGTTCACTGTAAGGAAAGCCTTGCTAACAACCTGAATTGCCCATAAGCAGAATGGGTCACCATGGAAGGTTCTGGGTTCCCCTTTATTGAAGATCCTCAAGGAAAGGCTGAATGATCACTTGGAAAGGTTGGGAAAGGGATTCTCGTGTGAGTATAACTTGGACCAGATAGTTACTGCGTTCCCTTCTATCTCTAAAGTTCTGGAAAACACTCAAATAAATGTACAAAATCCACATCCATCATTGGGGTTATTTCCTTTTGGTTGATTTTTGCCTATTGAAATATAAATGGTACGGTTGTGGGTAATAGTAAACATTTGTTTGTTTTTATTTTCTCCTAGATCTATGATTTCATTTACGTAAGGAGTTCATGAGGAAGAATTCCTGTCAAGGCTGATCAACAACTGATAGGCAATTAGTCTCAGAGAGGTGCATGGGGCACTGTGAGATTAAATGACTAGCCCAATTCCTGATTCCAGGACCAGCTCTCTACCCCTGACTTTCCATTGCCTCTCTCATTCTCTCCCTTATTCTGTTCATCAAAGGCCCTCTACTTTATTCCCTGTTCTCCTCTCTTTTGCCTCAGACTCTGATGAAAGGTGGCTCTTTGTGCCAAACCTTGTGGTCATAATCCCATCCTCTCCTGTCTTCTCTAGGAATTTGACTCCTAACTTACCTTCCTTCTCATCTTCAGTTTCTCCTTATTTTCTGCTGCCTACAAACATGCTCAGAGCAGCTAAGTGGCACAGCGGTTAAAGTGCTCAGCCTGGAGTCAGGAAGACTCATCCTCATAAGTTTAAATCTGGCCTCAGACTCTTACTAGCTGTGTGACCCTGGACAAGTCACTTAACCCTGTTAGCCTGAGTTTCTTCATCTGTAAAAATGACCTGCGAAAGGGAAATGGCAAACCATTCCAGTATCTTTGCCAAGATAACCCCAAATGACATCACAAGTAGTGGACAATAACACAAACACACTCAGATCTCTCTCAAGCCTTAAAAACCTTGCCTCGAACTTGATACTCTTACTCCAGCTATTTTATTCTATGTTTCTTCCCTCTTAATCAATATTTATTAAGTACCTATTCTGTGTCGCAACAACTCTGGGAAGTAACGTGTGTATTATCACCCCCATTTTATGCATGAGGAGACTGGGACTGTGAACGATTAAACAATTTGCCCAGAAAAAAACCCACAGCTAGTGTCAGAACAAGGCCTCAGATACAGTTTTCCTGACCTGAAACACAGAGACATTTCAAGTAATTGGAAGTGTTTGGCCTAGAAAAGAAGAGATTCGTCTTCTTATAGCTGGCTGTCTTTATGTGAATGGCTGCCACTTAAGAAGAGGATTATCCCTCACTGAAGATCCTCAAGTAGAGACTGAATGTCTCTCTCCTTGACACAGGAGCTATAAGGGAGATTCATGTTCAGGTATGGGTTGATCCAGATGGGTGCTGTGTTCTTTTTCATTTCAGTGATTTTGGAATAAGAGATGAAGAGAAGAAAGGAAAGGTGGGATGGGGAGTAGGGAAGGATAAGAGCCATTGGAAGACTGAGAGGAAAAAAAAAGTGGGGGAATCTTTTCTCTCCTGGGCTTGATAGGTACCATGCTTTGCAGTTGTCAGGATAAGTGAAGTTGTTTGCCTGGCTGGGGCTAGAACAGCTTCTCAGCTGGGACTGGAGCCCCTTGAGAGAAGCATTTTCTGGAATCCTTGAGGACACAGAGGCCCTAAGTTGAACCTGAAGACTGGTGGTTCTTGGGTTGTTGGGTTTTGTTTTGCTTTGTTTTGTTTTTGAGGCAATCAGGATTAAGTGACTTGCCCAGGGTCACACAGCTAGTAAGTGTCAAGTGTCTGAGGCTGCATTCAAACTCAGGTCCTCCTGACTCCAGGGCCAGTGCTCTATCTACTTCACCATCTAGCTGCCCCAAGAGTAGTGGTTCTTAAAGTGCCTTGATCACTCTTCAGTCCTTTGCTTTAGACACACCAATAATGAATGTTTTTTCTCTCTCTATTAATCAGGGAATGGTTGATGTGGACCTAACCCATAAGAGGTGAAGCAAGGCAACTATGATCTTATTTCTCATAACCAAAATGATGGAAGATTTTCTTTGTTAAAGCAAACATTTGTCCCAGAGGTAAAAAGTTTTCATGATTTGCTATTCATATCAATTTGGGGTCCCGCAGTTCTGTAATGTTCAGACTTTATTTAATAAAATCACTTAATAAATTTAAATTTACTCCTGGTTCAACACATTAGAGCTGTCTTGCCTACACTTGTCTTAAATCTTAGTCTTGCCTTTGCCTTCATTATACTTTTCTCATATTAGGCAGATAAATACACTTTGGTGGGAGGATGTGGAGGGTGGTGAGGGAGGACTAGCACTTCTCGTGTGAGGGCTTTCTGAGCCTTTTCAGGGCTGCTCTTCCCTCTGTCACTCAGCTTTCACCTGTGGCACCAAGCTGTAGCCAGAGCAGCAGCTACACTCTGGTAAAACTGTCTCAGCAGACTGGATTAAACAGTTTGAGTCAGGGTGATGTCTACCCCAAGACTTCCCTAGCAGAATGGACAGATGAGAGTAATTTGTTCCAATGGCCACAAAGGTGGCAGAAGCAGGCTCTGTGGAGTACTTAACAACTTGGTCAGATGCCAAGGTCATCCATTGCCTCCTGGACCATCCTCAGTCACCCTGACTTTTGTCTTGCCACTGGACTTCAATGACCCTGGAAGGACTCTGTGCAATTCTGCCTCACTTAAATCCAATTCACTTGGAAACAGAAACATCACTCTGTGATGTCGTTGGTCCTCTTCAAAATTGAAAGATAAACAACGACTGTGTGCTATAGGCACCGTACTAAATGTTTCAGGCACAAAAGGAGGCAAAAGACAGTTACTGTCCTTAAAGAGTTTACAATCTTATGGGAAGAGAACATGCAAACAAATACATACAAATCAAGTTGTATGTAGGATAAATAGAAAATAAGGAAAGAGACTAGAATTAAGTAAAAAATGGGATTTTAGTTGGGACTTAAAGAATCCAGGGAGCTCAGTAGGTGAAATTGAGGAGAGAGTTTTCCAGGAATAGGGAGTCAGCCAGAGAAAATGCTCAGGGCCAAGCTATAGAGTGACTTGTTAGTAGAACAGCCAGGAGGCTAGCATCACTGGTGTTTGGGGGAGTAAATTGTAAGAATATTGAAAAGATACAAGGGGCTAGGTATGAAAAGTTTCAAATAACAAACAGAGCATTTTGTATTTGATCCTGGGGGCAATAGGGAGCCACTGAAGTTTACTAAGTAGGTGACATGATCTTACCAGTACTTTAGGCAAATCACTTTAGTGGCAGAATTCAGGATGGACTGCAGTGGGGAGAAACCTGAGACAGGCCAAACCATGAGCAGGCTATTATGAGAGTCCAGGCATGAGGTGATGATGGCCTGCACTAGAGTGGGGGCAGTGTCAGAGAGGAGACTCATTCACAAAGGTGAAATTGACAGGCCTTGGCAATCACTTGGATATTTGAGGAGAGGGGTGAGAGACAGTGAGGATTTGAAGATGAAACCTAGGTTGTGAGCCTGAGGGACTAAGAGGAAGGAATTGTCCTCCACAGTAATAAGGAGCATAGAAGGTGAGGAGGACTTGGGGAAAAGAATGAATTCTGTTTTGGATATATGCAATTTAAGATGCCTATGGATCATCCAATTTGAGATGTCTAAAAGCCAACTGGACATCCAGATTGGAGGTGAGCAGACAGTTTGGTGAAGAACAGATAGAATTACAAATCATCAGCATTACCTTTGACCCAGCAAAACCACTTCTAGCGCCCAAAGAGATCATACAAATGGGAAAAGGACTCACATGTACAAAAATATTTATAGCAGCTCTTTTTGTGGTGTCCAAGAATAGGAAACTGAGGGGATGTCCATCAACTGGGGAATAACTGAACAAGATATGGTATATGAATGTAATGGAGTACTATTGTGCTATGAGAAATGATGAAGGGAAGAGCCAAGATGGCAGAGTAACAGCACAGACTTTCTAGAGCGCTGCCCCCAAGCCCAGCCAAGTACCTACAAAAAATGGCTGTAAACAAATTCTGGAGCTGCAGAACCCCCAGAATGATGAAGTGAAGTAAATCTCTAAGACAGCCTGGAAGGTCACTGGGAAGTGTCTGTTGCACCACACTGAGAGCAGAGAGCAGTCTAGTGTGGGCTGTGAGTGCCCAGAGGGGATCTGAGCAGACCTTGGGAGGCTGAATCTATCACACCTGTGGTGGTTTCTACATTTTATAACCCCAAAACGCTGAGGATAAATTTAGAAGGTCAGTGGAAAAAGCCTGGGGGACCAGTGCAGGAGAATGGAGTGGTCCGCCCCAGTCCCAGGGCAGCAGAGGGGGAAGGGGGCAGAGGAACCTGAGGTAGTCACAGTAGCAGCAGGGGCAAAGATAGCAATTGTTTCTGGAGCTCTAGGCCTACAGATTGTGGGGGAATCAAGCAGCTGAGAGTATACCCCCCACTCCCACTGGAAGCAGAGAACTACCTTGACAAAGAGCTCAAATGTCAAGTAAATGGCTGGGGAAATGAGTAAGAAATGGAAAAAGAATCAGACTATAGAATCTTACTTTGGTGTCAAGGAAGACCAAAACATGCAAACAGAAGAAAACAAAGTGAAAGCTCCTCCATCCAAAGCCTCCAAGAAAAATATGAATTGTTCTCAGGCCATGGAAGAGGACAAGAATAATTTTGAAAATCAAGTAAGAGAAGTAGAGCAAAAATTGAGAAGAGAAATGAGAGTGATGCAAGAAAATCATGAAAAATGAGTCAACTGCTTGTTAAAGGAGACCCAAAAAAATGCTGAAGGAAATAACACTTTAAAAAATAGACTAACCCAAATGGCAAAAGAGGTCCAAAAAGCCAATGAGGAGAAGAATACCCCAAAAGCAGAATTGGCCAGATGGAAAAGGAGATCCAAAATCTCACTGAAGAAAATAATTCTTAAACATTAGAATGGAGCAGATGGAAGCTAATGACTTCATGAAAAATCAAGAAATTATAAAACAAAATCAAAGGAATGAAAAAATAGCAGACAATGAGAAATATGTCATTGGAAAAACAACTAACCTGGAAAATAGATCCAGGAGAGACAATTTAAAAATTATTGGACTACCGAAAGCCATGATCAAAAAAAAGAGTCTAGACATCATCTTTCATGAAATTATCAAGGAAAATTAACCCAAAATTCTAGAACCAGAGGCTAAAATAAATATTGAAAGAATCCCCTGATCACCTCCTGAAAAAGATCCAAAAAGAAAAACTCCTAGGAATATTCAAATAGTCAAATTCCAGAGTTCCCAAGTCAAGGAGGAAATATTGCAAGTAATCAGAAAGAAACAATTGGAGAAGTGTAGAAAAACAATCAAGATAACACTAGATCAGGAAGCTTCTACATAAGGGATGAAAGGGCTTGGAATATGATATTCCAGAAGTTAAAGGAGCTAGGATTAAAACCAAGAATCACCTACCCAGCAAAACTGAGCATAGTATTTCAGGAGAAAAATGGTCATTCAATGAAATAGAGGACTTTCAAGCATTCTTGATGAAAAGACCAGAGCTGAATAGAAAATTTGGCTTTCAAACACAAGAATCAAGAGAAACATGAAAAGGTAAACAGGAAAGAGAAATCACAAGGGACTTACTAAAGTTGAACTCTTCACATTCCTACATGGAAAGATAATATTTGTAACTCTTGAGACTTTTCTCTTTATTAAGGTAGTTAGAGGGATTATATACATATAGACAGAGGGCACAGGGTGACTTGAATAGGGACAGATGCTATCTAAAAATGTAAAATTAAGGGATGAGGGAGGAATATATTGGGAGGAGAAAGGGAGAAGTGGAATGGGGCAAATTATCTCTCATAAAAGAGGCAAGACAAAATTTTTTCAATGGAGAGGAAAAGGGGGGAGGTGAGAGGGAAAAAGTGAAGCTTACTCTCATTTGGCTTAAGGAGGGAATAACAAACATGTACATTCAATTTGGCATGAAAATCTGTCTTATACTACAAGAAAGTAGGGGAGAATTGGATAAGTAGGGTGTGGGGATGATAAAAGGGAAGGTAAATGAGAGGAGGGGGTAATTAGAAGTAAACACTTTTAGGGAGGGACAAAGTCAAAAGAGAGAATAGAATAAATGGGGGGCAGGATAGAATGGAGGGAAATATAGTTAGTCTTTCACAACATGACTTTTATGGAAGTCTTTTGCATAACTACATATGTATTACTTATATTGAATTGCTTGCCTTCTCAGTGGGGATGGGTGGGGAGGGAGGAAAGGAGAGAAGTTGGAACTCAAAGTTTTAAAGACAAATGTTAAAAATTGTTTTTACATGCAACTGAGAAATAAAAAGTACAGGTAATAGAGTATAGAAACATATCTTGCCCTACAAGAAAATAGAGGAGATGGGAATCAGGGAAAGGAGGGGTGTGATAGAAGGGAGGGCAGATTAGGGGAAGGGGTAATCAGAATGCATGGTGTCTTGGAGTGGGGGGAGTGGAGAGATGAGGAGAAAATTTGAAATTCAAAATCTTGTGAAAATGAATGTTGAAAACTAAAAATTAATTGATTTTAAAAAAAGAAGATCCTTTTTCTGTTATTAGTCAGTTCATTTTACTCGGACTGATTATGAGGTTGGGTGAAGGAGACAGAGAAATAACCCTGAAGAAAGGAGTCAAGCCCCCTAAAGTTCACATAGTACATTTAGACAAATGTGTTGAACTGTCTTCTGCTTTTAGTTCCTCTTTTGTGTGGGAAAGTAATTACTTTATTAGCTCACCCTTGATCTCCAGTCCTGGGTTATCATGCTGAGTAAATCTTTGGCAGCTTCATCAGTGGATCAAATTTCTATGATTTTATTCAAATCACTAAATGAAGTGGGCTAGGAAAATTTGTTTTTGATATTAAATAAATTTTTAAAAAGTAAAAAAAAAAGAATAAGAAATGATGAGCTGGTAGACTTCAGAAAAACCTGGAAAAACTTATATGAACTGATGCTAAGTGAAGTAAACAGAACCAAGAGAACATTATATACAGTAACAGCCACATCATTTAATGATTGACTTTGATAGACTTAGCTCTTCTCAGCAATGCAAGGATCTAAGACAACTCCAAAGGATTGATGATAGAAAATGATAGCCACATACAGAGAAAGAACTATGGAGTCTGAATGCAGATCGAAGCATACTATTTGCTTTCTCTTTTTTTGCTTTTTTTCTTTTTCATGTTTCCTCTCATTCATTCTAATTATTCTTTATAACATGATTAATGTGTAAATATGTTTAATAAGAATGCATATGTAGAGTCTACATCAGATTGCACACCATCTTGGGGAGGAGAGAGGGAGGCAGAGAAAATTTAAAACTCAAAAGCTTATGGAAGTTAATGTTGGAAACTAAAAATAAATTAATTTTAAAACAAAATGGAAACTGATTAAGAAAAAAGGAATCATCTTCATAAAGATGACACTGAAATCCATGGGAGCTGCTGAGATCACCAAATAAAGTACAGACAAAGAAGAAAAGAGAACAGTACCATAAGGGAAAGTTCAACTTTAGAGGGCATGATCTGAAAGAGTATCCCAAAAAGGAGACAGGGAAAGAACAGTTAGGTAGATAGGAAAAAGACCAGGAGAGAGCAGCTTTCATAGGCAAACTTTAGAAAGAGATAGATAGATGATAGATAGATAGGAAGATAGATAGATTGATGATAGATAGATGAGATAGATGGATATCTATCTCATCTATCTATCCTTACCTCCACTTCACTGTTTAACACCTTCCAGTCTTGTTTTTAGTCATTCAACTAGAACTCACCAACACTACACTATCAATGATCTCTAAATTTGTTTAATCGGGTGGCATTTGCTCACATACATTCTTTCTTGACATTTCTGTGCTTTTGACTGCTGTTGGCCATCCCTTCTTCCTATATATTCTCTCTCTTCTTTTGGCTTTTTGAGACACTAATCTTTCATATTTTACAATCATCTCTTCTCAGTCTCCTTTTCTGGATCATCATCCTTGTCTTACCACTAAAGCATTGGTGTACTTCAAAGCTTTGTCCTGAGTTTTCTTTTCTTCTCTCTTCATAACTACTTTTTGTTAGCTCCCAAGGATTAAGTTATCATCTCTAGAAAGGTGACTTTTCGGTCTGTGCAGAGAGACAATGAGGTTATTTTGATGTCCAAAATACAGCCCCAAAGGTGGATTTGGGCTTCTGTTGGTGGTGGAGTGGGTTGGTTTGTTTTGTCTTGGTTTTGGTTTTTGCTGCTGATAAATATAAAGAATAGGGTTGGGTTTGTTTAGCTTTTGTTCTGCTCAAATTAATTTGCATGCAAAGCTGAGATCACAGAAGAGAAATAGTCTTCAGAGTTCAGCTTCCATAGAGCTCCTGTGGGGCTCCTTTGACAGAGTCCAGTGTAATGGAGTTGTGAGGGAAGTAAAAGATTGTGGTGATTGTACTCATTTCTCACCTGGCTGCACTATTTTGAGACTTCTCTGACTGACTTATCTTCCTCATGCCCCATAAAACTCATTATTAGGATAATCCCATCATCCTGGAAGATTTCATCAGTCTGGTTACTCCATCTTATCACAACTCTCTGTCCTTCTGATTGGAGAATGGAGCTACGAATTCCAAACCTCCTTTAAAGGAGAGAGCTCAACTCAGAAATCTCCCCATTTCTCACCTGACTGCACTACCTTGGGACTTTTCTGACTTGTCAACCATGCCCAAGAACACAGTACCTCCTCATCCCCTCCCCCTTCTAGTTTCCTTAAGTATTATCTTCCCCCATTAGACTGTAAATTCCTTGAGGGCAGTGACTTTTTTTTTTTTTTTTAATTTTTATCCCCATTGCTTAGTACAGTAGATGCCACTTAGTAGGTACTTAATAAATACTTCTTGATGATTGATAAAGAGGTAAGTGGGAGTTCCAAGGAATTTCTAACCCCAAAGTCTTAAAGTCTACCTCATACTTTTAACCTTTAAAACTCTTATGTGAAAATGGCAATGGGGCCTTGACATTTTAGGAATTGTATAATGTTAGAGGTAGACAGAATCTGAGATCAATATAGTCAGTCAAGAAATATTTATTACGCACTTGTGGGGCAGTTAGGTGGTACAGTGGATAGAGCACCAGTGCAGGAGTCAGGAGGACCTGAGTTCATATCTCACCTCAGACACTTGACACTCACTAGCTGTGTGACCTAGGGCAAGTCACTTAACCCCAACTGCCTCATCCTGCATCATCTCCAGTCATCCTGATGAATATCTGGTCACTAGATTCAGATGGCTCTGGAGGAGAAGTAAGGCTGGTGACCTGCACAGTCCTCCCTCATTCAAAACAAAGTCAAGTGCAAGTTATGTCATTATTTCTCTGAAGGCATGGTCTTCTTCGACAACAAGAACAAACACACACACATAAAGCACCTACAAGGTGCTAGGCAGTGTGCTAAGCTCTGGGGTTACACAAAGAGGCAAAAGACATTCTCTGCCCTCAGGAGCTCACACATATGTACAAACAAGATACGTATAGGATAAATAGGAAGTAATTAAAAGAGGCAAGGCAATAGAATTGAGGGGTTGAGAAACTCCTCCAACTGCATTTCACAGATGAGAGGAAACAACAGCTGGTGTTTAATAAATGTTGTTGAATAGCCCAAGGTCATACAGCTGGTTAGTGGGAAACAGATGATTCCCAAACTACTGAAGTTTCTACTCTGATTGTTTCTACTTAGAACCTCCCATGTTTCAGGTTGTTCTCTCTAGGTGCTTGATAGAAGGGGCCTGAAGTATATGTCATCTAGATGTGGGTAAATACTAGTTAGTAAAGCAAGATGAGAGATACAGGTCTCGGGCAAAGGAAGCAAGATTTTTGAATGGGTATCAAAACACCTACAATTTGAAACTTTGCAGAATAGCTGAACAAACTATGGCATAGGAATGGGATGAAATATTGATATACCACAAGATGCCACAAAAGGGAAGAAATGAGAGAAACATGGAAACAAACCATTAAGAATGCAGAAGAAAGCCCAATTTCTGGTTACATTAGCTGCATGCATTTAGTAAATGAAGTCAATACCAAAATGATAGAAAATACCTAGTAAATAAAGTCAATATCAAGATGTTCACTAGGTGGGTAGAGCTCTGGACCTAAAGTCTGGAAATGCTCAGTTCAAATTCTGCCCTAGATATCCACTAGCTGTGTGACCCTGGCAAGTCACTTAACGTCTGCCTTAGTTTCCATATCTTTAAAATAGGGATAATAACAGAACCTACTTCCCAGGGTTGTTGTGTAGATAAAACAAGATAAAATTTATGAAAAGCACCTGATAAATGTCAAAGCACTATATAAATGCCAATTATTTTTATTGTCATTATTATTAAGAAAATTTTGGGTCAATACACCAGTGGTAGAGCCATACTTACCACTTTTTTTTTAGCTTTTACAAAAGGATACTTCTAAAATACAGCAAGAACCAAATACAGACTCCTCCCCCCACAACATCTTAGGAGTATGCTCTTTCCTACAACCACTTCAGTCTTTTCTAAGAGTAGTCTCCAAACTCATTTCAGTTTTAACATAGCACTGATTCCACCAAGTTCATGTCCAGATGAGGCATGCTTGCCAAATGAATCCTCATCTCTACTTCACTGGCTTGAGTTCAGAAGATTACTCCCAAAAGTCATTCCTTGCTCCTCAGGGCATCAATACTGTGTTGGCTACAAACCAAGACTCAGGAAACTCTCTAGCCTTTTTGAAACTCCAAGGCCCAGGCTTTACCTAGAACAAAAACAGAAGTCAAAAACCAAAGCCTATTTCTCAAGTCATATAAACTCAGAGTGAAGAAGGCTTCAAGACCTCTCCTCTTACAGCCCAGTCCCTCACCAAGATATGAACCAAGGAGTTCAGCAATAATATTCATAATGAAAAGGAGGAGGCAAGAACCCACACTATCCTAATTGAATCACAGATCCTTCCTCTCTTTTTGTTAACAGAGATTAAAGGCAGCACAGCTGTGATGA
Source organism: Bettongia penicillata ogilbyi (assembly GCA_023548195.1). Taxonomy (NCBI): domain Eukaryota; kingdom Metazoa; phylum Chordata; class Mammalia; order Diprotodontia; family Potoroidae; genus Bettongia; species Bettongia penicillata. Next base: position 1,593,451 of record JAJHZJ010000044.1, on the reverse strand, counting down.
TGCTACTAAGCCATACATTTAGCACTAGATGGGAGTTCAAAGTCCATTTAGTCCAAACTCCTTATTTTCCAGATAAGGAAACTGAGTCTCACAGAGACTTAATGACTTGTTCAAGGCCACACACATAGGATTATGCATTTAGATAGTGCTAGAAGGAACCTTAGAAGTGATGTAGTCTAAATTTCCATTATACAGATGAAGAAACAAAGACTTAAATAGGTTAAATGACTTATCAGTCACCCAGGTCTTAAAGAAGAGGGGTGGAATGGGAAGCCAGGGCCTCTGACTCCAGAATCAGAATTCTTTATATTTTAACATAACCTGTTTTTAGAGAACATACTTATTGGAAACTTTGCTAAACTGTTCCTTAAAAAGTATCGGTTGTATTTAATAGACTTAGCTCTCCTCAGCAATACAATGATCTAAGACAGTTCCAAAGGACTCATGATGGAAAATGCTATCCACATCCAGAGAAAGAACTATGGAGTCTGAATGCAGACCAAAGTATACTATTTTCACTTTACTTTTTTGGTTTTTTCTTTTTGTATTCTTTTTTGTTATGATTTTTCATTCACAACATGACTAATGTGGAAATATGTTTAATATGATTGTATGTGTATAACCTGTATCAGATTGCTTGCTGTCTTGGGGAGGGAAAAGAAATCAGGAATTCAAAATCTTATAAAGTAAATGTTGAAAACTATCTTTACATGTAACTGGAAGAAATAAAATACTATGAAGTGGAAAAAAAGAAAATAAAAAAGAGAAGTATCAGTTGTCCTATGAATAAAATACAAACAAAATAAAATTTTTTTAAATAAAGCTGGGTATTCTTTTTGGTTAACTCTTCTCAGGCCACCTCTTGATTGACCTCATGTTGTTTTTTTAAATCCTTAGAAATCCAGTTTACATTAAGGGTCATGTTAGATGATCTATCCCCTGAGCTTCCTCAGAACCTATTATATGTTTTCCTAGATAAAATCTCTAAATCAGCAAGTCAGGTAGATAATCCCAAATATCTTTTTCTCCATTGGGGGAAATTTTCATCTACGATTTTTCATGTTGGTCAGAAATTGAAAAGGGCTGTGGTGAGAAAAATTTACATCACTCTGCTAATTATATGTTTTAAGGAACATCATTCAGGTTTCAAACTAATTTGGGTAACACTATTTTGGATATTCTTTCAAAGAACATAGGTTTTCATAACAATTAATCATATTTTTACTGAGAAAATTAAATATTCATCAGCAGGATTGGTCCTTTGAGGATTGGAACTGATACCTATCTGTAATAATTAATTCAAATGTTTAATATGATTTACATCTTGAAGGGACTTTAGGGGTCATCTAGTCCAGTACTCTCAGGAAAGTGAAGCCAGAGCAGGACCAGTTATCTCCCAGGGTGAACAGGTACGAAGTGTCCAAAACTGAATCGTGACCAAGATATTCTGACTAAATATCTATATGTTATCTCACAATCATGCCTGAAACTCCCATCACTGGAAACACTCCTTTGAATTAAGTGCCTGTAAAGATGCAAATATGGCATGTAGAAGGGGAAACACATTAACCATTAATCCTTTTAGTATAAGAGTTTATCAGACTATCTTTTTAAAAAAATTCTTTTTTTAAGCTAATCAGGGTCAAATGACTTGCCCAGGGTCATCTGAGCTGAGACCAGATTTGAGATCAGGTCCTCCTAATTCCAGGGCCTGTGCTCTATCCACTGTACCATCTAGCTGTCCCATCAGACTATGTTTTATGGAGAGGTAGTCTAGTGTTATGGAGGATATCTCAGTGAAACTCAGCACCAGCTATGTGGCTATATGCAAGTTACTTAATCTATCTGAGCCTGAGTTTCTCTACCTCCAAGTAGATAGATAGGCAAGACAATATTTCTATCTCACAGGATGACTGTGAGGAAAGCTCTTTGAAAACCCTGAAGTGCTATATAAATGAGATTCCAATCTATTCTCTCACTTCTTTCCTAAGCCTTCTAAAATCCTACTGGGGGACCTCTCTAGTTGTCTTGATCTATAACTTACCACTGGACTCAGATGGCTCTGGAGGTAAAAGTGAGGCTAGTGACTTTGTTCAGCCCTGCCTCACTTAAATCCCTTTCATTTTCAAGTCTTGGCATCATCTTCCAAGCAACAACATTAAAAACAAAATCCTACCTCCCCAGACGTTAGATGAAGGATGACACTCTCTAGCCTGAATTGAGAAAGTAAAGCATTTAATTTTTCCATTCTCTAAAGCAATATTCCCCCTCAGCAGAGGAAAGGCAATGTAGAATTTAGAAGTAGAGCAAGGAACACAAATAGAACTTTTTAAAATTTTATTTTTTATTGAGGTGGGTTTTTTAATATCATATTTATTTCTGAATATATCCCTCCCTGTTACAACCCATGTAACAAGAGTTTAAAAAAACAAACAGAAAAAAACTGTTCAGCAAAAGCTACAACTGTATGAACTGCATCTGAAAGTATATACAATATTTTGTGTCCATTGTGTGACACACTGTTAGAAGGGAAGCCAGTGATCTTAAATCACAAGTAGAAGGGAAAATGGTAGTACTAAAGATCTAAATTCCAAGTACTTTCGATCAGATTCATCCCCATCCCAATAAGGAGAATCTTATGGGTTCTCCTTCTATCCTCCTTGATTGGAGTTTGTGAAACTTTCAATCCCTTTACAGATGAAGAAACTGAGGCCAGAGAGGTTAAGTGACTTGCCTTTAGTCAAACAATTATTAGTAAAGTAATAGAAGACTATAATGGAATTAATGGACAATTATGAAAAGTGAAAAGAAATCCAGAAATATCATTATGAAATAATACAAGAAAGACAAAATCCTCAAAGTAGAAGAATGGAATACACTGTAACTATGATCATATGAGGAAAAATGAATGTAAATTAATGGATTAAGGACCACAAATATAGATCTGGAAAGGACCTGGGAAGCCATTTTCTCCAACACCTTCATTTCGTAGATAAGGAAACTGAGACCCAAGAAAGTTGTGTTTTACACAAAGACAGTAAGCATTAAAGATATGACTTCAACCTATCTCCTTTTAGCCGTTAAGGTAGGTGTTTTTCCCTTTTGCCACACTGCTTTGATTATAATGGAATTGTAGAGGAAGGGACTGTGTGAGTACTTGTAAAAGGGCTATAATACTTTATGAGTTAAATGAATTCATTTAAATGTAAACAGTTCCCAAGCATGTACAATTTGTATCAATGTTTAATGTTTCTAATAAAACATTTCATTTTTTTAAACTTACTGTAACTTCTTACATCCTGTTTTTATTATAATCAGAGCTTAGGAGGATGTAAGCCCCAGGCATCATATATCACCAGAAGTTGAGGATTATTCCCCTCCACAAGCCCCCTCCCCACCACCACTTTTTTTTTTTTTTTGGCAAATGTGTTACTAATAAGACTAAGGAAATCTCTATTAAGCAGACTAATGTATATGTAGGAATAGACTAGACCTGTGATTTCATTGAGATAGGGAGCTCCCAGTATAGGAAACACCTTCTACCAATGTAAGTTGCACCTTCTCTTAAACTTAAGAGTTACCTAGAGTAGTAGTGTCAAATTCAAATAGAAATGGGGATCGCTAAATTATACGTAAGGATCCCTATGGCCACATATTGACAGAAAAGTCACATATTAACAATATCTAGGTTTCATTGCACTTTATTTTGTTAATGTTTTCATAATTATTAAAATTATGTAACATATAATAAATTTATTAATAATGTATTTTATTAAATATTTCTGATTTCATTTTGATTTGATTTGGGTTGCCCCAGTCCATTTGTTTGTCCTCTCTCTTCTAAACAAAACATTGAGATCGAAGAGCATTGAGTTGTTAAGTAATTTGCCTATGATCCAACTAACCACACACCGTCCTTCTAACTAAAGATTTTTATGAAATAATGCCAGATAACAGGTAACTAATGTATGGTGAATTATGATCTAATTAACAGAAACACATTTGAAGTAATGTAAAGTTATAAGAAAGATGATAGGTCCATAGCGAATCTAGAAAATGTATAATCAGGGTAAGCATTTGTTAGTTTTTAAGATGTATCTGACAGAAATTAATGTTCTGGTCACCAGAGAGTGTTCTATGTTGAATTCTTGCCAATGTGATGGCTAAATGAACACATTCCTCCCTGGTAAAATGATGCCTTTGGTAAAATCATTTCAGGTAGTCAAGACACAAAATTGGGAAACCAATATTATTCCAAGTATTCTAAAGCTGTAGATAAATATTTTTTTCTTTTAGTCAATGAACTGAGAGGTACTATGGTACAATGGGAAGAGCACCAGCCCTCAAGTCAGAGGACTTGTGTTCAAATCCTGCCTGTGAAGTCTACAACCAGTGTGGTCTCAGACACAACCTCCTCGGGCCTCAGTTTGCTCAACTCTTAAATGGAGTAAGGAGTTATGGGGGCTGGTACCTTCTAGATCTGTTACTTTTATTTATCTTTAGCATGTTCAGATAAAGTTGAGTCAGAGATAAAAGAAGGAATTATTGTGTTTAGGGCAAGTACCACAAACTAAGAATCATGAGGTGTAGTGTCAGTTTGCAGTTGAGCATGGGGAGAGACTCTGGAATACATAAGCATAAAACTACAGCTGGGAAAGTCATGTTGGGGTTAGAGGGAAAGCAGAGTAGAGAGAAATTCATCCCAGCCAGCTATCTGCTAGCTTCCTATTTTAGCTATTTTTTTAATTCCATGTAAACCCTGTATCTAGATGCTCAATCTATATTTGGCAACCTCTAAATTTCATGCCTTATGGCAAAGCTCCAGCTGCCCTTTTCTAGTTATGGTGATAAACTTTTCAGAGTCAGAATTATAATCGCTTGTTACTATTGCATGACTTAAAGACAAATTTGTCTTTAAAAAATCTTACATGTTCTTTTTGGCTGTTTATTGAAGGAATCAGATTTTCATATGATCATTCCATTTAAAAAAAGTTCATTCAAGAACTACATGTGAACAAATACTTCCTTTCTTCTTCTGGTCCATTATAGTACAATTAATCAGTACAATTAATTACATTTTTTTCTCATATTTATTTTGCACAAATAAGTATAATAAGACTGAGACATTTAGATACATAGAGAAAGAAATCAAAAGTTTTCTAGGAAGTATTTGGGTCTTATCAGATTTATGAAAGTTTAAAATCAAAGTAAGCACAACTCTTTATTTAGACCCTTCCACTCCCTGACTATCTCCTTTAGCTAATTCCCATTTCTTCTAGAAATAGATCCTTACAAAGGCATCTTTTTAATATTCTGCACTACATGGAGTCAGGCTGAGATGGTGCTGTCGAAATTACAAAACACTATACTTTCAAATAGCTGCTGAATAATTTAGTGACTTTACACTGTCCAAATGCTGTGCTCTTTGGGTAGACAATGTCTTGGTTTCCCTCCTAGCTCTTTTGTTATGACATTCAGTAAATGGAGAGAGATTGCTCTTCTTAATAATTTATAAAATAATAATCCACATTAGGAATCAGGCTCAACCAATGGGTTCAGGGTTGCAAATCAGGTCACCACGGAGATGAATAGCTCAAAACTCACTTCTAATTCTGGAAGAACAATTGAGTTAAGCAACCAGTCTTGGTGAGTTCAAACCATTATCTCTTGGCATTTGCCAAGAGACAATGTTGATCACCCCTCCTCCTGGATATTATTTTCTCCTCTGACCCCTTTAACTTGAATGGCTACTACTGCTCCTGACTTGAGCCAGGAGACACTAACACCTATGTTTTTGGGACATAGTTTCAAAATTTCATAGTTTAGTTGTGAAAAAATCACCTTTTTCTGGTTCTAAAAATTATTATTTACATCCTATAGCTTTTGACAATATTCTTTCTCATTTTTCTATGTCATGAACAAAGAGAGGGTCAGGAATTTGAATGATCTAGAATGTAGCATTCATTGGGTACAAAACTATCTGTCCCCTTTCCAGTAGTTGCCTCTCCTCCTTCCAAGTACTTAAATCTACTTCTCCTTTCTTGCTTTCTTAAATCTTTCTCATGATATTGGCTTGTATTTCATTATAAGATTTTCCTTGGTTTACCCTAAACTGTGGTTACTCTGTCCTCTTCCTGCTTTTCCTTTGGTATCTTAGCCTCCAGCTTTCCCATACTTCATGGTGGTTGTTATTTATTCTTTGTTTTCAAAGAGGGCCTTGACATCAAGGAGATGATGTCATGACATGCAAATGAATTGGACTTAAGTGAGCAAGGGCTGTGAAAAGTCACCGGCTTCACTTTCTCCTCCAGCACCATCTGGGTCCAGTGGTGATATATAGGTCTGGATGACTGGAGATGGCCCTGAATGCAGTGGGAGACCTTGATCTTTTTAAGCAAAAGATTTTGTTCTTTAACACATGGGCATCTGAGGCAATGCCCATTCAGCACAATAATTAAGAGATTACCACCCTAAACCTACTAGCATAAACATGTGGCCTGAAAAAGGAGGCCAGCTGTCTACTAGAAGGGAGGAGACCTAAACTCTACTCAGAGTTCTCTTCTAATTTATTTTGTAAATCTGGCCATATTAATTACGCTCTCTGTTTTGGGTTTCCCCATCAATAAAACAGAAACAATAAGTCTCATAGTATATTATTATGGTATAGCATACATATTATAGTATGATAGTATAATATAGTATAGCATATATACTATAGCATATCATAAATATATAGTAATATGTCATATAATTATATATTCACATATATATAATATTATATTATCAGATATAATCTATTACTATTAATCTTGAGTCAGAAGAGATCCAGGTTCAAATTCTGACTTGCATACTTACCAGCCCTGTGATCAAATCATTTAAACCCTCTCAGCCTTAGTATCTTTATCTATAAAATGAGCTAGAGTATTTGCAATACTTGACCAGATTGTTGTGATGAAAATATTTATAAACCTCAACTTGTCACAGGAAGAAGTAATTACTACTATTACTTATCTTGTGCTGCTTATGTTTTTGTTGGTGATGATTATAGTAACAGTAAAAGTGAAATATATGTAAAAATACTTAGAAAAAAATTTAAGTGATATATAGATTATCATATCTCAACAATTATAAAATGTATCTGTCCCAAACTCTTTCATATCTATGACAATATTCTATTTTTATGTTGAAGATGTATGTAGCAACATTTGGAGACTTTCCACCTTTTTTGTGTCCTGGACCTTTTTTACAATCTGGTGAAGCCTATAGATCTCTTTTCAAAATAATCTTTTTAAATGTATAAAAAATAGGATTACAGAGAGAAAAAATTATGTTGAGATAGTTATATAAAAATATTTTTAAAACAAGTTAATGAGTCCCACTGTAGATGGACTCCAAGATCTATTCCAATTCTGACCCTCTAATATCTGATACTTTTCCTGTCTCTCCCATATACAATCTCAGGGTCAGCTTTGCCCTCTCTCTTTTTTTTCTTCCCTCATAGTTAAATCATTTCTTGACTTTGTCTTTTCTTCCAGCATCTCTTTACAATGTATTTTCCTTTTTATCTCTACCTCCTTTAAGAAATAGTAGGCATATCTTGCTTGTCAAATAATATATTGAATAATATTTCTTTACCCTTTGTCTCAAAAGGTCAGACCTCTCATCTGAATGTTCTATTCACTTATCCACCACAACCTATCTATAACCAGAGAGGTCCTAAAATCATCTATACCTTTGATTCTGGTTCTATTGTAGTCAGATTGGAAATGTCCCAAAGAGAACTTCCTTCTTGCTCAGGTCCAGAAGGAGGTTCGGAAAATACAAAGGTCCCAATGAATGAAATAAGCCATTAAAATTAATAAGATTTAAATATTTTTAAGACTCTTCCCATCTGACTTTCTTTATTCAGATTCAGAGGATGGATCTCTTCTTATTTGATAAATTTATTCTTTTCTCTTTTATTGCTAAAATCTTTTGGGCCAAATAAAATTGCTGAGCAAAATATTTTTTATGAAGTCCTTACTTATTAAAAAGAATTGAATACTTTTAAAGACATGGTCCCATTCATCTTTATAATACATCCATATCACAAATGGGGGAAATTATTCATTAACACTTTTATAGACGGAGAAAGTAAAGATCAGTTAAGCTCTGTATAGCTAAATTTAACCACAGAGTTGATAACAATTTGGTGATTACCAACTGAGGACTAATTCGAATTATGCTTCACTTGCAAATACAATTCTCAGACATTACATATACTGTTTTTATAATCCTAGGTGCTTAGCACACTACTAGGTACACAGGAGGTACTCAGTTAATGCCTGTTGGTTTGCTTAGTTTTTTCTATTACACCAATTGACTAAATCATTACTCAGTTCTCTGCTTTACTTTGGCTCTATAGATCTACCCAAAAGAGATCAAGTACATTGTCCAAAAACACACCACAGATTGGTGATAGGCCTAGGCAGGGAAAAGAAAGGAAATAAGCATTTAGATAGTGACTATTATGTGCCAAGTACTATGCTAAGTGCTTTAAAAATATCCTATTTGATTCTCACAACACTTGGTGTTTTTATTACCCCCATTTTATAGTTGAGGAAACAGGCAGACAGAAGTTAAGTGACTTGGGTCACATGGCTAGGAAGTGTCTAAGGCTGAATTTGAACTCATAAGGCAGAATAAAACCATAGAAAGAGTATTGGCTCTGGAGCCAGAGGAACAGGGTTCAAGTCTTCCCTCTGAATGTTGTAACTGGTGAGACTAAGAAAATTACCCTGCCCAAGTCTCAGTTTCTTCGTCTGCAAAATGAGAGTTGGATGCCTCTGAGGGCTCTTCCTGCTCTCAGTCAATGATCTCTTCTCATGGGATTTTGGGTCATTTGCTGGTTCCTATGGTGTATGTAGTCTTGGCTCATGGAGCAAGATGTAGCACTGATGAGACTTTCTCCAATAGTAAGTGCTGTAACCTGGCTCCCAAGGGTGTTGTTTGGGTGAATTGGGCTCCATATTTTCTTCTCCCATCTCCCTATGGTACCAAGTGTGTGACTATTGATTTTCTTCCTTGCATTTGTTTTTGTTATCCATAATTTATGGGATCATTTTTCCATCCTTCATGAAGGCAAATTTTGTGTAAAAATCAATTGTGTGAGGGCTGCCGATGGCCTGGTTGGTTTTCTTTGCTTTCATCTCCCCAGCACCATCCTCAGGAGACAAGGAGCAGGATGTTAGGGAACAGGAGAAGGAGGGGGCCGGGAAATCAATTGTCAGTGGTTCAAAAAATCCTGCAAAAAACATGTCCTGCCAAATTTCTTCTGGTACTTTGAGTCTTATCCATATCATATTGAGTTCTCTTTACAGACCAGGTTGAAATTGACTTGTGACCAAACAGAGGGATTCCTTATAAAAAGAACCTCTATTTTTATTTTTTTAAGGGATTAATTACTGCCAGAGGGAACTATGGAATTTCTAGAAAGAGGGAAAAGAGAAGACACATGGTCTAGCCCACGCTCATTAACAAGTGAAAAAATTAGCTTTAGGGAATTTTTAAAGTTAGTGAGAATCATAGAAATCATTTAGTCCAACCCCAGCTTGACAGATGAGAAACTGAGGTAGAGAGGTGGGAAAATGACTTAAACAAAGTTACACAATGAATTAGTAGCAGATTGAAGACTAAAACCAAGGCCTCTCGATTCCTAAAACAAAGTTCTTAATGTGGCAGAGCCTTAGAATGTCTTTGTTGAGGTTGTTACATAGAACACCATGTTCATAGGACCAAGAGCTGAAAAGAGCCTTAGAAACATCTTGTTAAAGCTGTGTGACCCTCACTTTATAGATGAAGAAAATGAGGCCCAAAGGGGTTAAGAAACTTACCCAAGATCACAGGAACAAATCCAAATCCAGGGCTCTTTCCATTATACAACACTGCCTCCTTTGCCAAGTAGAAGTTCAGAAATGTTTGAACATCAGTGGCAAGGTTCATGAGACAAGAAGACCTAAGTTCAAATCTTGCCTCCTACTAGTGTGACCCTGGAAAAGTGCCTTAACCTCAGTCTGCCTCAATTTTCCCAACTGTAAAATAAGGATTATAATAGTACCTGTCTCCCAGATTGTGAGGATCAAATGAAATTATATTTATAAAGTGCCTGGCACAGAGTAGGTGTTTAATAATTCTTTTATCCCCTTCCTTCCCACATATTTGTTACAAGTCTTTTTGTTTTGTTTGTTTTATCTTCCTAAGGGGAAGGGGAGATGGAAGAGACAGAAAATAGATTTTTACTAATTTTTAAAAATTAATTTAATTTTCATAAAAGAAATGTTTGGTGCTATGAGAAAAGGAAGATAAATCACACAACATGGACCCCAAAGAGAAAGCTAGAAACCAGGTTAAAATGTAATGGGAAATATTTAACAAAATAGATAAAAATGCACTAAAACATAGATAATATTTTATCTTAAGACTTGGCGTAAAGGGGCCAAGGCCTCCCATTGAATTCTGGGCCATCTCCAGTCATCTTGATGAATATCTGGTCACTGGATTCAGATGGCTCTGGAGGAGAAGTGAGGCTGGTGATCTGCACAGCCCTCCCTCACTCAAATCAAAGTCAAGTGTAAGTCATGTCATCATTCTCTGATGACATGGTCTTCTTTGGCAAAGAAGCAGGAACACAACAATAACAAGTTGATAAGCAGCCCATAGGGATCCTAATGCAGGAATTAGTGGCCCTGCTTTCTGTTTGAATTCAATACCACTATAGGGGACTATGCCTAGAGGTCCTTTCTTGACAGACTTTTTCTCACTCAAGGAACACATCCTGGTCTGAAGTGCTTAGTCCTCAGCACTACTGCCAGTTTTTGATTAAATTGTGATGCTGCATCCCTGCCTGTGTCATCCTCTCCCAGAGCAGGTCATAGCCATTCCTTAAAGACTTATTGGTGTAACAGTTAGGGCCCCCTAGAGCGCTCTACAGCACCAGACTTTCATCAGAGGGTTCAAATCTTGGCTCTGCTTCTACCAATTTGTGTGGTCCTGAGCAAACTACTTAATTTCTCTGGGCCTCAGTTTCCTCATTTTTTAAATGAAAAGGCTGACCTGCTAAAAAATAAAGATGACATAACATCACTTAGAACAGTAAACCCATGATCCCATCACCTTCCTAGGCTAACTAGTACCAGATGGAGTGTGACTCAAGAGTGACAAGATTGAGCAGCTGGAAGACATTGGGCAAGTCACTCCCTTTCTCTGGGCCTTGATTTCTCCTTCTCGGCACTGTGCTCTTGTGATTAATTTTTAAATTGTTTTCATTATCCATTATCTAGGGGATTATTTTTCCATCCTTCATGCATGAAAGCAAATATTGTGTAAAAATCAAATAAGTGCTGCTAGCAGCAGTTAGGTGGTGACCTGAGTTCAAATACAACTTTAGCCACTAACTGTGTCACTCTGGGTAAGTCACTTAACCTCCATTTGACTCAGTTTCCTCAACTGAAGAATGAGGATAATAGTAGAACCCTGGGTTCCCAGGGTTGTTGTGAGAATAAAATGATATAATATGTATAAAGTGCTTAGCACAGTATCTGGCACATAGTAGGTATTTAAGGAATGCTCGTTTCCTTCTTAGATGTTTGTTTTGGTTTTATCTGCACATGAGTATGTGTATTGGCCACGTAGGGTGATGAGCTGAATGATCTCTGAAGTCCTTTCCAAGTTGAAAGGCTGATGTGATAATAGTAGACAGAGCTTCCAAGAAACCTTAGGAAGCCTCTAGCCAGTCTTGGGACCCCTGCTGAAAGTGGATTCAAATCATCCCAGACTAGGGACTAGCTTTCATCTGTAATTATATAGATGGTGCTGATTATCATATAAGAATAATATAGATCAGCATATTTGAGTTATACTTGGTGGGCAGAGGTATAATTCAGAATTTCAGTTGGTTCTGAGGGATTTTTGAGGGGATAATAGTATTAGGAAACACTTTTACAGCTATTCTGAATTCTTAGGAGGCCACCAGAGCCATACTACCCTATCAAATGAAAGGAGAATTCATGGGGATTCACATACCCTAGCACTCCCTATGATCTCTATGATGACTGTGATTCCCTCACATCCATTTTGGTCTACCATTAGGGCAATCCTATATCTTTCCAGGATCAGTCCAGAGAAAGAGTAGACCTTTTCTATAATGCATCCTTGGCATGGATTACATATCTTATGGAGGTGTGAGAGAGAATTCTCATCTTGTTATTGCTGTGAAAGACTCTGTGTCATGGAGTGGGGGGAGGTGGAGAGAGAGAGACAGGAAATCACCCCAGATCATAACTAATAGTCAGTTTTGTAGATTAAGGTTGTAGCATGGAACACTGTATAGGATGGTGGACTTGAAGTCAGGAAAACCTGACTTTAAATGCCACCTTTGACTCTTACTAGATATAGAACCATAGTAAGTCCTTATTCCTCTCTATACTTCAGATTCCTCATCAGTTAGGTGGGGGAGAATACCACTTCCCTCTGACTTTCGGAGACTCAATTGAAATCACTGCAAATTTTAAAAGCACTATTCAAATGTCAGTTAATAGTACTATTATAAGAAATCCCATTGCTTGTGGGCTACAATCCTCATCCCCTTATTAGCTTACTATGTTCATTTAACTTTTTTGAAATGTAGGTTCCTCATCTTGAAAATCAACACTAAAAACTGTTTGATAGAATTGTAGAGAGAAAACTTTAGAAGTGTTCTACAACAAAAAGTCCTAGCAAGCCTTCTACAGATCCCAAAACCCAAAACATTAACATGTTCTCTGAAAGAATCCTAGGAATTGCTAAAAAAATGAGAGGTCATATGGCCTAGTGGATAGAAATTTGACCTTAAAGTCAGCTAGATTCAGTTCCTGTCTTTGGCACATTCTGGCTGTATGCCATGAGAAATTATTTAATCTCTCAGTGCCCTAAGCACCTCTGGGATTATACATTTTGGAAAAGATGCCGTTTGAATTTTTAGAGGGAGTTTCCTCATGTAAGAGTTCCCTATATCACTAAGATCATAGATCCAACCCTCTTCCTTTCCTATACATTAAGTTCAATAAATGTCATCCTTCCCTGGGGATCTGTATTGAACTAATTCTTTTTTTTTTAGGAGATGAAACAATTCTGATGTAGGATTCTCTCCATTTTAAGTTCTCTCTTCATCTTTAATGGAAGAATACAGAAATGTTGAATGGTCCATTAGTATCCTCTCAATGTCAAGAGAAGTCAAGAAAGATGCTTTCCCCCTCCTAACCCCAGCCCACTGAATGGCCCACTCTGTGATGAATTTATGGGAGTATATGAACAAGAGAGGCATAGGCTGGATAGCCATGGATGGGTTGTGCTCTCCAGCATTGAAGGGAGCTTCCACCTTAATGAGATCATAGGTCCATTAGAATACTTTGACTTTTTTTTTTTGCTTATGATTCTGGAAGTCCTCTCTTCATGACATGGAAATCATCAGGTAATTGTGATACATACAGCAGTGACTCTATAGTATCTAGGACATAACTTTGCTTTGTAAATATGATCTCAGTTGGTTCTCAAGCTTGGAATAGCTTCTATCCTGAAACATCTTCAGCCAATAAGCAGTTTCAAAATAACACAGATTTAGGGAAGGTTTAGGATTTTTGATATGTTTGATGTATATATATATATATATATATATATATATATATATATATATATATATATATATATATATATACAGGTAGATAGATAGGTAGATAGAGATATTTTAAACATGAAAAATCCTATAATACAAATCAAATGAAATCCTACATGAAACATATATATGCATGTAAACATATTCAAATATATGCTGCATCATCTCAATTATTGGTCTCCAGTAATACAGTAGGTTAAATAATAGGTTAAATACAATTATCATCTGTTTGCTGTTATAGCATATTTTTACTTTCTCCATCATAGAACTAAGGTAGGTATGTTAATGTTTCTGGAGAAGAACCTGGGACAGGACAGTTCCCTCATGGCATCATGATGGCCTCAAAGTCCTGGAAGGGGCAGGGAGGCAGATGGGCTAATCCCCATGAAATAATAGGGGAATTTGACTCTGAAAGCTGAGTCTATTTGTCTTTTCACATGAAATACGTAATTAATAAATGAAGATAAACTGTTACGGATCAGCTGTGCCACAGCCACAGGAACATGACTTTCCTTTATGTTAGATCAAGATACTTTTTCCTCAACACTTCCAATCATAATCAAACCTCCTATGTAGTACTGTGGGCTGCGGACCTTTCAGAGTCACAGAAATTAGGATTCGGAAGTCGGTTTTCATGTGGTTTTCTTTCTATGGACAAAAAAGAAAGAGCAAAAGGGATCTAAAATGTAGTAAAAAAAAATGAATGAATTGATGCAGAGTGAAGTATAATGAATTAAGAGAACACCATATATGATGACTAAGTAATGTGAATTAAAAGAACATTAAAAGGCAGCCAAAACTCAGATCATGTGCAATGATTAATCTTGGTTTTTTTTTTTTTAATTCAATTTTATTTTGGGCTCCACCTTTCATCCATTGAAAACCAATCTTGTTTGAAAAAACAGATGATGAAACCTAGTTCCCTTTTCTCCCATGAAGAAATGTGGGTCCTCATAAAGAGAGTGTAACTTCGTCTAGTATTTTGTTGTTTTTGCTTAATTATTTTTCTTTGTTACTAAGTAAGGTTCTACTGGAAGGGGCAGTTTATTGAGAAATTCAGCAAAGTTTTTTTTACAAAATGTTTTAAAAAGTTTAATTTAAAAAAATTATTGTGTTTCATATATTTGATCATTACAATAACCCTATAAGGTGGTACTCATCACCATTGTTCCCACATATGAAGAAAGTGAAATTAGAAGATGATCACCTAGCTAAAATATGCCTGAGAAAGGATGTGAACCAAGATCTTTCTGACTTCAGGTCGTGTACTCTAGCCACTTCACCACCTGGACTCCAAGTTAAGAACTCCTGCCCTAAAAATTCTGCCTTCCATATGGCAAAAGGCAAACAAGCTATTTCCATTAGCTGAAGTAACGAAAGATTTCTTCCTTCTCTCTGTTTGATCATTCTCCTACTCCAGGGATGGGGAACCTTCATCATTCAGGCCTCATGTGGCCCTCTAGGTCCTCAAGTGCAGCCCTTTGACTGAATCCAAACTTTACAGAATAAATCCCCTTATTAAAAGGACGTGTTCTGTAAAACTTAGACTCAGTCAAAAGACCACGCCCAAGGATCTAGAAGGCCACATGTGGCCTCGAAATCACAGATTCTCAGCCCCTGCATCCCTTTAAAGTACTGGGAAAAGATCACACTATTACTCTTAAGTAGATGGATCAAGGGGGCCTTGCAGTTGCCACGTCCTGAATCTTTAGGCAGAAGACAGTGCCTCCCTGAACTTTCATTTAGTTTCCTCAAAGAAAGTGAACTTTGGTAAGGAGAAAAGAAGATATAAGGCACTTTTGCAATTGAGAGCTAAAGAAAGATTGTTAAGAATTTCTCTTCTAGGTGGGACTAAAGACTTTAGACTAAAACACTGTCCTAAGATTACTTAGTAAGGAGGAGGAAAAGGCAAATCAAAATCATTTCTACAAAAATGATTGATAAACTCGGAAAATTAGGCACTTACTTCACTCCAGGACTGGCTTTAGCTCAGGAAAAGACCAGCTTGTTGTGATAAGCATGCCAAGGATAGAAAAGATCAGACAGTTCAAACTAGTGGTTAAGTGCTCTGTCTTCTATTTCCATCTTTTGCTTTTCCTGTGGAGAGTTTAGGAAGCTGTAAAGGAAACTTAGGAGCAACCACCATTATCCAAAGCATCTGAATAGGACAATACTGGGGAACCTGACACCTGAAGAAGGAACCAGAAGGACAATAAACAATTTATTTTTAAATTAATAGGGTGCTGCAAATACACCCAGAATCAGCAGGAAGAGTGGAAACACACAGAGAGCACTGTGGCTGAGGCATGAGGGAATGGAAAAAAATACAGTAATGAACATGTAGAGCCAAGGCCCATGTGTGGAGAGGCAGCTCCTTATGTCTCCAGCCTTAGGGTTGTTTTCATCTGCTGTCCTCAGCTAGTCTCGCAGGCTGCTGGACTGATCTGTCCTTTGCTGGTCACATAATCTCCATTGAGTGCTACTTGCCTGGATTCATAGTCTGTGCCAGACATAACTTGCCTATAGTATCCACTGTCTACACCTTCTGACTGAGTTGAAATCCTTTGTTTTTGCTTTGCTGGTGAAGAGTGGACACCTCCATGAGTTCTTATCTTAAAGCCTATAGTTTTTTCTTTTAACTCTTAAAAAAAGTGAGTATTGTATGCAGCATGACTAATGTGGAAATGTGTTTAATAAGAATGTATGTGTAGAGCCCATATAAAATCGCATGCCATCTTGGGGAGGGAGGGGGAGAAAATTTAAAACTTATGAAAGTGATTGATGAAAATTGAAAGCAAATTAAATAAATTTGAGAGAAAAAATTAAAAGGGTGCTGGGAATGGTGGATTGGATAATTTCAGTTGACTAATGTTAATCCAAATACCCAAACCAAATCATTTTCTTTTCCAAGCCATTTTAAAATAATTTCCACATGACTTCTCCACACTCCCTCTAAATTTCCTTGAAGATAGGGGTAACACTTCAGTTAGTGAGGAGAATGTTGAGTTCTTCAAATGCAAAGTGATCAACACAGAATGTTGATGACTGTGAGTTCCAGAGAAGGTGCCAATATACGTTGGGAGAGGAGATTCCCCAATGGAAGTTCCCTACAGAAATGAAATCATGGATCCAATTTTTTAAAATCTTCATACAAAGTCTTGGGCATGACAATAATAATTATTATCATTATTTGATATAATAACACTAAAAATCATAAGTAATATTTTATCTCATGCTACTCTAAGAACTTTTCATGTAACATTTTGACAAACATTTATTATATACCTCCTGCGTGCAAAGTACTATGTTAGCCTATTTGTGGCATTAATACATTTTAACAATCTTATGTCAGTTTCACTGTCAAGACATAAAAATGTACTCCACTAGAAAATGCAAGTCTAGTTGCTCACCTGTTTATGTGGGTTTAAGCAACTATCCAGGAAATGAAGCTAAGTTAAGAGATATGAAGAGATGCTATTTCTCTTCCCTAGACTTATTCAGTCTAATTCAACCTTTCTTTATTGAGCATCTTCTACACCATACTAGGAAGTACCATAAGACAACCAATCACAAAGCATTTATTAAGCACCTACTAATATACCAGGCACTATGCTAGGCAGTGGGGACTTGAAAACAAAGAATGAAAGAACCTGTTTTTCCAAGAAGCTTACTTTCTAATAAAGATGTGTACAACAAGTATACATCTAAATTTATATAGAATAAATATATGGAGAATAATTATAAACAAATAAAAGGTAGTGAGGGAAGGCAATAGGAAAGGATCCGTGTGGAAGATAGTGCTTGATCTGTGTCCTGAAGGGAAAAAAGGATTTTATGAAGTGAAGGCAAGGAGAGAGTACATTCCTAGCATGGGGGATAGCCAGTGCAAAAGCACGAAGATGAGAGATCACGGAACAAAGAGAAGGCTAGTTTGGCTGGAACATAGAGTATAGGTAGGAAAATATAATGTGGCTAGAAAGGAAGGTTGTGACCAGTTTGTAAAGGTCTTTAAAAGCTAAACAGAGGAATTTTTATTTCATTCTAAAGGCAATAGGGAGCCACTAAAGTTGGTTGATTAGGGAAGTAACATAGTCAGATTTGCACTTCAGGAAAATCATTTGGGTAGCAGTAATGAGAGACCTGAGGCAAGGAGATTGATTAGGGGGCTGTTGCAATAATATAGATGAAAGGTGATAAAGGTCTGAACTAAAGTGGTCATTATGTGAGTAGAAGTGATCCAAGGCAAGAGATGTGATAGAGGAAGAAACAGTAGGATTTGGTAACTGGGATCCCAAACAAGATATGTGACACCATCCCTTTAGTCAAAGACCTTAGAGCAACTAGGTGAAAGGGGTAGAGTACTGACCCTGGAATCAGGAGGGGGCAAGATCAAATCCAGTCTCAGACATTTACTAGCTGTGTGACCCCGAGTAAATCACTTAACCTTGTTTGCCTCAAAAAAAAGAAAGATCAAAGACCTTATAGACTTTTTAGATATTAAAGACCACTCTGAAGCTCATCTTTCCTTCTCCCTTAACTCCACTACCATAGCCACCAACAATGGGAGGAGGAAAAGGGAAGGAGTATTAATTATAGGACTAGCATGGAGAATTAAGAAGGAGCATAGGAAGGCATAGGAAGAGAAGCATTGATCTGCAATCAGAGAACTTGGGTTCAAATACCACATTTAATATTACTTATGTGACTTTGGGCATGTTATTTAATCTCTTAGGGCCTTAGTTCTGCTTTCTTTTTTAATGTAAAATCCACAGTTTGTACAAGATTTGTAATGTTCTTCCTAGTTTTAATGCCTATGATCATCATTATTTCGCTCCAAGGTTATTCTCTCTTGTAATTAGACAGGGCTAAGGGAATACCTAAGGAATGAATGTGAGGACAGGATAGGAGAAGTACTTCTTATAACTAAGATGAACTCCTATGACAGCAAGGGCAGCTAGGTGGAGAAGCAGAGAGAGTGCCCGCCAGGCCTGGAGTTAGGAAGATTCATCTTCCTGAGTTCAAACCTAGCCTCATACACTTACTAGCTATGTGACTGAGCAAATCATTTAACCCTGTTTGCCTCAGTTTTCTCATCTATAAAATGAACTGGAGAAGGAAATAGTAAAACTACTCTGGTATCTTTGCTAAGAAACCTCAAATGGGTCTTGAAGAGTTGGACATGACTGAAAAATGGCTAAACAAGAGCAAGAATTTTTGTTTTCCTTTTTATCATTCCCTTGCCCACCTACCTCACACCAACTCTGGTTAGCTATCCATATATTCTCTATACCTACATTTGGTTGTGTCTACATAGGAACCAATCGTTTTGGATGGAATCAGATAAATTCTAACAATTAAGCAATTTGGTTGATTCCCCCCCCTCCACTGAACTGTCATTTCTTCTTTCCTGACCTCACCCCCCAAAAAAAATAATCCCTCAAATAAAACCAAACCAAAAAAAACCAAACCTAACATTTCTTTTACTCCACAGGATGCTTTTACTTCAGCTAGCATGTTGTCAGAAGTAGCAACATTTTGGATCTGTATTCATGACAGGTTACCTTCTCTCAGCCCAGACTGGTCTCAGACTATGCCTCAATGAGCTGAAAGGTTGATAGAATCAGTTACTGAAATCCAAATATGTAGGGTTGTTCATTTTCATTTTTAAGAACAGTTTGTTTTCAGAATTTGTTGAAATGCTTAGCTTACCTTCTATTAGCCACTTTTATTTTTGTTTTCAATAAAGTTCTTTCAAAGTTAGCTCAGTTCTATAGAGCATGGTGTTAATTAGGCTCTATAGACTGACTATAGTCACCATATTCTCTGTCCACAAAAAACTCCAACCCTTCACCCTGGCCAAATACCGATTTAAACAGTCTTTGTCACACGAAAAACAGGGTGAGAAAGTGCGCGTTACTGACCCAATCAGTTCCTATTACTGGAAAAAAAACAACATGTAGCACATGCCCTATAACTAGTTTATCAGTATTATACAATCTATATGATGGAGAACTCACATTGTCATTTAACAGATCTCAGACAAGATACAAGAACAAACTACTATTTATCCCTTTCCTGTGGGAACTCTATTTGTGCATCTAAAAAAATGTCTTTATAGTACATAGCGCCTATAAGAAGAGTACCAAGTGGATTATTCAGGGGTATCACCAAGTACTTTCCCAGTTAAGAGCTATGCCCACAGTCTATAGTTATGGTAAGAAATTCTGTTGACTAGAAGTAAAGGACTTGATAGAATTTAGTCAATAAAGACTGATTTATGACAGAATTTAATAAAGTAAGGAACAGTGTGAATGATCATTTTCAGTATATGAATGTATAATTTAACTTACAATGCTTATAGCAATAGGGAAAATAACTACTTAACTCTTTGTATAAGCAACTTTGATTAGCTCCAGTACCTGTCTCCTTTTTTTTTTGGAGGGATGTGGAAGGAGAGGAAACAAAAAATCCTAGACTTGCCTAGCTTTCTCAAATCAAATATATAAATAATATTAATTTTAAACAGAGTATGGCACTCTTCCCCCTTAAGATCCATAGGATCTTGAGGTTGGTGACCCTGCACAGCCCCTCCCTCCCTCAAACCAAAATCAACTGCAAGTCATGTGATCATCATGATGTCATGGTCCTCTTCCAGAAGGAAGGACAAACACAACCACCACCACCACAGGATAATTAGAACTGGGAAGGACCTTAGTTATAAATCATCTATTCGTTTATTTTAGATTCATATATTTAGAGCTAAAAGAGACCTTGAAGATCATCTAGTCTAGCCTCTAAGCTTTGAGAGGGGAAAAGACTTACCCAGGATCATCTAGTTAAGAGCAGAGCCAGGACTGGAGCAATGGTCTCAGTTCTCATTCCATTGCTCTTTTCTCCCTCAGAAAGCTGTTAGTTGCTAAAAGATTTTATTAGATTAAGAAAAACTTTGGAATATTGGGAACATTTGAATAAAACCAGCTTTTCATCATTTTTATCCTTTGTGTTAATAATTGTACCTTTTTTATTCATTCAATTACAAGCAAATTGACAGGAGACATTTATATTAGGCAGCTTAAGCCCCAGCTAATGGAGTGCTTAATGACTAATTGATCAGATCCCAGCCCAGAGTGCAGCAGAGACACAGTGGCCTAAAGGAATTTATGCAATTAGTTTAGGTTTGGTAGAAATTGAGTGCATATGAAGGTAAGCTTTTTATGGCCTTGATTTATGATGGCTGGACATTAAATATATCTGCCAAAAGGGGAGCAGTCTTAGCAAGGCCCCAGGCACCCAGCTACACAATAGCCTGATTTTTTATGGAGCTAGGTACAGGGAAGAGGAAGAGGAGGGAGTGTGTGGAAAGACAAGCCTGGATGTAGTCAAGGTTTAGGTTGGACCAAGAGGAGATAGGTGAGGAGGGAAAAGAAAGGCATTTTATTTTAAATAAGAAATTCACACCCTGAGATGAAGTGACTCCATTTTCAGAGAAGGAGCTTTGACAGCTATTAACCATAGCTGAAACCAGGAAAAGCCACCCCCTACTTCACCCCTCAATAGCTGGCCCTTCTCTGGCTTCCAGAAGGTTCCCAAAAGGGTATGACGACTGCTAAGAGGGGAAACCCATTCTGGTGGCTTTGGCTAGCTTTGTGAACTCTGAACTCCAGTCGGGAAATCCTTGTCTGAGGCCTGGAGCCTGGAGCCTGGTTCACTAGGCTAGGGGAAGTGCAGACAGCGAAGCAAGGGGAAACCCGAGCCAATCGGAAAAGAAGCGATCGAAGAGAAGACTAATTTCTCCATAGGGGTCACTCTCTGTCTCTGTCTGTGGGGCGTGAAGACTCGGCCCCGGCTGGACTGGAGCTCTGTGTATGGGGGCAGGGAAAGGGGAGGAAAGAGAGAATACAGGGAGGATAAGAAAAGATCTATTCTGCAGAAAAGAGGCCTAGGATGATGGGACAAGATTCTTGTCCCAAATTAGTTAAGGAAATTAATCTCCTCCCAAAGACATGAACATTAATTAAACATACCTGGTGTATTGACTAGCAAAAAGGAGAGTGAGCGTATCTGAGTCTTTAAGAGACTCGCCATGAGGAGCATCCATGGAGAGTGGTCAGTCACCTTACATGCTACTGGTTCACAGTACGAAATTTGGAGACGGGTTATGAGGGAGTAAATGGACTTGTTCTGGGGTGCTGGAGAGGCTCAAGGGAGGGTTTCAGGAGTCTTCCAGCAGAGGGTGTACTTCAAGGTAGTCCTGTCAACCTCCTTCTGTCTATTACTTCCCTAGTGTTCTTACTTCTGGGTAGGGAGGCTACCTCTGGAAGGGAGGATCAGTAATGCTCACTCCCTGACTACAAAATCTCTATGACTGAGCAAAGGAAATAGAGCAACTCAGGGGGCTGCCCACCCCCATAGACATGGAAGCAAATGCCTGTTGTTTTTTTAGCAAGTTCTTGACAGGTGTGAGAAACTAGAAGTAGACTTTAGGGTTTCAAGGAAATTGCAACATTCTTTTCGGTATAAAAGGAGATTTGAGGGAAGAAAGTATTTGCAGAAAGAGGGACAAGTATTTTAGTTTTGGACAAATTCATAACATATAGGCTGCTTTCTTTGTAATGTTCTTCTGTAGAAGGTTTACAGAAACATAAACTGTCAGAGCTGGAAGGGACTTTAGAGTGCTTTCAGTTTACAGATTTAAAAAAATGTCAGAGGCACAAAAGTGGCGAGTGGCAGGACCAGTCCCAGAAGCTGGCATACTGACTACCAGTTCAGTGAGATGCTTTAACAGGATATTTGTTTCCTACCATTCTAGCTGAACTGCAGCATGGTGCAGAGAACACTGGACCTGGAGTCAGAGAAATCCAAATTCGAACTTTGACACTTACCGAGCTGTGTGACACAGGCAAGTCATTTACCTAATCTGAACCTGTTTCCTCATCTGCAAAATGGGGGTAATGATTCTTGCTACTACTCCCCTCAATAAACTGCAATGAAAGCACTTGGTCAATACATCTATAAGAATGTGATTTACCAACCTCAGAGTCTACGCCTAAAAAGTGCCTATTGTGATATACATACACAATTGCAACATAAAATGACACAGTCACTGACTGACTTTGAGCAAGAGACACAATGTGGAGCAACAATCATGCCCCACACAGAGCCAATCAGAGTTGCCACCTTAGGTGTGAACACCTCTTGAAAAGGCAGTGCACATTCTCGCTATAGATTTTAAGTAGTTTAACTATTCGAAGAGATAACGGTGACCTGGACCCAGGCTCGTCCTGCTCCTTAACTGGCCTTGCCTGGCCTGGCAGGGGCTCACACAGGCGTCCAACTCTCTTAAGCAGGGAGCCCGGGCATGACAGAACTTCGGTCCAGCCCGGGTTTTTCAGGGGAAAGTAGGACTGTGTCTCCTTCCTTTGCCCATTCAGGCAACCTATCCTGGTGCCTCTTCGTGCCCCCAGAGAAAGGGTTTGTATAACTCGCGGTTTCCTGACAAGGCCGAAGCTCCAGGGAAAGTAATTGCGCCCCAGAACGTCCATCTCCTCCTTCATACAGGACCAAGAAAAGAAGGAGCTCTCTAGATGCAGTAGGACTTTTTCTTTCTTCTGAATCTCGAAAGCTCCTCCTTGATCCCTCAAGAGAATTCCGCTGCCTGCAACCATCAGTTTTGATGGGGAAGGGGATAACTTTAAGAAATTTATCAGTTTTCCGGCTCACCTCAGCATGAGCTAGCTCTGGACCTCTGTTCCAGCGCCGGAGACTGCGGCTGCTGTGAACTTCAACTCGCTTTTCTGTTGACCTAGAAAAAAGGAACAGTCAGAAGCACCGGAAAATACAGGGCTAAAGTCAAGGAACTGAGGAACCAGTATGGAGAGAAGAATGTAGGGGAAGACAGGGGAGAAAAGATCGGTTCTGAATGAAAAGTTGTAGACTTCAATAGTTCAGGTAGCTTTAAAAAAGAGATGCCGGTGAGTGCCTACAACTTCTACAAACTGTCAACTTATATTGGATAAGTCAATAAACCCGGCTGAGATGAGTCCCAGTAGTTCGGGTCAACTCTGATTCAGAAAATCTATTTACGATGGCACGTCCCTCCTCTGAGCCCCTCCCTGCCACCTTTCACATTAAACAAACAAATGAAAATGCAGCAAACTTACTATTGATCACGTCCCTGACTCGCTGTACCCTTAAAAGGAAACAGCAACATAGTTGGTATGGTCAAGCGAATTCACTGGACTGAGAAGAAAACTCTTACCTGGCTGGGAACGAGCACCCAACTTCTCCTTTTCCAAGGCTTCTCCTTAAATCCGAGAGGACAGCGTCAGCCTCCTATGCCGTCGGAATTGGTTTCTGCCCTATTTTATACGACTATAGGCAATTAATATTGCATCAGGAGTATTTTAAAATTTCAAAACCCACCATATAATGTAATGGCATAAGGGCATTTATTATTAAAGGACACTTGACTGGGAGGGTGGGGGGGATCATCGGGCCTGATTAAAACGGCTATGGGGCTAAAGGGATTGGTTCCTTGAAGTGAGTTTCACAGTGCAGTGGGTGAATTCCTACCTTGCTTGTCCTAGTGGGGCTGCGGCTCTAACACCAATTTCTGGTCTGAGGTTTGATGTCTGACACTCATTTGAAGTGCTACTGTGAAATATTCAGAAGACACTACGATTTCGGTCATTAATTTTTAATCGTTAAGGTACTTCTGGGACTGGCAAATAGAGCTCTTTTTCTTTTAAAGAGCGTCAGAAATGGACCGATGGTTTTCAAGATGAGCTCTTAGAAGTGATTCTGGAAGTGGGTTACTGGACCCTGGAAAATAGTCCCTCATCCCAGTCCTATAGCGTATCTCTCGCTTCTCTGCTTCCTAACTCCCACCCCAGCCTCTGCTTACACACCTTCCTTCAACCCCTAGAGTTTGCTTTCCCTAGTTCAAGCAGAGGGAACTAACACTGCAGAATTTACAGAAAAAGAAAATCAGAGAACGTGTGGTCCTAGACCACAGCTGATCAGAGTTCGCTCCTTAGAGCTGGGGAGACCAGAAAATTAGAGAAAGAGGTACACAGTCTCCATAACTATCTACATATTGCCGCACTGCTGGTGGGACAGAGATGTCAGGTAGTTCAGGAAATGAAAGGAGTAGTGTTGGAGGGGCACAGAAGGAAAATCACTTCCTAGGACCCTTTTTTTTTTCGCTGACACTAGAGTTACTTCTGGGGCAAGATGCCATTGGGACTTCGGGAAAAGAAAGCAACTGCGATTCGGGTTGAAAAATAAAGCATTTATTATTTCAGAAGTTAATCCAAGGGGCAAAGGGGGGGGGGAAGAACCTCATCATTTTATTTTAGTATCTATTAGGGAAAAACTAAGGATTACACAGCAACACACAAACTACATGACAAAACTAAGGTATGAGATGTGAGGGGAAAAGGAGGGGCGGTGAATCGTCCAGCCAAGCCATTTTAGGGAATCACGAGTATCTTAGTGTATTATCCCAACAGAGATCTAGTCTTGGAGGAAAGGGAAAGGAGAGATGGTGTTTTAAAAAGAAGCAGGAGTGGAGATGTTTTTGAAAGGCTTGCATCCGATTCTGAGAAATTATTTCGGCTTGTCTTTCGTGGCCCAATTGCGCTGGGAAACCAGAGAGATGCTCTGTGGAACCGATGTCCAAACATATTTCCGGAGGGCGAGTTTAGAACAATTTATGGACTTTCACTCAAACCCCACCGAGGAATGATTTCTCCTTCAAACATCAACAGGAACTATTTGAAGCCAATATAGCCCTCTGTCACCCACATCCACCCTCAGGCAAGGAACGAAGCTACAAAGAGCAAACCTCTCCAAGATCAAAAGATGACCACACCTTCTTGAGAGATGAATTAAGAAGGTGTCTCCAACCAAACTTTTCTGGGAGGACAAGAAGGAATATGATAGTTTTCCTTTTTTCATTTTCCTTGAATTCAACTCATGATACCTTAGGAAAAATAATGCAAAACCAAAATGCTCTCTCAAGAAGAGTTTAAGCTTAGGGGAGCACGAGGTTATCTTTCCGAAATATATACAAATATCTGCTATATCATATATATATTTATATATAATGTATATATAAATCTCCATACAGGTTAATTCCCCAGTTTCTCCCAGTTGGACGATCTTTTTTGTTTCCCTTCTACCTATCCTCCCCGCCCCCCTCAACCCTTGCATTGAGAGTCGGTTTCTTATTGCGATAAGCAAAGTGGCGCCTTTACCCCGGACCCCATCCCTCCCCCGCGAACTGAGACATCCCTTGTTGCCCAGATTCCCCGGAAGTAAGCCGCAGTCCACAAAGCAAGTGTCCGGTTCAGCACGAAGGACAGTCCCCTCTTCCTGGACTCATTTCATATTTCAGGGAAGAAAACTTTTTAAGAGTGGAATGAAGGGGAAAGGAAGAGAGAAGAAAAAAAAAATGAAAGAAGTGAAAGAAGAGGAAAGAAGACAGAAGACAAGGGGATAAGAAAAGAGAAGAGAAGACAGAGAAGAGACCAAATAAAGTGGAAATAAAAGTCCATAGCTTTGAGGGGAATGAGTCTAATTGCAGGGTTTGGGCGAGCTTCCTGCCCGGAGTGATGTGTGTAGTTATAAAAGTCCGGGACGGTCCTCTCTCTCTCTCTCCAGGCCCTGGGGCCCGGGCCCAGGACTTGGCCCCGCTCTGCCTGCAGTCAGTGGACGGCCGAATATTTCATTCGTTTCTGTTTCTGTCTCTGGTTGCAGAACCAGACCCGCACCACGTTCTTTTTGAGGTCCAATTTCTCCGCTATGGCTGCGATCTTCTCCGAGGAGGGTCGAGGCTGGATAGCAAAATAAGCTTCTAAAGAGCGCTTCTCTGGCGCTGCGATGGAGGTGCGTTTGCGCTTCCTCTCGCTGCCATTGAAGAGCTCAGGTTTGGTGTTTTTCTCTCGGTAGGCAGCCTCTGCCTCCTCTAGCCAGGCCTGCAGGACAGGCTTGAGGGCTATCATATTGTTATGGGAAAGGGTAAGGGATTCGAACCTGCATATGGTGCTCTGGCTGAGTGAGCCAACTCCAGGAATCTTGAGATTGGCAAGAGCCGCTCCGACGTCCGCCTGGGTCACCCCCAGTTTGATGCGACGCTGCTTGAAGCGCTCGGCAAAAGCTTCCAGTTCCCGGGGATCCGACTCCACGTCGCTCAGGCAGGGCATCCCGTTGTGGGTGGAGACGGCGTGAGGATGGCCCATGCCCATGGCCTGGTGCAGGTGACCCATAGCTCCCAGGTGATGGGGATGAATCTGTGCTGGCATCACGGTGTGCTCGGGGGCCCCTATGCCACTCACTGTCAACGAGGGCGAGATGTGCTCCAAGAGGTCTCCATCCAGCCCCTGGTGCACTGAATGGTGTGGGTGCGAGGTTAGGGCTGCCGGGTGGGAGATGGGCACTGTGGACGAGGTAGAAGTACAGGGCACACTGCTCATGGTATGGTAGGTCGCGTCGGGCTTGAAAGGATGGTTCTTGCCGTGGGAGACAATATCGACAGCCGCCAGAGCTTCAGCGCGGGCCAGTAGACTCTCATCAAAGCTTCCAAATATATTGCCCTGCAGCTGCAAGCAAGAATACGCATAGCAGAGTCAGTGGGGAATACTGTCAACTCAGGATTAAAAAACATTTTCAAGCAACGAGATTCCTCCTCAAAGCTCAGGTCATAAAAATTAATATGAAGGCAGAAGCTTTGCAGGAATAGACGTGTGGATCAGAGACAAGGGAGAGAAGAGGGAGAGGGAGAGGGGTTCAGAGAGAGGCGATTGTTCTGGGCTCCATGAAATAAACATTAAGCAAGCGCCTGTCAAAAAATGTGCCTTAAAGCAGTAATTACGCTTCATCTACATACCTGCGGGGCGGGAAGGCAAACTCGGCGCATAGCCTCTGAACTGGAATGCAGGCTGGAGAATTTAGGTTCCTGGAGGACAGGGTGCATGGTGAAAGGCTGCTTGGCGTTCATGGTCATCATCTTTGCACACCTTGCAGGTAGGCAGTCCCTGACATCGATTCAAGGCTGTCTCTCTCGCTGGCTCCTGTCAAAGTGAGAGGTTTTCAATGCCAGAGCTTCCCTCGCCCTCTCTCTGCCCCCACCTGCTTCTTCACTCATCTTACAAGCAGCATGCCAGGAATAGGACCGGGAACTGCGCGCAGGCGTGCTGCACCGAGGAATTAAAAGGAAAGTAGCCGGAGGAGGCAAAGCCAGTTAGCATCAAAGATGTCTACCCTGACCTGGCCAATTGTTTGCCTCTTAAGTCAATTGCCTTTTTAATTTATATCCCGGGCACCGCTTTGGCGTTTCTCAGCCCTGCCTGGCTCCAGGCATCCCAGACCTTCCTGATTCATTTTTAAAAACCCCAAACCACGGTCCTGTCCCCTACTCGCAATGCGGCTCTCTCTGGGATCCGGATCGAAAAGAAGCCCAAGTGAAGTAGAGTGTGGGGAGGGGGGAAGAGAGGAAGTGAAGAAAGCTGACCCTTCTTCAATCCCCTATCCACGCTGCCAAGAACCCCCATGTAAAGTGCGCTCCTGGACCTCAGCCTAGTCAGCTTCTAGCAAAGCTGGTGTCCCCTCTGCTGCTAAGGCAGAAACTTCCCTGGGGGGTCAGATGAGCCCCTATTTGGGAAAGGTGAAATAGGATCCAACTCTAGACTAGTTAATAAATTCATCTTCTTTGTTATTGACCAGTTCAGCCCAATACCCTGGACATCTATCTATCCGCTGGGTTTTATGATCAGAGAAGAGGTAGTATCGGAGACTGTTTAAAGGGAGTTATAATGAGCAAGTCCCTTCTCCATGCCTGGATCAGAATATTACCTGTACAGCTACTGCTTTGGGATTCCCTCCAGGCTAGATCCCCTTAAGTTTTCTTTCGAAGTAAAGGAAACTCGGATCCAGTAAGTCTTTCCTCAAGTTAAATATCTCCCATCCCTCAGCCCCTCCAGTGCTCAAGTGATATAAAGCCCCTTCCCCTAAGCTCTTGGTTTGGGCACTTTGAGAACTACAATTGCTTGTAAAGCCCCTTCTGCTCCCCTCTTGCTCCTCATTCCGTTCCCACCCCCCTTCTTGTAAACATCTTGAATAATAGATGGGAAATCCTGGGACAGCAGCAGCGCAGCTCGGCAAAACTCAAGGCGAAACCACTAAGTAGATCAGCTGAGCCAGGCTAGCCTCAGTCGCCGAGAAGAGCAGCGGGGGCTTCGGGTTTCATTGAAGCAAATTCTCTCCACAGTTAGCTTCCCGCACCCGCCCCGGCATCATGCAAATGAGGGCTTTCGGTGTAAAAATACAGCCCACGTGGACTTGGCTGAAACAGAGCCGGGTCGCGGGCCTTGCCAAGCGCTTCGAAAAGCTCCCCTACAGGGCAGAGTCGGTTTCCTCTGCCCTCCCCCCATCCTCCACCAAGCCTTCCTTCTTAGGGTCAGCTGCTCTTCTGAATGAGGACGGATCCGAGTTTCAACTGCCAAACTAAAAATTCGGGCCCCCGGCAGCTGCTCTGATAGTGTGAGCCCCATAAATCAGAAACTGTACTTGTCTAGCTACAAGCCTAGAGTTGCACACAGTGCAAAGTGGGGTATTGTTGGACTTGAAGTTTAGGGAGAGGTGAATTAGAATGCTACCTCAGACACTGACAAGCAGGGGACCCTGGATACATCCAACCCTTTATCACTCTCGGCTTCCTCATCCGTAAAATGGGGAAATAATAGCACCTACTACACCACCACCCCCATGGTGTGAGGATCACATGATGCAACAACATAAGCAAACTTAAAAGTGCTATATAATTCTAGCTATGAGTTGTCACAGAATGTCAAAACTAAAAGAAACCTATCTAGTTGCGTAACTCCCTTTATCAAATCAGTAAAAAGAGACGTGGTTGGCCCAAGGTCATGTCGATAGGTAATGTCAGATTCGGGATGAGAATTCAGCCCTACTACCCACAATAAGAAGCTGCTGCATAAGGTACTGCATTATAGACTGGTTGACCTGTCCTCACTCTTCAGCGCTGGCCCTTTGTGACTATTACCAAATGGAAGTCCAGCACAAGACGACAGTTTGAGGCAGGCAGAAAGAGAAAGAAGAAAAATGACACATGAAAAGTCCTGGCCTGAGATCTTCACTTTTTGGTGAGGTAGCTCATCTTCCCACTGACCAGACAGGCCCAGCTTTTGAAAAACAGAGAGGGATAGACCATAGGGATGGTGGTAGTTACCAGTGCCAACGGGATAGGAAGGAAATACAATGCGATGAGACAAGGACTAGCCATTTCAAGAAGGCAGAGCTGTGGTCTGGAATATCATTTCCACTGAGCGTCAAGGAAAAGCTAATGAATCTCAAGTCTGACCCCCCTCTCTGCCCTCCCCCTCACAAAATAAAACAATCTCAAAATACAACAATCTCAATTTCAAGTCAGTACAGAATTCCTACCCAGAATCCTTGCTCCCTCTGCTGGTATTTCATCTTGACCTTTCCCTCCCCCAGATCCCAACTGTAAGGAAGTTTGGACCTGGCAATTTAGCTGTACTGCTGCAGGCCAGGAGAAGATTGGTGGTGACCAAGAAAGGCATAAGGGTCTAGCAAGTTTGTGACTCCCTGTCATCTCCTGGACAACTGCCTGGAAAATGTAGGACAAATGGAGTTCCACAGTAGGTAAGAACTTCAAGGTGAACTGTGCATTTCTAGTTTGGCAAGTATTTAGCAAGTATCTACTATGTTCCAGGTACTATTCTAGGCACAAATGGTACAAAGACAACTATGAAAACAATTCCTGCACTCAAGAAGCTTATATTCAATTGTTAGAAAATTTAATGTCTACTTCTTGGAAGACAATGGCATTATGGGCCTATTCATTAGCAGTGCGGCAAATACTCTAGTTTTTCCAGTAGTAGGGATGGATTTTTGATAGTACATCAATACAGTGGCCATGAGAGAGAACAAAGTTAACCAGCCCGCATGGAGATCAGAAATAGTTTACTCAACAAAGCATTTAATAAACTCCTACTATATACAAAACTGTGTAAGTGACTATGTATAAACTAAAGTAAAACCTAAAGGTTTAGATAAATTATATTTCTGTTGTCATGGAGCTTATAGTATAGTTCAAGAATAGCATCCATGACGTTGACCTCAGAAATCTCTTTCTTATAGGACATAGATGTGAGAAAGTTAATCTCAGTTTCTGGCTGTGACTTTTTCTAGAATCTTTGAGCTGAAAAGAACCTAAAAGATCATCTGATCTCTCTCTCTCAGAATAAACATCCCCTCCACATCCCTGAAAGGTGGTTGTTCTGCTTCTCCTTACATCCTTCTAGTGCCAGGTAGTCCACTATCCAACGAGGATATCCCTTTCTTCTCTTTCTAGATCCCTCAGGTTCTTTTTCCAACACATCCAAAACATTCAGTTTTATTTTTTCCAGAGTTGTATGCATTTATCCTAAACCAGTTTAAGTCCATTTCTCAACAGGGATTCTCAACCTGTTGCAGTAAGCATATGAGCATACAGATCCTTGGGCAAAAGCTTTTCTATTCATGGCTTGGAAATCTTTCAGTGAATAACATCAAATATATCAAAGGAATTGTGGAACTAATAACTGAAAGAAGACTTAGCGCTCATTTTTCTGAAAGGAAACTGAGGCCCAAAGAAACAGTGATTTGCCTAAGGCCACAGAGGTAGTAAAAGAGGAGGGAATTTGTTTCCAAATCTAAGCTTTCTGTTACTCTGCTTCCTTTGAAAAGAAGATAGTTTGGGGAATATAAAAACAGAAAAAATTTCAGAAAAGGTAGCCTAAAAGAGACTGTTTGCCTTAAAGGTATGAAAAGATAGGTACTGATTCATAGCTTATGTAAACAGTGTTCAAAGAAGCACTTGTCAATCCCAGGGAGAAAACTGAGTAATCCCTGTGTGCAAATGGATGGAAACATAACTGCCAAATTCACTCTCTTTAGCTTGGTACTGTGACTTGGGTGCCCACCTCTTTGCTTTTGGACTTAGGAAGATGAGAAGGAAAGAGTAGTGGTCTTCTTGTGTCCATGGCTTGAATCTGGTAAGTTACAAACAAGCAAAGTCTGTTGAAAGTGATTAAGTTAGGGTTCAAAAATCTACCAGACTAGAACTTCCTCTCTAGGGGATTCATCCCTTAGACATGAGCAGCAACCAAGAGATAGCCTAACCCTGTTTGCTGACAGTTATAGTTTACTTCCCAAAGGAAAGAGAGGGCCACAAAGAGCCATTTTCAGACTTTGCTTTAAATTGTGATTGTTGAACCAAATGTGATTTAAGACAAAAGAGGCATCCATTTCCCAAATACCACCCCTCAGAACTGAGCTGACATTTGTGACCCTATTTTCATCAGGTGAATTTAGACAGAGGGACTCTTCAGATAGTCCTGATAAAGTGAACTGAATTCGAGATGCCATTAGCAAAGAAGGCACCTGGCGGTTTTGGCTCACCAGGTGTTAGCAGCCGGCAGTCTCTCCTTCCTTTCCTTTTCTCTAGTCTCTTTTCACAAACTTCTCACATGAACACACCGCCTCTACAGCTGCTCCTCTACTCGCCTTTCGTCAGCTCATTTTGTATTGTCTGTTAGTCTTATAGACGATCGGAGATGCCCAGAGGGACCAGGGAAGCTGAGGACATTAGACCGCATCATCTTGCTCCAGTGTCCTGGGGAAGTTTGAGAGGGTTTGGATCATCTTCCCAGGACTGAGAGAGACATCTTGGTGAGATAGAGCACCAAAAGTTAAGAATCCTGGGCTCTGGTCATAGCTCCACCACTAACTAGATGTGTGGTCTTAGGCAAGTTATTTCTCTTCTCTGGGATTCAGTTTCCTCATCTGTAAAATGAAAAGGTTGGATTCAGGGTTCTCAAAAATCAGCTTTTATGAATTCAAGGAGTAACACAAACTCACCCATTACCAAAACTCTGTGTATGTGGGATGAGGAGGGGAGGGGACAAGAGGGAGGGAAGAAAACACTACTGAAGGTGGATAGGTAGCATCCTCTAGATGGAAAACACTGTTATTCCAAGCAATGGTCATCAGTAAAACACTGGACCATCCTTTGGGGATGGACCAGAAGCACTTTGGGGAGGGACCAAAAATAAAACTACAAAGTTAGTCATATGACAGGGTTGTCAATCAGAGAACATTTCCTTAGGTACTCCCATCAAAATCTCTATCTTCAAGGAATAAAAAAAACCCCAACTCTACATTCAATAAAAACAATAAAAATAAAGAATTCTTTGAGGGAGAAACAGGGGTCCTTCAGAAAATCTTGAATTAGTTTCCAGTTTGGGATGTGAGAAAGTCTTTGAATAACATTCTTCAAATCACCAGCCTCACTTCAAACTAGTTGAGATAATCACTGGGAATCATGGTATTTTTGGAATTTCCCTAAGTTAGGCAATGATGGATTTAGAGTCTCTGGTCTTCAACAGCTGGTAGATGCAGAGAGAAAGAAAAATAGATCCATTAGCTACCTGAAGGGGATTATCATCGTGTAGAAAGCAGAATATTCACTTTCAAGTTAGAGGACTTGGATTCAAAACCCAATTTATTAACTAAGTATTTGACAAGTCGCTTCACTTTTCTGGGCTTTCAGTTTCTTCTTCTGTAAAATGAAAGAGTTGGGGTAAAACGATCTCTAAGTTCCCTTACAGTTCTAAAACCTTTTCCTGAAGAAGTTTCACTACGCTATTTAGGATCTGCTCAGAGTCTTCTGGAGAAACCTATCACTGTCTCTTGGAAAGGACCAAAGGTGAAATACTAGACAGGGACTTCCTCTGAATCGAAAGAAAACTCAAGGTTCGAGATGGCAAGAGGAGGAATTGAACCTCGAATTTTATTTTCAAAAGGGCATTTTCAATAATTACAAGGAACAAAAATTTGTCAGGACAGCATTGAGAAAGAAGAAATAAGGATATGAATGATTGAAGGTGGGGATGAAATCTATGTATTTCAGTACCTTGGACACTTCCCAACGGGCCTGGGAGTGGAGTCTGAAAACTCTCTAAGAGAGGAGAAAATGTGAAGGGGGCAGGGGGGAGTCCACGAGGAGCCTAGACAAAGAGAAAAACAGCAGATTTGCTCCACTTCATGACTTTGCAACAAACCATGGGTTGAGCAAATAGAGGTGGAATATTAACCAGCGACTGAATGAAAAAAAAAATCAGAAAGAAAGAAAAAGAGGGGGAAATGCTGCGACTTGCTCCCATCAGGGGGGCAATCGGCGTCTTGTCGCCTAGCTCCATGCCCTGATTTATGATAAAAAATTTAGAGGAAATCATTTATATTTTAAAGGGCCTAAATAGCTGCATGAAACTTTTATCTAAAGTGCCACTGTATTTATAGGCAGCTCTTCCATGCTGGAGGTAATTAATAGATGTATAAATTTCATGACTGCTCTTCTATTCCGTCGCTCTCTTTTTTATTACTC
Source organism: Bettongia penicillata ogilbyi (assembly GCA_023548195.1). Classification (NCBI taxonomy): domain Eukaryota; kingdom Metazoa; phylum Chordata; class Mammalia; order Diprotodontia; family Potoroidae; genus Bettongia; species Bettongia penicillata. Next base: position 1,559,294 of record JAJHZJ010000044.1, on the reverse strand, counting down.
TCTTGTATTTGGCACCTTCTTGTGAATGGCGACAGAGGCAGTAACAAAAAGAAAAAAGCTCCAAAAGCCCTCCTTTTGAAGTGTCTGCTTGGGAGCGAGTTAGCTCTGCTGCTACACGCTTGTACTGCGCTGACACGCTGTTTGCAGCTCACCGCTCTCAACCTTGCTTCTCTTTCAAGCGATGGCTGCCAAAAGACATCAAACGACTTAGATCTCTCTTCACCCCTCCCTTACCTCACAGTTCCCTCACACAACCTGCCTTCTTTTGCCTTACAGTTGTTCTGAGTTGGAGAAATTGAAGGGGCTATTTAGCTATCTAAAGAGATACAGAGACAGAGTAGAGAAACTGAGAGATTTTAAAAAAACCAGACCAATTATCAGAGGGACACACACAGAGTGAATGTATGTGAGAAACAAACGGAAAGAGACAGAGACAAACATATAGAGAATTGAGTGGAAGAGAGATATACAGAGGCAGAAAGAGGATGTTGGAGTTTGAGAAGGAGAGAGAATTGGGAGAAAACAGAGACAGAGACAAACATACAGAGATGTGGGTGAGCAAGACAAACAGGCAGAGAGTATATGTGGGAGACTGAGTGAGGGACAGAATGGAGGAGAGAACAGAGGATAGGGAGAAAGAAAGAGAGGGAGAGAGAAAGAGAAATATAAGAGGGAGAAACAGAGATAGAAACAGACAAGACAGCCAACTGTGTGAGAGACAGAGATGGACTGTGGATATGGAAGACTGAGGGGAGAGAGAGATAAAAAAAAAAAAAAAAAAGAAAGAGAGAGAGAAACTAGGATTTCCCTGAAAGCAAATTTACTTGGAGTATCTTGCTTTGGGGGTAGAGTAAGGATATTTACTTAGTTGGAACTTCACTTCTCCCAAGCTTCCCCACCCAACCACCCACACAATTCCACTTCAACTTATTGCCCTCATTAATGGAAGTTTCTTTTCTGCCAAGCCTGTTTCATTTATTCACTCATTCATTTACATATGTATTCTTACATTTTAAAAAAGGCAGTCTCTTTAGGAGAGGCTAAGTTCTTTGGCTTGCTTTAATTCAAGCTGCAAAATATTAATGTTTCTGGCCATGTCTGGCCATGTTGCCATTGTACCTTACAAATGAGAGAATTCTAAGGACAAACAAGCTGAGTCCAGATGGTTTCTCATCAGAAATTATGTAAAGATGACAAAGTTTCAATGCCTGGGACCATCCAATTACTACTAAATAATTCATAGAGCTTATATATAAATATATATTATATAAGTATATCTTATATTATATATATTATTTATATAAATACACATACATATATATATATATATATACTGCTACTGAAGAAATATCGGTGATAAATCATTTAGGGTTAAACCATTTAAAATGGTGCGTGTGTGGGTGTGTCCGTGTCTGTGTCCATGTGTATCTGGCTTGTGTAGTGGCTGAAAGAAAGCAATGTACATTTTCATCCTCCTCCTCTGGGTTATTCCTTACTTGAAATGTTGAAAAACTTGCGCATTATATACAGTAGCTTTTCAATCCACACTTCTTCTATATGGCATAGATATTCATACTCACCATACCTCTTTCCTTCCTCTAGCAGAATAGAAATAGATTTTATGCACATTTGTATACATGATGTGTGCATATGTGTGTATATTGCATATATATGTTTATATAGGTATATACATAACATATATACCTATATATACATATAAAGTCTTTCTTAAAAACAATATGTTTCTCACATCCAAGCATTGATACATCTTAAAAATTTGTGACTAGACAATAGAAATATAGCTCTGAAGAACCAGAAGGAAATTTAGTGATCTTCTAAATGCAACTCTTTAAAAAGGAGGAAAATAAACGTATTACAAAAGTATCTGAAGTTTATTTAGATGATTTAGAGTTCCATATTCCCTAATCTAGAAGTCTTGGTAAATACAGTGGAGTTTTCATCCTCCATGCAAAACATCCACCATAACTTGTGTATTAGCTTTAGTCTAGTTCACCGAGTCCAAATGCAGTTTAAAAAAATCTCTCAATTTTTCAGAGGAAGAAGTTCAAGCTATCAACAGCCATACGGGGGAAATCCTCCAAATTACTAACGATTTGAAAAATACAAGTTAAGGCAACTCTGAGGGGTCATCCCACACCCTTCAGATTGGCAAAATTGGCAAAAATGAAAATGATAAATGATGGAGATAATGTGGGAAAATAAGTATATTAATGTGCATTTGATGGAGCTTTGAATTGGTCTAGTCCAGGGGTAAGGAACCTGCAGCCTTGAGGCCACATGTGGCTTTCTAGGTCCTTGGGCTCAGTCTCTTAAATGAGTCCAAGGGATTTGGTCTTGAGGCCACAGGTTCCCCAACCCTGACTGTAGTAATTCTGAAAATCAATTTGGAGTTATGCCCCTAAAACTGCAAAACGATGTATACCCTTTTGCCAAATAAAACTACAGAGAGATCAGAGGGAGAGGAAAAAGAGTTACATGAAAAAAAATATTTATTGTCTGTGAATGCAATGGAATACTATAGTGCTATAAAACATAATGGAGGAGTTAGTTTCAGAGAAACGTGGAAAGACTTTTTTGAGTTGATGAAAAGTGAAATGAGCAAAACCAAAACAATGTCTATAATAACAGTATTACAAAGACAAACAACTGAGAAAGGCTTTACAACTCTCATCAATACGATGAGCAATCATTATTCCAGAGGACTCAGGAAGAAATATGTCACCTACCTCTGATAAAGAGGTGATGGATTTGTTTATATATGGAGACGTGCTTTTCAGACATGACTAATAGAGAGATGTTTTTGACTATGAAAATTTGTTAAAAGGGTTTCATTCTTCTTTGTTTTTCATTGGTGTGAGGAAATGTGGAAGGGAGAGAAAATAGGTTTTTATTCATTTTAAATATTTTGTAAAAATGTAAAATTCATTTTATCTAAAGTGATTTTATTTACCACCTTATGCATTCTGTCCCTGTGCCTAGGAAGTCATTAAGGTCATTAATGCATTTAAGATACCAATTTATAAAATAATCACAAAACACTAGTTTAATCTGCTTTATTCCATGCATATAATTTATTTTAAAGAAAAATCCAGAGGCCCATAGCTAGCCAGTAAGTTAGTGTTCTCTCTGTACAGTATAGCTTCCTTCATCACTTTGTTATAGGTCACATCTTGATTATCATCAACTGCATAGAATTTAGGAGCCCCTCCTTTGTTTCTTTTAGGATTTAGCTACCAATGTGTATTATCAGCTTTTTTGTTCTGAATGAATGGCTGGTCTTTCCACTGCTACTTTTATGTATGGTTCCCTTAGTAGGGCAGAGTCATTTAAATACATATGAAACTGAGTCTTTAAAAAATTCCAAAGCAACTGTGGTAAGTAACAAGATGACAAATCCTGGTCCAAAATTTTTTAGAAGATCAGGAAAAAGTTATGAGTTAAAAAATACTGGGCAGAGCCAAGATAGTAGAGTAATAGTACAGACTTTCCAGAGCACTACCCCTAAGCCCAGACAAATACCTGTAAAAAAAAAAAATGGCTCTAAACAAATTCTGGAGCTGCAGAATCCATAGAATGATGAAGTGAAGCAAATCTCCAGCCCAAGACAGGCTGGGAAGGTTGCCAGAAAGTGTCTATCAAGCCACAAAGAGAGCAGAGGGCAGAGGGCAGGGCACAGCCCAGTGTGGGCTGTGCCAGCACAGACAGGACAAGGGCAGGCCTTGGGGAGACTGAATCTTTCACACCTGTGGTGGTTTCCAGAGTTTATGACCCAAAAATGCTGGGACAAATTGGAAGGTCAGTGGGAAAAGCCTGTGGAACAAGTGCAGGACAGTGGAGTGGTCCAGTCCCAGAGCAGCTGAGGGGGGAGAGGGCAGATGAACCCAAGGCAGTTCCAGCAGCAGTAGGGGAAGTTGCAACCACTGTTTCTGAAGTTCTAGGCCCACAGACTCTGGGGCAATCAAGCAGCTGACAGTATACCCCTCCACCTCCACTGGAAGCAGAAAACTAGCTTGACAAAGAGCTCAGAAGTCAAGTAAATGACTAGGGAAATGAGCAAAAAGAAATGAAAAAAGAATCAGACTATAGAATCTTACTTTGGTGACAAGGAAGACCAAAATATGCAAACAGAAGAAAACAAAGTGAAAGCTCCTCCATCCAAAGCCTACAAGAAAAATATGAATTGGTCTCAGGCCATGGAAAAGCTCAAAAAAGATTTTGAAAATCAAGTAAGAGAAGTAGAGCAAAAATTGAGAAGAGAAATGAGAGTGATACAAGAAAAGCATGAAAAACGAGTCAACTGTTTGCTAAAGGAGACCTCAAAAATGCTGACTAGGCCAAATGGCAAAAGAGGTCCAAAAAGTCAATGAAGAGAATGCCCTAAAAAGCAGAATTGGCCAGATGGAAAAGGAGGTCCAAAAGCTCACTAAAGAAAATAATTCCTTAAAGATTAGAATGGGGCAGATGGAAGCTAAGGACTTTATGAAAAATCAAGAAATTATAAAACAGAACCAAAGGAATGAAAATTCTAAAACAAAACCAAAGGAATAAACCAAAGCAGACAATGTAAAATGTCTCATTGGAAAAATAACTGACCTGGAAAATAAATCCATGAGAGACAATGTAAAAACTATGGAACTACCTGAAAGCCATGATCAAGAAAAAGAGCCTAGACATCATCTTTCATGAAATTATCAAGGAAAACTACCCTGATATTCTAGTACCAGAGGGTAAAATAAATATTGAAAGAATCACCCAATCACCTCCAGAAAGAGATTAAAAAAAAAAACTCCTAGGAATATTGTAACCAAATTCCAGAGTTTTCAGCTCATGGAGAAAATATTGCAAGCAACCAGAAAGAAACAATTTGAGTAATATGGAAATACAATCAGGATAGCACAAGATCTAGCGGCTTCTACATTAAAGGACTGAAGGGCTTGGAATATGATATTCCAAAAGTCAAAGGAACCAGAATTAAAACCAAGGATCACCTACCCAACAAAACTGAGTATGATACTTTAGGGGGGAAATAGTCATTCAATGAAATAGAGGACTTTCAAGCATTCTTGATGGAAAGAGCAGAGCTGAATAGAAAATTTGGCTTTCAAACACAAGAATCAAGAGAAACATGAAAAGGTAAACAGGAAAGAGAAATCATAAGGGACTTATTAAAGTTGAACTGTTTATATTCCTACATGGAAAGATAATATTTGTAACTCTTGAGACTTTTCTCAGTATATGGGTAGTTGGAGGGATTATATACAAATATACAGAGGACACAGGGTGAGTTGAATAGGAAGGGATGACATCTAAAAAAAAATAAAATCAAGGAGTCAGAGAGGAATATATTGAGAGGAGAAAGGGAGAAATGGAATGGGACAAATTATCTCTCATAAAAGAGTCAAGAAAAAACTTTTTCAATGGAGAGGAAAAGGGGGAGGAGGGAAAGAAAAAGTGAAGCTTACTCTCATCACATTTGGCTTAAGGAAGGAATAGCATGCACACTCAATTTGGTATGAGAATCTATCTTACACTACAGGAAAGAAGGGGAGAAGTGGGGTGAGAGGATCTTAGAAGGGAGGGCAAGTGGGAGGAGGGGGCAATTAGAAGTAAACACTTTTAGGGAGGGACAAGGTCAAAAGAGAGAATAGAATAAATGGGGGGCAGGATAGGATGGAAGGAAATATAGTTAGTCTTTCACAAGATAACTTTTATGGAAGTCTTTTGCATAACTACACACGTATAACCCATATTGAATTGCTTGCTTTCTCAGTGGGGATGAGTGGGGAGGGAGGAAAGGAGAGAAGCTGAAACTCAAAGTTTTAAAAACGATTGTTAAAAATTGTTTTTACATGCAACTGGGAAATAAAAAGTACAGGTAATAGAGTATAGAAATGTATATTGCCCTACAAGAAAATAGAGGAGATGGGGATACGGGAAAGGAGGGGTGTGATAGAAGGGAGGGCAGATTGGGGGAAGGGACAATCAGAATGCATAGTGTCTTGGAATGGGGAGAGGGTAGAGATGGGAAGAAAATTTGGAACTCAAAAATCTTGTGAAAATGAATGTTGAAAACAAAAAATAAATAAATAAAATTTAAAAATAAAATACAAAATACTGCCTCTTGGTATAATTTTTCCAAGGGTAAGCTGGAACCATCATTGACCCTAAGCAGAGTCAATTGTTAAATTTTCATCTCAGAAATTAGCATTTGCTACAAATCAGGACTTGATTTGTTGTTTGATTAATTAATTAAGTGGCAGAGATGGAGATGGAGATTTAAACAAAGGTCCTCTGGTTCCAGATCCAGTGATCTTTTCATTGCACATGACTACCTCTGTACTGTAGTGGTGGACTCACTGCATTTCCATTACTTCTGTCCCTGCTTTCCTTTCTCCAAGTTTGTAATAATAATGGGCCAAATTTCAATGGTAAGAGAGATAGTATAGTCCCTTTTGTGTGCGTGTCTGTGTGTGTGTGTGTGTGTGTGTGTGTGTGTGTGTGTTGGGAGGGACCTTAATTCTTTAAGATGACTAAGGGTTACTTCAATGCATCATCAGAGAGATGATCTTATCTATGTTAGTGCCCCTTTCAGCAGTATGGGTCTCAATTCTTCCATGCCTTTTCATTCTGTGTAATTCCTATTCATGTCTTTATGAGTATCTTCCTTAGACCTTTCTTGCTGTAGACTTTTCTCTGGTTCTTTTAATATTTTATGGATAACAGTGAAATACTTGTGTTTTCTGTCTCCAAGCCTTTCTTCATTATGTAACTTGCTCAATATTTTTTTCAGTCCTGTTTTTCATCATGTCCCTTCAGTCAGTCATACAATGAGATTTATTTACTAAAACATGTCTCCAGTACATGAAAAAGAGCCATATGATTTGAAAAAGGGCATGATTTAGTCCTTTCCGTCTTCTAGGCTCATGCCCTTATTTCAACAATTCTCTTAAGTAGGACCATTCCTATTTATAATAACATACTCTCCCACAAATACAAAATTGTCATTCTTGTTTTATCTTCAGGCAGGTACATTGTTTGCCATGGTTTTCTAGGAAGTCAACTAATAGCTTTCTAATAATAGTAGGGATGAGTTTGTGTTGACACTACAATTTTACCCAGTCTCCTTTGTGACTAAGAGTACTTTTTTGCCGTCTGATTGACTGTGATTGGGGGTTCAAGCCTACAGTCATGAGACATTTTCTCTCAGTGGTAAGTTCTTCCCACAGCCTCTAAATTGAGGAAGCGTCCAGGAAAGCCAGCCTTCATTTTCTGGGTGCTGCCACCATGCAGCCTACTTTCAGCCTCCTTTTACACATTATTTCCACCTCCTCATTAGAACATAAACGCCTTGAAGTCAGGGGCTGTCTTTCTTTTTGCTTTGATTTGTTTCCCTACTGCTTTGCACAATGACTGGCAAATAGTAACCTCTTGACTTGACACACCAGAATCAATTAGCCCTTATAGGAATCAAATTGATCATTTTGTCCTTATCAGTATGCTGGAATCAAATGGGCTAACTAGTTATACTCAACACCATTTAAAATATTTGTTTGGGGGAGAAGAGAACTTGAGTTAGTTCATTCAAAGAGGCTGAAGCTCAAGACCAAGTGATTGGCAGAACCAGGACTCAGGCTATGTCTGATACCTGGTCCTTTACTTTCCTCTAGACTACATTACTTCCCCTTATGTATGTGGTAGGGCAGCTAAGTGGTTCAGTGGATAGAGTGCCAGGCCTGGAGTCAGGAAGACTCGTCTTTCTGGGCTCAAATCTGGCCTGAGACACTTACTAGCTGTGTGATCCTGGATAAGTCACTTAACCCTATTTGCCTCAGTTCATCTTCTGTAAAATAAGCCGGAGAAAGGCATGGCAAATCATTCCACCATCTTCACCAAGAAAACCCCAAACAGGATCACGAAGAGTCAAATGCCTGAAAAGACTGAACAATACCAACAATGTACGTGGGAGAAGATATAAATAAAAAGGGTGAAGCTTATCTATTAACTCAAACTACAGGTGAAAGGCAAACATCTCTTTAAGGAAAAATGAAGAGCATCTCAGCTGTGGAAGGATCCATTGTTCACCCGAGCCTTTGGGTCAAGAAAGCAGATTTCTGACATCATAAAACAGATTAAAAAACAACGATAACAACAACTCTCCACTGGGTATGACATGGCTGTTCCATTGCACAATCTGATCGAGGAAATGTATCTAGGATTACCCAGACAGTCAATTATTCATAAGCTAAACATCCAAGCATCAATTACCTGGCTTCATGCTCTTATTCATTAAGGAGATTGAACAGTCCAACTTAACAAAGCGGGAGGAAGTTGCTAAGTTACAGAAGTTACTTGACCAGCAGCAACACAACCGCTTACACAATATGAGTCTTTCAAGGCAAGAGAGGTCCTAGAGATCAGCAATGTGATAGATCAAGTCATCAAACACACTATAGCTGATTTCACTCTCAGCAAATGGAAAGGGGGAAGAGGGACAAAAGGGTAGAGGGAGTAGCAGTAGAAAAGGTAACAGAAAGAAGGTTTAGAGCAAATACATGTCACCTTCCGCAAATAGGATGCCTACGTATAATAAGAAACAAGAATAATCAGTTGATAAAAATATGCGAATGAATATTTTAGATAAAAAACAAACTGCTTTCCTAATGCTTAAACTAATTAAAATAAAATAAATTTCTATGCCTCAAGAGCAACAAGTAATATTAGTTCAGGCCCTACTGAGTGAGAAGAGTACTCCTTGGTAACGTAACTAGGATCCCGTTCTCCACTTCATCTAAAGAAAAGCTGCAGAATTCAAACGGAGAACCTAGTCATGTTTGGGGTTTCTATGTGACTCCCCTTCATGAGCTATTCTGTCCAGCCAAACCAGCCCTTTTATTGTTCCTTATATATATTCCATTTCTCCTCTCTATACCATGGTGTAGACTGTCCCTCAGTCCTGAAATTCACTCCTTCCTCACCTCTACCTCCTAGAATCCCTAGTTTCTTTCAAATCTTAACTCAAAATCCATGTCCTGGATGAGACTTTTCCTGATTTTCCCAGATCCCAGTACCTGCCTCCCAAATTATCTTAATTTTTTGCACATATTTTGTATACCTCTGTTTACCTATTGCCTTCTCCCATAAAAGTGCTGCCTGAGAGCAGAGATTGTTCAGTCTTCATTATCTTCCTTGCACCTAACACAGTTTCCTATCACATAATGGGCACATTAAATATTGTTTTTTTATTAGCTGAATGATTGTTTGGTGTTCTGGATGCCAGTATTGCAACTGACATCACAATGTGTCTGAAGATTCAGTACTATAGAATTTTCAAAACATTTTCAAATTAATCATGTTACAACCATGAATAAAAAAAGCCTTTAGCCCACTGGCACTGAATATTATAGATTCTACAAGGTATGGGTCAATTTCAAGATGCAAGAAGTGGGAAGAGGGCATTTCCAGAATTAATTATGACATAAAACTGAAGACATAAATACAGCTTAGAACAAGAAAAGACCTTAGTTCAAAAACAGAGTTGAGAAACTTGGAGGAAAATCTCATTTGATTGACAGGGAGTGTGGTACAGTACAGAGTATTGGACTTGAAATCATGAAAACCTGGGTTCAAATCTCAACTCTAACACTTATTAGCGATTATGATCTAGTCTTGGAATAACTAGAACACCTTAGTAAACCTGTTAAGGAGGGAAAGGTAGAAAGGGAAGAGAAATTTAGAGAACTTAAGGAAAAACACAAATTTGGAACAATGAAGCCAAAAATGTAGAGGCTGGTTTGACAAAGTATATGGTATTTGTTCAGTACGTGGAAATAGTCCTTTGTTCACTTCTCCCACTTGCAACTGGGAAAATGGAGGGTCTGGACAATTTTACCTCCTCTCTTCTTTATGATTGTTTTATTAGGGACTGGATCAACTGTGTGAAGATGTGTTTTTGGCTTTTAGAAACCTTTCACGTAAGCAGACTGAGGGCCTCCACTGCAGTCTTTGAAATAACCAAGGAGGAGGAGTAATTCTCCTGGTTGCTAGCAGGTTATTGATTCTTTTACAGATTCAGCAGAGTGCTAGAGGCTGAAAACAAGCCAGGATAAGAAAGACCATAAACAGACCCTCCTCTTGCAAAACACATCTGCAAGCCCAAATCCTCACTGATGGCCCAGAGCTAAAAGCCCTAACAAATTTGCTATCTCAGCAGCGAGCTGTCTGATAATACTCTCTCATAAATGGAGATAAATTGTGTTTGGAAGGCAGACATCACTTACAAGATTGACAAACCAATTTTGGGAGCCACAAAGGCATCAAGTTCTATTGCAGATTGAAAGTCATCAGAGTGATAGGCAGTCAAGTCTCCTTTGCAGGTGTGAGACCTGGCCCTCCTATCGTGGGCATGGTCAGCTGTTCAGCAGCTGGACAAAGTTCAACAATCCTAACCATGGACCGAACTCAAAAGGGTAAGGTTTCCAATGATTGTTGGAGTTGCATTATACTTTCATAATTGTAGCTATGAACTCTGAAAACCATTTTGTTAAGTGATTAGGAGAAAAATGACAGTTTTATAATCTAGTCAATTTAAGCACATACTCATCAGTCTATCAAAGAAAGCCCTTATCAAGCACCTACTCTGTACCAGGCATTGTGGTAAGCACTAGGGTTCTAGAGACAGAAATGCGAGTCTCTGCCCTCAGGGGAGAAAACATGTACACAAACAGATGTGGATAAAATAGATACAGGATAATTTGGAGTTTTTCATATGCATAGAAGTTTACAATTTTCCATTTTAACAATGATTGATTTCAACAAGTATTTTTAAAGTGTGAAAAAAATCACTGTAGTAAGAAATCATTAACGGGAAGGAAGAGATAAAATACATGATTGCTGATCTTAAAAACAGTCTAAGAAAAGGAAATAAAATGCACATGGGAGATTTTGCTGTTGTTCAGTTGTTTTTTCAGTCATGTCCAACTCTTTGTCACCCTGTTCAGGGTTTTCTTGGCAAAAATACTAGAGTGTTCACATTTCCTTCTCCAACTCATTTGACACATGAGGAAACTGAGGCAAACAGGGTTAAGGGAATTGCCCAGAGTCACACAGCTAGTAAGTGTCTAAAACTGGGTTCGAATTCGGGAAGATGAATCTTCCTGACTCCACGTCTGAAAATCTATCCACTGTGTCACCTAGCAGCCCCCACCTGGGAGACTAGAAAGCAATAAAATATAAAGATGAGGGTATTGCCTCGATAGGTGACAGAAGTTCAGAAAAAGAGATCAGTAAAGGGTTAAGAACAGTCTAATAAGCTTCTTGCAAAAGATATCACTTAAATTAGTCCTTAAAAGAATAGACAGAAGAGGGAGTTTCAGCATCAATTATCTCTAAAACAAAAGTCCAGAAAAAAGACTGGGCAAGGTGTGAAGGAGACAGTAAGAATCCTGTTCTAACTTGAGGGAGTAAAGAGAAAGAGAATCGAACTTCATCTAAATAGTAACCTCCTGGAAACCATGACTCCAGGACTGATGTTTTTAACCTATTTCAGCAAGGATTTCATGTCAATTTAGAGGACAGACCAATAAGAGGAATATTATCAGACAAGTGGGGACCTTGTAGGGGTGGCCCCCCATGTGATAGTTCAGACAACATTTCAGACAATATCTGGCTCATTGGTGTTACAGACTCCAACACTAATCTGACAAACTCCACAAACATCAATGGAAGAAAAGGTTGCTGCGATCACAAATGGTTATTGACAGGAAATAATTTGATGGTGCCTTGTGAAGTAAAGTAGGAACAATTAGGCCAGGAGAGTTATGATTTTATTATTCATGATTAAAAAAATAATTGGAATTATTATGAAGCTCTAACAATACAGTAAAAAATAGAATTCTCCCCCATTTCACTCACATCACCTGTTTCTGTTCCCAGAACTCGTAAAATTTCCATTTTCTAATATCACATTTTACAGAGCCCTTGTCCATAATGCAGACCACATCCTTTTAGCATTTACATCCTAGCAGGTAAATAACATTAATTTTAAGACGTTCCCATCATATGCTTCTTAAGAACTGCCTAAATGTCTATTTATAGTGCAAATGCATATGCTTGTCTAGACCACCAAAAAAAGAAATTTTACAATAGGATATTGGGTAAAGTTTGTTAAGCTTGAAGTCCCTTTCTTGTACCAGTTAGATTGATCAGCTACAAATCTTTGGTTCAAAAATGATATTTTAAATTCATTGTTTATATTTTAAGGAGTAACCTTAAATCGTTTAAGAAAATGTTTGTGTCCCACATTAATAAGACTTAGCTGAAAGGCTACCACCTCCATGAAGCCTTCCCTGATTCTGCAGTTTTAAGTGATTTTTCCCTCTTTTGAACTCTAACAACCTTTAGACACCGCCTCACCCTGTGTATTTTTCTTACCAGTGAAGAGTTCCATAAGGCTAAGGGTATTGTCATTGTCATTTCTATCTCTAACTCACAGTACCTGGCAAGGTACCTTGTACACAACAGGTATTCAACAAGTATTTGTTGGGGTGGATATGAATGATGTGGAGAGTGTTGGACTTGAAGTCAAGAGACTTCAGGTTTTGGGTTGTATCTCTGAAACTCATTATTTATGTAGGCAAGTTAAATTTGATTGACTAATGCTACTTTCCACCTATGCCATTATTAACCAGAGTTTGGACTTCAGGCAGAATTTTTGCAAAAAAACTAGCATTTTCTACATGTCCACAGCTGTTTTTATTGCTGAAGGCATTTAAGGGTACATGCATGTTAAATACATTATCTATAACTTACCTATGACTAAATACATAGGATATGGCATTATGAGCATATATGTATACATCATTTTAAATATTGTATATGACCACATGAAAATTATGTTATATATTAACATGTCATATATGTAAGCAGGTGTGTATTGTATACATGTTACACATAGATGTGTGCCTGTATGGATAACCCATATATACAATGTTCCACATGCCTACATGTAACATGTAAGTATTTTACATGCCTACATCAATAAAAATACATATGAACACTACGGAAATGCTAGGCTTCAGAAAATGTTATGAGTGAAATTCAATCTACAAATGAAGGAATGAAATAAAAAGCATTTATTAAACATTTATTATGTGCCAGGAACTGTGTTAGGTGCTAGAGATATGAATACTAGTGAGACAGTCTTTGTTTTCAAGGAGTTTACATTTTAATGGGGCAGACAATACAGGAAGGAAATCATGGTGGGGAAGTTGCATTTTGGTCTGGTGGGTCAGAAGGATGAGTGCAACTTAAAGGCAGTCAATTGTCACACTTGTTTCTAGTAGCAAAGATAGTATTGATTTGATTACAGCTCCTCAGCAAAGTATTGGAAAGGGGAGAAGTGTTGTATATGCTCGAGGAATCAGGACTGATGGCAAGATAATCAGGTAGACCTCAGCTTCCCATGGAGGGGATAGGAGGTGAAACATGGCCCAGGACTGCCCAAATTTAGCAGGTGAAGTGAATTTGCACTCATTCACTCACAAATCAGGATAGCTCCATCCTACAGAGGGCTTCCAAAGCTGAATGGGTCACATCTGCATGGAAGAAATGAAGGCACAGTTTCTGGGGATCCGAGATTGAGGGGAAGAGTGCTATTCCCAGTGGGGAGAAAGCAAGAAGCAGCGAGGCAAATAGCAAAATGTCCAGGTAGGATTGGATTTGCTCCTGGATGAATGTCTGGAATGTGTTTCCTAGCATAGCTAGGAAAAACAGGTAGTATAACAGTTAAACATATCTATCACTTAATCTATGTGATTATTATATGTTTATCTAAAATGTATGCATATATACACATACAATGGTTGTTCATATATATAAATATACACGATGTACATATATATCCAAACACATATACATATATGTGAATACTTCCCTATCAGAGACCAAGGTGTCAGTTAACTTTCAGGGAGGAGCAGTAGGACCAAGTACCGGTATAATGGTTTGAAGATGGACACACAGTTTAGTGAGATGTGGCTTATTATAAAGCCTGCAGATTTCATTTTTGCATCATCTCTCCAATATGCCCCTTTCTTTCCCCTGACATTGCCACCACTCTAGGGCAGGCCCTCATCACTGCATTCTTTCATTACTGCAATAGCCAATGGTGGGTCTGCCTGTATCTAGTATCTCCCCACTCCTACTCTCCATTAAACCACTAAAGTGATTTTTCTCATGCCCCATGTACATCAAGAGGGCACAAACACAAACACGTGCTCACACATTTTCTCTCCTCCCCCACTCAGTAAACTCCAGTAGTTTCACATTGCCTCCAGGAGCAAATACAAAATGCTCCATTTAACATTCAAAGCTCTTTATAACCACCCCTTGCTTCTCCCTCCCTATCTTCTTATACCTTTACTCCTCAACACATACTTTTCAATTGAGTGACACTGGCTTATGACTGTCCCATGAACAAGACCTCCCATCCTTTAACTCCAGGCATTCTCTCTGGCTGTCTCTCCTGTACAAAATACTCTCCCTCCTCAACTCTAACTACTTATTTCTCTGACTTCCTTTAAGTCCCAACTAAAATCTCACCCACAGGAAGCCTTCCCTAAACCTTCTTAATTCCAGTGCTTTCCCTCTTTTAATTATTTCCTATTTATCCTGTCTATAGCTTATTTTATATATCTTTTGTTTTTGTATATTGTCTCCTCCGTTAGGTTGTGAGCCCCTTAAGGACAGGGACTATTTTTTGCCACCTAGCACCATACCTGGCACATTGTAGGTGCTCAATAAATGTTCTTGATTGATAGAAAGGTGAGAAATTATAGTGTGTGTTTTGAAGGTTCACATGTTACTTTATATGTTCAGAAAAAACAAAGTTAACTGGAACTCATAAACTTATTGAAGTGATTTGCAAATGGTTTTCTTGCAATACACCCAAAGTCTCAAATTAATGCCATATTAGTCAGGCTCTTTTCAGAGGAGCACTTGTGTAAACAGCATAAACAGCATCATTGTAGGATCCTGAAGCAGATCCATAGGGCACACACACTTGTACACATACACACACACTATTAGATCTATTTTTCATAGAGATGTTTAAAATTCAAAGTTAAGATCTGAGAAACAAATAGGAAAGAGTTTCAAGGATCTAAATGTCCACAAGCTTTTCAAATGCTTCCATGATGTAATAGGGATATCCATTATACACATTCCAACCTTTCGTTAGCAAGCAGAAAAATTTTATACCTGAAGCCCCATGGGTTGAATTGAATGTTCAGTTAGTCTCAGCCCTTGCTAAACTTCTAAGGAGCTCCCTATCAAAAAGTGCATACTCTGATGCAAAAAAACCAAAGGGGAATGCCATTCCAAGTCAGAGAACCCATTTATATTGCAAAAGTCACAATATGCATGACAGGGCTATCTGCTTAGAGTGACTGATCACAATAACCCCCTAATTAGTGCACACTAATGTGGACTTTCAGGAGCTTTCCTGGAGGGTCATAGGCAAGCACAGAACAGAAGGTCACAAGTGAATTTGAAAATTCTTCATACTAATGGGCTTGGGCTTTTGAACTCACCTTAAACAATTTTATAGTTAAGATTTTATTTTCACTCTCTGGTTTATCCTTTCCTACTTACCAGATATCACTGGATAGGGATGTACTGCAAAGAGGGAGGGTTAGGGATAAAGGGGGATGTGTAAGAAAAGCCCCAAACCAGAGAAAGTTATGAGAGCTAATGAAAGCTGTTGGAAGTGTTTTCCAAGTCACTATAGGCTCCAAAACTTACTTGAGAAAAATAAACTTTGCTGTAAAAGTTAAGGAACTGTATTTCAAGGTTCTTCATTTTAAGAATTATCAAGATACCCTAAGACTGAGCTGGGGGAGGAATGTTGGAGGAGAGAGATTTACAAGCCATCCTATGAATAATGGGACTGTGGAGTATTTCATTGAGACAAAATGGCCAGAGTCTTATCAGGCAGCTGTTTCCAGTAAGTACTTATCATCTCATCAACAGTATAGATCTATTCTGGCAACAAACATTCAAGGGCCATATAATTCAGGAGTCATTGTCGGAACAGATCAATGGGTCGTGTACATGATAACAAGCTTTCACCCGCAATTGAGAGCTGGTTTAGTCTGTGACTCTTTGAATGCAGTCTGGACTGTGAATGGCAAATCACCATTCAGATCTTGGTGGGAGTACAGTGCTTTCTATTCCAAGTCCAGCCCTGAAACAGCGGAAATGGAAAGCAGTGTGGCTTTGTGGTTTGACTACAGGACTAGGTCATTAGGAACTTCAGGCTCTCATTTCGGTTCTGTTCTGACTTGTCGGGTGGCCTCAAGTACAGTCTGTCTCCATTGTCTTAGCTGTAAAATGGAGACAGTAATTCAGCCCTACTCCACACAAACAATTAATCCAAGTTCTAAAAGAACTTCAATCCCTCAATTCATTTTCAGGGTAACTTTGGTATTTTTAAGGCATTTTATCTCGCTAATGTGATGTTCAATAAGAAACTCAATTGTACAAGTTCAGAAATTCAAGATGCTGTGGTCACTTAATAAGGACAAACCAAATTGAAATTACAAAAGAGAACAAAGGGGACTTTCAGTCAAGATGGCCACTTGAATGGAGGCACACAGCCCAGCTCCCACATACCTACTTCAGCAAAAACATTAAATTCTCAGCTGACCCAATAATCATTTTTTAAACAATCTAATGAAAAACTATAGTAAGTAACATCTTCAACTTCAGAACTATCAAAAAGTCAGCCTGAATCCCACAGAAAATATGAAAGGGACCACAAGGAGGGCCAGTATCATCCCAGACAACCAAACCTGTAGCCTGCCATACAACCAGAGATAAGCCTTTGGTACCCTCTGTTTAGAGGGTAGCAGAAGCTGACAATCTTCCACTGCTTCCCCACACCCTCCCAAGAAACCTCCAGAAGGGTCAGAAAGTCCCAAGATGAGGTCCTTGGAAGCCCTGGACAGTGGCCTCTAGAGCAGCAGCATTCTTATTAAGAAAACCCAGGTTCCCAGAAGTCACTGGCATTTTGTCCTAAGACATCATAGAAGGGCTTTGAAGGTCCAGCACCCTGAAACTCAAAAATCCAGGGGACCTCTGAAGGTAGAAGTCAGAGCAGGAACTCAGATGACCCAGAGTGAATCTAACTAAGGACAACCACTCTACCGAAACATGCATCAGGAGACAGAACTGACACAGAGTCAAGATTTAAAGCTGGAGAAATGAGTAAATCAAAGAAGATACTGACTCATATAAAAAAAGTTATTATAGATCTAGAGATCCCTATAAAGGAGAGTGCAACAAGTCCAAGAATAGATTCAATAAAACAAATGGATTTTCACAAGTGCATAAATTCCTAAGAGAAATGAAATATTTTAAAAAATGAAATAGGAGCCCAACAGAGAAATAAGAGGAGATAGAGTGGATAAGATGTAGGATTAACACTGGAGAGGGAATGTTCACAGGCAAAAGAAATTTCCTATTCCTTTGTGTGTTTGTCCTTCATTGCCAAAGAAGACCATGCCATCAGAGAGATAATGACATGACTTGCACTTGACTTTGTTTTAAGTGAGGGAGGGCTGTGCAGGTCACCAGCCTCACTTCTCCTCCAGAGCCATCTGAATCTAGTGACCAGATATTCATCAGGATGACTGGAGATGACCCAGGATGAGACAACTGGGGTTAAGTGACTTGCCTAAGGTCACACAGCTGGTGTCAAGTATCTGAGGTGAGATTTGAACTCAGGTCCTCCTGACTCCTGTACGGTTGCTCTATCTACTATACCACTTAGCTGCCCCTTCCTATTGCTTTAGGAGAGGATTTAAAGGAGAAAAAATGCAAAGAATTAGAATCTGAGGGGGTTCCCATGAACTGCAGAATGGTTAAACAAATTATGGTATATGAAGGTAATGGAATATTATTGCACTGAAAGAAATGATGAAAAAAGACTATTTCAGAGAAATATGGATAGTATGAATTGATCTGAGAGAAGTAAGCAGAACCAGAACAATTTGTATAAGAATGGCAACACTGTGAAGAAAACTTTTCAAAGAATTAAAAACTTGGATCACTACAATGACCAGTTATGTCTCCAGAGGACTCATGAGGAAGCATATTACCCACTTCCTGCCAGAAAGGTGATAGACTTAAACCTGCAGAATATTTGGACATGGTTACAACGTGCATTCATTTTATTTGACTGTGCTTATTTATTAAAAAGTTTTCTTTCCCTCAGTTTGTTTAATTGCGAGAGGAGCTCTTGGGATTCAAAGAATGGTAAAAGATAGTACATGCTCCCAAAGAGTTCACAATCTAATGGGGGATATTGCATGCAAATAACTATGTACTGACAAGCTATATACAATATAAATTGGGGATAATCAGAAGAGAAAGAGATAGAATTAAAAGGGATCGGGGAGGCTTCCAGTAGATGGAATTTCAGCTGGTACTTGAAGGAAGCCAGAGAAGTCAGGAGGGAAAGCAAGCCAGTGAAAATGCTGGAAGTCAAGAGATGGCCAATCAAGGAGACCATTGTCATTGGATCACAGAGTATGTGACGGGGTATAAGATGCTAGAAGACCGGAAAGGTAGGAAGTGGTCAGGCTATGAAGGACTTTTCAAGGTATGGGTAGTAAAAGGACAAGAAGACAAGGGGTTAACTAATAGTTTATAGATGAAATAGTCAATCATAGTATCAAGATTATGAGCAAATCAATCTCTCTAAGCCTTTACCTTCTTTATCCATAAAATGGAGATTATAACTATCTTACCCACCTATCTTATAGGGTAGTTCTAAGGATGAAATGGGAAAGCGTGTGAAAATGTTTTGAAAACTATCTAGTACTATCTAAATGGAAAGACATTTATTAGTAGTAGTTTCTCCTAGGTGTCCTAGATTCCTGCTAATGGAAATTATTTGAATGACAATCCAGGGTAGGAGACTTTCCGTTTGCCTTATCAAAAAGTGAACTGTCTGATACACAGATGCCTCATGTTTATTACTGTAAATCAAATATATTTATATAGCACTTTAAAGTTTGCAAAGTGCTTTACAAACAATATCTTATTTAAACCTCTCAACAGTCTTGTCAGGTAGATAGCATTGGTGCCATTATTAACTTTTACAAGATAAGGAAGTTAAAGCCTAGGGAGTTTGTGATTTACCTCTGGTAAATGCCAGAGATGGGCTACAAACGCCAGTCTTCTGACTAGGTAGACTAGCATTCTATACACTACACATATTACACTTCAGCTAAACTTATTGCACATTTACTCTTCATTCCTTTGGGAGAGAAAGGAGCAGAGCTAAATTTTAGTTGCCTATGCTCTTCACTACATGGCCATGAAAGTAAAAGCATTTATTAAGTGCTTATTGTTTGCCAAGCACTGTTCAAAGTGTTGGAAATACAAAGACAAAAGTGGCACATGCAAAAAAGTGAACTTGTGAAATTAAATGAAATAGTGGATACTAGAGTGCTTTTAAAAGCCCAAAGTGCTACAAAATATATAGCATTATCATCTTTCTTATTGACATATATTTATTAAATCTCATGTTTCACTTTTTGGAAGTTGCACCTAGAAATTCGTCTGTAGAAGAGAGAATTTTTTTAAACTGTCTTTAAGTTCTTTTTATTACAAGATAAATAAATTAAGGTACTCTTTTTTTAAAAAGTGTTCCTCCAGTGACAGAAGGTCAAAGGATGTGAACAGACAGTTTTCCAATGAAGAAACCAAAGCTATCTATAGTCATATGAAGAAGTGCTCTAAATAATTTTTGATTAGAGAAATGCAAATTAAAACAGCTGTGAGGTACCATCTCACACCCATAAGATTGGTTAATGTGACAGAAAAAAAGGAAAATTGTAAATGTTGGAGATGATGTGGGAAAACTGGGACACTAATACACTGTTGATGTAGTTGTAAGCTGATACAAACTGTTCTGGAGAGCAATTTGGAGCTGTGCCCAAAGGGTAACCAAACTGTGTATACCCTTTGGTCCAACAGTACCACTACTAGCTCTACATCCCAAAGAAATCATAAAAAAGGGGAAAGAATCTAGATGTGCAAAAACTTTTACAGCATCCCTTTTTGTAGTGGCAAAATAATATAGGAAATTGAGGGAACCTCCATCAGTTGGGGAATGGCTGAACAAGTTGTGGTATATGAACGTAATGGAATACTATTGTGCAATAAAAAATGAGCAGATTTCAGAAAAACCTGGAAAGACTTTTATGAAGAGATACAAAGTGAAATGAGCAGGAGTAGGAAAACTTTGTATACAGCATCAGCATATTGTGTGATGATCCACTATGAATGACTTAGCGCTTCTCCACAGTACGATGATCCAAGACTATTACAAAGACTTACGATGGAAAATGCTATCCACATCCAGATAAAGAACTGATGGACTCTGAATGCAGATAGAAACATACCTTCTTCCCTTACTTCATTTTTATTGTGTGTGTTTTTCCTTTTCATCTGTTTCTTCTTTTACAACTGTGACTAATAAGAAATGAGGTTTACATAACTGTCCTTATATTACCTATATTAAATTATCTACCATTTTAGAAAAAGGGGAAAGGAAGGAGGGAAGGAGAAGAATTTGGAACTCAAAATCTTGTAAAAATGAGTGCTAAAAATTGTCTTGACATATAATTGGGGGAAAAATAAAATACTATTAGAATATATAGACATACACACATACTTATATGCATGTATGTACTTATGTAAATAAAGTGAAGACAATCCCTGCCTTTAAGGAGTTTACATTCTAGGGAGGCACAAAGCTGGGGGAGCAGCGGGGCAGGTGGGATGAGGAGCAGAGTTCCTGGGGAATAGATGACATTCCCTAACCGGTACCACACTTCATTTGATTACATATAGTTCCAGAAACGGAAAGAGGGATGAGACCCCAAAAGTGCATATATTCATCTGTAAGTTAGCTGGTGAGAAGATGATGGTTGAAGCATCCACCAAGTTAAATGATTTATAACTGGAGCAACAGGCTAGATAAAGTGAGTCATACATGAGGCACTCAGCCATCAGGATCCCTGGGACCCTGTAGTAGGAGGTGAAGGATTTCCAGAGTTAAAAGAATTAAGTCTCTGGTCCAGTTTCCAGAAGAAGATAGCTGGAAAGTCAACCACATGGCCCTCAGGGAAAATAGAAGCATATGATGCAATCTCTTAAATAGAGGAGAAGAAATTTCTTCATAATGTGAAGATAGTTCTGGGGCTCAGTCATGTCTGACTCATTATGAGCTCATTTGGGATTTTCTTGACAGAGATATTGGAGTGGTTTGCCATGTCTTTCTCCAGCTCATTTTACAAAGGGGGAAATTGAGGCAAATTGGGCTAGTAAGTGTCTGAGGCCAGATATGAATTTATGAAGATGAGTCTTCCTGACTCCTTGTCCCATACTCTATCCACTGTGCCACCTAGCTGCCCTTCTGGGGCTCAGTCTTTGAAAGAAAGGGAGGAAGTGTGGCTTTATGACTCTAGCTTCCTCAAGAGAGGAGGAAGCATAGGGTCCCAGAGATGGAGGACCAGCCAAGAACTAAGTGACGAGGTGGCAGTGGATAGAACTCTGGGTTTGAAGTCAGGAAGACGAGTTCAGAGATGACCTCAGACACTTGCTAGTTGTGGCAAGCTGGGCAAGTCACTTATCCTGTTTACCTCACTTTCCTCAGCTGTAAATTGAGGATAATAATGGAACCTTTCAGGGTTGTGGTGAAGATCAAATGAGATATTTCTCAAGTGCTTAGTGAAGTGCCTGTTACATGTTATGTGCTTGTTTCCTTCCTTCTGAAATCTGGAAGAGCAAGGGCAACTGGGTAACACAGTAGATGGAGTGCTGGAGTCAGGAGGACTCATAGTTATAAGTTCAAATCTGGTCTCAGACACTCCCTAGCTATATGATCCTGGGCAAGTCACTTACTCCTGTTTACCTCAGTTTCCTCATCTGTAACATAAGCTGGAGAAGGAAATGGCAAACCCCTCCAGTATCTCTGCCAAGAAAAGCCCACATAGAGTCATGAAGAGTTGGACACAACTGAAAAAAATGACTAAACAACCTTGATGGAAGAGCAAAAACATGGACTTTCATCCCTACTACTATTGTGAGTTATTTAGATTCAGTAGATCTAATGGGAGTCTTGATAGCAACCCCAAGTTTATCTCCCTTCTGAGGAGTTCAAAGTCCTTAGGGTAATATTGGAGGCCTATTTAGATATCTGGGGTGGAACATATAACTTAATCGGAAGAAGAGAAATTGAGCAAATGTTTTGGAGCTCCTGTGAGTCCTTGTGTTTTGCATTTTCTGTGGAGTAATACAAAGGCTGCCCTATGTGTATACTACCAGTAGTAGTATATACTACCATGGTACTATGGTAGTGTGTATACTACCAGAACCCATCTGGGCTGTTTGACTTCACACAACTGAAATGAGATGAAAGTCAGCAATTATAATACTTTTGGTGAGATGGAGAACCACTGGGCCTTA
Organism: Bettongia penicillata ogilbyi; assembly: GCA_023548195.1. Taxonomy (NCBI): domain Eukaryota; kingdom Metazoa; phylum Chordata; class Mammalia; order Diprotodontia; family Potoroidae; genus Bettongia; species Bettongia penicillata. Next base: position 1,536,740 of record JAJHZJ010000044.1, on the reverse strand, counting down.
CCATCTGCCCTGCCACTTTCATCCTCTAGATCCTCTAGGTCCTCTAGATCTTACCATCCATCCTTCCTTTAGATTCCCATTACTGGCATCTGCCTACTGATATAGACTAAGGACTTCTGGGTCTCATCAATCTCCCGTAATTTAATCCTTTGGACTTCTGGACATTTCTATCTACCCTGCAGCTGAACTTTCTTTTGTATAATATCTCCCCTAATTAGTGTGTGCTCCTTGAAAGCAAAGACTCTCTAACTTTTTCTTTTCATATTTCTAGCACTTAGTATAGAACTTAGCATATAGTCAACACAACTCTTCATTTATGCAGAATACTTTAAGCTTTTTCCCATTTGAATCTCATGACAATCCTGTAGATGCTATTATTATCCCTATTTTGCAGATGAGGAAACAGCCTGAAAAGTGCTTTAGTGACTTTCCCAGGGTCACATATCTAGTGTCCGAGGCAAGATTCAAATGGGTCTTCAGTCTCCAGGCATATGCCATGTATCTGCATCTACCAATCTAAAAAACATTGATTAATTTCCTTCTAGGTACCAGATTTGGTGGCAAATAATGTGGTTACAAAGAAAAAAATCATAGTCTTTGCCTATAAGAAGTTTACATCCTACTGGGGAGACTGCACATACACACATAATTATGCACAAAATGAAGAAAAGGTAATTGGGGGAGAAATGGAGAACATCCCAAGCAGCAGTAGCAAAGGTCTCATGTGAAAAGGTGATGCTTGAGCTGAGTCTTGAAGGAATCCAGAGATTTTCAAAGATTGTTCCCTTGAAAGCTTACTTGGGAACAAGGGATCCTTTAACACAGATTATTGGAGATCTAGATATAAACTATATCAAGTTTCTCAGAGGACATTCTGAGTGGGGGCAAAATAAACCAAAGAGATAAGATTTTTGAGAACTCAGGTAATTCCTGAGCTTGGGGTGCAGGACCATGTGGGTTAGCTACATAATGTTATTTATCCCACTACTAAATAACCTAGAATAGAAACTGGGTTAGCTAGGAGGTGAAGTGGATAGAGAGTTGGGCATAGAGTCAGTCTTCCTGAGTTCAAATCTGACCTTAGACACTTACTAGCTGTGTGATCCTGGGCAAGTCACTGAACCCTGTTCGCCTCAGTTTCCTCATCTGTAAAATGAGCTGGAGAAGAAAATGACAAACCACTTTAGTATCTCTGCCAAAAAAAACAAAACAAAACAAAATGGCATCATGAAGATTTGGACATAACTAAATCAAATTTGCAACAAAATTAGATAACCCCCTACTGTTAAACTATGTGACGATAGAAACCATGTCTAATTGAAACTGTTTCCCTCTTAATGCCTAACACAGTTCTCTCAATATGTTAAGTGCTTAATAAATGGTTGTCATTGGTACAACAGAACCTCAAGTTTTTTATAGGGTAACAGGAAGGGGCCTTACCCTCATGAAGCCAAGTAAGTAACAATGGACTCAGTTCAACGTACTTCCCAAAATCCTTTTATAATGTTGATGCCAATCAGTCCTCAAAATCTCTCTGATCATGATAGATGGTATTATCTTCATGTAGGTTCCTGTGATAAATATCACTTCCTTGAGGGCAGGGACAGTTTCATCTTTGTACTTATGTCCACAGTGCCTGGCATATAGTAGGCACTATACAGTTTACATTTTTTTCATTCCATGCCAAAAAAAAAAGTGTGGAAGGAGTTGGAGTCTTTGATAAATCTTTGAAGACTAAGATTAACTGAATTTATATTAGAGATGGGCATGGCTAAAATACTTGGCTAATTTCTGCTTTGTTCCATTGTACAGATAGATGATAATGTAGAGACCAAGGTAAGAAATGAATGCACATGCAGGCTCCTGTCAGTAGTAAATAAGAGTCTAAAAACCAAACTTCCTTACTGTTAAATTAAGGTTCTGGTTATCAGATCCCTATTTCAAAATTTATATACTGCCCAGCTCTTCATATTGTCATTTATTCTCTTACTACTCCAATGAACATAAGAAACCATCGTGGTCAAGATGAAATGCTTAGGAAAAGTACAGAAAGAATATTTTGTCCATGATTATTATAATTTATGTAACATATTTGGCAGGAGGAGAGAAAGGAGGAAGAGAATAAGAGGGATAAAATTCACCTGTTGTTCCTACAGGAACAAATTTCTGAATGAAAAAATGTTTTTCTCTCATCTCTATTTTGCTTTTTGATCCTCTGATAAAGCAGGAAGCTTATACAGGTATGCCTCACAGATATCTTGGGTTCAGTTCCAGACCACCGTAATAAAGTAAATACCACAATAAAACAAGTCACAGAATATTTTTTTGTTTCCCAGTGTATATAGAAGTTATGTTTACACTTTGCCATAGTCTACTACATGTGAAATCATGTTATGTCTAAAATGTACATCAATTAAAATACATTATTACTAAAAGATGCTAACCATCATCTAAGCCTTCAGCAAGTCTTACTATTTTTTTGCCGGTGGAGGATCTTGCCTCCATGCTGATGGCTGCTAACTGATCTCGGTGATGATTGCTGAAGGCTGGGGTGGCTGCCACAATTTCTTAAAATAAGACAACAATGAAGTTTGCCATCAGTTGATTCTTCCTTTCACTTGAACATTTAGAGGTTATTGTAGAGTTAATAATGGCCTAATTTTGATCTTGTTATGTTTCAGGGAATAAAGAAGCCTGAGGACAGGGAGAGAGATGGGGGAATAGCTCATTGGTGGAGCACTCAGAACACATACTATCAATTAAATTCACCATCTTACATGGATGCGGTTCTTGGCAAACCAAAACAATTGCTATGGTAACATCAAAGATCAATGATCACAGATCACCATAGCAGATGCAATAATAATGAAAAAGTTTGAAATATTGCAAGAATTACCAAACTGAGACACCATATGAGTACATGCTGTCAGAAAAATGATGCTTATAGACTTGCTCGACCCAGGGTCAATGTGCGAAAAATGCAGTATCTGTTCAAACAAAGCAAAAAAGGAGGTATGCCTGTAATCCAACACCAGTTTATGACTGTGGAAATCCACTTGATCTCATAAATACTCTCCATTATGATGTCCTCTCAGGATGAAAGGGAAAGAACAGATGGAGGATGAAAAGGAAAAATCCTTATTTCAGCACACAAACTTCAGATAACAGATAAAAATGGATGTGGTGAAACAAGGGCCACTTTTCACTAAGCCCTCCACCCTGCATATGTTAACAAATTCATGAATTGCTAACCTATTGCTATCTCTTTTTCTCCTCTCCCAGCTCCCATCTCTCCATCTCTCTGTTTCTATCTCTCTTTCTCCCTTCTTCCTGTTAGCATATCTTCAGTACTGTCCTAGCTCCTCTGATGTACCCTCACAGGACCATCTTCAATAGGAAAAAAAATATTGATTTCATTTCATATACATTTATGCTGTTGGTTGGATGCTTTTATGTTACATCCAACCTTCAGAATTCAGGCTGGATGTGTCATGTCATGATGTATTGGAAGCACTATGGAGTCAAAGGAAAGCTGATAACCTACAGAGAAAACTCCCCTGGATTTTAATGGGAGCTGAGTACAATCAAAGGAAGAATTTTACTTTATCTATTTAATACCTTTTGCTGTAGTCTTGGCAGCAATAAGAGTTGTTTCTGATAAGGATGGCAGGAAAAGGTGCATTTTAAAAAAATACCTACTGAAGACGAACCTTGCAATTAAAGGAACACAACTGGCCAGAGAATTCTTTGGAAGTTAAAACTGACTAATAAGGATATCATTTTAATTATAGTGGAGCTAGTATAGGAGAGTTTGCTGGGAACTACATCCTGATACTGAGACCACCCTGGGTCTGTGAGTCCTACTATTAAGGGGAAAGAGCTTAGGTGACCCATACCTGCCACTGAGGATTTGCTAAATGTCCAGGTTAATTCTGAAGCCAGAGAAGCCCAGGAGAACTCTTTCTCCTTAAGCCAGACTAACTTCTTCAAACCTCATCCCCTAAAAGTAAGACAGAATTACTTCGTCTTCTCTCCAATCTCTGAAACCAGTCTTGATAAAGATTTGTGGACCAAACCCACACCTCATGGGAGGCACTGCATCCCAAGAGCTTGAGAGTTTGAGTTAAGGGTAACCTTAAAGGGCCTGAGGCTTCAGGCACACCTTCTGATGAAGACACTTTGCCCAGAAGGTATCACAAGTGTTTGCTGTATAAATAATAAGGTTACAAAATACTTTTGTCACAACTTGAGATAAAGAGAGTATCCTGTAGTACAAATGATGCACCCAGTTATTAATGCCTTCGAAAAATCTGGGATCATTAGGAAAGACTTAAAACCTTGCCCTTAAAATCAAAATAAGACAAATGAAAACTACATGCAAGCTATGCAAGGTAGATAGGCTTGCTAGGTAATTTGGTGGATAGAGCTTTGGACCTAAAGTCAGGAAGACCCAAGTTGAAATATGATCCAAGTACTTATTAATTGTGTGAACCTGGGCAAGTCACTTAACTTCTGCCTGCTTCTATTTCCTTATCTGTAAAATGGAGATAAAAATAGCACCTACTTCCCAAGGTTGTTGGATCAGATGAGATAATTGTAAAGTGCTTTGCAAACCTTACAATGCTATGTAAATGCTAGCTCTTATTTGTATTATGTTATTAAAAGCCTGTTTTTCCTGCAGAAGGGCTATAGTGTGTAAAAATAAAAGAATCAAACAGAATCTTGGAGTTGGAAGGGACCTTAAAGGCACTCTCATTTTAGGATCATAGATTTAGAGCTAGAAGAGAATTTGGGTATCTCACCTAATCCAACAAATGAGAAAATTGAGACTCAGAAAGTTTGTGTCTTGCCCATGTCACACAACTAATAAGTAGCAGAGGAAGGATTTCAACCTGAGTTTTGTGGATCCCAATCAGACTGTTTTCCCCACTACATCACACTTAATTAGGAAACCAATTCCTAACCAAGGAATTTGCATTATCCTAGACAACTAGTAATCCAGAAATTCAGATCAGGGCAAATTCATGAGCTCCCAAAAGAAGTGCATTCCACTTTTGGAAAACTACAATTGAATGAATGAATGAATGAATGAATGAATGAATGAATGAATGAATGAATGAATGAATGTCTGACTAGCTGAGGAATGAATGGATGAATGAATGAAATTAAATGAATGAGCCATGAGCTGCGTCTCTGCAATTTCTACACATTGCTTCTAATTCTGTCCTCTAATTCTGTCCAAGTAGACTCCCTATTCTCTGTGACAGTCCTTTAAGTACTTGAAGATATCTATTTACTCCCCCAAGTCTTCTTTTCTCTATGCTAAATATCTCCAGTTCCTATAATTTGTCTATGTGTGCATGGTATGGTTTCCAGGAAACTCTCCACCTTGACTTTCATTAGAAGACATTATTTTGCCTGAAAGATCTATCACTAAGGTTTCACTTTAGATCCAATATGGATTCCCCTACATTCTTTTGCTATTATAGGTAAGGTATCTCCAAATAATAAATGCAGGTTTAAGTAATGGAAAAGATTGTCTTTGGGGTATGCCATGGATAGAAGTTTAAATGTTCTATTTTTAGGACACAATTGAAGAACACAATTGAAATTTTTAAAAATAAGAGCCTTTCTCCATCCCCTAAATGAAAAGTTAATTACTTAGGAATGTAGATAGCTCACTAAAAGTTTGCCAGTAATGAAGTTATCCCCTGATCAGCTTATTGGGAACTTGGGACTATTAATGAACAACTGAACTCAGTGGGAGAAATCCTAAATTGCCCCCAATTCCTGGGGCAAGAATTACCAATCTCATTTTGTAGACATAGGGGAGTTAGATCATGGTGGCCACATCTATGTCTAAGAAAGTACAACTAAATTGAATAACCTAGTAGCTTAATGCCATCTGGCCAATCTCAGCTTTTATATATACTTGGAAATACCCAGGGGAAAAAAAGCAGAATTCAGAGGACCTGGATTCAAATCCCAGTTTTGCTACTTAACTACTTTTTACAACTATAGAAATAAGTGATTCAGAGGAGGATCACAAAAGAGTAAATGGACAATCTTTAATAATTAAGATGAAAAGCTTTAGCCTAAATAAAATCAGTACAGCTAAAATCAAAAAGGAAACTGTTCAATGAAAGAAAATCTTTGTAGCATATTTCTCTGAGAAAAGTCTGATATGCAAGATATATGAACAACTGATTCAAACATATAAGAACAAGAGCCATTCCCCAATAGATAAGTGGTCAAAGACTGCAAACAGGTAGTTCTCAAAATAAGAAAAACAAATCATAAACAACCATAAGTATGGTTTTAAAAAAAGATTGGAGAGCCATAATTTCTGGATAATTTAATCATTTTATTAATAATGCCAGCACTTTTATCAACAAAAGGATGGTCATTAGGTCATTTCTCTTAGACCCAAGACAACCATGATGGTGGACTCATGGCCTATATGTCCTTTTGGAAGAAGTATGTTCCCCAGGGTGGCAATCAACTGATTGGTTAATAATTAATGAGAGAATTAATACTACAATGAGGAACTGAGAGTGACATCATGTCACTCTTGGACAGAGAGACTATCTCTATACCCAGACCACTCCCAGCCTTGGGCAATTTAGACAAAAATATCTGTCTTCACCCAAACTTTATTGAATGGAATTCACCTTAGACTAGAGATTCCTTGTAAGGTTGGGTGGGATAGAAGAAACCTTCAATGACTGAGGTCTTAAAATGAGGATAGAAAAGGCGGGGAAATCTGAATGTCCCCAAATCATTGCTTTTTAATAGTCATTTCTACCAATATGAAAATCCCTAATCATATCACTAATAACAAGAGAATGCAAATTAAAACAACTTTAAGGTTCTATCTCCCATCCATCTGATTAGAAAAGATGATGCAAAAGAAAAATAATAATTGTTGGAGATTATGTGGGAGTACAGGCACACTAATGCTCCTTGGTCAAGCTATGAAGTGGTATAGTCCGTATGGAAAGCAATTTGGATCTATACCCATAAGGTCAATAAATTGTGAATGCCTTTTCCCCTTAGCCATACCATTACTAAGACTGGCTTCCAAAGAAATCTAAAAAAAAAAAAAAAAGAAATAAACACGCATGTACTAACTATCTGCATCAGCACTTAGCAAAGAACTGGAAAGTGTGGGGTTAACCATCAGTTTAAAAATAGCTGAATGAATTATGGTATATGAATGTAATGGAATTCTATTACTCTATAAGAAATGATAAAAGGGTAAATTCAGAGAGATATGAAGATGGTGTGAAATTATTTAGAGTGAAGGGAGCAGAATCAAAATAGCAATTTATATAATGATTACGACATTGGAAAACAAACATCATGTTGATTAGAGTTGAAAGATACCTCTGATCAACACAATGACCAATCATAACTCCAGAGGACTGAGGATATAGCAGGATATGTTCCCTTGGCAGAGAGATTATGGTTCAGAAGTACAGAACTGTTTTGCCTGACTATGTCAATTTATTACAAGGGAAAACATGACAGAGCAGGGGAGGTGGGGTGGGAAGAAGGGAAGAGGTGTTACAGGAGGTTAATAATAGCAATTAAAAGAAAAAGAAGAAAAAGAGAAAGCAAATGAAGATAGGTAGTTGTGTCAATTAAGTTGTTTTTTTTTAACCAACAGAAGAAAGTTTAGAGGGAAACAGACAAGCAGGAAAGATTTTGGAATTAATAAACTAAATTTGGTATTTTTTTAAAAGCTGAATGCTAAATTCAACAAAAGCAAAAAAAATCAAAAAAGCATGAATCCTGATATTCATGATTTCATATACAAATGTCTTTTTCTATTTTTTAAATGTGGTAGGTTTTATATTTGTTGGTGTTTCATTAAGTTCAGAAAAACAAAATAAAATTTAGAAATTTTTTTTAATTAGCAAAGGAGAATGCCATCAGTCCAAATGCAATTGCCTCCTGGAAGTTGGACCTATAACTGGACCAATTACAGGAAAGAAATCAAGAATCATTATTACCCTTTCAAATAAATTGTTATTCACCTTGGACAACGAGCTGCTATTCCTTATAGTTGCATGACAGCAAAGCCCTCAACTAAAACACTTTAGACCTGACCATCGATAGACACATAGTGCATGTATTGGAAAACTTACCTTTCCTTCTCTTCAGAAATAAAGTGTCAAAGTCCAAACCAGAGAGAGAAAATTAAAATTCTACACTTTTTTTGGAAAGTTGATATTTTCTTCCTTTAGCAGTGAACCAAGATCCCTTTCTATTTAGGGACTCTACCCACCTTTTAACAATTCCAAGCATTCTCAATAGATTACTTTTCTTTGAGAAGACTGTTGTAACTTAGAGCCTTTCTGACAGAACCCTGGTGAATTATAACTCTATTTCATGCTGGTTTGCAGAGTGATTAAAGCAAGTAGCCTTGAATTATAGCATATGTTATAAAGAGATGGAGCCTTTCAGTTATAAAAGATGTATCAATCAGGGAGAAGCAAATACAAATTAAAGTTTGATGAGCAATTGGATATTAATTGGTACTAACTCTGCTTTTTATGTCACTTTGATGAGGAGCGGATCATAAACATACTAAGCGATACTAATAACGTATATTCACTTCAATACAATTTTATAGCACCATTTATTAAAGAAACCAATATCAAGGTTGAGTTGTGAGCAGGCTTATGTGCATTTTTCCTACTACATCCAATTCCATAACAAATTTTATGCAAACTCTCAGCTTCAGGCCTGCAGGGTAGAGCTGGGGTTAGTTGGACGTAAAAATAATCATTGCAGTTTCCTTTTGCCATCCCCACCCCCATACCAATTGGCCTTTATTTCTAAGTGATGGTAGCACCAAATTCTATATAGTACAATTCCCTACATTTGATACAGTACTTTGGAGTTTACAAAGTGTTTTCAAACCCCTTCTAGCTTTATACCAGCTATGCACTAGCTTTATACCAGGAAATCATCTTGGTGTTTGCCCTAGTACCCCCAGCAGACTACCCCTTCCCCTGTTCTTTCAACCTCTTTGCTCTGGGAATAATAATGAAATCAATCATACCACCGCTACTGGAAAGGACATAAGAATTGGTTGCCCTAGAGCTCCATTAACTCCCTTTCCTGGTCACCTCTCCCCTATATGTGCTGTCTCCCCTTGGGGGCAGCTAGGTGGTGCAGTGAATAGAGCACCAGTGTGGGAGTCAGGAGGACCTGAGTTCAAATCTCACTTCAGACACTTGACACTCACAGACACTTATGTGACCTTGGGCAAGTCACTTAACCCCAATTGCCTCATCCTGGGTCATCTCCAGTTATCGTAATGAATATCTGGTCACTGGATTCAGATGGCTCTGGAGGAGAACTGAGGCTGGTGACCTGCACAGCCTTCCCTCACTCAAAACAAAGTCAAGTGATAGCACGGTCTTCTTCAGCAAACAAAGGACAAACACACATACATGTCTCCCCTTATATAAATTCTTTGCATGCAGGAATTATCTCATCTGTTGTTTCCTATCTTCCACCTCAACACCTAGCACAGTGTCTGACATGTAGTCCACATTTTATTAAGTACTTTTTTATTCATTCATTCACATGTATTTTTCACATTTAAGCTATGTGATTCTGTTGCATAGACAAGGTTAATATTAGTCTCTTTTCATTACTAATAATTCATATTTGAAGGCAAGTGTCATGATGCATTGTAAAGAGCATTTAATCTTGTGTCCAAGATCTTAGATTCAATTCTGGTTTTCAAATTGACTACTTGTATAACTATGGGTAAGTGACCAGCATTTTCTTAACCCCAGTTTCCTCTTTGGTGACAAAAGACTCAATGACTCTCTTGCCACTTTAAATCCATGATTCTAAAGTGGTACTTAAGCATCATAGAATGGTAGGTAAAAGTAGAACTAGAAGGGACCCTACCTCAGTGTCAATGTAGTCAAACCCCCTCATTTTACAATCAAGAAAACAGGAATAAGAAAGGTAATTTCCCCAAGGTTGCACAATCAAAGGCAGAGTTTGAACTCAAGCCCTATAGCTCCAATGTTTCATTCATAATCCTGCCAGGTATATAGTCCATGTATTATTACGATACTCATTTTCAGGGATATAGATGTCAAGTGACCTGCATAAGGTCATATAGCTAATAAATTACAGAGATGGATTCAAATTCAGGCATTCTGACTCTTGGACAAGTGCTCTGGCAATTAGATGTTGCAGTTCCTGTAGGGAAGGAAGTTTTGGACTCTTTCATCTGAGAGCTCCCAAATTTTCTACTCTTCCTCTATCCTAGACAGCAAAATCTCTAAGTCTGAGTCCACTTTCCCCTACACTTTGTGTGCACTAGTAAAAGTATGTCACTGACTTTTGGGGAAAATGTTTCGTATCACATGTTCTTAGCATGTTGTTTTTAATAAATACAACTTACTAAAATCTAAATCTTACTAACTGATATCTAATCTAATAATAATCAATGAGAGAACCATACTTATCAGAGATTGTGAAAAGAAAAGTGTTAGGAAAAGAAAAGCTAATCCTTCAGGGATACTCCTAGACTTTAGGGGGACAAGTAGTGGTATACTCTCAGGACCCAGCCTATCAACATAAGTGGAAGTTGGCAGAGTAGTTCCCAGAACATGTATTGCATATGCTACATGTAGCATACTCCCTATTTTCTGACCTTTTTTGTATATGAAAATGTTCATGCCTATTGATTATTTTCTATTTCATAATAAAATGTAAAAAAAAGAAAAAATATAGCATTGAAATGACATGTGTAAGGTGACATGAGTGGTAGATAGCGGCAATAGGAAGACAATCCAGGTTTTTCTGACTCCTTTTGTTCTGTGCTCTTTCTACTTCATCAGGCACCTTTTCATACAATTAGATAGTGATTGCAAGTTTTTAAATCTACATACCAACAGAGCTGCCTGACTGAGTAGGCAGATGTTGACAAAGTTGACTTCCATTAGTGAACACTTTAGACATGCCCCAACCTCCCTGGAATCCCCTTGGAACAACAGTAAATATAGGAGGATGGTGTTGAAGGGATTCTAGCTTTTCTTTCTTTCCAAAGTTGCTATTTTATCATTCAAGAAGTAATTATTAAGTGCCTATTATAGAAATGTGGCCATTAAGACAAAACAAAATAGTCCCTCATCTCAAGGGGCTTATTCTATACTGAGTATAAACAAATGATGCACAAATAAGTAATTATAAAACACGTATGAGGTAAGTACAAAGCATTTGGAAGGGAGAAGAGGAGGAAAGGCAAAAAAAGCCTCACAGAGGAGGTGGCACGTGAGTTGAGGCTTGAATGGACTTAAGGAATCCAAAAGTTGGAAGTGGAGACAGCCTTTGCAAAGGCATGGAAGTGGGAAGTGGGAAATGGGTGTTCTATATGAGGAAAAGTAAGTAGGTCAAATAGAACATAGAAGTAAAGGGAAATCAGTTTGGAGAAATAGGTTAGAGACAGATTGAGAAGGGGCTCAAAGGCCAAACAGAGGCATATACGTTATCCTAGAGTCAATAGACAACCACTGAAACTTCTTTTTTAAATTTTATTTTATTTTTTTCAATTAATAAAAATCTGTTTTTTCTCCTTCCCAGTTCTGACCCCACCCCACCTGCATTGGGGGGAAAAAACCCTCAGAACAAATATCTTGCATTCTATTGCTGCATGCTATATGTTTTGAGTCAAATGTAAGCTTTTGGAGGGAAGGGACTTTTTATATTTGTCTTTGTATCTCCAAACAAAACAAATTGCCAAACTGACTGAGACCCATTTTACAAATGAAAAAACTGAGGCTCAGAGAAGTTCAAAGATTTGCCCATAGTCACATAGCTAGTAAGTGTCAGGGATGCAATTTGAGCCTAGATCTTCTTAACTATCTCACATAAAATAAAGACCCCTGTCTGACATGAAATAATTAAATAAACGTTCAGTAATGAAATAAAGCTGGTTTAATAAAACAAAGGGATGAGGTTCAAGAATGAGGATGACTGGTAGGACATTAAGTATTTGATCTATTTCTGTTAGCAATAGGTTTGCTCCTTACAGATCTAAGGAAATAGAGGACTGGCATTTCATGTGAAAGTCACAGAATCTCTGGGAGAGATTATGGAATGTTAGAGAAGAAACTTTAGCAGTCCTCTTGTCCAACCTTTTCATTCTGAAGTTGGGGAAAATGGAAGTCCTTAATTAACTGCTTCTAATCTGGGATTCAAGCTTATGTAGAATTTTATATAGAGTGAAATATAAACAATGGCAAGAACTGTCAGTTGGACCTCATCAGAGGTTTTTCCTTTTACTGAGGGCCATGAAATGATGAAATGACAATTCTTCCTCAAAATAAAATATCAAATTCTCAAAATAGATAATCCATGCTTATTATATTTGCTTTTAATTCAAGAAATATATCTAACTGTAGTCTAACTAGAGTCAGTTTCAGAAGAAATTAATGAGGAACATTTATTAATTATTCATGCTCTGAAACAGTAGGTCTGCTAATGTTTCTCTTAATCACTAAAGCTAAACAGATGTATCTTTATAAAGATAATCCCAAGGAACAGAATGAATATAAAAGATACAGAAGACAAGTACATTGTGATAAAAGGCTATACTACAGTATATTCATCATTGCCTCCAAGATCACATTTTTTTTAACAAATGAGATGTAATATAGAATAAAAAAATTAACAAGTTTTCTATTATTGAATAATTATGTTAAGCACTGAAAAGTAGTCTTGCAGATGAATAGAAGACATGCCCTGAAGTCAGAAAGACCTGCATTCAAGTCCTCCCTCTGACACATACTACTTGTGTATGATTGTGTATATGGGTTAAGTCATAAACTCTCAGTCCCCCAGTTATTCTCTAACATAGAGGTTTCCAAACTTATTTGGCCTACCTCAGCCTTTAAAAAAAGATTTACTTAGCTCCTCCTTGGAAATCTGCTATCTTTAACCCTTTAAGTTTTTTTTAAAAATTTGCAGCATTTCAAAAAAATAATTTTTTTAAAAAGAAGATGCATCTTAAATTTAGTAAGTTACTGTAAATTTGTTGGGTTTTTTCTGCACCGAAATTTTGTGACTCAATGTTGCATCATATAACTGTATAGCATTGTACTCTAAACAAGTCATTACATGCACATATTCTGCCAATACCAGACAATGTGAGACACACTCCTGCCAACATTTGCTTGCAGTTTGCAACATTAACTGTTGGCAGACTTGGTCACCAATTGGTTATAACTTGCATTTAGTGTGTTTATTTCGAAAATAGTATAATCACTATGACTTTAACTCTTATACAACAGATAAAATGTGTACGAACAGTTTTTCAAAATTTTCCTTCACTTCTTATGCTTTCACTGCCCCATTATTTTTATTCACCCCCTAATGCCCTGCACCTGAGACTACTACCACCCCCCTTCATCATTCCAGCACCCCCCAGGGAGTAGTATCACCCACTTTGGGAATCTATGCTTAACACTAAATGTTTCAGAGGAATCTCCCAGGGAGTTTTCACACTGGGAGTTCTTTTCACTTATGAAATCACAGGTCCATTTGAAAATGAAATTAAAATTTTCCTTAATCATTAAGGAAGTTTTATCGATTCCCTTTCTGTGCCACACCCACATACAATTGGAACCATCCCTTGTAACAACGATAAGCGTTAAGTAAAAGCAATCACTTAGATTATAAGCTCCTTGAAGGCAAGATCTTTTTTTACCTCTTTGTATCCCTAGTTTTTAGCATAGTACCTGGAATATAGAAGATCATTAATAAATGTTTATTGTTTAATGTTCATTGATTGAATCAAAAAACTGCCTCAGCACACCAGTGCAACAATTGCCCATAGTCCCCAACCTTTCTATAGAGAGAAGGGAAATGTGTTTTGTCATCTATTTTCTGATCGGAAGACTGATCTTAGTAATTCATCTGAGTTTACTGCCTGTTAGTATTGCTTTGTAGTCACTGTATAGATTGATTATATGTTCTGGTCCTACCTTCTTTATTCAGCGTCGGGTCATACAAGCCTTCCTATGCTTCTCTGAATTCCTCTTATAACAAGAAGTTAAAAAGAACCTAATAAGTTCCTAAATCAGCAAACACTTGCCATAGCAAATGGAGAGATGTGAGCTGAAGGTAATGTTAGTTTAGACTATAAGCTCATTTGTAAAATCTTACAAAGAAAGATGATGGATGATGAATGAACAGTATTGCTTTGTGAATCAGAAAGAGGCTGCGAAGAGTAAAACTAGTTTAAATAAAGATTGGCAAGAGATCCACCTAAGCAAAGTCACCCTGAGGGCATTTAAGAATGAAATGAAAAGACGGCATACCGAAGAAAAATGGAAAAAAAATTTACAAAACAAAAATAATAAACTTTTCACCATCAAAGACTTTAGAACCACTATGCTTTTATTCCTATATCACACTGTCCTGAATGTGTTTATAGGCAAGGTAGAAATATCACTGAAAGAAAAAAAGATCAGAAAATCAGGCATATCGGACCAAGGACATATAGAAGAGATTCATTCTGGAGGTGACATAATTGTAAAGGGAGGGATTGATTTACAAGGTATCACAAAGAAGTGAAGATACCAAAATGTAGAAAAGAATCTTGAACTTTACTGTAAAAAACAACAAACTATGAGATCATCAATGACAGCTATCTACCTACTTTTTCCTTCATACAAAGCCTTTATAGAATGTTGACATTGAACATTCCATCTTCCTTGTCTTGATTTTACTACTGATAGTTCTTTGTAACCATTTGTCTAATTAAGCATTTGTGGGATGACTGGGGTTACCATGGTGACTGAGGGTACTATGAGAGTCCTAAGTTGGTAAACCCTTACTCCCACCCATCTTCCTTTCTTTTCCATTAGAAATGTAGAATCAGGTCACTCAGAGAATTGAACTCAGAGGGGAAAACATGGTCACAGCACCTACCAAGCTGAGTCCATTATCGGAAACCATTTTTTTTTTCTTCTTCTTCTATAGCATGTTAGCTTGTATATCTGAATGTGAGGAAAATAAGCAGAGATGACCCAAATGCTCATACCATTACCTTCACTGATAAAATAGAATCCCAAGGGCCACCAAAGCTTCAGTGCCATTGCATGATGTTTTATTAAATACTACAATCTGTCAGGCCATGTATTTGGCACTCCTTCTTTACACAGACCTAGTGAATTCCCAAGACCACTCAGCTGTGTGTCATCAGAACTATTTTTAGAAGCTCTTGTGCTCACTTTGGTCAAGTTTCTGTTTTTTCCTTCTTCACATCACATGCGGTTTTGGATTTGAATTTGATGATTGATTCTTGGAAAAAACTAGTTTTTCACAAAGCTGATTACAGTGAATCTTAAGTCAAACTGTAAACATTTAATAAACCTTCAATATGAAAGTTATATTCAAAAAACAGGAAGTGAATCATCAGCTCATATTTCTTTTATGGGGGGGAAAGAGTGATAGCTACTCATCTAACATAGTAATACTACTTTACTTTTTATCACAACATATTCAAATTTATTTTTCTCTAGCCAAAGATGTCCCATGGTTTTCAATTGATTCACATTTGGGATTTTTCTTGTGGGATTATTCTATTTGCAATCACTTCATTATCTAGTTAGCACTTTTAATGGAATCAACCAAAAAGCACTTAATAGGTGTTTGTTAAACACAAATATATTTAGTGTACAAATATAACAAAAAGTATTTCAAACTAGAAATATAATAAATCCAACTGTATTTGCAAATATACATGAATCACAGATTACCACTTTCCAAAAGGTTAAAGTTTTAGGCTTCCCAAAAAACACACAAAAGAGGACACGTACAGTAGAGTGAATAGTCTATGTCATACAACCAACAAAGAACCATGTACTGAAAGCAAAATAAAAGTGATCACCAAAAAGGTGTCCAATAGAATGAGACCGTAGATGGGTCAAGTTATCCCTTACTAGCACTTAGGAGATCCATTGGTCCCCATGTATTGTTAAGAGTTCTAGAGGAAGGTCCCAACATGCCAGCTACATCATGCTTGAGAATTTACACAAAACAACAACTTATACAGGATGAGAAGTTATGAATGAATTGTGAGCTGCAGTATTCCAAGAAAATGTATTACCAAGGAGATCAGAAATCTCGAAATTTATAATAAAATCAACTTGTGAAAGAACAGATGAAAGTCAAATCGTGCATGATTTTTTATTGTCATTTACCGAATGCTCTCCTCACTCACTCACAATAGAGTCCACAGTTTATTTCAAGTCTCAATCCAGATGCTACCTCCTAAATTAAGGTCTATCCTGATTCCCCACCCCCACCCCCAATCAGTATCCCCCGCAACACGTACACACATCAGTAATTGTCTTTACTATGTATCTGTTTCATAATTCTCTACATCCATGTTATTCCCCCAAAGATTATAAACTCCTTGAGGGCAGAAACTATTTCACTTTTGTATTCATATCCTCCTTGGTGCCTGGCATAGCACCTGGAACATACTAAGCATGTACATTTTGAATGAATATATAATTTATTTTTCTCCTTAGTAGTGATCTTGGGGCTACTCTGGTGAGGAATGGGAGATAATGAAGTAGAAAGGAGGAGACAGACTCAAATAGTAAAATAGGCTAGCAATATTTTTCAAAACAAACATGTATAGGGAAAGTCGACATTCCATACTAAAAAACTGACTTCCATAATTTAGACTCTTCTGTGTCTATTGTATTTGTTAAAACTTCACCGGCAGATTATAGTCACCTGCTGTTATTGATTTAACAACAAAATAGTGTATTTTTTTAGTTGTTTAAAGAGTCAAAATCCATTCTCAGTATCACTACCAATTAGTAGTGTGTCCATGCAAGATAATCTTAATATTTATTTGCCCATCCAAAAGCCAACAGTCTTATGTGCCTAGGATAAGCCCCTGTATATAACACAGATCATATAGAACAATTCATTTGCAGATATTTCCAGATATTCCACTCTGGTTTATAGCATGGTGTTTGGATGGCATATACAAATCTTTCATTTCATATAATGAACAAGGACAAGTCCACTACAATGTGCATTCTCTATGTTATGGAGACAAAAGTCTTATTGTAATTTCATGTGTTATCACCCATTTTTATTTTGAGATGCAACTAAGCCTTAAGTTCCTGAGAGATTTAAGCATGCTAATCACTATAAAGATAATAAAAATAACAATTTGGAACAAGATGAAAAACAAGAGATTAAACTGCGAGCAGACTGACAATGGCTCTCTCTTGAGGGAATCACAAGCAAGTTTACTTTTTTCCCTAAATAGTAAATTATGGCTAGATGAAATGGAAAGGAATTAAAAATTAAAAAGTCAATAATTTCACTTAAAAGTACTAAAGGCATACAATTTCTCAACATAAAATTATATTCTCTATTGTATTTTTGTTTTCCTTTTGTCCTTATCCTAAAGTATAAATAATACTACCAGTCTTGTCTTAATCACTGGAACAGTTAACTCTTTTGTCTCGTGTAGTTTTCATTTATGATTTCTTGGAATATAGCTCTGGAAACCAGGATTTGATAAAGCCCACTGGGATTCAAATGGAGCTATTTGACTGTGCCTTTAAACTCAGATCGCTCTGGCTATCACTGGTTGGCCAATAATAAGCCTCAGCCTTCACTCGCTCGATGTTTGGTTTTGATGATTCAGAGTGAAGGTAAATAGCAATTGTTTCTGTTCTGGTCAGAAACTCTGAGAATCTTTCCCTCCCAGATTGATTTCTTTATGAAGGCAAACCAGACCATCTTTTGCCTCCATTCTTACCTAGCCTTTAATGACTGAATAGATGTTGCTTCAGATAACCTGAAACCTGAGAAAGACGTAACTTAAAAAGGACAGGGTCTCCCAGTGCTTCTGGGGCCATCACAAGTCATCCTGAACTATGTCTTGCCACTGGACTCCGATGACTTTGAAAGAGAGAATGAGCCTAGTGAGAATGAGAATAGGGATGTCCTTAAATCCAATTCACTTGTAAGTCAAGACATCACCCTCCTGAAGTCAAGAGGTCCTCTTTGAAAAAAGAATAAACAACAAAAATCACAAGCATCCAATTTAAAAAAAAAATCATTATTTTGAAAGTTTAATTTACAGAATTGGTCAAGTAGGAAACTAACTAGCTGTGTAACTCTAATTTCCTCTCCTTTTTTAAATTAGTAAATTAAATTAGTGAAATGAAAATAATGCTTAACCTACCTACTTCCCAGGTTGAGGCGAGCATATTTATGGTAATGGACTATTTTGTCTTTCAGTCTTAGCACCTAGCACAGTACCTTATATGTAATAGGTGCTTAATAAAAAGTCTGAATTGAAATGAATCCAATTCAACCCATACCAAACTAAGAGTGCCTTCAACATCCATGACAAGTAGTCATCTGGCTTCCACTTCTAGTGAAGGGGAACTCCACTATTTCCTAGCTTCCCCCATTATATATCTGAACAGTTCTAATCATTAGGAAGGTTTTTTTCCTTATATTGAGCTGAAATCTGCGTCTAATTTTTACACACTTTTCCTTGTTCTGCTTCCACTTCTGTAAAGAAAATACAATAAGTTCTACATAGAAGTCAGAAAACATTGTGGGAACTATGTCTTCTAACACTCCCTATCTTTTCATCTTCAGGCTCAACATCTCCTGCCCCTTTAATCATTCCTCACATTGCATGGTTGGAACCTGATCCTGTGTCACTTAATGTCATCCCTTACAATTTCATTGGCAAAAATGTGACAGATATGGCACCTGTGCTCTCATTTAAGGCACAGATAAAACTGTTGAACTGCACAGGGCCAAGGACAATTCAGCAGACTTTCCTCCAAAAGGATAGACCGTTTTCATTAATGCTCTTTGTGTCTGGCCTTTCAACCATCTTTCAGTTCATGGCAATGAACCTGTGATTTCACTGGAGTAAGGAATTTTTAGGGAGGAAATCCTTTTCACCAATGAAAATTGGCAACTGCTCTGCAATTTACAATCTTAAAAAGAGTTTGCCTATAACAATAAATTTGTCGAAAGTCAGACAGTCAGTGTCACTGGTCATCAATGTAATTACCATATCATAAAAAGAAATGAGATTAACCTGGTATAACCTGTTCCTAATGAATTCTTCCAGACCTTAAGCAATCATTGCTATACTTTCTAAATACCTAAAAACTGCCATTTGGTGAAACATTCTAGAGTTGAGCTCATCGGCTTAAAATCTATAGATTCTGATCTCTTTATATAAAATCAGGACAACTGCTTTTCTCCATCTTGCAGCACTTATCTTTTGTTCTGCATAATCTTTCAAATAACTTTGATAGTGGTTAAGCAATTACATGCACCGTTTCTTTCATAGTAGAACTACGGAGTATATCTTGAATTTCCTTACACTTTCTCAGCCACTTTTGTTCTACCCTTCCAGATGCAAAAATTATAACAGTTGAGTAGTTTTGTCTCTACCATAAGCAGTTACCATTATCATTCCATTGATTTTGAATTGTGGTTCTTTGTTCTTTCCCCAACAACAACAATAACAAATTTAAACTCTTTTTGTTGTCCTTAAAATTCATTACCCACACTTGCTCATTCTAAGTGCTTCAGGCGCTATTCTTAAAGAGAATTCAGAAAGAGTATTCCATTTTTATATTCATCCTTCATTTACCTACACTTGCTTCCATCTTCTATACATAATTTTTAAAAATCTAAATTAGGCAATTAGCCACATCAATATCCACAGACTTCTTTGCCTTTCCTTTCTCCATGTTTGGATGCTTAAATTAAGAAGCAAGTCAGACGGCTTAAAGCAAGTTTTAAAATGCCAGTTCTTTTATATTAATTATATGGAAAGGAACCGGCTGAAATATATCATAGCATCATTTACCAGGGCCTTCCAAAGCTTAAACAATCACTCACACACCATCCAGCTTGATTAAAATCATTTATGCTGATAAACATGGAAAAACAACTTCTTTGGCATCTAACCTTGACACATATTCAACATTTGTTGAATGAACATTGTGAGAATGCACTGGGAACTAACTTTTAACCTTTCAATTCAGTTAATGCCTTTTTTTGAATGTCTTCTCTATCTTGGTACAAAAATCCACTTATTTACACAAGAATTGAAAAGAATGATCCTGTTTACTTTGATGGAGAATGAAAGTAAGAACTTGCTCTATTTTTTTTTCTATTCTGGTTTCAAATTTTTAATTTGGATTCCAATACTGAAAATGACCACAAAGTAAGAAAAACTGAAACCATCTGATAGAACAAGCTGAGTAGAGCATCTATGTCTATGAAGCATTAAACGTGTAACTAATGATAATCAGTAAAGGGACATAAGTGAAAAACGATTCTTGCTGAGGTAAACCTCACAAAAAGTCAAACCTGTAAATTAATGTTTCTTTTCAAGTGGTATTCAAAGTATTTTTAGATTTAATCAAAGTATAACATTCAATTCAGGTTTTATTCTTTCTAGTAAGACACAAAAACATAACCACCTTTTCTATTTTGATTAGGAATAGAGAAATGCAATTAGAGAACAGACTTCCCAAAATATTAGGAATTCATAATAATAGCTTTGAGAGGGGAAAAAAGAGTTCTTGTCTTAATCCTTCCAAGTAACAAGCAAACCAAAAAGGAACAATCTTTACTATTTGGAATTCAAAAAGAAAAAAAAAAGGATTTTTTTTTTCAGCTTTTCCTTTTCTATCAATAACTCAAAGTTACTTTAAAATACAGGACAGAAGGGAAACTAAAACTATTGTTTGACATATTTTGGTCCATAAGAGACAACATACCTTCTATTGAGATGACTCCAAATAATTTTCACATGAATTACTAAAGTACCAGAAATGTATAATTTATTAGGATTTAAATAAATCACAGAGAGTGAAGTGCTTTAAGATTATTGGTATAAAATGCACAGAATAATAAATTATAATTATTTTAAAAGGTTAAATGATAGGTATCAAATTCACCACTTCCTCTCATACTTGATTCAAGGCAAAACAAGCTTATGTTTCTTTACAGAGACCACGAATTTCTTTCTTTTTTTTTTTTGCATTCCAGTACAGTGGCAGATTTTTAAAAAGCAACAACCCAGTTTATTTATTTTCGAAAATACCACCCTGAGAACACATATGTGCAGTTGTACCCTTTTGAATCAGTACTCTTCTTGACACACTTGTGCTGTAAAAGATATTCCCAATTGGCACAAGATTTATCAATACCACTTTGCTACTGAAAGACATTGTTTCTGATATTCAAATACGACCCTGTAATGTTCATCAAAGACAAGTTAATAATTTATAAATGCCATAGGTACATAGGATTCCCTTACCAAATCCAACTTACTCAAAAGGAGTATTCAAGACACAGAAAATATTGTACAATTTTACATGCTTTCATAAAGCTTGTGACCAGCAAAAATAAAAAGTCTACATTACATAAAATGTCTCCTCATCATTTTAACACTCCGGTTCAAGTGAATTCTCCAAATATAAAACACCATGGTTAATGTATTTACTAATATCCATTAAACATAGAATATAAAACATGCTACCTTAAGGAATATTGCAAGTTATTCTTTATTAAGAAAAAAAAAATCTCAGTCAAAAAGCAATGCACTTTTCCTCACAAGCCAATTTGCACAGGAGTTAAATTAATAAATGTAAATAGTCTTTCATAAGGAACATTGTTTTAATGGGATTCCAATGTGTACTTCTATCCAGCTCAGGAAAAATACAAATTACTTAATTTAATATGAAAATAAAATAGGAATCAATATCTGAGAGAGGTGTATAGTCAAACTTCCTAAAACTATGTCCCAAGGAAAAGAATAATAATGTTTTTTCTATCTCAAACCCATTTTGTCAGCTGGAAATTTTTTTAATCACAGCTTTTCAAAATGATTTTTAAAATAAATATTTTTGTGTATATAGATCTTTTTCCTTTTTCTTTGATTGCTTTGGGATACAGACCTTACAGTAGTAGTATTGCTGAGTCAAAGGATATGCACAGTTTTATACCCCTTTGAGCCTAGTTCCAAATTGTTCTCCAGAAAGGTTAGACCAGTTCACAACTTTACTAACAAAAATGATTTCTTTTAAAGCAATAAAGCCAGAATGGCACAAACTTTGGTCACCATAGGTTAGCACCAAAAGTATCATTTTTCATTTAAAAGTTTTATCCCTGTCACCATCATTTCAAAGATTTTCACTGAAAGTAAGGGCTTTTTCATGTGTAATATTAAGTAAACTTACAATAACCACAATTACTGCCAAAAAATTTATAATACAATAAATACATACCCAAATGCCAAAATAATTAAAACAGAAAATGACCAAGAATTTGAAATGCTCTTACCAAAAATAAAACATTTATACTTGTAACATTCAAATAACAAAGATATGAACATTAGTTCTATTCAGTGAGAAAAGATGGCATTAACAAAGAAATCTATGGGACAAACATAACCACAATCTAACATTGCTATACTCAGCACTTTCTGCCTAGACATTTCAGTATATTATATGAAAACATCATTAAGTTGAAGTATGTAAACCTATTTATGTACAGCATTTGATTTTTTTTCAATACCAAGGCTAAAAGAAAGAAGGCATCCAAATATTGAAAAACACAATGAGGCAAGGTATAAAGACCGCAACATTATCATAATTCGGTTTACCAGAGTGAAGAGATTTAAGATGAGATTGAAAATAAAATAAACATAGGTTACAATGTAGCCAAATTACTGTAAAATATATCAAATTGTTTGGCTGTACATTGTGAAGGTCACAAGAAGATATTACTTTAGAACAGTTCCCCATGAATTAACATAAATAAATATTGTTCTATATGGTTTCCAATATGCTATCTTAAAATTCTATGCGTTGCTCCCCAAGGGGGATACATGCCAAAGTCTGACAGACATAAATAAGAAGGACTAGTGACATTCTACACAGATTTTGCAATAACCCAAATGGATCAGAAAAATTTTAAAGGAGCTATTATTTTTACTGGTCAGTTTTTGAAAGGAGGAAATTATCATTTCGATGTAAGCAACAAGTTGAAAAGGAAATACTAGCTCAATAGTAATATATTTTGATTTAGGTAAATGTTTCATTACTTTGGGAACTAAAAGAATATAGGGAAAATATGGAAAGAAGAGAAATGATTGATCCTAAAATTCAGTTTACACATTCATATTTTCTTGATATGATTTATACAATATAACTTCACTTCTACTAATCTGGTTCTAATTAGTTCAGAGAACGGTTAATTTTTGAAACATTCCTGTGAGGTAGTTGGTGCCAGGATACAATTAGCTAAATATGTGTATGGAATGACACACAGTCAACTAAAATCTACAAATTACACACACCCTGGAAATAGTACAAGGGCTGGTGACTTTTTCAGGGAGAAGAATCACTTGTAAAAATATTCTTAGAATATAAGTTTTTAAAAAGTTACAATTAATTAATAGATGTGTGTGTGTACACACACGTACAGCAATGGAGCCAACATTTATTTAAAGAACTTTAAGGTTTCATAGCACTTTACATTAATTCACTTGATCTTTTTGAGACTTGAAGTAGGTTCCATTTTCCCCTTTTTAAAGACAAGGAAACTGAGGCTTAGGGAGGATAAGAGAATTCCCCAAATTCACACACCTAGTGTGAATTATAACCTAGGTCTTCTTAGGGGCAGGCACTGTGTTTGTATTTTTGTCTGGGGTTTTTGTTGTTTTTGTCTTTTTTGGTACCTGTAATGCTTAGTACAATGACTATTCCATAGTATACACTTAATAAATACCGCACTGATTGATGCCAAGCCCAGAACTCTAATCTATACACTTCCTCTTACATTTTGATGCTAGAGATCTTATATTAGCTCTATACATACTGACATATTTTTCTTAAAATTGCTAATGCAAACAAGTTTATACAACCAAATCATAATTTGATTCCAAGATCTCGTTATAATACACAGTCATGGCCAGGGAACCAGAAGGAGAGCCTTTTTCCATTCACATATCGCCATAAGGAGTTTGTTCATCTGGTAACTGCTACCTAGGAAGGCAGGGAAAGACTGGAAATGAAGTACCAAATAGAAGCACATGGCAGCATGGTAGCAGTAATCTCAGGTAGGAGAAACAGTCGAGGCCAAAGTGCGGTACCCTACTGGGACTCATTACTTTAGAGTTGTACAAATGTTTGGAGGGAATGAGGGTATATTCACACAGCAGACTGGTAATTCCCTCAATTATTCAGCCTAAAAGGCCCCCAGACTAAGGATGAATCAGTCTCTGTGCCAGGTATTATGCAGTGTTCTGGGGATACAATGGAAGGCAAAAATAGTCCTAACAGGGGAAACAGCATATAAATAACTAACTACATACAATATATATACAAAAAAGGCAGAAAGCAATGTCACAGCAAATGTCAATGGAACTAGCAGCTGGAGGAGGAGGGAACCAGGAAAGGCCTCCTTGCAGAAAGGGGGTCCTTGAGCTGAAGCTTAAGGTGAAGCAGAGGTGAAGGGTCAGAACATTCTAAGCATGGGGGAAAGCCAGTAAAAAGGCATGGAAATGGAAGATAGATGGATCATGGAATGTATGGAAGGGAATAAAGTATAAGAAGACTGAAAAGGGAAAAAAGGACCAGGTTATGAAGAGCCCTAAGTGCCAAGTGGAAGTTTATGTTTCATCTTGAAGGGAAATACAGAGCTCCTAGATTTTACAGTGTGAGAGCCAAGGGGTAGGAAGGTGACATGGTCAGATCTAGAAATTACTTTGGCAGCTGAGTGGAGGATGGATTGGAGTGAGGAAAGAATTAAGGCAAAAAAACTTCACAATTCAAAAGTTATTATAATAGTGTAGTTGAGGTGCGATAAGGCCCTGAATTAGGTCTGTAGCATTGTGGATGCAGAAAAGTGGACACATAGGAGAGATGAGGTGAAGTAAGAAACAGAGAAATTTGGCAACCAACTGGATATCGGGGGTGAGGAGTTGAGAATGTCACCAGGATTGGGAGCCCAGGTTGGTTAAGTTTTACAGCAATAGGTAAGCTGAGAAGAGGCAAGGGTTTGGGATGAATTGAGGTTGAAGATGAATTGTTTTGTACATGTTGAATTTGAGATGCCTATGATGTCCAAGAGGCAGTTGGTAATGTAAGACTGTAACTCAGGAACAAAGCTAGGGCTGATGTCTAAATCTTAGCATCATCTATATACAGACATTAGAATCCATGGCTCGTGAGTTTACAAAATGAGATAGTATACAAAAGGGCCCAGGACAAAAGCTTAGAGGCCACTCAGGGATACTGAGTGACATAAGTAGTAGCAAAGCAGATTAAAAAGGAATGGTTGGAGAGAAGAACTAAGAGGCAGACACGCTATGAAAACCCAAACAGACAAGTATAAAGGAGGAAAAGGTGATTAACAGTGTTAAATGTAGCAGAAAGGTAATAAAAAGAATGAGGATCAAGAAGAGATCCAGCAATTAAATGGTTATTGGTAACTTTGGAGAGGGTAGTTTCCGTTTGATGATGAGGTCCAGTCAAACTGTAGAGGATTTAGAAAAGTGAGAAGAGAGGAAGTGGAGACGTTGAGTGCAGAATGCCTTCTTAAAGAGTTTGTTCACACATGGGAGGAGAAATATAGGACGAAAGCTAGCAGGAACGGTAGGATAAAATCAGGATTTTTTAAAAGATGGTCAAGAGGTAGGTGTGTTTTAGGCAGCAAGGAAGGAACAAGCTGATGAAGGCAGAGTGGGGAGAATAATGGGGCAATTTGCTGGAGAAGTCATTCTTTTTGATGTCATTCCAGTTGGCAACAACTGTATAGTTATACAGTATGCACAAAGATCAAACGGTCCTTCTTAGTACAACTGGCATTTAATTTCAGAAATAAAATCTATTTTCAAATATCAAAATGGTTAAGACATATCACAGTCTAGCACTCTCACATGTCAGAAAAAAAACTTAAAATGATTCATTCAATGTAATGAAGTTATTCTTCAATACTTTAATGGAACAGTGATATCACCCACGTGAGTTACCTCCTCCTCCAGTGCAGATAAAAGAAAAAGTTAAACTACATCATCCAGTATCACTCTACTGGCTTGATGGAGTTGTTGCAAGGATTGCTGTTTATTTCTTATAAGAGTTCATATTTATATAGGGCTTTATGGTAATATACAGTTATCTCATTTGGTCTTTGTGAGGTAGTTAAGAACATAAGCATTTTACAGATAAGGCATTTACATTCTCATTCACAGACAGCAACTTAGGCAAGGTCACAAAAATCAAATGCTGGCCCTATGACTTTGAATCTAATGCTCTATTTAGCAACATTGCCTCTTCCATACCTAATAATGTCTACAGTGTGCTTTGAACTCCACGAATAGTAGTTACTTTTAAATAACTAAAATATTTTTTAAAGTCCAGCAGTGGAAAAAGTCCAATTTGTAACTGTAGAACCATTTGTAATTTTACGGTTTTCACCATGAAGTATAAAATACTTTCCCCATCTAAGACACTGAAAAAGAGCAAGGGAAGCAGTTAAAATATTGAAATTTAAGCCATTTTTGTCATGTGGTTTTTAGATTCAAGTATTGATTCTAGATCATATGTTTAAGGAAAATACAAATATCCTCAGGTTTTATACTCTGCACTTTTACTTAAACACTATTCACAATTGACTGCCTGCAATGACACCTAAGGATAACAAACAGCCTGCCTTCTAGAGCCCTCTACAGGCTCCAGATACTGGCAATCATGGCCCACTGATTTTTATGACTAAAAATTCTCTGGGAAAAAAAAAAGGCTTTTTCTTGCAGGGTTTAAATTCTAGCTGGGGGTTCTCTCTTCCTTTCTTTTTTTTTTTGGTACTGGAAATTTCTCTATTTACAGAGACAAAACCAAAAATGATCAGAAGGAAGACTCATCAAGAATGATATTCATAGTGAGGTGAAGGGAGGTCAGAATGGAAGACTTCAACTAATCGCCTTCCATTATCTTTCAAAAAAAATCCACATGAAATCACTTCAGGCAATTGCAATGATTCCTTTGGAGCAAAGTTAATCCAGAAGCACAAAGTGATTCAAGAATGGATTTAAGACATTTTAAAGCTTTTTAAAAATGTCAAACACATCTACTCCAATTTCTCAAACCTTCCCCTTCAATTTACAAATCACTTAATCCTGAGCACCTCAGGACACCTTATAAATTCACCTAGATAATTTCCACCAAGTAGAGGGGGCTAAAACTTACTCTGGCAAACAAAAAAGTGGCAAAAAAAATTCGATGACTTCTCCACACTAGAAGTTATAATACAAAATTTGTGAAAAGCATAATTCTGACCAGATTTGTGCTAGCTTATTAGCTCATATACTATTAAGAAATAAGGGAATAAAAAGATAGAATTCATATGATTCAAGAATTGGTAATAAAAACATTGGTGAAATGAAAAATGTTTATTTTTCATCCAAAACCAACTGTAACTGAAAAATATTATATCACTACATGGCTGTGATGATTTCTTTAGCCAAACTTTCTTGATCCACTTTTAAAGATTATTAGGACTGCAAGGTGGTATAGAGGATAGAGTGCTGACCCTGAAGTTAGAAAGGCTCAGCTTCCCAAATCCAAATCTAGCCTAAAACTTACTAGCTGTGTGACCCCAGATAAGTCCCTTAACCGTGTTTGCCTTAGTTTCACCTGTAAAAACGAGCTGGAAAAGGAAATGGCAAGCCAATCTAGTACCTTTGCCAAGAAAACCCCAAATGGGGTCACAAAAAGTCAGACACAACTAAAAAAATGCCTGAATAGGAGAAAACATGAATTAAGCCTCTTTCTTGATTCACTTTTAAAGACAGAAAAGAACAGAACGTCGGTAAAGGGGGGAAAAGGAACACGTACAACTTCTTCTGAATTTGCTTAGATTAAGGAAAGAGCGGACTCTAACTCCAAACGGTTCACTAATTCTCAAGAATCATCTTGCCCTGAGTCTCGCCTGTATCAGATAGCCGTACTCAGAGGGCTGGAATGGATTAGTTAACCTAAGGTTGATAGTTGTACTGCGTAAGAAGCCAAATGGGAGACGATCCTGTAGGAAGGTAAACAACAGTAATAAAACAAATTTGCTTCGTTTTTCTTCAGTAGTCAAATGTCAGTCACTAAGCATTTATTAGATACTTAGGAGTTACTGCAAAATGGGATAATAAGGCAGTTTATTTCATATCACTAAGGGCAATATAAAATAAGTCAGTCTGATCTGCTACTATTTTATTAGTAACACAAAAGGAAATGTTGGTTTAAGAATTAAGGACACCATAATTCTTTCATTCTTAAAATCCAAGACTTTAACACATCACCTGTTTACTATAAAATACATCATTTATTAGATTTAGATCAGAAGGCATATCCAGGAATCACGTTACACGGAAGTTAATTTCATTCCTGAACAGTATGGGTCTTTTATCAAGTCAGGATTTCCAGATTTCATAAATATGGCATTTTAAATGGAAAAAAAAATGAAAAGTACTTATGCTTTTAAGTATTGCTTATTTTCTTTATTCTTTTTCCACCTGATTTAATTATTTGTAGATTAAAGCCTTTTTCTCTATTTCCTTCTTTTCTAAAGGTACATCAGTCATAGGAATTTGAAAAATGCACATTTTTAAAACTGAGAAAACAACTCAAATCATGACAACCATACTGCTCCCCAATTCCCAAATGGTGAGGTAAAATGTCACTTATCAACATGAAAAATGAAATGAAATCACATCTTTTAGGTAATACTTGCAAGTTGTTCTCTTATTTTTTACAGTCTGTGGAGTCCCTACTTTTGACAGGCACAGTGGACAGCAATCAAGGTACTTTTGTAGTTTTTGCTTCATAAATGTAGCTGATGGATATATTATTATGCTATATATTTGAGCTATCTATAAGTGAAAAAAAGTGAACACTTAACAATGCTTATTTTCTTTTAAAGATCACTTATAAGTGCACTTGAAAGAAGTGAAGACAAGCTCTTAAATTCAACATTTGCCACTAGCTCCAGAGTACAGCCCTCACACATCCATAGCACAGTTTCATATAAACACATTCACAAATGCACTCACATGTGCACATATACACAGGCACACAAACACACTCACATTCTCTCTCTCTCTCTTTCCAGAAGAAGCCAGAGTTACAGCTCTTTTTGTGATTCATTGTAATTTTTGGAATGGTTCTTAAATCTTCCAAATTCTTTTAAATTACCAACTTTTTTTTTTAGTCTTTTTTTCTTCCAATTTTGAACCATTCCATATTTTATCTTTATTGCAAAAGTCAACATGCTTCTTAGAAATTCAGGTTGTAATCAGTAAAACAAACATTACATATAGGAATTTAAATGTATAAACAGTTAGAAATCCAACAATATCTCCTATTATGCTATTACACAAGGTCACAATTTTGAAAAAAACTATAATACAGGCATCCTATACATCAAGAGGAACCACGATTCCTTTTCACATGATTTTTTTTCTTCTTTTTGAACTAATGACCTGTCGCTGTCCTTTCCTATTTCATCTTAACAGGACAATGTTTTCCAATTAATTTTAGCTGTTGAAAATTTTTGTCTTAAAATTGTAACATGAAGAAATTGAGGGAAACTGTACATCCCTGGGTTGAATCTTGAGCATGGGAAGCAACCCATTAGTAAACTAAGCTGAGCAAGTAGGTTGGTGTCATTTTCTTTTAGTGATCAGCTGCTTATAAAGATGTCATGCGCATTATGAAGAACAGTAGATCATACTACAAAGGCTGTATGTTATTTCATAAAATGAAGCTACCAACAAGAGAAAAATTAGTCACAGGAGTTACCCACTTTTACAAAAAAAAACAAAACAAAAAAACCCCAAAACTCTAGGATTTAAAAAAAAATCTTATATAGGAAAATGTTTAAGCTACTTTATGCTAAATCATCACTTCAATTTTCTAATAATATAAACAGCCTGTATTTGAATTCATTTTAGAGGTTCAAATCTTTGCTAAAATCCCCAGAAATTATATTTGGGGTGCGTGAGTATTCTAGAAATAGTAGGGTGTGCTGAAAAGGTTTACACAAGGGTTTTACATTTGACTAAAGAAAGCTTCTATCTGTTCTTCACTTTCACTCTCTCCTTTTTCTTTTCTTTGTCACCCAGTAAGTAAAAATCCAAACACATCCCTCATTTGCTCACTCTCTGAACTGAGATTGCAACGGGTCAGTTTAGAGGTTAAAAAAAATCATATGAAAAGGAATCCCATTCTATTGAACTGTGCCAGTCTACCGAAATTTTTCTTACAGCTCCATTAATTTACTGTAATCTTCAGTTTCCAAATACAAAAATACAACAATTCTTATTGAAATCTATACGCTGGTAGTTTTAGTACACAAAAAAACCAAATTATTTACAAAATTATACAGTTTAAGAAAAACTTTATACAAAAAATATATAAATCCTTTGTTCCCTCTATCATTTTTAAACTGTCAGGACTCAAAACATTCACAATAATGATCTTTCAAAATATATACTGACTGAGCCACAGACATTAAGAAAAATGTCATTAGAGGTGATGGGAGAGGAGCAAGATTGCTTATTCTAGGTACCCCATTCTAGTATTTTCATTCTTTCATAAGATCATGTTAGCCTTGAAGTTAGTAGAAATACAATAATAACCTAGAAAGAGAAGTCCTCATTAGGAAGATAAAGTTACAAAAACTTAAAAGGGATCCTGGTTTCATTATGCCACTGCAGGAAAATGGGATGTAAAGGAGACACAGATGATACAAATATGGGATTTCACTTCTTATGGCTAAGGAAATCTAGAATCCTGTTGGTTTTAAGCTCCTTACTTGACTGTTTTTGCTCTGAGGAATAGTATTTGCCACAGGAAAACATAATCCCTGATAAAAGTGAACACCAAGAACCTTCTGAAGTCAACAAGAAGTTTCAAATGTTCACATCACATAAATGAATGAGAACCATAGATAAATGCAGGTGTGCATATTCTTGAGTGACATATTCCACTTATATTAATCATGGTTAATTTCTCCAGGGGTTGGTACAGTGTAGTGTTGCTCCTCTACTGTTCCATATAACATTCAGAACACAAGGACATTAAATTTACATATATATTTTACTTAACAGATAGAATCTACTCTACATAAGTGTACAGTAAAAATGCACACAGTGAAGAAAACTGCCTATTAAATGATGCATGTATGTTCATGGACAATGAAAGCCACAAAATTATTGAAAATGCATCATTTTCTATTCAAAGCCAACTTACTACCTTCCGTTTATATAATTTTTTATTGTGAACCCCACCCACCACCCCAACTTCTCCATCATGGTTTAAATTCAGGAAAAGGTAATTTTGAGATACATTAAACCTTTTAGGTCATCTAAAACTAAACTGCAATTTTAAATAGCCTTCCAACAAACATTGAAAACCTTTGCCATGTTCATGAAAACATTTCTTTAAATGTTCCAAGTGCTGGTTTAGTTCAAAACCTTTTCATTAAGGAGGGATCAGCCTTTCATGAGCCAGACGATGAGCTTCTCTCAATACTATGCACATTTGGCCTATTAATTCAGGTGCAGGGAGGACAGTGGAGGGAGAAGAGGAAGAAAAAAAAAAGAGAAGAGCAATGGGCACAACTGTCTCAGATTTGGAGAATTTTTAAAAAGCAGGAATTGAACAAATACTGATAAAGTAATAAAAGAAAAGTGAACAGTGTCAGAACCTGGGAGAGTTCAGATGAGACTGAAAAATGACAGAATGGAAACATCAATGGATCTAGCAATGTCACATAACATTTTAGAGAACATACAGGATTTGATGTAATTTACACTGAAATAGTACTGTGGAAGATTATATTATATGTATCGTACAATTTATGCTCATATAAAAACTCTGAAAAAAAATTCAGACTGAATACAAGCCAGGCTCCTCCATATTAAAAAATTAAAACAAATTGTATTTTTCTTTCAAGATGAATCTTAAAACAAGGTTTAGTCAAAAATATCTCCCATAGTGTGACGACCCCATCCATAATATCTGAGAGTTACAAGATTCCAGGCTACTTTGACATTTAATGAAATTTTATCAGCAGATTATATTACAAAATAAAATTTCTAAACACCCTGTCATCTATATCATAATCCCACACCATCAAAAATAGGTGGTATGGAAAATAAGGCTCTAGAGAATACCCATACGACTTTTGTGGATCTTCAGAATTGCGTAAAAGTCACTAGGCCTTTGGCTGCTTTAATATCACATACAGTTATGAGATGTGTTTAAATAGCAAACTTGCTGTCTTTAAACCTATGTTGAAAAGAAAAAAAATAAAAATTTTTGGCTCAATGACGTCTTTAAATAATTTTAAAAAGTTGTTCTTCTAAACAAAATTCCTAAAACTATAGAGCTCCCATCAGATTTCATCTTCGCCAAGAACGAGATTCATATTCATCTTCATCTTCATCATCATCATCATGCAAAAACAAATCTGAAGCTTCAGTCTCCTAGAGAAAGAGAAAGTACAGTCACTGTAAAGGTACAAGGGAATGCTAACTATATACAAAAGTCACTATATTTTTAAAAGTCAAGCATCTCAGGTTAGGATATAGATTAGATAACTTAGTTAAAGACAAGTCCAGTTAGGAACCAGCAGTCTTTAAATTCTTTCAGTCAACCATTTATTAAGCTTTAACTAGTGAAAGGCTAGACAATGAAGAAGAAAAGAAAGGTGAAAACAATCCATGGCCTCAAGGAGCTAACATTCTAACGAGGAAGACAAGATGAAAATAACTCACTACATACAGCATAAAAACAGGGCAGACTGAAGAGAATTTGAGAGGGTTTAAGTGCCATCAGCTGAGGGAACTAGGAAAGGCCTTTTGCAGAAGGTGAGATTCGATCTGAATCTTGAAGCAAGTTAGGGCAAATAAAAGGTAGAGGTGAGGAGGAAAAGTACTCCAGGCATGGGGACAGCTCAGAGAAGGGAGTATTATATTTGAGGAATACCAATTAAGACAATACAGTGAAGCTGGATTGTACAGTGCATGGAGGAGCAACACATTAGGAGACTAAAAAGGTAAGAAAGAGTCAAGTTATTAAGACTTCCAATGTCAGAGTCCAGACATAAAAGGGAGTCATCAGAGTACAGTGAGGAAGAAGGAGACATGGTCAGGACTATCCTTTAGGAAAATTACTTTGGCAAATGAGTGGAGGATGGATTGGAGTGAAGAGAGACCTGAAGTAGAAGGACCAATCAGAAAGCTATGAGAACAATCCAGGCAACACCCAACAGTGATGAACATCTGAACTTGAGCAGCTACCATGTGACTGAAGAGAAGGGGACATATGGAACAGACATTGTGAAGGGAGAACCAAGATTTGTCACCAGACTAGAAATGTGGAGTGAGAAATCAAGGATGACACAAAGATTGTAGCATTGATTTTAGTAAGAAATCTTCTATGTATGTCAGGCATCGCTCCAAAGGTTTCCTTTTTTGAAAAACATTTTAAAACAGCACTTTATAATTAATAAGAGAACACAGCAGGAGAAACCAGTTAATTATCAATATTTTAGAAGCTGATTGTTTTGGTTGTGGATTATTCTAGCTACTGGTTTTTCTTCCTTTTATCTCTCATCTCCAAATCTGTAGCAATTATGTTGCTTCCCACCATTTCCACCAGTGGGCTGAAGGGAAGAGGGAAATTAAAAACCATAAATTTTACTACTTAAAAGCAAAGAGGAAGTTCAAAAAACTGGTTAAAATGGGTTTTTAAGATCACGTCTAAATTTCATTTTATCCATAGAATCAGTGTTCTCATTTACCATGTGTAAAGGTTGGCCTTTACAGTCTTATTAGCAACCCAGGGAGTACAAAAACAAAGATAAAGCAATGTTATCTGAAACAAGTTAAGAAAAATATTCCCAAGGT
Organism: Bettongia penicillata ogilbyi; assembly: GCA_023548195.1. Lineage (NCBI taxonomy): Eukaryota > Metazoa > Chordata > Mammalia > Diprotodontia > Potoroidae > Bettongia > Bettongia penicillata. Next base: position 1,502,707 of record JAJHZJ010000044.1, on the reverse strand, counting down.
GACTTTTTAAAGTTACATATGCATATATCCTCATTGAAAACTGCTTTAATTCTTCAACAAGATTTTAAACTTTCAAGCTTATACTTAACCTATATATATCATCTGTAGAGACACCCTCATCTCTCTTAACCATAATCCTTTACCGTAACTTTCTGATGGACTTATGTACCTGGATGTCCTACAGGCTTCTTAAATTCAACACATTTAAAATGAAATGAATTCTGAAGCTTTTTTATCCTTCACTCTTGTTTACTCCCCACTTCCCCTAACCCTATCAGTTGCCAAGTCCTGTCAATTTCTACTCCATAACATATCTATCATATCTGTTTTCTTCAGTTACAGGGCTACTACCCTTGTTCAGGACCTCATCACTTGTCACTTGAACTACTGTAATAGTTGGGATCAAGTCTCTTCCCTGTCCAATTCAATCTCCATACAACTGTTAAAATAATACTCCTAGAGCAAAAGTCTGACCATTCTATTCTCCTTCTAAACTTCCAGAGGCTCTATTGTTCCTAGGATTAAAAGCAGTTCTGTCTGGTATTTAAGACACTTCAAAAGTGGGTTCCTACTCATCTTTCCAGGCTGATTTCATATTATGCCCCTTCTACACACTCAGTGTTCCAGCCAAATTGGCCCACCTATTATTGTTCTCTGCATCACCTGCCTTTCAAGAGTCAGCTCAAGAACTATCTGATACCAAGGCCTTTCTGGGTGCCTGAACTCTGCCCACCACTCTGAAGATTACCTTTTAGTTAATTTGTATAATATGTACTCATCCCTAGCACACAGTCACTCTTCCACATCTTGAAATTCCCAATTTCCTTCCCAGATCCATTGAGAAAATTCTTCCTACATGAAGTCTTTCCTGTCCCAGCCCAGCCCAAACCCCAGCTGCTAATACCACTCCCAGAATGATCTTATACATACTCTGTATATTCCTATATAAGAGATAAGTTCTCTTCCCCAGCAAGAATGTAAGCTCTCTGAGGGCTTTTGTCTGTGTACTTGTAGCACCTGGCACTGCATCTGCCTAACAGGTGGGGGTGCAACTATGACATCCCTGGTATAGGAAATTCTTAATTAGAAATGCCCTTTGACAACTGAGAGTGGCTTGTTATCTTCAACTGATGGTCTTAGAAAATTTTCTGTAGCATTGAGGGGTTAAGTGACATGCTAGGGCCCAACCCGAGATATGTCAGAAGAAGAACTCTTGGTTTTTCTTAACTCCAAGGTCAGCTCTCCATCTACTACAGAAATGGCAAACATGCAGACCAATATGCTCAAATGTGGCCTGAATCAGGTTAAAATGTAATTGGGCAATACTTAACAAAATAAATAAATACAGAACACTGATAATGTTAATATGTGGTTTTCTAAGTCAGTATGTGGCCAGCAGGGATCCTTGTGTATGGTTTGGTGGCCCCTGTTTCTATCTGAGTTTACGTCAATGATCTGTTGTACAGTACTGCCTCTTCATTCTTAGCACGCAGCAGGTCCCTAATAAATGCTTTTTAAGTTATTGATAGTATTTTCTTCAAAAGAATTTAAATTCCTTGAGGGTCATTCAGTCAACCAATAAACATTTATTAATCACCTACTATATTCCAGGCATTGTACCTTAAGTTCTGGGGTATACAAAGAAGGGCAAGAGACAGCCCCTGAGTCATGGAGCTCACAACCTAAAAGCCAGCTATACATAAGATAAACTGAAAATAATCAATACAGGAAAGGGCTAAAATAAAGGAGGACCATGAAAGGGTCTCAGTACAAGGTGGGATTTTACCTGAGCTTTGGAAGGAAGCCAGAAGGCAGAGAAGAAGAACATTCTAGGCATGTGGGTCAGTCATTGAAAATGAACAGAGCTGGGAGGTAGAAGTGTAAGAAGGTTGGGGATGGCCATGTTATTGAGGGCTTTGAATACCAGAGAATTTTTATATCTTCTCCTTTAGATGGTAGGGACTGTCGCTGGAGTTTACTGAGTGATGGTGGTAGAGAGCTGAGGGTGACATAGTGAGACCGACAATTTACAGTGACTCACTCTCACAGCACAGCGAACTACTACAGTGGGGAGACACTTCAACCAGGCAGACTTATCACTGCAATAGCCTGGGGCGAAGGTCATGAAAACCTACACCAGCACATTGGCAGTGTCAGAAGAGAAGGGACTATATATGAGAAATATTTTGAAGCTAAAATAGACATACTTTGATGACTGACCAGATGTAAGGGGTAAGGGAGAATGAGGAGACTGTGAGCTTGAGGGACTGGTGGTACTGTCAATAATAATTGGGAAGTGAGAAAGAGAAGGATCTGAGGGGAAACATGAGTTCCGTTTTGGTTACGCTGAGTTTAAGAGGTTTACAGGATATCCAGTCTGAGACATACAATACATAGCTGGAGAGGCAAGTCTGAAGGTCAGCAGAGAAGTTAGGTCTGGATAAGTAGATCTGATAATCAGCACTGAGACAATAACTGAATCCATGGAGGTTGATAAGATCAGTACAGAGGGAGAAAAAAAGAGGGCCCAGGATAGAGTGGGACATCCATGGTTATAGGTCATGACCTGAATGAAGATCCAGCAAAGCAAACTAAGGAGTAGCCAGATAGGTTGGAGAACCAGGGCAGAGTACTGTCATGAAAACCTAGAAAGAAGAAAATATCAAGGAGAAGAGGATCAAATGCCATCTATTTGAAATGATAGCCACCTCAAAGATGTTCCTCACCCCAATATCCTGTAAACATCTTAAACTAAACATGATCCAAACAGAACTCATTATCATTTCCCCTGAATCCTTCCTTCTTTCTCATTTCTCTATTGTTACTGAGGATACTAACCTTCCTCTCAGATCCCCACACTCACAACGCTGGTGCCAACCTTGACTGTGTTCTCTCACTCCTTAGCCAGAAAAAGGAGAAGAAACACCGGACAATAGTCAGTGAAGATAGATGGATCAAGAGAGGGCTTCTTTGAGAATGGTGCAGAGATGGGTGTATTTGTAGGTAGTAGGGAAGCAGGCAATAGTCAGAAAGACATTGAAGATAAGTGAGAATATGGATGACAGCGGGAGCAATCTATCAGGGAAGATGGGATAAAACAGAATCACTTGTATATGTAAGTTTGTCTTGGCAAGGTGAAGGGTCACAGTGACGGAGCAAATAGTGGCAGAAAGTTATCTGGAAGATGTGAGGCAAGGAGGAGAGGAAGCTCCTGGTGAAAGGCCTAATTTTTTCAGTGAAACATAAGGTAAAATTTTCAGCTGAGAGGATAAGGGTACCTATGGAAGGCTTGAGGAGGGATAAAAAAGTTTGGAAAAGTCAGCGTGGTCGGTGGGATAGCGAGTCAATTAGGGAGGTGTAAAAGGATTACTTTTCTGCAATGAAGGTCCAGTTGAGGTTATGTAACAAATTTGTTGTGGATTCAGTCAACATGGTTTTGTGACTTTTTTTTTTTTAGTTTTATTCAACAACAAGTGAGTAGAAGTAAAGGCAGCAGGTAATAGGAGTGATATGTGTGTGTTTGTCCTTCGCTGCCGAAGGAGACCATGCCATCAGAGAAATAATGACATAACTTGCACTTGACTTAGTTTTGAGTGAGGGAGGGCTGTGCAGGTCACCAGCCTCACTTCTCCTCCAGAGCCATCTGAATCCAGTGACCAGATATTCATCAGGATGATTGGAGATGACTCAGGATGAGGCAATTGGGGTTTAATGACTTGCCCAAGGTCTCACAGCTAGTGAGTGTGACGTGTCTGAGGTGAGATTTGAACTCAGATCCTCCTGACTCCTGCACTGATGCCCTATCCACTCTATCCACCTAGGTGCCCAGGAGTGATCTAAGGTTGAGCTCTAACCCTACCAAGGGCAAAACTGGTGACAGGATAAGGGGGCAAGGGATTTTAGAAAAAAAAGGACAGTGTAGAGATGAAATAAGGGGTTCAATAAGGGGTCAAGATGGAGAATTGAGGAGTGTTGCTAGTTCAGAGGTAAAAGACATAAGGGGTGGAAGGACTGGAGATCACAGTAAAAATGAGGAACAGAGTTTGAGGTTACAAGGCAAAGAGAAAGGTAGAACAATAAGAGACTGTGACCAGAAAAGGAAATTACAGAGTTCATGAACACAGGGTGGAACACTTGTGGGTAATAGCAAAATCAAGGGTATCACCATCACTGTGAGTAGCTGAAGGAAGATGGAGGAATAAATCACGAGATATGAGCAAGCTGAGGAACTGGGAGGTAAAGACATTAAAGTGAACATCAATATGTATTTTGAGGTTTCTACTATAAGGTCAGGAGTTAGAGAGGAGAAAAAGACTGTCAGCTAGTCACTGAATTTACTAAAGGGGGCGGGAGGTGTCTTAGAGAGCAGTAGACAAGAGTCACCAAATTTTTATTTGAGTTGTAGATAGGGACTGAGTGCATCTCTTTGAGTTGTAGATAGGGACTGAGTGCATCTCAAAGGATTTAAGGTTACTGAGTGATAGAGGCAGAGAGAAACTTGGAAATGGCAATGGAGAGCAAGGAGAATTTTATCTCTTTCACCTCAACCAGTGAGTCAGAGAGAATGAGCAAAAACACAAACGCTACAGGAAAGGGGGAAGGGAAGCTTTCATTTTTTTCTCTGTATTTCAAATGCCTAGTATAGCTGCCAGTCTGTAAGAGATACTTAATAAATGCTTGTTGAAGTGAGCTAAATTCCATTCTTCTCCATATGAGAGATTTACTTCAAGAAGACAAGAAAGTAAAAAAGAAGGCTTAATTGAACTCTTAAAAATTATTTACCTCTTCCTTGGCTTCTTCTTCCTCAGTTTCTGTGGATATAGATGGTACCTTAGGTTTGTGCCATGATATCTGGAGTCTGCGGTCTTTGAATTTTGATCCTTGGTTTGCAGCCTATATGGATTTTACAAAAAAAAAAAAAAGTATACTTTCAAATGTAAGAAATACTTAGTCCTTTAAACACTGTGTTTTTTTAGAAGTCAAAGGTATAGTTCAAATACACTCAGTTAAAATAAATGCTTAAAAGTGGTCAGAAATAGCTATACAGGGTATCCTTTAGTACAGTTTTAAGTTATTAAAACTTAAAGCCATACTGTATATCCTGGTTATTAAAAAATACCCTATATAACCAACCCTTCATGATGTTTAGAAAAATAGAGATGACTATCAGCATTTTAGTCAAGATTTAAGATTCAAACAGTAATTTCTTGTAATAATTATTTGACATCTGCAAATTTTTAAAAGCTTAAGTATTATAAATGTTGCATCTCTAATAAATTATTAAAATATATGTATCTTCTTATGTCTTTCCTTTCCTGATTTCCACAGTCCCATCTACATTTTATCATTTCATTTCCTATTAGCAAAACAATCTTGTGCTTTTCTAAATTCTTTCATTTCTGTTAAATGATTTCCAGCACCGACATAAAAAGATTTTAAGAGAGCCTTGTTGAAAGGAAGACTTCTAATCTAGTGCCTGAGTGAAGATTTCTGATAAGAAAATCATAGATTTAGGGTCAGAAGAGATCTTTACATGTTAGCAGTCCTACTCCTTTATTTTACAGGCCCAAAGAAGGTAAAGGAAACTGAAAAGTGACAAGGTCACACAAGCACTAAAGCCAAGTTTTGAACCCAGGTCCTCTGACTCAGGATCAAGCATGCTTTCCTCTGTACCATGCTGCTTTACTCTTCTAACTGATTTATACCTGTGAGTTTTGGTGCTATTTATAGTTTACATGTACAATTTTTCTTTCAATGATACTTTACAATATTCTAGTAATTACCAGCTATTTTAAAGAAAAGACAACATAATGAAGAAATTTAAAGATTTGTTTAGAGTCTCAGAAGAGATAAGTAAATAAATCAGAGAGAATTCAAAGGTCTTTTGGAGGCCCATTTCATTATTCTTTTCCCCAAACTGCAGAGTAACAATGAATTATCACCCATTTTTTTTTCCACTCAAGCCTTTCTTACCTGTAGTATCTAACCTGTAGCAACATTTTTTTATTCACTAATAAGAGGTTATTTAGCTCTATACATATACTATTGGCACTATTAAACTAAAGAAACTGAAGGGACAACACTTCAAATTGTGGCCCAGTGCTAGAATTTAACTGAAGAAAAATGTTCTTTTTTTCAATATAGAGTTAAGTCAGAACCTGAAGACTATATATAGTCTCCCTTGGGTTGAGGCCCTTTCAGTACAAACTGGTTCATGAAGTAAACCTATCCATATTTGATATATGTCAAATCTATACTCCTCTGTAGTTCCAGGAAATCTCTTCAGCATTTCCTGTGATTTAGAAATGAGTGCTGGGACCACCAGTGAGTACCCATACACTTACATGCTCAGGCTGAATAATACTCTTACCAAATGCTTACTACACCTGATAGTGACTCAGTTTTTAAAATAACATCCATTTAAAAAATTCCAGTAAACTAACAATAAAAAATATAGATATAAACATATCAGCAGTACATAAAACTGATTAAAAATATTACATATAAATCTAAACAGATATAAAATATATTTAGCATTTTAAAGTAAGAAAGCAGTTAAGTAATCTAATTCAATTCTCTCCTTTTTCAAATTAAAAATATTCAGGTCCAAAAAGGAAGTGATTTGATCTAGGGTCACATGGCCTTGTCCATGGTTATCAAAATAGTTTGTACTTACAGCTCTTTAAGAGTTACAAATGAAATTTTCTACTCGATCTTTATTGGAATGTATAGACTGGGTAATAATTCCTTGTCTAATATAAACTATCCACAAACTATAAAAACTATAAATTCACCTTATTAAGGCTGATGGCAATATTTGTGAAAATAACACAGAATAGCTTTCCTTACTAAAATGAAAATCTTCATCTAAAATGGATCACACTCAAATATTAAACTTAGGAAATATATAACATACTCCTAAACTACACATCCAAAGATTTGAATTAGATTATGGAGAAGATAATTCTATAAATATTAAATTTCAAAAATTCTTAGGATAAACCAAGGGGTATCATTTCCTTAGTGGAGAAAACTCTCAAAGACTTTTTTTCAAAGTAAACTGGAAGATGAGAATGGGTCAAACTGTGCTTGGAGAAGCTATAAGGAAAGGATAACTGCTATGTGAGAAGTCTGCAGTAATTACAGCAGCAGTATTCAGTTGCCTTGTATGAAGCCCTATAAAGTCCAAAATGGGGGATGGGGAGGATTAGAAATATTGAGTGGAATGATGATATAACACATACAAGGGCTTTTTCCTCTTCCTAGAACCTTAAGACTTCCTTCCTTCTGACTTTAAAACTTGGTTATTTTGGAAATGAAACATCACAATGTGGGCAACAAACACAATAGTTATTCCATTTTGAGCAAATTTTCAAAAATCAAAGGTAGAAAGTTATCTGTTACATGTTAACTTGTAAGATATTAACACATTCCCAGCATTTCAAAAGAAAAATCAGTTTAGATTAAGACTAGCTATTTCTGCTCCAAAGTTTTAGACCTGGCCAACTATTGTGTCATGCTAACCTATTACAAAATAATCAACCTATGGCACAGTCCCATAGACAAAGTTCCATGCTCTACTTACATTTTCAGCTTCTGACCTAGATTTGTATGTTAAAACAACACTTAAAGGTAATTCTTCTTCTTGAAGATCTTCAATATCTCCAAATTTCTGTGAAAAGAAAAATGTAGCAGATATATAATTAGAAGTCTAGAAAGTGGATGATTAAAGTAATTTCCAAGTCATTAATTTTTAACAAATAGAAAATAATCTCACTTCCAGGGATTGAAAAGTCAAAGTTCAAAATATGCTTTTATTTAATTATATTTAATTAAAATTAAATTTTAATTTAATTAATAATACAAATATACTGAGAATTCCTATACCATTTGTCAACTTCATGATAAATTTATCCTCCCAGGGCAATCAAGTGCCCTTAAGCAAAGCACATTTTAAACATTAAATTTAGCTCAGGCAAAATGTTTACTATTATATATATAGTAAGAAGCAGCATGGTACAGTGAACAGTGCTAGGGCTGGAGTCAGGAAGAACAGAGTTCATATTCTGACTCAGATACTTTAGTAGCTGTGTCTACAGGCAGACCATAGAGCACCTCTGAGCTTCAACTTCCTCGTCTGTCAAATAGGAATAATAATTCACTTGATACCTACTGCACAGGATTGTTCCATTATCTCTCTCTCACACACGCACACACACACACACACACGTCTTCTTTCCAAAGAGAATACAAGTTTTGTGAACCAGAAGGTATATATTTCTATCAATTGCAAGCCTTCCATTTTGAAAGCACCTTTTCAAAAAGCTTTGAAAACTGAGAGCACTCATTTCTAAAAACTTCATTCTATTTATCCTTGTCTTCTTTCCCTAAAGAACTCCCATAGTAATCTAAGCTTGATTTAAGATAGTAGTAAATATTTATAGATGCTAGATGCATAAATACTTATATGACTGTTCTAAGTACAAGACAACACATGTTCTAAGTACAAGACAACACATATGTGGCTATTCCATGATCGAAACAAAGTCTCAGATATTCCCCAGTAACCAATTTTGTGCTGCTCTCTGAACAATCAGTTCTAGGGAAAAATTTTTGTATCTATGTGTACATATAAATAATTTTATTATAAATCTACTAATATAAAGGCCATAGAGTACATGATTTTAAAAAATGATAAAATATACTATATTCTTTCATGTAAATTCCATAGACAATTGATTCTCACAGAATGCTTTCACTGATTTTTGCCCAATATTTATAACCGTAATCAACTTATGGCTGTAATCCAATCATGATTTGACAAGTGAAGTTACGGCTCAATCTAACTTTTTTCTGAAGAAATTTGTTGTCATTAAGTTGATATGTGATCTATTAAACTATTTTTCACACTCATAGGAATTAATCACTAAATTGAAACTTGCTTCTGCTCCCACACCTCTGACTGCAATAGTTATCTTTTTAGGATCGGAACACTGTTTGATTCTATATTATCATCTATAAAATCCTGAAAATCATCCAAATCAATTTCATGTTTGTAAATTTCACTTAAATGATCTTTTTTTCTTCCACCAGCTATCCAGGGTGAAGTTAATTCTTTATAAGATCAAGTAGATACCTCTAATAAGTCAAAATAATTAAAAATCCTTTCACTGTTGCTTCTGTCTGATAAAAAATGTTGAATTATATTTTCTAGTAATATATTTCTAGGAAGAAAATTAAATTTATTACTGTTTTTAAATGGAATGTCTTCAACCTCATCCAATGTAATCAAATCTTCAACCTAAGATTTGTACTGTAAGTACAAATTTTTACATTTTTCAAATAGTGCATCTGACTAATTTTTGTGCTTTCTAAATGCTAATTGATCGACTTCAATGCATCTGAAAGTAACAAAAATTCTCAAAAATTATCTATCACTAATGTCTTGCAACAAATTGATGTTAGTTAATATCTTTGCCAAACCAGAAAAATAACGAGAAAAATACATAAATAATGCAGGATATGCATGCCATGCAGCAGCAGCAGCTCATAAGCTACATGGCTATTTATCTTGGTTCCAGTAGTCAACCAATTTTTACCTTTTCAATTTCAACCCCTTTAGGTACACTTTTTTAGCTCAGGTTGATTTTTATTAGATTAGTGATAAACAAAATATACTTTATCAAGATATATTTCAAATGATTAACCTATCTTACTTCAGATACTGAATCATTAAATGGTAATCACAATCAATGACTTTTGCTATTGCTGTTGCTGTTCAGCTATTTCAGCCGTGTCTGACTCTCAGTAGTCCCATCTGGGCTTTTCTTGGCAAAGATACTGGAGTGGTTTGCATTTCCTTCTCCAGCTTATTTTGCGGATGAGGACACTGAGGGCAACCAGGGTTAAGTGACTTGCCCAGGGTCACACAGCTAGTCAGTGTCTGAGGCCACATCTGAACACAGAAAAATGAGTCTTTGGATTCTGGAAGATGACTCCAAGCCCAGTGCTCTATTCACTGCACCACCTAGCTGCTTAAGTATAATATTTATATTTAATATGATTTGTTGTATATACATCTATTTGCTAAAGCCAAATGAAAATTTCAGGATATTTTTCTGACAAGTTTGCAGTTATTCTAGTCTTTCTGCTCAAAATCATGTTGGTACCACGAGAATAAAATGCAATTAAGTTTGCTTTCAAATATTCATTATTAAAGCCACAATCATTTAAAAGTAGGTAAGAATGTACATGGAAAATACATTCTGCTGTCACTGACATCAGTTACTTTAAAGCAATGATTAACATTACTGGTGCAGGAACTAATTAAAGTGAGCACTGAGTTTAACAACAGGCTTCCAAAATGCATGTTAACAATTGGCTCCTGCAAGTCAACATAAGCTGGTTCCAGCACACTGCTGTCAGGAACACTGTACAGTGTATAATTTATAATCCATGGGATTTCCTAGCATTTGTAACTAGAAAGTTCTACAAAGACTCAAATTTGTGGCAACTTTGCTTTAGACAAAATAGCATCACTTTAGCCAAGCTAATGATAAGCACTATGCCTAGCTGTCCAGTATACTTGGTAAAAAGATTTACTTAGCAACATTAAAACAAACCAAAAAACTCAAACATCTACTTTTGACCTTAAGTGACCCATATGATAAAATTTCAACTGTACGAGGGCAGCCTTTATATTTTACAAATTTACTATCTCCATGTGTGAATTGAAAGTGGAACAGATGAAAATAAAGGGCATAAATGAAAGAACAGGTAGAAATTCACATGCACTGGAGGGTGAGTTGGAACCTTGCATTCATGACTCCCCAACCAAGTAGCAATATTTGGAAAAAGGCTAAAGATATTTCCTTCAAAAATTATGAAAAGTGAAAAAGGAATCTGGTAGATTAATAGGAAGCTGTAGCTATGCATTCTGTCTGCTCATAAATGGTAAGCATCTGGGTTGATAGCACATTTATACTTGTACAACAGTGGAAAAGCAAACACTGGAGTACGTGTATCATAACACAACTTGGAGCCCAAATTCTGCTACCTTAACCAATTTATTCCATGATTTTGGCTTTTCTTCCAATCATTTCCCTTTTGTAAATTAACTAATTGGGAATCCATGTAATAAATATATTCTGAAAAAATGCTACAACAAATGCATTTATGTGTTGTATTGTGGAATTATAAAAGAGCAAATACTCTTTTACAATCTTCAACATAAACTGATAGCAATTGCGATATCGATGATTTTACAACCATTTTTCAAATATAAAGAGCATCCAACTTTTATATACAGAATGCAGTGAAGAAACACTGAAAGGAAGAATCTGTTTCCAACTCTGGATAACTGTCTTCATATTTTGATCATACAATAAAAACTTACTGAAAAATGTTGTAGTAATTCATCTTTCTCCTCTTCAAAGAAGCCTATAACTGTTATTGCTCTGGGACGGTGATCCACCACCATGTGATTTAATGAGCCCCTTCCTCTTGCTCCACGGCCTCGGCCTCTTCCTCGACCTTGAGAAGACATGGTCTTTCCACGACCCACAGGCAAAATACCCAAACGAGCAGCCTAAACAAGAAAAAGATGGAGTTACAATACAATCTCTAACCTTGAGTTCATCATCAGAGAAGCATGACATAACAAAAAAGCACAGTGAGACAGTATCCTGGTAGAAGTTAACTCTTCCTCAATCTCACCTCAACCTGTAACTGATTCAGTTTTTTCCGTAATTCTGTTGTGTCTTCACCAGAAGATAGTCTCTTGTGGAAGTCTAGTTCTGCATCTAGCAGCTCTTTCTGTGCCTTTAAAAAATTAACAGTGAAACATGTCTTAAAATCTCATTCATAATATTTTGTTTCTAAGAATTTTTTAATATATCCATTTTATGAAGGCTATAAACTAATAAAAGTTTAAAAGGTGTGATAGCACTGACTTCAATGATTTTCATATATTGTCTACATACACAGTATCATGATCTAAACTGTAAATATATAATAATGTGTAATAATAATATGTCCTTCCCTCTGATAAATTTTTAAAATCTAAAAGCTTTTAAAATGAACACTTTGTAAATATCTAAAGAAAAAAGGGTTGCTAATTGTCTTACATCATATTGGAATATTTACTACACAGAACTAAAACCAACCAGTAATTCCAATTATATTATAAAGGAATAATAATTCAAATTTGAAAAATAATTACAGAATCACAGACTGCAAAAACTTGCAGGGATCTCAGACATTTGGTTCAGTCCTGGACAGAAATCAAAGAAAGGAAGTGGTTTCTTTCTCTTATATTAAGCTATAATGGTAAGGGAATTTGAAGATCTTCTCTGCTCCTTAACAGGCCCACGTGACCTGCTTTGAGCTCTGGCCCATCCCACAGTTTCAGTCACACAGAGCTGATGGTGGGAAGACCTTGGTGAATGGGTGGAACAGGAAGGGAGAGTGAGGCAGAACTGAGAGAGAGCAGCTGGCATGAGGAAGGGAGTGCTTTTACCTAAGGGGGCTTGTTTGTGGGGAGGTCTGACAGAGGGAAGGCTTGGGGATGGCATGCTCCCTGCATTGATAATGTGGATAGATTTCTTTGTTACTATGATGGATCTGGCTTTCTGGTATCTGAATATTTTGGTTTCATCTTTGAGGAAGAGAGTCTATACTTTGCAAATTTACCCTGGATATCCATAGCGGCTGCTGGAGGTATTGTACTGGGGCTACATAAGCCTAAACCTGTCTTTTGGCTATTACCACCCACCATTCCTGGTTCTAGGAAGTTTTCTGGGGCCTACCCAAACAGGTCTATTTTTGGTTACAAGACAACCCATCAAATAGTTAACGTAGCTTTCACATCTCTCTAAATATTCTCCTCATTTGTCTAAATATCCATAGTTCCTTTCATCAAAGATCTGATGGCATTTTTTCCATTCCTCTCACCATCACTTCCCCTGGGTACACTTCAACTTGGCTACATCTTTCCTAAAACATGGTAACCTTAACCTAATAGAACCCTCCACATATGGCTTGGTAAGGACAAAGTAATGTTAGAAATACAGTGCTTGTTTCCCTTATAGCTTTGAATTCTGTTACTATTTTTATTCTTTAAAATGAAATTCTAATAAAATTAGCATTTTATTTGCCTTTAAGGTGAATAATCATAAAATAAATTTTATGTATATACAACATACACATGTATATAAAATTCTCAATTTTCATGTTTGACACCCTTTATCTATAAACATAACCTCCAACCCATCTATCTATAAAGTTATAGTATATTATTTAATATTTTAAAATAAGAAAACATGTAAGTGACAAAATCTGTTCCAAGACTAGAATGAGTAGTTCCATAATACCTGACTATCCTTTAGGTCATATTAAATCTAGTGTTACCTTTGGAAATTAAAAGGGAAAGGCTAGGATCATGTGACCAACAAGACAAAGGACTAGTTTCTGACCTGATCATTCATCTGAAATTGCTCTCTCCAACGTTAACAGTAATCTCTTAATTGCTGAATTTAATGACCTTTTTAAATCCTCATACTTCCTGACTTTTTCAGTCTTTGCCACTGCTGATCATTATCTTCTCCTTTTATACTTACTTCTCTTTAGATTTTTGTGACAATGCTTTCTCCTGTTTCTCCTCCTACCTATCTGACTACTTCTCAGTCCGCTTTGAGAGATCTTTATCCAAGTCATGCCCACTAACTATGGATACCCCACAGGGCTCTGTCCTGAGCCCCTCTTCTCCTTCTATTCTACTTTGCTTGGCAATCTCATCAGATCTCATAATGAATTCAATAACCAGCTCTATGAAGATGACTCTCAGATGTATTTATATAGCCCTAACCTCTTACCTCACATTCAGTCTCACATTTCCTACTGCCCATTAGATTATTTCAAACTTTATATGTCATCTTTTCCCCAAACCCTAACCTCTTCCAATTGTCCCCCAATTATTGTTGAAGGTATTACCATCTTCCCAGTCACTCACAGTCTCACAAACTAAGTGTCATCCTCAACTCCTCACTATCTTTCTAAACCCTTATATCCAATCAGTTGCCAAGGCCTGTCAATTCTACCTTCGTAACATCCCTCATATGGCCCCTTCCCTGCTCTGACACTGTCCCAGATTTCTATAAGCCTTCATTACTTCATGCCTGGACTACTGCAATAATAGCCTGCTGGTTAGTCTCTCTGCCCAAATCTCTTTCCACTCCAATCTACTCTTCACTTAGTTGTCAAACTGATCTTTCTAAAGCACGTCTAACTATATTACCCTGTCCCTGTCCCCTCTCCCATTTCCATGCAATAAATTCCAACGGCTCCTATTATCTTAGAATCAAATATAAAATCCTCTGTTTGGCTTTAAAGTCCTTCATAACCTTGTCCCTTCCTACTTTTCTAGTCTCTTTTACTTCCTTCCAAATACTCTGCAAACTAGTAACACTAGCCTTCTTTGCTGTTCCTCACACAAGACACTGAAACCCTGGGTAACTGGGAATCACTGATCAAAGATGTAAGTAGTATATACAGATAATCAACATTTATAAATTCAAATAACAAGTACCTCTGTCTTTGACTTAAGTTTGGATGGTGTAGAAGCTGCAGAAGATGTTTTTAATTCATCTTTCAACTGTGAGATTTTTTCTCCAAGCTCTTTCAAAGTCTTCATTATGTTTGCTCTTTCTTCTGGTTTCATGTTCTTGTTTTTCTCCAACTTTGATATCAGCATCTACATAATTATATACATCTTCAAAATTTGTAGCTTAACAAAACTAATACAGCTAAGTGCTAAAAAATTAAACAGGTTTTCTAGAATGGATACTTTTGTAAATAACACTGTATATACCACCCTCCTTCTCTTTCTTACAGAGGAGAGGGGGTATGGATATGGAACACTGCATATACTGCCGTATTCAATGGGTGTGTTGGTTAGCTTTGTTGAACTGCTCTTTTCCCCCTTTCTGTTAAAAAAGGATGGCTCACCAGGTAGAATGGGGAGCAACACATTTGGAAATAAAAGTGACATAAAAACAAAATACACGAGTAAATTTTTTTTGAAGTGTGTGTATAAAATATAACAGCTGTGCAACATGAATTTCTTACCTTCTGACATTCTATTTGCTTCTCTAGTACTTCTTGTCTCTTTTTCCTCATATCTTGTTGTAGCTTCATTGCCTCCTGTATGAATAAAGTGAAGCTAGGTTTAGTGATAGTATTTGCTACTGAAATGTAATGGAATAATATTTCTAAAGAATCACTACCTGAGAAAGGCTTTCTCATCAGAAAGAATTTCTATTGTAATCAATACAGAGTTCATTAGAAAACAACTTAAGTTTCCAGATATACTTTATTTGAAATAATTCTAAAATCAAAACTATTTAATATAGTTGTAGTTACTAAATAAAATGTATTTATTCCCTGAGAGTGCCTAATAATCTTTAACTGTCTTATGTGAATGTAACTTATTCACTCCAAATAATCTGAATGCTTTATAGATACATAAGGATCACTTCTACTTACGAATAAGTCAAAAGATCATTTTTAACATGAAAAGTTTCCAAAATGTGTGATGCTCTTGTAATTTAGAAATGATATCAATGCCAAGCTCTCAAGGTATATTCCAAATATGCTTGTCAGAATCTATACTTACTCTTCTTCATTAAATCTCAATACACTTAAGTATTACTTTTGGTTAAAAAGAAAGGCATATTTAAATTACAAAGATATTAGGTAAACTAAAAACACATAATAAGACTGTGAAATACAAAATTTTGCAACTAAAGGCATCATCTAAATAAACAGTAAAAACTATCATATCAACCTCAACTCTTACATAAATATCACAGCCCTATTTTCTTTCTCTAAACTTATTAAACTAGACAAGGACAAAATAACGATAAGCAAAATCCAAACTTAATTCTGTCTCTCCTTCCCATTAAGATGCAGTGTTATAGATCTTAGACTGGAGGATATATAACTTTAACAAATGTGTTATCCAATTTTGAGTTGAGTCCTCCAACAATATAGCTAATGTATAGGATAATATAAATGAAGAAATATTAGGAAGCAAATGAACTCAGATTAAATGCAATGACTTATCTTGATCCAAGGGAACAGATGGTGATGACTATAGGTTTTTCTGCTCTAGACAGAGAACTCTATTCCAAACTCTGAATACAGAATCCTCTCGACTCATCACTATGACATTCAGATTTACTTAATTGTTTTCCTTTATTATAAGGGAGGACTCAATGAGGAAACAGGCTAGTTTTGGGAACGGGCCAGAATGGGAAAGACTTGCAATGTAAAAAACAAAAAGTCAACAAAACTAAAAAGAACTTTTTATCTTTTCTTTTTCCAGGTACATATTATGTAATTTATTAATAGGAATGTGGAAAAAAAATCCTTCTTTTAATTACAAGAATAAAAAATATATATAACTTGAAATCCTGAATCCTGGGAATTTTAATATTAATTTAATATTAAATAACTAAATCTAACAGTATTACTACATCATCGGATTCTTTTGATCTGATGATGTAGTATTACTATTAGATTTAGTTATTTAATATTTCAAAAGAATCCTCCCTCCCCCCCAAATACAATGATGACTTTTCTTCTGAATTTTCAAAATGTCAACTAAAATTGTTACCTGTTTCTTTTTAAGAACTTCTTGGACGTCATGGGATTTAGATGCTGAACCAAGTTTTGGAGTTGTCTTTAAGTTTGTGGAGCTGTATACCATTTTTGCATGGCCTGATGATGAAAATGTCTAAAATGTAAGAACATTGTTGCATGAGATCCTGGAACTATTTTTATAAAAATTCATGTCATTTCTAAATCTAAGAACTTCAAAACACATTCTTACTCCCCACCTCCCCACCAACCTTTAGGTTCAATGAAAATAGTTTCCTAGCTAAAGTTATTTAAAACCAAATTTGTAAAAATTCATAAATTGGCATAAAGCAAAGATATAGTATAGTCTTTATGAATTAACATTTTATATTTTTCTTTTTTTAATTTTCAAACATTTTTATTTAAAATTTTGAGTTCCAAACTCTGTCCCTCCCTGCTTCCCCTCCCCTCTGCCCGAGACAGCAGACAATCAGATATAAGATATACATGTGCAATTATGTAAAACATTTTCATTTTGGTCATTTTGTACAAGAAGACTCAAATAGAAGAAAAATCAAAGTTACTAAAAAACAACATTCTTCAGTCTGTATTCAAATAACATCTGTTTTTTCTCTGGAAGTGGATAGCATGCTTCATCATTAGTCCTTTGGGATTGTCTTGGATCACTGTATTGCTAAGAACAGCTATACATATAGCACATATAGAAGATCTCTTCTATCTCACAGAAGCCACAGTTCTTCATCAAACAATACTGCTGTTACTGTGTACAATGTTCCGGTTCTGTTCACTTCACTATACTTCACGAGCATCCCTTCAATTTCCAACTCTTAGCCACCACACAAAGAGCTGTTGTAAATATTTTTGTACAGACATGTCCTTCCCACTCTCCTTTTTTATGACTTTGGGATATAGACCTAGCAGTGGTATTGCTGGATCAAAGAGTATATGCACAGTTTTGCAGCCCTACTGCTCTCCAGAATGGATGGATCAGTTCACAACTCCATCAACAATGCATTAGTGTCCCAGTTTTTCCACATCCCCTCCAACATTTAACATTTTTTTTTCTGTCATATTAGCCAATCTGAGAGGTATGAGGTAGTACCTCAAGAGTTATTTTAATTTCTAATTCTTTAATCAAAATGATTTGAAGCATTTTTTCGTATGACTATAGATAGCTTTGATTTCTTTGTCTGGAAAAGTACCTGTTCATATCCTTTGACCTTTTCTCAACTGGGCAATGAGTTGCATTTCAGTATATTTGACTCAGTTCCCCATATCTTTGAGAAATGAGGCCTTTATCAGATACCTGTTGCAAATTTTTTTCCAGTTTTCTGCTTTCCTTGTAATTTTGGCTGTATTGGTTTTGTTTGTGTAAAAACTTTTTTAATGTAGAATCAAAATGATCTATTTTACATTTTCTAATGCTTCCTATATCTTCTTGGGTCCTAAATTCTTCCCTTATCCACAAATCTAACAGATAAACTATTCTGTGATTTCTTAATTTGCTTATGGTATCATCCTACCACTTGCTGAACCAAGTTACAGTATGTAAATGTGATGGACTCCTATTGTGCTGCAAGAAATGATGACAGGTATGGCTTCCAAGAAAGTTGGGAAGACGTGTATGAAATAATACAAAGTGAAGTGAGCAGAACCAGGAGACCAATTTATACAATATTGTAGAGAAAAACAACTAAAAGAATTAGGAACTCTGATCAACAAAATGGTCAGCTATAACTTCGAAGGCCTCATGATGAAACATGCTACCTATCTCCAGATAAAGAGGTCACAGACTCAGAATACAGACTGAGGCTTTTGTTTTTGTTTTAGGGGGAGGTTCTTTCTGTGGACATGGTCAACACATGAATTTGTTTTGCTTAACTATACATGTCTGTAATCAGTTTGGCTTTTTCTTGCTTTCTCAACTGAGGGGGAGCTGGAAGGAGGGAGGAGGAAGAGGAAAAGAGGAAGAAGAGAATTTGGATCTAAAAATAAAGTCATATTGAATTTTTTTTGAAAAGATTATGGTTAACTTAATGACCAACCATGATTCCAAAGGACTGATAACAAGCTATGCTACCCACCTCCTAAAAGAGATAATGGAATCAAGATGCAGAATGAGACACATTGTTGGACGTGACTAAGGAAGGGATGTAGTTTGCTTGCCTATGCATTTTGCTTGCCTATACAGAGGTTTTTGCGTTTTGTGTTTTTCTTTTTTGGGGTGAGGGACTTAGACAAAATAAATAAATATCTATTAATTTAAAAAAGTTTCCTGGTACTTTGGGCATGAGGCAACAAAGAACACACCTCATTTTTTATTATTTCACAAAGTAGAACACAAATTCCTGGAGGGCAGGGACTGTCTTACCTTTATCTTCATAATCTTAATATCTAAAAAGAGTGCCCTGCATAGTAGATACTTACTAAATGTTTGCTGAATTATGTATTACTATGGAGCCTATATAAAGCAGGGATTCAGGGGAATACAGACCTGGCAATCATCTCCGGTGGCACCACCAGACTGATTCAATAAGTGTGCTGTATCACCCTGGTTTCCACTTGCCTGCCCAAGGCGATGTTTAATAGGAACTTTGTTAAGAACATATACACCTGGTGCTTGTGGTTTGTTCATCATCTGTATGGATACACAGAATATATAAAAAACGTACACAAACCGATGTTAATTTCTATGAAAAATATGTTTCTTGCATTTTTACCGTCACAAAGGTTCCCATGCTATAAGGTATACTCCTACCTTCTGAATACTCCCATGCACTGTGGAGGGTGGAGACTGAGCTACCAGTGCTTGCTGCTGATGGAGGTGTTGCTGGAGATGATGGTGTTGTTGGGACAGGTGAGAGAGAGACGTCTGCTGCTGCTGCTGCTGGAGGAGCAGCTGCTGTGTTGGTGATGGTAATGGTGGTTGCTCATTATTTTCCCTGTGCCACAGAACTCTTATAAATCGGTTATTTAGAACGGCTTCTGTGCTGGAAATGGCTTTTCTGGCCTCATCATTAGTGAGATATTGGATGAGAGCTGCTTCAGGATCACCCTTAAAAGCAACCTACAAGAGAAGAAAAAAATTAAAGGAAAGCTTGTCAGGGGTAAAGGGGGCAAATAAATAAATCCATATACCATTTAAGAGCAGTTTTATGAAAAGTGAGCATGTGGTAAGAAGTATCTGTCTGTCCTTTTAAATAGACCCACTATCTTTAAAAAATAGTGTATTCAGTTTCATTTTGGAAAGCAAACATATTAATTCAAAAAGCTGTTTAAATTTGTCATTGACATGTAATTTCCATAATTATTGATGCCAACAAAAGTATTACTGATTCCAATAAAGATTTTTTTTATTAACTTTTTTCTTTAAATACAAAATCCCAAAAGAATGAGTATACCAATTCTCTTGTACTTTTCCCAGAGAAGAAAATTATATCTTCATTCCATTACCAATACTTAAAAAGAGGTAAAAGATTTAATGCCTAACTCTTCCTGACCTTCAAGCCACCTTCAAATTCGGCAAGATGGTCAATCAAAACCTCAAACTTCCAAACTAGCAAGCAATCAAGAAAACATTCAATCCACAATCTGACCTTGGATAATACCAACACCATATTCAAAATACTACGTTTTGTTTGATGAAAAGAATTAGACCAAAAAGGAAAGCCAAAAATCTTCACCTAGCTTCTTAGTACATCAGGATATCCTGGTTAGCAGAGACATGAGGTATTTAAAAAATGCCTAAAATCTCTACAACCTAGATTGAAAGCTAAAACAGCTTGGCAAAAAGCCACTTGTCCAGAGAAAGTAATAATTTTGGACAGGTGAGTCAAAAATAACATCTTTAACTATAATTTTTCTGGGACAAGCTGGAAAGGGGAAAAAAGAAACCTAACTCCAGCACCATACAGAACTGTGAACCTGTCAGGTCTATGCAGACTTCTCTTATCAGCGTTAACATGCACCCTGCAAAATGCGTAGCCAAGAATCCCGCTACATGCTCTTGAGAGACAGCAAAACTTAGACTAAGAACACACCGCTCTGTCAAAACAAAAGGACAAAAATGATACTTCTACCCTCGATGTACAGATAAGTGACCATATTCCCTATGACGCCTCCGCCAGACTGTGGCTTTACCTGAATGTTAACAATAGTTCCAAACTTGCTGAAGTGCTCATTGAGCTTTGTAATATTGTTGAGTTCCTGGGGAATTTTCCTGACTTCTAATTTGGTGTTTGTATATTGGTTCTTTCTTAGGAATCCTTGTTTACTTTGATTGTTATTCCCTTGCCTGAAAAAAAGAAAATTTAATGAATGTAACTTAACCACTAAAATCAGAACCAGCAAAGAGACAAGGCTGCCTGAGTAAGACTGTCATTTGATAATTACGCTAGCATACCTTTTTTCAGAAATTCAACAATGCCTGCTAACAGAAGCATGGTACAGTGGAAAGAACATATGATTTAAAGGTAGAAGACCTGACTCTGACCTGAGAAATCCTGGCTCTGCTGCTTACTATATATGTGGAAAGACACAACTCTTTGTGACTCAGTTTTCTCATTTGCAAGATGAAGGGTTTGGACTAGATGATGCATGAGTTTCCTTCAGTCCAAATTCCCATAATAGCTCCTATCAATAGGAATAGGGCATTTTGTAGGTGAGGAAATGAAGACGTGAATTATGAAGTGTAAGAACTATTCAACACATAAAGGCAGAACTGGCACGAGAACCTCGATGTTAAGAATATATATGGATAAGTAACAAGAATATATATTCTGCTATTTATAACACTCAAGTATATAGAAATCATTTTAAGATAGTGGTTTTAAAATTTTGTTGAGATTGTAGAATCTTTCTCCATTTCTATTCATGTACTATCTCCAAAACTGGCTAGGATTTGGAAGGTAAAAAGAACAGAGGCAAATAAATCTTTCATTACCATTCTATCTTATGGGATCCCAAGAAATAAAATATGCAACAATTTGAAAAGTACTGCTTTAAGGCATGATTACTCCTTTTATTGTAAAGAATTCACAGGCATTAGAAAGCATCTATTAGAATTTATTGATCGATGAATGATTATCTTACTTTCCCATCCAAGGCTTCTTTGTGAGAGGTCCTTCCAAACCACTCATAGCTCTTTTTCTACTATCTGGTTCAAGCACTACTCTGGTTATGTTGCTATTAATTGATACAGGAACTGGTGGTTCAGTTTGGATGACAATATTAGCAGCTATAGGGGAAAAAAAAAATCACAATATTATTGATATTCTATCTTAGTACATAACAAGTAAAATATGTATACATCAAAAGAGCAAACTATTCAGAATCAAAATTACAAAGTATTTTAAATAGCATGCAACTAATACTTTTTTCTTTCTAGAATAAAAGGAACTATACATATATATACATATCTGCATATACACACTGAAATCATATTAGCTAATATAATTCTGTTCTTACAGAAAATCTCAGCTGAAAGGATGAGTTACTATGTAGAAAAGACACACTTTTCCAAAATGATTGAAGGTTATATTAAAGGTTATATTTTTGAGAAAAGCTAACCTTATAATACATTATGTAAAGACAAAATAAAAGACAAACAAAAAAAATCATCTGTATTTATCCTCTACCTATACTTCCCCTAAATTTTGTTCTACCAAAAGTAGTGGGCAAAAGCCAGGGGCACCTAGACCTAGAAGATCAAAAACACAAAAGGCAGGGCAATGGAAAGGAGAGCAGCTCTCCAATGGTGAATGTCACAGCCATGAGGCCCTTAATTAATTGTAATGGTTGATTCTTCTTCTATTAGAGGCTTGTGACCTTGAACATAAGAACCACTGTACTACATTACACTGCAAAATAAGAAGGGGAAGCATGAACTTTGCACACACTAAATACATACAAATTTATTCCAACTATCCAATACAAAAAGCTGATTTAAATACATAAAATGTAAACATAATGATCAGACTTGAGACTTTTTTTCCTGAGTATAAGTTCTGTACTGCTTTGGAAGATAGTTTGGTTAGAGAATAACACAGATAATTTGTATATAAAAAGTTAAGAAGTATCATCTAAATACTTACGAATCAAATTTTAATTAAATTTTAATTTAATTAATGGATTAAAATTTAGGTTAAAAATGAAAACACCATGCCCTATGCCAGAGGTCAGCAAACTCTGTAACCCAAGGGCCAAATCTGGCACCTGAGAGCTAAGAATGATTTTTACATTTTTAAACAATGAAATGTAAAAGCCATTCTTAGCCCACTGTTGTACAAAAATAGGCTGTATTGGCCTACAGGTTGTAGTCTGCCAACTCCTACTCCACGTTTTTCTTTGATAAAAATAAATATAAATAAATGGCACAGTGGATAAAAAAAGTAATTTATTAAAATCAATTTAACCAACAATAAGGATATAAATAGGAACTGGACCTGTGATTTCATTGTTGTACAGGTCTCCTAAGTGACGAAACTTCCTCTACCAATGCAAGTTGACACCTTTTCTTCAATTTATAATCTTAGAAAGTTGCCTACAGAACCGAAAGGTTAAGTGACACACACAGTCTAGAGAGGTAGGACCTGAATCTGGGGTCTCCTCGCTACAATGTCAGTTCCATACACCATGCTGCTTTACCTCTTTAAATATTTAACAGAATTCATGTTTAAAATGAGGGCAATAATTATTCAAAATTATTTGTGCTGTGTAATTACATAGAACCTTTTAAAAAGATCATCTTGAATACACTCAGAATATAGTTTTCTAAATTTGATAAAAAATCAGAAATGCTAATACATCAACTTTCCAGTTTGAATGGTCTCCAGAATAACTTTAAAGCATTCTTGCAAAATATTCTAACCTCTTGGATTGGCATCCATATCACCAGATGTTAGGCCAATCAGATTTGGGCGCTGTGTCTGTGTTCTTGAAAAGAACTGTCGGTATTGAGATCTACCAGTACTGGTAATACTAGGAGCTTCTGGGTTATAGCCATCTGGCTCATAAGTGTCTATTGGAAAGAAAAATGAGAGAATATGTTAAGGCATTCCTAATTCTCCATAAAATAAGTATTTAAAAAATGTTCTTCAACATATTTCATTACATGAACTCATCTTTTTCTTTCTTTTTTTTTTTTTAAGGGTCCTTCCACTTTTAAGGAACATGGGGAAAAATACAGGTCATGTAAACACTAAAATTTAAATCACACTGAGTACATACTTCTTAAGAAGGCGGTTAGGTTACTTTAATATTCTACGAAACCTCTTCTTTTGATTTTTCTAAACATGATGAAAATTTTTAAACCATATATGCCTTTCTTTCACCATTATTCTAAAACTAGTCATTTGTTATTAAGAGTTTTGATGCACCCATTTCTTCAAGTCAAAGAACTTTTTATTTAATGACAAACTATTAAAGCATCAAAACTCTGCCTTCGTATCGAGATATGACTTTAATCATTTCATCAGATGAAACGTGAACCACTTATTTTATCACAATTGCCAATCTCTTAGGAATGAAAGCTAGCTTGGTCCATGAACTTGAGTTCAAGCAGAAAAAAAGTTAAGCCACACTAATTTAAATTTTAAAAACATGAACATTTTTCATTTACCATAAATTGTTCAAGACACTCCTAAGACTGTAACTGTAGTTTCTTTCTCAATAAGATAATTTCCTTATTTTAATGTTTGTAGTCAGTAAGTATTTAGAGGGAAATTTGGGGGATGAGAATTTCAAATAGTATTACAGTGTTCAACCAGAACTTGAAGGTTTATTGGCAAAACTGATTCTATTTATCGTGTTTGGCTATCCTTGTTTTTTAAACAATTGGGACAAGAGGTACAATAGATTTAATATTTAAATTTAATGTTGAAAATAAAACCACACATATTAAATTCTATTTATTTATACGTCCTATCATGGGACCATTATTTGGTCAGATGGCATTTTGAATTATTTCACTT
Source organism: Bettongia penicillata ogilbyi (assembly GCA_023548195.1). Lineage (NCBI taxonomy): Eukaryota > Metazoa > Chordata > Mammalia > Diprotodontia > Potoroidae > Bettongia > Bettongia penicillata. Next base: position 1,478,081 of record JAJHZJ010000044.1, on the reverse strand, counting down.
TAGAAATAATAAGGTTCTTAAAATCAAGGGTAACTTCCTTTTTTGGTCTTATATCCCCACACAGTGTTTTATGCATCAGAGGTACTTCATAAATGTCTGAACTGAACCATTTTTCTCCTTCTACCAAAAATATTTTAAAGTATTAAAGGCATTGGCAATCTTGTCTATAATTTGTTATTGTAAACTACAAATAACAAATTCTTGGTTAACATTCAATATCCTCAACAAATCGACTAGAGTTCATGAGTTGTTTTAAAGAAAGGCCTCAGAATATCTAGAATTCCAAAAACCTTAACTTTAGCGAAATTCAAAATGTAGTTAGAAAAAAAAGTCCTTCAGAGAGTTATAATGAACTAAGATCTAATAATAAATGGAGAAAGTTTTAAAATCCCATGAACTATTCACAAAGGAGTCAATGCAAGTATGAACAATAGCCTTCAATAGGAGGAGAAAGTTTCCCAGGATTACACCATTATGGATAACTAGTAGCACAAGGAAAAGGGGACACCTTCCTTATATATGATAAAGAAGCCAGAAATAGTTTTTCCTTCCTTTTGAAGACAGAAAGATTTGACACATTTTTCCCTTACAATATAGTACTGATTATAAAGTAGACTTGTTATGTTCACATCAGCCTAAGCAAAAACTAGCTCACAGAACTACCACTGGATCTGTTACCAAGACATTGAAGGTAAATAAAGACAACAATGGAGATGAAAGATGCATAGGTCCAGGAGGCTTAATCATCTAGCTGCCACTTGGGATAAACTCCAAAGGCAGAAGAGGAGAAAATAAAGTTGTCTAAGTGATCCAATAATAGTAGGAACTTGAAGCAGTAGTTGAGGGTGGCAGGTATCCACTACAGCTGGCCAGTTTAAGGTATAAAGGCCCAACCGCTCAGCTCGCTGTCTGTAGCAAAGCTTACCTGGGACCAGAGGGGTGGGACTGGAAACTGAGGTTTGGTACCCAATGGAGGATCCCATGAGGTTTCGAGGTGGCACCAAACGAGCTGCCAAAAGAGGAGGTGGTGTCCCCAACTGAAGTCGTTCAGATGCAGCAGCACCATGGTCACGAGAGTACATGGGCTGTCCTACAGAGGAAAGAATAGGAGGGCAACTGGGATTGAAAGGCGTAAAGGGTTTCTTTTTAGCGGAAGCAGTCTCTTTCAGACTGAGCCAAGAGAATTGGGGACTGGCAGATGGAAATGATGCAGCTGAGATGATCTTAAGAAAAGGCATGCAAACTGGTAAAGATCCATCACTGTGCATGGGGACAGAGTGAGACTTGGGTGGTATGATTATAATCAGACCCTCTTCCTTGGTCTCCATTTTTTTTGGAGTCCTCAATGAAAAAATGAGGGCTTAGGAGTAGTTACATGGTGCTTCATCCAAGGCTAAATAACCACAAATGGGTTGCTCTTGGGGTAAAGAGTGTCCTGAGATTTGGTGCATAAAATTTCAGATCCACTGAAGACAGACATGGAGGATTGTCACAAAATAAAAATGAGTTTCACATAAAAAGATACTCTGAAGTTTGAGAGCAGACAACAGACTAATTGAATAGTAAATTAACTCCCCTCAAATGGGATTATAAAATTCCCAAAAGAAAGTTAATCTCTCAGCTAGCTAAACTTCTTGTTAAGTCAATATTCTGGGAACAATTAGTCCACTAAGTAGGAAACACATGCAAAACATAGGGTTGCTATGATTTAACACTAAGTAAGGTAATAGAAAGCTAAAGTCTATACAAAGACAGCCTACTGTACAAACATTGAACTGTGCATTTAAAACTAATTAATTTGACTGGAAGAAACTGTTATTTCAGAGGGGAGATATGTAGGAATTGCATATCTTAAAAGCAATGATGCAGAATGAAATGAAGTCAAATCTTATGGTATAACATTAGGAAAAAGATGTCATATTTTGAGAGAAAAGATCTGAACATATTCCTACAACATCTTTTTTTCCATCGACTACTCCAATATAGGATATATGAAAGGTATAAAGCAATTTTAAAATCTTCACATGACTGGCATGAACATCAGCCATTCACTGTGTAACAGAGGACAGATTATGATAAAGAGGGATGTACAGATATCCCTATCCATTCACTGCCTAAATTTATTTTTCTTAACTCTGAGTAAATTTTCAGAGAAGTTTTTAAATTCCAAATATATCCTACTGATAGAAATCAGCAACATCTTCAATTCCAGTTTAAGTTGAGGAACATTAATCAGTTATAATGCACCATACTTTTCTTTTGTACAAACTTGTTCTCCTAGCTTTAAATCTGTAATGCTATGAAATTTCAGAAGAGTAGGTAAAATAATTATACTGTAACAGGCAATATCATGCAAGTAAATTGCCTTAATTCTGGACTTCAAACCTACCATTTCCAAAATCTATATGATAAACTATCAGTGAAAAAACATATTTAGCAGTGAAAAAGAATTTGGCAAGAATTGTTGATATTTGTAAGCATAGCTTACTATTTTTCACTTGAAAATTTCTTACTGTTAGAGGCATTCACCATACAAAAGAGATAAAAACAATCTGAGGAAGAAAGTATATCACCAGTGAACATTAGAAATGATTTTGAAGTGAGAATATAGAAATAAACCAAGTATAGATCTTTAAGACAATGACAACACAAAGATGCTCGACTGATGGCTTAAAGGTCAGCTTTTTGTTATATAGATTTTAATAATAAACTATCAGAAACATGTATTTTAAAATAACTGATAAGACCACTTTTCATTGCAACCTCCGGTTATCTCTTCAAGTGAAACAAAAACTGGCAGTTTAATGTAAAAGATATTGAAAAGGAGCTGGTCATGTATTTGAAAATGAGATTAACTTGCTTGTAGATGCACAAAGGATAATCTCAAACTTGACAGTTCCAAATCAGTAATAAATTATCCTTAAGTGAATTCAGATAATAATACGGGCACCTACTACCAATTTTCTGTCAATTTAATATGAACTATAGACAGCATGAGCAAGTATAGATAAATGTTCAGGTTCCATTCACTTTGGGTTATTTTCCTACCACTGTTTTTTTCCTGGACATGGTTTAAACAAAATGCCACTGTGTTCAGAGAATTGGCTGAGCTCTATCATTAAAAGCATTAAAGCTAACTACTAATTTTTTAAGTAAATGACTACTTTTGACAAAATTTCAAGGGGAGAAAATAATCTGTTGATGATCATAAAGCCTACTGAGAGCCTACATCATTCTTCAGACTTCAAGATTTAACATTCAAGAAGACTAACTGACATCCTGCAGGATTATATGAAGAAATTCCTGAGAAACTAACAAATGTAGTTTCTCAAAAGCTTAAAAACAGTCGGTAATTTTCTTGTCAGAAAGTGTTCTTATAATGACTTTCTGGAAGATGTCAAGTTGGTTACATGACTTCAGTAAATCACTGGCACTTTCATTCACCATAAAAATTATTCTCCAAGAAGTTCTGTAAGAGAATTCATGTGGGAGGGCAATGAGCTTGCCAAATAAATATTATTTCTACTATATCTTTCTCACAGAATCAAAAACCAAAAATGCATACCTAACAGGAACTAGCCAAGCTAAAACCTAGAATCATAAGCTGTATTTGTGACCTCATCTCTTTGTATGACTTAAAAACTCAAAAAATGTAACAGAAGACTGAATTATTAAGACTAAAACTGTCAGAAACATATTAGTGTTGCTAGTTTTACACAGAATAGACTATAAATATCCTTAAAAATTTTTGATACTGATGACATAACACTTTTGAAGAACTAAAATATTCATAGTGGCCATGTGAATTTAAGCCAACAGCCCTTTTTTTTCAAATCATGTCCTTCTGACTGCCAACTACTAGAAATGCATGTAGTTTGACAGAAGTATAATTTATTTTTAAAATGCTTTATTACTTTCCTTCTGAAAAAAAAAGTGATATATTCCTATAGCCAGAATGAGGGTCTTAAGGGTCTTTTTTCTAGAAAAGCAATTAAGTGTATTTTTTTAGTAATTTTTTAAAAATTATTGAACTTTTTGTTAAAAATTCAAAGCTGGGCACCTACGTAGGTAGGTAGGTAGGCTCATGTAGAAAATTGTAAGGATTCAGACTAACAATAATGATAACAGTTAACATTTACATAGTGCCTGCTATTTGCCAGGCATTGTGCTGACCACTAAAAATATATCTCATCTGACTACCTGGAACACAAGGGCTAAATTAAAATCAGTAGCTGGACAGTATGAAAGAATGGCTTCACAACAGAATTCTTAAGAATTCTCCCCCTATAGAACAGAAAAATCTTATGTTACCCAAGTTTATGGAAAACTCTACAAAAACCCTAAGCTTTGAACTTCTTCATCGGTTTTGGGAAAAATGGGAGAAGGAAATGCTTTGAAAATGTAAGAAATTTTTACAATAAGAATCTATAATATTCCCATGCTATCCTTTTCAATACAAATATTCCAGGACTTGAAAATGCTCAGTTGTTAACCTACTACAACTGCCTTCAAAAACACTCACTTAAAGAACAAAATAAGACTGTCTTTTCACAGATCTTGGCTGAAACATTATCCACTTTCTAAAGCAAAGTATCATAACAGTGCTCTAGCAATCATATAAATCTATGGTACTGAAATGAATATAATCGTGGCAGTCTAAAAAAAACAGACAATATAATAGTTGAACTTTTTAATGTGCAGCGAATATACTTGTAGTTCTCAAGAATGATTTACAATTTCAAGTTAAACTGTAAATGTATTCTATTTGAAATAGACTTAGAGTTTTTTTTAAAGTCACAAGTCCAAAGATACAAGGAAAATAATTTTAAAATAATCATAGCAGCAAACTCTGTATGTATCACAAAATTATATAAATGAAACTTCAAAAGAACCAGCTTAACTGTGGTTACAATAATGAAGATGAGCCTGGATCAACTCTTAGTTGAAAATGTATCCCTGGGTTCCAGTTATGTTTCTTTGATTTATGATTAACCAATAATTCATCCATATGAATAGTTGTCTACCCACTCAGCACTACGCTAACTAGGAAGCACAAATTATGTATCTCAATCCTTGTCCCCCAGGATCTAGCAATCTGTTTGGGGAAGCAAGATTTTGTTAAATACAGAATAATTTAATATATAATTAAGCTTATAAGTGTGTGACACAGGTTTTAAATTATGTATAAGTGAAGAAGAGAGTGAAAACAAGAGGATATCTCAGAAGATGTGACTTGGACTTCATCTTGAAGGATAACATTTAGCTGGGAAGAGGGGATGGGTGACAGCATACCAAGATTGGGACAAAACATGAATGAAGAAAAAAACAAATAAATGGTATTTTCCCGAAATATTGAGAAGACTACTAATACAAAGGTACTTATTTGACTAAAGATTTGATTTCATTTTGGAGGAAGTAGAAAGTCATGAAAAATTAATTTAGATTTGACTTGGACAAAGGTGTTAATATTTGAAATGGCATACAGCAGGAACCATAAAGGCTTCTGACCAAGGGAATGACATGCTAAAAAGGATTTTCAGTAAAATTAATCTGGCAGTATGCAGTGTGGATTAAAGGAAGTCTACAGCCATTAAATTTAGCTAAGAGATGCTGCAATAATCCAAGTGTGAGGTGATGTGGAAAAGAAAGAGGGAAGAAGCAAAGATAACTCCAAAGTTTTGATTCTCAGTAACTGGTAGTTCGGAGAATCATGGTTATTATCCATGAAAACAAATAATAAACTGGTTTAGGGAAAGTAACAAATTTGGTTTAAGGTATGTTCAATTTTACTTAATAGAAAGATACAAAGAGAGATAGATGAACACGTGTGTGTGTGTGTGCGCGTGCGTGTGTGTGTGAGTATGTGTGTGTATTTCAATAGGGGAACAAACTTTATGACATGCAAAATTACATAAAGGATGATATATCTACAAACTAATCAGCTATTACTAAATTACCATTTCCTTTATCTCACTTGTGTTCAACTTACACATATACATTTACATATACTTCGCCATTGATGTTGGTATTTTTTATGTTTCTGAAAACAGTAATATCCAAAAATGCCTTAGAAAAAATAAGAACACCCATACACCAAACATAAAAAGAAATAAAGAAAGAAAATATATTAATTTTATGGCTAAACATAAATGCAGAAACAAATTACAGACCACTTGCGAGAAAAGAATTCAACATAAAGCTTACATAACACTATATATCTACTTTAGTATATAATGTAGACAAATTCAGATTATCAATATGTCATCTCCAGACCTGTTTTTTCATGCTTCTTAAGGTTTAAGGTTATACCAGAGTAATTTATTGGGAGCTCAACCAGAGAAAGATTCCGTTGGATAGAGGCTACCTGGATGAAGTTCTTTCAGAATATGCTATTTAATTAAAGCAGAAGGATTTCTTCCCAATAGGAAATGTTCCATTTCTAACTCCCAGAAATGTGTAAAGCCATGTAAAATCAAAACAAAACTGCACAAAGTAAGCACAGGGTACAATTTTTTTTTAAATATTGAAAAAGCAAAACTGTTTACTGAAGTTAAAATCAAGCACAGTAATGACAAAAGAAATGCTGATATGGAAATATTTGCCTTGCACACTCCAAAATGCCATAGGTTAAAAGCTATTTGCTTACGTTCTGATACTGTATAAAGGAGGTTCTGGGGTAAAGGAGGAGGTAGTCTTGCTCCCACTGGTGCAAGATTGGGCACTGCACTTGTTCCAGGCTGGTCACGGTTATTTATCAAATTTGACTGTGTTATAGGTGGTCCTACAGAGACACCACAAAAGACAGATGCACAGTAATTTCAGAATATCAAAAATATTCAATATATCAACACTATTTTGTACTTCATGTTTCAAATAATATCTTTAATAATCTTAACTACTACATGCTTATTATATATGCATATACACTAAGAGCTTGAAGTCTGCTCTTTCCAAACTCAATTAAAAAATGGCAGTCTTCATAAAATTTAAATGACAAACCCTGACATATTTCTACCTTTTTCCTCCCTCCCACCCCAGTAAGATTAAAATTTTTTATTGTTAAAATTTCTGTTTTCAAAAAAAGTATCTCTATCAGGAAAGCATGGCTGTTGACAGCTAGAAATTCACAATCCCCCTGTCTAAAACAGCAGCATATTAATCTCCATACCCAGCAAACAAACTGAAACTTCTGTTCAGATTTAAGTATGAAAACATTCCAAAATTAAAAATTCTTTAGCACTAACTTTGAGTATGCTAAAAAAGTAACTGTCTTATTTTAAATTAACTGAATTATACCAAGTTAAATAACTTTGAACTTTTAAATGCTTTAAGATATTAAAAATATTTTCAATTTGGATGCAAGTTATATACAACTGATGTCAAGACAATTTATTTTAAAAATCTTAGCTTAGTTACACTTGAAACTCTACAGATAGTGGCTATGCTATGATGGAGCTCTGAAGAAAAGGAAAACACTCTACTTATGAGAATGTAAGCAATTTCCAATTCTATACAAATTTTCTTTTTCGTACTTTCAAAAAATAGCTTAATTCTAGTGAAATTGAGTAAATGTAACTAGACTCTCATGAGGAAATCTCTTTTTTTAAAGAAAGGCTAAAAACAGAAAACAAAAACAAAGAAACTCACTTGGTACAGGAAGCACAACAGAAGGTGGAGGCTGACCGTGTCCCTGTGGAACTGGAAGTCTCATACTGTGGCCAGGCCCTGGTCCGGGTCCGGGGCCTGGTCCTGGCCCTGGCCCGGGGCCTGGTCCTGGTCCTGGCCCGGGGCCTGGCATTGGAGGCATTAATATGCCAGGTGGTGGTGGAGGAGGAAGCCCAGGAGGTGGAGGTGGAAAAGGGATCATGCTTGGTAGAGCAACTTCATCAACTACTAGAGGATCATTCCCATGATCAAACTGACAAAGGTCACCAAGTACACAAAATCCTCTTTCTAAAAAATAAAAATAGAGAAAAAACTGCACTACAGGTTATTGTACACTCATAATATACCTAATGTAAGTAAATTAACATTTGATTTACACAGTTCCCCACCCCAAAGGGCACAAAATTTTACTGAACTTATTACTCTATTAATTACCATGGCATCTTAAATTGTAAAACGACAGTCTCTATTTCACATACTGGGAAATGGACACGTGTCCATTTATAAACTGCCACCGTTGCAAGGTGGCAGAATCCAGAATAGATTATCAACTCCAATTAGCTACTACTAGACTATAAGTTCAAAATGATCTTAAAAAAAACTGGGAGATATTCCAAGCAAATAATTGGCAATCAAGATACAGATGAATCAGTGGAGAAAAAGAAAACTGAACTAGCTACATTATTTTTAATAATCTAGTATTACAATATTGTGCTAAAATTACCATTCTCATTAAATTCTAAAACTTGATATCTAGGTTAAACTATACTAACAGCAGAAAATCAACGAAAAATTAAAAAGCAAAAAACTTGAGTATGCTTTAAATTCCTAACACTAAAACAGAATACAGAATATCCCTGGCTTTGGGGTATATTTTATAATGTATAATGGACAGGAGTAGGGGAAGGAGTTTAGGTTATAAAAACAAAAACAAAAGGTCTGGGGGAAAGTTTCCAACAAGCTTAAATATAGTGTCTTCAAAACCATGCCAAAATATTTAAGTATAATAAGTAAACAAGAATCTCATAAAAAAGAGGTCTTCTTTGTCACTTTTCAAACAAAACAAAGATTAGAGTATAATTAGGAGCTATATAATTGGGGCAACATTTGCTTTCTATTTAAATTTGCTTGTGTACACTACAAAGAGGTAATTTTACCGTCATAATCTCTGCATCGCCTCTTTGGTGGTGGGTTTCTACCAAAAGAATTGGAAGAACTATGATTGTTATAGTAATTAGACCAGCTCTCAGTTGTGTTCTCAGGGTGGTGAGCAGGTGCAATCACGGTAACGGTGCTGGGAATAGACTGAGCCCCACAGGAATACTGGTCAGAAGAATTAGTGGGTGGTGCAGACGCTGGCACATAGGAACTATCCAAATCATTTCTTTCACTTTTGAACTTTGATCTCTCCCTGTGTTCTGCTTTCAGGTAAAAAACAAAATACAAAAACAATTGTATCAATTATGCACTTGACAGACACTGTCATTTAACTCTGTTTAACAGTAAGAAAAAATTCGTCGATTCTATATTTCATTGCCTTCATTATTAACCTTTCCCCTAAAAAAAATATCAAATAAAATCAGCAATAACTTATTACAGTTACCTCTTGACAAATAAAAACTTCCCCTTTATAGAAGTCAAATATGAAATCAACACCAATATATCTTATTTTTAAAGAGCCAATTTAAGATTAACTTAAGTAACAATTTTTAAAAATATTAACTGTAGAACTGAAATTCACTCAGATATTTGCAATGGAGTTATCCTTTAAAAAAAAGTTTACATAATCTTATAAAAACCCATCAAATACACAGAAGATTGGTACTCTTACTCCTCCCTTTTCCCCGCCAAAGAGGAAAGTATATATAATCATAGGGTATTTATATCAATGTTATCGTATAAAATAATACAATCTAGATATATATATATATTATACTTAACGAAGATAATTTTATTTTGGTTAAATTCCCTTAACTATGATATGCCGTAGAGAAGACCTATAACTGCCCTTAACCTTATTAACATTTCTCTGAGACAATTTCTATTTTCTACTGAGGAAGTAAGATTCACTATGCATCTAATTTTTACATTCTTTATAACAGAAAGATAAATAACTGGAAAATTATTAATAGGCAAAAACATAATTTACTCACCAACATTTCTATTTGGATCTCGGTCTTTGCTTCTTCCCCTACTTCGGCTCCGACTACGACTCAATCCTCTGCTTTTACTACGGCTTTTACTCCTGCCTCTTCTCCAGTCATATTTATCACGGTACAATTCATTTCTCTCATAGTACCTGTCATATTCCCTCCACTTGCCATCTTCTCTTTTTTTCTCACGTGTCCTGTAATACAAAGATATATAAGCCATATATTGGCCACAGAAACCAAGTCTACAAACAAGTCTAAATTATGAACTACTCTCCTTGTATCAAAATTCATAACTTCTGGACTCTTCTGGAAGGAGATTTTAGAACACCCCCTGGTTCTACCACTCCATTATACAAAGGTTGGAAAACAAGAAAAACATCACTACTTTAACCACTCTGGGTGGGGAGAAAGAATAAGGCAGGATGAATCCAAAACATGGGGAGGGGTGGGAAAAACTGATGGGTAGGGAAAGGAGGACAAAATGAGGTAAGAAACTACAGGCTTAAAATCAAACATTTTCCTACAGAATCTATGCTTTTCAGTTAAAGATTATTTGTGAAGAAAATTAACAATACCTATTAATAAAAAAAGCTATGATTAATTCTAATTTGGGGCTTCCCAAACCAAATGGAACATTTCACTGTACTCTCTAAGGAGGATAAGTGCTCTTCCTCTGGGATTTGGGGGTAAGCATACAATGGTGGTTATTGGCAAAAGGAACAGAAAGCAAGAATGGTAGAGGCAGCAAAAACAGGAAAGGAGAAGATTGGCTTTTTTCTTTATGAGGAGTACTAAGAAACAAAATTGAACTCTATGTTCACAAGATAACAGGTGAGACAGTTAGCAACGTTTCCTTAAAAGAAAATACAAACCTTCGTTCACTAGACTCTGAACGGGTCTTTTGAGGACTGGGATATTTCTTTTTTCTGACTTCTCGCTCTTCCTCTGCTGACTCATGAAATATCTATATTGAAATATTCACATTAGAAACAAACACATTAATTTAACAAATTTCTAAAGACAAATCACCACAAAAAGTAGGCACGAGAGGAAAGCAAAAAGATACTTAGAAAAATACTCATACAGGCAGTGTGTTAATTTTTTTAAATAGGTATTCAAGATGAAATTCAGAACAGCAGTGTAGAATGAGAGTAGACAATGAATTCTATGAATTCATTCATAAATACCAAGGTAATATTTCTTTATTTTAATTTCTGCTACAATTAAGTGCTTTTGCCCATGTCCAAAAACTAAATGGAGAATTGGTACAATGTAAAATCCAATTTAGGAATCAATAACTATTTTCTTTTTTTAATTTTTACATTTCATTTTTTTCTAGTGACATGTAAAAACAATTTTTAACATCTGTTTTTTAAAATTTTAAGTTCCAAATTTTCTCCCTCTCTCCTTTCGCTCCTCCATGAGGAGGTAATTTGATATAGCTCATACATGTGCAGTCATACAAAATATATTTCCATATTAGCTATGAACAACTATTTTCTGTTACACAGGAACAGACAATATGAACACAAAAGAAAATTTTGTTACTCTCCACTTTAGGACAAGTAAAGCATATGTAAAGGATGTAGCAAAGGAAAATTCTCTCCATAAATTAAGAAGCTTTCAAATTTAGCTGTTTTCCTTTTCCCAGAAGTCACACAGAACAAATAATTAAGTAATCTTATTAATTAATGAATAGAACTAAATACTATTTGATGTAAATTCTACAAAATTGTTACTAGAACTTCTGTAAAACAACAAAATTTCCTTAAAAATCTCAGAGCAGTGGTGCAATATTATTGCTGCTACCCAAATAAGAAGCTTGTTATCTTAATACTGTATTATTATAACATGTTATGCTATAGTATACATAGTATATTTTAACAGTATTAAGTATATAACATAACTATCTACATATAGTATATAACAAAGTATAACATAGTTTAATATATCATACTATAACATAAATGCATGCATCATCTTTAATATCCTTCTCAGAAGGATCAAGAGAATTCTTTGACCTCCTCTTTCCTGAAGGAACTGATTCTCCCCAACCTATCCTAAGTCATGTTATAGCTAGAATTCTGTATAAAGAGTTATAATATTAAAAATTATATATTTGCAAAAATTGTATATTTCATGGATTACCTGATAGATCTTTCCTGTCTTTATAAACTCAACCTGATCACAGATTGAGTATATGGCTCATCAGAAGCTGATTATAAACCAGGAGCAACTTTACACTCAATTTTCAAAAGCTAGACAAAATATACTGCCATAAGAAATAGCCCCAATAAAAATATGTATGTAATTATTTTTCTAATAAAAGAATGAACTATACTGATCAATTCAAACTCTCATCTGGTTCACCTTATGACCAATATGGGGGCAAAGGCTATTCCTAGCTCAGTCAGTGACCAAGGAACAAAAACTATAAACTAGAGATTAATCTTCAGTGGACTAAACTTGCTATTATTGTTTTACTAGTGTCTTGGTAAAAATAAGTGAACTCAAAACAATAGTAAGAAAGCAACAATGAAAGGCTTTTTCCTATTCTCCAGTGGAATTAAGAATACTACAGACAAGCTATCATTTAGGCATATAATTAATGTAAAATTAAATCACTTATAAAATCTTTGAGATCAGTAGAAACAATAAAAAGCCTGGTATGGGAGCATTATTAGGAGCTGCCAGTATCTTTTTACAAAATTCTAATTCTGAAAAATAAAAGTAAAGCGGACATACTTCTTAACAATTAAGTTTTTAAAATTCAAGGTGAACAAATTTTTTCTATATTTGAATTTATTCTTTAATGATTAAACCACTTATGCTTGACTATTAAGAACAGGGGGCTTATGCTGTAAAAAGTGGTAACCAATCTAAAAGATTTAGCCTGGAGTACTGAAATTAGGTACTCTAAAGTATCTGGGGCAAAAAGTTTCTGTTTTTTTTTTTTTCATTTGAAGGAATATTTAAGAAGAATTCTGTTTGAAGAGATCATACACATGATTAGAGGGAACTGATGAAAGTGGACAGCAAGATCATATGTGTCATTTGATCTTAACTAAGTACAGTTGAAATTTTTTAAAAAAATGATAAAGCAACTGAATCAGGCTAAATTAAACTGGGTACCCCAAAGGTATAAAATATAAGATAAGGAAAAGAAAGAAGGAAATTTATCTATACCATACTCTGACTCAGCTTCTAGGACTGCATCCTAAAGAGATTATAAAAATGGGAAAGAATCCCACACGTACAAAAATATTTATAGTAGCTCTCTTTGTGGTGGTCAAGAACTGGAAATAAAGGGGATGCCCATCAATTGGGAAATGGCTGAACAAGCTGTGGTATATGAATGTAATGGAATACTATTGTGCTATAAGAAATGATAACAGGAAGACTTTAGAGGGCCTGGAAGGACTTATGTGAACTGATGCTGAGTGAAATAAGCTGAACCAGGAGAACACCGTGCACAGTAACAACCACAGTGTGCAAGGAATTTTTCTGGTAGACTTAGCCCTTCACAGCAACACAAGGACCTAAAACACTCCCAAAGGACTCGAGGTAAAATACCATTCACATTCAGAAAAAGAACTATGGAATTGGAATGCAGAATGAAGCAGAATATTTTCTCTTGTATTATATTTTGTTTGGATTTTTCTCATGGTTTCTCCCATTCATTTTAATTCTTCTATAAAACATGACTAATGTGAAAATGTGCTTAATAAGAATGTATGTGTGGAATTCATATAAGATTGCATGCCATCTTGGGGAGGGAGGGGGAGAAAATCTAAGACTTATGGAAGTGTCTGTAGAAAAGGGAAAACAAATTAATAATTTTTAAAAACTTAAAAAAAAGAAATCTATCTGTATATAAAATAAATGGTGGTAGGAACATACTCTGTTCCATTCCTCTTCTGAGAGGCCAAAAGGGCAGCATCTCTGACCTTATTTCTGTATCTCTATGCTGTAAGATATTTTTATATTTGCACTTCAAAGACATTCATGGTTGAAAAGAAAAACAAATGATTTCTCTTTTGGTATTTAGGATTTTCTAAGCATTCTAAGAAGTATATTTTGAAGGGTCACTAACATTTTACCTCAAGACACTACAGTGGAGTAAACTTTCATATTGTAAATAGCACAAATAAAATAAAATAGCACATCTTCCACCAATACCCCATGAATCAGTTCACTCTAGTTATTTCTTTGAATTCTGAATGTCATGTCTAAAATACTTCTATTTCTTTGAAGTCAAGAAAGCATGAGACCGACTAAAGTTTCTGGGATGGTAAGACAATTCCAAGAGGTTAAATAATAATTTATGAATAGAAAGAATTCACACATCAAAAGAATCTGTCTCCCCAATCCCAACAATTGCAAATAAAGAGCAGTTTTTCATTACCTCTTCTTTGACTTCCTCTTTTTCCTGAACTGTAGGTTTTGGCTCTGGTTTGACTGGTTCCAATGGAGGAAGGTAGTTCTTGGTATAGAGACTTTCAAAGAGTTTATCCACAAAACCTGAAGTTTCTAAGAAAATTATATAATAAAATTTTAAATTCTGTACCATCGAATATCAAGGGAAAGAAGAGAGTATCTATTTCTTAAAAGGCTGAACACAGCTTTTAAAATCTAATCAGAAGATATCAACTGAATCTCTGTAAGACTGAAATGACTCTTAGAGGTTATCTAGTTCAGCCTAATACCAATGAGGAATCTTACTTACTATATCCTTGATAAGTGGTCATCAGGACTCTGATTAAACAAGCCTAAGAAGCAGGATAGTGCAGCAGAAAAAGTACTAGACTGGGAGCCAGAATACCCAGGTAGTCTCTTCCTCTTATCACTTATTCAACCATGTATACACATGCTTGAATAATATATATATAAAAAACACAATATATATGCTACCTTATACACATATATATTACATTAAGAACTCTTAGATGAAATATATACTCACTGACTATTGACAATTATATTATTTTTTCACATAATAACTCTGCCCAGTAGAAGTCTTACTCAAATGAACAGACAAAAATTATACTTCATCAGTATTAAAGCCTAGAAGAGCCTCTGATTAAACTCCAATTATGATACATTGTTTTACTAAATGTAAAAGATGCCTACAAAGTGATACTGTATTTTTACCCAATGTAAATTTACTCATTTTTGCAACTGAGTAAAAAAACCTCTTAAAACCTTCGCTATAATATCAATCTACTTAGTAAACATTTTCCATGATAGTACAAAGAACAACTGCATGTCAATTTCATTTTGACAAATTCCAAATTAGGTAAGTCTGATTTAATGTGATTTTTTTTTTGGTTACAGATGTACATCACAAAAGTTAGTAATTTAGAAACTCATATTCACAAACTGACAACTATAATGGCCTGCTTTCAGAAAGCTAAACATGACCTCTTACTTTATTATAAACATAATGAGACTATTCTTCTGTGTATCCATACACATTATTTTTCCTCCAGTAAGAGCCTGCCCACAAGGGTTATACATACAATAACCTCAATAACTAGATCTTTGACTAATAATACAAATTCACACAATTTGTTGTGTGTTGTATTGACCATTCATTTTTGTCAATATTATAGAATACAGCAAACTAACACCAACGTAATAAAACCTCAGGCATCATTTCAAACATTATAGTATTATCATTTTCATACAAAAAAATACCAATTACAAAGGAGTCTTACATCACAACAGACCAAGAAAAATATCTACTTAGCAACACATAAGCAGGAGTTAGGAATTAATGCATGTTTAAAAGTAAAATAAATACTTCTCAAAAATTCTGTAATACAATTACTCTACCCATTGGTCTGAAATTATAAAACTTTTCTATATGCTGAATTTATTCATGTTGTTTTAGTGTTAGTCTTAACAATATTTTCCAAATAAATTTGTTTTTATAAAAATAAAGTATCTGAAAAATGATTTTCTAAGTCCTGTAATACAGAAGGGAATATTCTTTCATCATCTTGAGTCAGTCATCAATTTACACATAATCATAACCCACCCCAAGCATTTAGTACAAGAAAAACAAATTAAGGCAGGACATGTTCACTTAAGACCTTGCTAATAGTATAACATAAAATAAAAAGAATCTTCAAAAGAGGAAACAAATCAATTGGTACCTTTCAAAAAGCCATTATATATGATACTAATTTGCTGAGTAATTACTCCAACAAAATTTCTTAAACATGTTTTTCTACGTGTTTTTTTTTGTATTTTTATGAAACAATAATTTATATGGCTCATTTTTTTATATTCTACCACACCAAAATTATGATGACAATTCAGGAAAGTATATTCATTTCTGTATTTTGGAGGAATTTGATAATAAATATGTATATACTGTGCCCACTCCTAGCCTAGAACCGTGTATGTGTCTTAAGAGTACACTTGGAGAGAAGACTAGGAGATTCTACAGAAGTCATTTAGACACAATAAGACAACATAGATTTCAAGGCAGGTGTGGCTCTTGCCTTGGGGAAAGAAATCTCAGTTAATCCCTTGATGTCCCAGAGCCCCAATCTGAAGAGGATAAAACTATTCTCAGCTCCACCTAGGCATCTGGGAGAAGTTTGTTTAGAGCTCTCTCAAACATAGCTGCAACCCAGCAAAGCAAAAAGCGCCCCCTAGGGAGTTAGTTACAATCTGTTGAGATTCCCTAGCTGCTAAAAAGTATTAAAGTCAATACTGTTTTGATGTAGGAAAAGAAGAAGTAATAAAAGAGAAAAACAGCTTTGTTAATACAATAAAAGGATTATCATACACGTACATATCTGTGTAACATATACTATAAGCTCCAAAATAGTTTTTTATTAAACTTATCTTTTCAATAACTCACTTTAAATTAAGGCTTAAGCTTAAATATTTCTAAATATTTAGTCAACATTTTACTATAAAACAATTACCTTTTTGTAAAAAAACATCTAGTTGATCTGCACAGAAGGCCTTCAGTTCTTTCTCTGGTTTGTCCTTCTTGACCAGTGCTACAACATAGTTTGCTAAGGCTGAAGGGTCTGCATCACATCTAATTTAGTTAGAGAAAAGGAAGAGACAAAATTATTTAGAGTAAAACAATTTTTTCAAACAATAGCGTCACCTATAAAATCACTCAGTTTGGAAAGCCAATATTAAATGAATTACTAATATAGAAATGTTTTGTGTAAGAACTTTTTTTCATCCCTAATTTTTCTAAAATAATTAAGGATAAAGGAAACTTCTGCCCAAAAGATTTAAGTTAAAAAAGGAGTCAACATCTTTCAGAAGTAACCAAAATGCCTAGCTTCCCAATCTATCAATGGTTACCAAATCAAGGATACTTAAAGGCCTCTTGTTGCAATTTAAACCAGAAGTCTCCCTCAACTTCAACTCTATCTCTTGCCATTCTACCAAATGTCTTAAGTCACCCTTGAAAAAAATTGTGTATATAACTTGTAAAAACAAACTTTCAGCTAACACATTTTCAATTAACATTTAGTTGGGATTTGCTGATTGTAGCTTGAGAGCTAGGATGACAGCATGAATACCTAGGGAAATGAGCCAATAGGAAGGTCAAAAGCCAAGCAGTGGAAGAAAGGGAGAATAATGACCTTTGTCAAGGGAAAAAAATCTCTATTTTCTCCTAAAAAATTGAAGCTTCTAACAAGGAGTCTGTCATAGAAAAAAACTCAGAGGAAATAAAACCAGTGGCAATTCTGCAATACATAATGGTCAAAGGATATGAATAAACAGTTCTCAAAGAACTGCATATCTTTTTCAAGTGTGAGCCAAAAATCACTAATAGTAAGAGAAATACAAATTAAAATAACTTTGAAGTTTCACTGAAGACCCCATAAATTAGCAAAGACGACAAAAATAATACCATCAATGTTGGAGGGTCTGTGCTTCCTAAGTCAAGCAGAATAATATGTTGACAGCAGAGCTTTGAATTGATCATAATGGTTCTGGATATCAATCTGAAACTATGGAAGAAAAGTAACTAACACCTTTGACCCAATGATTTCACTACTAAGCAAGTACCCTCAGATAGGTCAAAGATAGAAGAAAGGTCTAATACTGTGCCAAAAAAATCATAGCAGTACTTTTTGAAAGTATCCATAAACTGAGGAAATAGATGAAAAAAAAAACTGTAGTACACAAATGTAATTATGCAGTAACAGATACTCAATATGCAGAATTCATAGAAACCTGGTAAGACCTTTATAAACTGATACAAAGAGAAATAAGTAGAATCAAAAAAGAAATTACCATTCCATCTTTCACCTCTACCTTACCAACCCCTAACTGTTCTCATCCTCACCATGACCACCAATCTTTCCATCCCTCAGTTCTTTCCCAAGCCAGCATCCCAGTATTAGCTATACTCCTCTCTTATCTAGTCTCCTTCTGTGAACCCATTCAACTCTATCCACTATATTCGGGTACCTGGCCCTCTATGATACTATCACCATCTGCTGCATTAGCTTCATATACTACTGGACAAAGCTGGAGAATACTGTGAAATGTGGCTGACTGGGTCCACTGCAAATCTGTTACATAATCTCAACAAGGTCTTCCTTGAAACCAGACAATCCTTCCTAATCAATTCACTATCACACTCACCACAGAGGCTATTCCAAAACTTTTCATCCCTTCTCAAGCTTCTGATGGCACCCCTTCCCCTACCCTCTCAGCTGAGAACCTTAACTCATGCTTTACTAGAGGAAAAAACAGGTTATTTGTCAGAGCTCCTATTTATTCCCTTCTTTTCATCTCATATCACTCAGATGTCTTCTTTCACTACCTCCTACTTTACCCCTGTCTCACATGACAGGCATAACTCCTCTGCAAGCACCCCTGATCACATTCTACCCTGTGTTCTCCAGTAGACTACTCCTCTTCTCTCACTACATCTTCAATTTCTGCCTACTGGCTGATTCCTTTACAACTTGGGTTCATATTTCTCCCAATTTAAAAAAAATTGCTCTGTCCAATCTTCATTAGATATTACTGACAATTTCATGGATAAACTCCTTAAGAAAACCATCTACAATCAGTGATAACCACTTTCTCTCCTCTCTTAATTCTCTGCAATTTGGTTTCTGATCTCAGCAACAATAAATTAAGACTGCTTCTTCCAAAGTTACCAGTGAATGATCGCTAAAGTTCACAGCAATCTCTTTTTAGTCCTCATCCCTTTTGTCCTCTCCATAGCCTTCAACTGTGTTAATCACCCTCTAATCCCAGATACTCTCTTCTCCCTAGGCTTTCACCACAATGCTCTCTCCCTGCTTCTCCTGAACATCTGACCACTACCTCTCAGTCTCCTTTACTGAATCTTCCCCTAGATGACATCCAATAACCCTTGGGGTACCCCTCAAGAATCGGTCCTGGTCTTTCTTTCCTTTCTATATTATCTCTCTTGATGATCAGTTCCCATGGGTGCAACTACTATCTTAGTGCAGATGATTCTCAATCCATTTATTTAGACCTCCAGTCTCACATCTCCAAATGCCTACTGGTTATCTCAAACTGGATGTCCTATAGACACCTTAAAGTCAACATGTACGAAACTGGATTCATCATCCTTCACTCCCAAACTCTCCCCCTCTTGTGAACCTCCCCCTATTACTTTTGAGGGCACCACCATCCTTCTAGTCATCCAGCTCACAACCTTTGTATCATCTTTGGCTTCTCCCTCTCTTTCATTCCCTTCCCCCACCCCCATATTCATCCACTTCCAAGTATACACCTACTCTATTCCCTGACACTGTCACCAGCCTGGTTCAGGCCTTCAACCTCATCACTCCTAGACTATTGCAAATACCTATTGACTGGCCTCCCCACCTCAAATCTTTCCCCATTCTAATCCATGTTCCACACAGATGACCAAGTGAGCTTCCTTAATTATAGTTCTGACCATATCATTCCTCTACTTAATAAACTTCTGTGGCTCCCTATTACCTCTATGGTCAAATATTAAATCTTCTATTTGGTTTTTAAAGGTCAACCTGGCCTCTTCCTACCTTTCAAATCTTTTTATGCTTTATTCTCTTTCATAATCCACCAATGTTAGGTCAGTTTAGTCAGTAAGCATTTATTAAGCACCATTAATAATGCCGGACTATTGTACTAAGTGCTAAGGATACAAAGAAAAAACAAAAGAGAGTCCCTGTCCTCAGGAGCTTGTAGTCTAATGGGAGCAACAACAAGCAAACAAACATGTACAAACTATATAAGATAAAAAAGAAATAACAGAGGGAAGGCACTAGAATTAAGAGGGAGTAAGAAAGGCTTCCTGTAGAACAGAGGTTCCCAAACTTATCTGGCCTACTACCCTCTTAGGAAAAAAAATCACTCAGCATCCCATCTACTTTCTCTAACCCTTTAACTGGTTTGTTAGTTTTTTTGTGTCATTTAAAAAAATGTTTTAAAATGACACATCTGAAATTTAATAATTCATGTAAATTTGTGGGGCTTTTCCTGTATTAAAATTTTGATGATGCACTATTTCATCATGTAAACGTATGCTATCATATTGTAAATAAGTCATTACACATATTCCTGCTGATGCCTACTGAACTTCCCCACAACGCTTAACATGTTCGCCTGTCAAAACATGTTTGTTAAGACCTTTCAGCGGACAATTTGCATTTTGTGTGTTTATTTGGAAAATAACGTAATCACTGACAAACTATTATACAACAGATGAAACATGTACGAATGGTTTTTCAAAACTTCTTTTCTTTCCTTATGCTTCTACCACCCCTTATTTTTATTCATCACCCCCCCAAATGCACCCAAGGTTACTACATTACTACCACCTGGATCATTCCAGTGCACCCAGTAGGGTGAAATCACCTACTTGAGGAACATATATTCTAAAAAAGTAAGATTGTAGCTGGCACATGAAGGAAGCCAGGAGATGGAGATAAAGAGGGAGAGCATTCTAGGCATAGGGGAATAGCCAGAGAAAATGCCTAGAGACAAGAAACAGAGTGTCTCATTTGTGAAAAAGCAAGGAGGCCACTGGATAGAAGAGAACATTCAAGGAGGAGGGAAGAAGTAAGGTATAAGAAGATGGAAAGGTAGGAAGACGCCAGGTTGTGAAAGGCTTTGAATGCCAAATAGAGGTAGGATCTTGGAGGTATTCGGGAACCACTGGAATTTACTGAGTGTGAGAAGGCAGTGTATGGTTGAATTGGTGCTTTAAGAAAATCACTTTGGCAGGCTGAACCCAAGCGCAAGGATAGAGTGGTACAGAAGACAGTATATTCAAGAGATGTTACAAAGGTAAAAATCGATAGACCCTGGCAACAGACTGGATATGGAGTCAGCATCCTCCCAGTTCCTT
Organism: Bettongia penicillata ogilbyi; assembly: GCA_023548195.1. NCBI lineage: Eukaryota > Metazoa > Chordata > Mammalia > Diprotodontia > Potoroidae > Bettongia > Bettongia penicillata. The sequence goes on along the minus strand of JAJHZJ010000044.1, from coordinate 1,456,898 downwards.
TGTAATGAGCTCCATTTCAAACATGTTGAGTTTAATAAGATGTCTACACAACATCCCGTTGCAGATGTCTAAAAGGCAGATGGAGATTTGAGATTGGAGGTAAGTAAAGAAGTTTCAGCTGGATAAAGGGATTTGAGAATCATCAGTATAAATATGTAATTAAATCCATAGGAGCTGATGAGACCATCAAGTGAAATTGTATAGAATGAGGAGGGGGCCTAGAAGAGATCTAGCTTTACTACTCAATGGCTATTTCCTCTGCATGAGATGCTTTCCTTCTCCACTTTGCCTCCTAACTTTCCTTTGGCCTCAACTAAAATCCCACGTTCTACAAGAAGCCTTCCTGGTTCCGTTCACCTCAATGCTAATGCCTTCTCTCTGAGATTACCTCCAATATATATCTTGCTTATACATAGCTTTTTGTATGTGTTGTCTCTTCCATTTGAATGTGAGCATCTCAAAAGCAGGAACTGTTTGTATCCCCAGGGATTAGCACAATTCTTAGCACACAGTAAGTGCTTAATTAATGCTTGTTTACTTCAAGAATAAAAATGAAAATATGCCAAAAGGAAGCCAAACTCTAAGTAAATAAAAACTCAATGAAAGATGCTGGAGAACAGATGATGAAACCTACCTCCCTTCTCATAACTGAGAGGTAGAGAGCTACTAAGGCAGAATTCTGTATATATCATCATGGAGTCATTGTGACAGCTGTTTTTGTTTCTCTTTCTCTGTTATTAGGAGAGGATTCAATGGGAGGGGAGGTGTTTTCCCCCTACAAAAATGGCTGTTATCATGACAAAACAACAAAATGCATTAAAAAGTATGTCAATATACAGCTACTGTGATATTGACAGTATCTTCAGCCCTCTGACCTTACTATGCTATGTATGGCAGAATGATTGGATGATAGTAATGATCAGTATAATCATAGAATTAGAGCTTAAAGGAACTTTGGACTCCCTAATAATAATAATAGCTAGCATTTATATAGCACCTACTGTGTGTCAGGCACATACATAATACAAATATTATTTCATTTGATACTTACAACAACCTTGTAATTTAAGTGCCATTATTATCATCCTCATTTTACAATTGAGAAAACTGAGCCAGAGGTTAAGTGACTTGACGAAGGTCACACAGCTAATAAGGCTAGATTTTAACACAAGTCTTCTTGTTTAGCCCAGCATTCTATCCAATGTGCTTCCTAGCTGCCAAGAGTGAGCAGTAAATCAAAATATTTGGGTTAAGTGAAGAAAAAAAGATAAAGAATTGCAAAAATCTCTCAAATTCTAAAGAGTCTTTCCTAAATATTTTATAATACTAAGGACTACACACAGGTGCTCCGCAGATAGAACACATTTGATGTCTGTCTTTTGAATTGAAAATGTTATCGTACATGTCAAAGCAACTAAACTCAGACAAGTTTTGTGGATCAAGGTATGGCACAACAGAAAAGGGCCATGAATGAGTAGATCTGAATTCAAGCCCCACCTGCATCATTTACTAGTTATGTGACCTTGGACAAGTCATTTTACCTTTAAGATCCTCATATGTAAAACAATTACAAACAAACAAAAAGCTAGGATACCATTGCTAAAGTCACTTTAAGTTCTGACATTCTAAGAAAGATCAAATTCATCTACACATATCTGATATTTTTTAAAGGGGATTTTAAAAACACTAATGCAGATAAAGTGCTCCTGATGACAATACTTGCTATCAGGTTAGCATTTGGGAACAGCATCAAAGGAAGCAATCAATCAGAATTGATTAAGACTTCACAAGGTGCCAGGCACATACAAGGACAAAACTGAGACAGTTCCACCCTCAAGAAGGTATATTCTACTGGACCTATTTCATTTAGAAGAATAAGAATCAGGAGATATTTAGGTAATATTCCAGCTCTAAATTTATGATGAGAAATACACAATCAAATGAAATAAGTCTACATTGCTAATAGTGAAATTTTATAACACTACAGTGTAAAATAGAACACATTTATAGACCAAAAGAACAACATCACAAAATTTAACAGATCCTACAATATGACTGTACAGTGGACTTTGGAAGAACATTACCAGTGTAAATTAGCATGCCACTAAATTAATAGTGGAACATTAAATTGTGGTTTGTGTGCAAACTCTGCAATATTACTGAGCACTTACTATGTAATCTTCAAAAACTGATACCCAATTACAGTATTGAGGATGTAGGTATCAAAGTTCTAAGTACAGTATCATAAGGAGGCTTTAAAAATGCATGAAAATTATAATGACCAAGGTTGACCCCAAAGAAGGTTTAAGTAAATGTATCTCATTCCCTTCTTTGCTGAGACAGGGGTCAATGAGTGTTGGAAAACTGCATATACTGTACTGTCAGACTCAAGTGATATTTTGGTTAGTTTTGCTAAACTAATTTTTCTTTCCTCTTTTTAAAAAAATTTTCTAGTACAAGAATATATCTCTACAGAGAGATATATTCAGAAATGAAGGTGATGGCTTAGAAAGATATAAACATTAAACTTTTTTGTAAAATGCATTACAAAAATTTGACAATGACAAGGAGGAAGAAATTTCTTGTTCATAATATAACATATGTAGCCACAATGATGAAGATATCAACTTTTTTTTTAATTTTCAGGCTATTTACCAGAAATACCATGGGAAAATATCCTACTTTCAAATGATATAAATAGGGAGTTTCCAAAAGAAGAAAAGTAAACTTTTAACAACTATATAAAATGATATTCCAAATCACTAACAATGAAAAATACAAATTAAAATAGTTCTGAGATATCATCTTCTAAACATCAAATTAGGAAAGAAGACAAAAGATGAAAGGTAAATGTTGGAGAGAGTGTTCATGGAGCTGAGTTGGTTTGTTTCTGAAAGCAAAAGTACTATTCCATTTTACTCTAAGCTGGTAAAAGACAGAAAGACTCTGTGTATTTGTGTGTGTGTGCGCGCGCGCGTATGTGTATACACACACACATTTGTATCAATCTTATTTGTGGCTGCAAGGGACTGGAAGTAAAGTGGGTACCCATCAACTGGTGAATGGCTGAACCAATAACGGTGTATAAATGTAATAGAATATCACTGTACCAGAAGAAATAACAACAGGAGGAATTCAGAGAAACTTGGGAAGAGTTGTATGAATTGATGTACCAAAAGTAAGCAAAGGCAGATACTTATATAATTATCAAAATGATGATAAGGAAAATGACACTAAAAGAAGTCAGAACTCTGAGGAACGCAGTGGCCAATACTGGAAGACAGACCAGACTTAGAATGAGGAACACTAATGAGACACAGCAGATTTCATGGATTTTTTTTTTCTTATTTATGTGGTTTTTGTTACTAGAAAAGATTTTGATTGGGGAAGGGATGGCAATTTTTTTAAAGCATCAATAAAACCTTTAAAAAAAATCCAGTTCTGCTTCAGTTCAGGCACTGGGTATGTTTTAGATGGCAAATGGACAAAAAATAGACTTAAAATGTTATTTCCAGAATTACACAAACTTTTTCTTTCAAAACTCTTTCAGAAATAAAACTCAAAAAAAAGTTACAACTGTACTTCAGACAAAAACTTTTCTAGCATAAAACTGATAAATATGGTTACCATAAATGTTAGTGAATATCTGTCTCACATTATAAATTCAGTTATGCTGCAGTTCATATGCATAATGAACTTGTCATTTATTAAAACCAGATTCCAAAAATTAAGAGTGGCCTTAGAGTTCAAACCAGGAATATCATAACATTTAGGACTGGAAAAGATCATATCAATTTCTAATCACCTCATTTTATAGCAAAGGAAACTGAGAACCACAGAGATTAAGTGATTTGTCCAAGGTCACACAGGTATTAAGTATCAGAGCCAGGAGCTGAACTCAGGCAATAATACCTTTGGAAGAATATAATGCAATCATCTTTTTCAACTTGCAAACATTATTTTTGAGATGAAATCAATTCAAATGAGCTTTGATCACTACATTGGGAGAAAAATGGCTCCCAACCTAAAATACTCAGGGTTTTCTTTTTTTTATCCTCCTAATTTAAAATGTCTACTGCAGGATGTTGTATATGATAAGCTATTCGCTCAACCACCAAGTCAGAATGGTGAATCTCATCTCTCGTTGGTCAAAAGCCCAAAGGTTCTACTGAAGAAAAAAAAAATTAATACATGGTGTGTATGTTCGTCCTTCGTTACCAAAGAACACCATGCCATCAAACAAATGATGACATGACCTGCACCTGTTTTAAGTGAGGGAAAAGTAGCACATACTATCTTACATATTCAGAATACATCATCTAGCCTTTCAGAGTTTATGTACCAAGTCAGCATGCATTGGACAGTTCTCTTAGTTATATATAATACATGGTACTGATTTTTGGAATAAAGGCAGGATTCTTTACAACTTTTTTGACTTTAAAGAATTTGTGATTCAGCCATTAATTATTTGACCTGAAGTTTCAGCCTGATAGTATCATTGCATTTCTGAAAGAAGGCACTCAAATATATGCTGGGAGAGGTAAAATGTTCTGGCCCTGAGCTGTATTTAGCCCAGTCATACTGGAATAACAAGTAAAACCATAGGATATGATAGGAGTTAATCCTATCATTGGACAAAACTGTTATATTACTTCTAAAATATAGACCTGGCTAATGTACTTAAGTGTAAATAAATCCTGCAACACTTCCTAAATCTATCATATCCCACAGCACTTTATTTGTACTTTTCTAATGAACTTATTTAATATTATAAAGTACAGCTCCGTGGGTCTGCTAGACTGAAAGTTCCTTAAGGACTAGGATCTTAATGGCAAATAAGTTTTTTCATCTCCTTCAGATATTAGCACAGTGCTCTTCAAACAATAAGTATTTAATGTTTATTTTTTGCCCAAACCTTTGATTTCATCAATTTTGGGAGTTCCAGATGTGGGAAATTCTTCCACTGATACATAGAGTCAACATATATAAGCCCTAGAGAGTAGCCTGGCTTAAGGACAGAGGTTAAATTACTTTGCCCATGGTCACAAAGCTAGTATAAATCAGAGGCAAGACTTGAAGCCAGGCCTTCCTGACTCAAAGGTTAACCCTGTATTCACTAAGCCACAATGTTTCTTAAATATTTGTTGGTATATGAGAAAAAAAAATGCGGGGTGGGGGTGGGGGTGTGAGGATGGCTTATAAAACATTGTTTAAAACAAAACTAGAGGTATTTAGTTTATCAAAAGTGTGTTTAAGAAGAAAAGACAACACCAGAGAATCTAGATTTATTCTAGGAAATTAAGAATAGATGCAAGTATTAATTTATCATTTTGGCAGGCTCAAATTCCACTGAACGATAAATATAATAGCTCCCCAAAAGATACAAGATCAGCTAACCAAATAAGACACTAAAAATACTAACTTTCTGATGGTTAAACGATTTTGGCCATCACATCAATAATTATTTCTTAAGTGTCTATTTATATGCATGTGTTTGTTTCCAGAGACATTGATTGTTAACTTATTTTGTTTTAACCTAAAAGTTAAACCACCATCATGCCAAAAGTAATCCTTTCCCATGAAACAGTGGATAGACTCAAATAAGTCTCAGTGTACTTTGGCTAGACATTCTTTGAGATCATAAATTATCTTCAGTAAATTACTAGCATTCCCCTGATTCAACAGCTGTTTATTAATTACCTACTAAACACAAAACACCAAGTAGAAGCTGGGAGTAAAATAAAGACAATCTCTGCCCTTGTGGAGATTATAATCTAAGGAGCTATCATGTATCTCTCAAGCATAGTCATACCTTCAAAGAATTTACCTTTTTCACAATAGATAAGTTAAACATTTGCTGCGCAATATTTTTCCTCTTCATGTGGGCAAATGTAGAGAGGCAGAATGGCACAGGGGGATAGAATGCTGGCCTCTGAGTCAGGAAGATCAGGGTTAAATACTATCTCTCACACTTGGTAGATGAGCCAGTCTGAGCCTCAAGCAATTCTAAATCTTACTAAATTAAAGATGATTTGCATCTGCATTGATGTAGGAACCTTCTATTCAAAAATCAGACATTTGACCTATTGGAGAACAATAGAATGACTGACTATGAAACTTTCTGTGGTGTAAAATTATGACTGACAAAACCCATAAAGAACAGTCAGAAGTCAAGGGCTAAACTCTACAAATCATTACCTAAGTGACCAAAGGCAAATCACTTCTCTAGACCTCAGTTTCCTCATCTGTAAAAAAAAAAAAAAGCCTGGATGGAGGAATGAATGCTGGGGTTTCCTAAACTGAGAGGCCCATGACATTAAAAAAAATTTTTTTTGATAAGTATATTTCAATATAATTGGTTTCCTTTGTAATCCTATGTGTTTTATTTTAAGCATTTAAAAAATATCATTCTGAGAAAAGGTATACAAGCTTTACCACATTACCAAAGGAGTCTGTGACACAAAAAAGGGCAAGATTCTCTGCTCTAAGGATTCTTTCAGTTCTTTCTTTCTATGAAAAAATACAGAAGCTCTAAATTAAGGTGAAATTTAGCAGACCAGTGACTGCTAAATAAATTCATAAACAAAATTCAACATACGATCTTAGTGTCTGTGAATATCTTGCACAGGATTAAAGGATTACAAACTGGAAGGAAATCAAGAGACTTTCTAATACAACCCCTTGTTTTATGGCTGATGAAACTAAGACTTAGAGTGAGGAAATGACTGGGTCACGATCAGCAGGGCTGATATTTAAACATAAGTCTTTTCAATTCAAATTCAATGCTCTATGATGTTTAAAGACAGCAATATCTTCACTTTTCCAAATACACCAAATAAGATACTGATATAACTAGAAGCTCACAAAGATAGGTGCAAAAGTTACAAAATATCACAGTTGGAAGGCACCTCAAAAGTCATCTATTCCAAGCAATACAGTATCCTGAATCCCTTCTACTAACTCAGAAGTGATTAATAAAGGGAAGTTACTACTGTACAAAGCAGCCATTTTTATAGAGCTACAACCACTGGAGAATTTTTGCTTATGTGGAACAGAACAGAAACCTGCCTCTCTACAACTTCAAATTGACTCAAATGGATTCAACAAGCATTTATGAAGTACTTGCTATGTGCAGGCACAAGGAAAACAGTTTCTGCCTTCAAGGAGTTTATATTCTACTAGAGGGAAAGAAAATGTACAGTCAGTACAGCCATATACAGGTAAGTCAATACAAAAATGTGTACAAAATAAGAAAATACAAAGGAATTCCAGGGACAGAGGGAGCCATTGACTCAAGGAATCAGGAAAGGACACTTGTAAAAAGTGGCATTTCTGAGTCTTGAAGGGGAGCTAAGGATTTTTAGAAGGCAGAGGTGAGTAAGGAGAGCATTCAGAATATGAAGTACAACCTGTTTAAAGGCACTGAGAAAGAAGATGGAAATTCAGACAGTTTGGCTGGACTAAGTGTGATTCAATAACATGTAATCTGCCTGGAAAGAGCTAGTTTGTGAATAGCTTTGAATGCCAAACAGAGCAGTTTGTATTTTATCCCAGAGGCAGTAAGTAGCCAAAGAAACTTCCTAAAGCAATAGAGTAGCATTGTCAGATTTAAGGAATATCAACTGCATAGCTATGTGGAGGATGAAGTGGAGAGGAAAGGGTTTAAATAAAGGAATATCAATTAGGAAACTGTTGCAATAGTCCAGGGACTAAATTAAGATAGTTGTGGTGTAAATGCAAAAAAGACAATTGTGATACATGTTGTAGTGGCAGAGTGGACAAGACTGAGCAACTGATTAGATATAGGGAGGGGAAAAGGAGGGAAAGTAAAGAGTCGGTAACTCAGAGGTTTCAAGTTGAGGTGACAGGGAAGAATGGTAGTGTCTTTGAGAGAAATAAGCAAGTTAAGAGGAATAGTAAGCTTCAGGAGAGGATAATATCTCCTTTGAACATGTTCAGTGTGAGATGCTTATGGGATATTCAAGTGGAGATGTCTAGCAGCCAACTGGTGATGGGGAACTGCAGTTCAGGAAAGAGATTAGGGCTGCATATAGATTTGGGAATCTGAATGATAGCTGAATTAATGGGAGTGAAATGAGATGGAGTTGGAAGAAAGAAGTCAGAGGAGGCCTGAGGTACATCCACACATATAAAGCACCCACTGCAACTAGTTATGCCATCTACAGCCAAAGAGAACAAAGCTATTCCTTCTGCTTGAAAATAACTTTTCAAATACTTGAAAATAGTTATGAAGCATCTCCCTGTCTCTTCTCTTCTTTAGCATAAACCATTCATAGTACTTCCACAGTTTGTCTTTCCAGAACATAGTATCCACAATCCCCTTTCAGTCCTTTCTCTCACTAGGAGTTGCCATTGCTCCCTTAAGGACTTGTCTTTGAGGATTCATTTTATGCCTACAGCACCTTTTCCCTTCTTTTGTTAGTATAATCTCTGAATAATAGTTGGTGATTTGTGTAATGAAAGTGACAGTTTCTCCTGAGCTTCAGGAATGGAGGGTTAAGTGGGTATCAACTTGAATTATTTTTTCTTTAGGGGATATGTGAAGGACTCAACTGTAATATATTTTGTGAGGAAAAATTATATAAATATGGGGCAGCTGGGTGGCACAGTGGATAGAGCACCCTACGTGGAGTCAGGAAGACATGAGTTCAAATCCAGCCTCGCACCCTACGTGGAGTCAGGAAGACATGAGTTCAAATCCAGCCTCAGATAATTTACAAGCTGTTTGACCCTAGGCAAGTCACTTAACACTGTTTGCCTCAGTTTCCTCATCTGTAAAAAACGAGCTGGAGAAAGAAATGGCAAACCACTCCAGTATCTTTCCCAAGAAAACCCCGAGTCCAAAGAGTCAGACACAACTAAAACAAAAGTTAAATACGGGTGGTTCACCAAAAGACTACTAGCAATCAAAAGGCTTTCTACCTGGCTAAGAGTTATGTTGAGACTGAAGATGGATATATTAATTTGATCCTAGATACCCATGCAAGGCAAATCCCAAATCAGCAGGTAGTAGTCTGGGTTGAGAGTTGCTAATTTCGTTTTGGTAGTAATGAAACCAAGTGAGACCCCAGGAACTACATAACAACGGAATAATCTGGATGTTTCAGTATCAATCAGACCAGGTTTTTACACAAACCTGAGAATACCTGCAATCCTGGTCTTGATATTTCCGTGTACTACTAAAAATTTATTTATGGACTGGACTATGTGAGATCAAAGTTACAGGAGAAAGGAGAAGTAAGGGCTGGAACTGGGCAACAAGAAACATGTAGCCTGAGCAGATCATTGAAAAGTAATTCAGGGATCAGTTTCACCCGATTTCTAAACCATGGAGAAACCAAAAAAGGATCAAAGAGACTTAGGCCTTGAGTTAAGGGCTAGAAATCAGTAAAGTTTACAAATAAGCAAAGGAGAATGCCTTGGGTCAAATAAAAGGGTCTCCTTACCCAGCAGCAGAAGTGAAATGATGATCCTCAAAGCCACCTCGGTCAGCAAGGCCTAAGACTGAGTGCTTTGTTTTACAGTTTAACATCACCAACAGTCAAGGTGTTTAAACGTAAAGAACACGCAAATCTGTTTTCATGAACTTGAAAAGCAGCTTCAAGATCAAGGATATTACAACCTTTTACTTATACCGTCATTCTTTTTGAGGCAAAGAATATTTACAGACACTCCATTAACGTTAATGACTTTCTCATGAGATTGACAAAAAAAGGCTAGCAGAATTAGTCCAATTTTACAGATGAGACACTAAAAGTAGAGAGAAGTTAAATGACTTCTCCAACATCACACAGTGAAACAAACGGATCTAGAACTCTCCAGCTCTCTTGAGAAACCTATGAATACATTACACATATTCAAATGTCCCCGAAAAATAATAAAAAGAAACACCAACTAGATATAATTGCAGGTTTGCAAAATATATACTAGAATTTCAAGAAATTTCTTCATCAAGGAAAAATGCCTTATATTAACTTAATATCTTTTATTCATAAGAGCTCAAACACTTGTTACATGGAAGCAGCAATCTATAGTGGAAAGATGATTGAATTCAAAGAAACTGGACTCAAATCTCAACTCTGTTACTTAATACTTTTGTGATCACGGGCAAATTTCTTTACTTATTGAACCTCAGTTTCCTATCTAGAAAACGAGCTTGGGTCAGATGGCCTTCAGACCCTTCCAGGTCTAAATCTATAATACCACCATCCCTACACATGAAGGTCTGTTGCGTGGTGTGTCACGGTGGGTATTTCATAAATTACAAAACAAACAATAAAAGTTACTTATTTCTAAATCTCCAATAGATATAGTGTGGAACAGTGGAAAGGACACTAATGTGTTAGTGAGGAGAACAGGATTTGGGTCCAGTTCTGCCACTAATTAGTTGTGTAAAGTTAGATAACCAAAAAATCAACAAATATTAAATGCCTACTACGTGCTAGGCAATGGAAATATAAAGAAAGGTAACAGCCCCTGCCTTCAACAACCTTAAACTTCTTATCCAGGACAAGTCAGAAATTCACTTCCCCTTGCCTCAGTTTATTCCTATGTATAAAGAGGAGGTGGAATTAATTCAAATGTACCTTTTAGCTATAAAATACACTAGCTCTATGCTATTATGATCTTTGTGTGCTAAACGGGAACACTCACATTTTACAGGCTGAAAAGTTTACCTAAGATATTAACCAGTCAATATAAAAGGGTAAGGAATAAGATATTTGTTTCCTATCTCAAATCTAGTTCTCTTTTCACCTTATTGCAATATTAACTGTTTTTATGAACACCAAAAAAAAAAAAATAACACTCTACCTGCAAAACCAAAGAGGATATTTCCTCCAGTGTTCTCTCTCTCCCAAAATAATATATCTCAGAGTCTATGAAATTTCCATTGTGTCAATAATAGATCATCTTGCAGCTTAAAAGCATCTCTTGTTTAACACACACACACACACACACACACACACACAACTGTTACACTAGGTAACAGGTATGCCATTTAAAAAAAACTATGCCACATTATTGCAAAATAAATGATGAGAAAATGTAACACAAAGTTAGTTATCCAAGTTCCAAACACAGATCATAAATATCTAACAAATTAGCCTGGAACACTATGACAATGTGACTAAAGAAAAATCTCTAGATTATGGATGATATAAAAAAAGTAAATTTATAACCATATCCCATTTGAGTAGATTATTTAATCATCTGGCTATTAAAAGAAACCTAATCTTTGCACAAAAGCCTACTAGTAATTAGAATGTCTTATATGCTTCACACCATACCAACATATACAACTCCTAGTACTATACATTTATTTCAGCAAAAGGCACCTGTATTGCTACCTACTGACCATAGATAAGAAAGTAACCTCTGTGTGTATATGTATGTGTGTGTGTATAAAAAAGAAAAAGCATGATATATGTTAAGTTGAAAGATCATGTGGTATATAGTCAAGAGAGGAGCAGATGAGAGGTCCTGGATTTAAGTCCCAACTCTCTAAAGACTACCTGAGAGATATGGGACAAGGCAATCAATTAACTCCTTTAGCCCTCAGTTTCCTCGTTTGTAAAATGGAGGAGCTAGAAAGCAGCGTGGTACTGTGGGAAGAGCACTGGCTTTGGAGTCAAAGGAGCAGGGTTCAAACTCTGCCTCTGTCACTTAACTATTACTGTGATCTAAGGCAAATCACACTTTTGCCAGCCTGTTTTCTCCTCTGTCAAACGAAGGGGAGAGGTTGTACCAGATAGTCTTTGAGGTCCTTTCTAGCTCTAAATCTGTGGTCCTATGACTTTTAAGACTCCTTTCCAGTTTTAAATACTATGCTACCACACTCAAAAATAAATTGAAACAACGCATTCAATTAATAATGTTTAGCTAAAGCTAATAATTCATTTTTAGGTTTAATGAAAATCGAAGGCAAGATTCTATGCACCTTAAACATTAAAATCATATACAATGAAAAGGTCAGGGGGTAATACTGTTAACAGATTTAAGAAACTTTAAAACAAAAGTTCTCCAAAAGTTATGAGGTTAACAAAGAAAAAAATGGATACTTCAATCTGATAGAGAAGGTGAAGTTGTAAGGGTTATACGTTTTGTTTTTAAAGAAAAGGCAAGTGATTGCACAATGGATAAGTCTGGAAACATACTTGTCATCATAAAAAAAATTTTTTTTTAAACCAACACATACATTCAACCAAAAACTTAGATCACAAAATCCTGCCTAATACTATCCCATCTTTCTTCTGCCAATGTACAAATAAAAGCTAGTTGTGAGGGAAATCTGTCCAAAAAATTGCAAATAGGAACCAGCAGCTGCTGTTTATAACTGTCCAGACTTTGCAATAAAAATTGGCTTCTTTAATATACACTGTATAGTACCTCAAAACACACCAAAACACCTCCCCCCACCCCACCCCCCGTGATTCAGGAACAGGATATAAACTGACAAAATATAGACCATAACATTCTGTCTCCTCCTTTTCCTAGACTCCTCCAAATATAACCAATCACACAAATAAATTTAGCTACTTTAATATTCCCTACCTTGGCCACTTTACCTACTTTTGTTCATGGATAAGACATTACATGTACTCAGATATATACTTTCAGGAGATTTTCAGATGTCCCATAATGTCATTTTCATTAGATAGTCACTTCCAAGTCTATAGCAAAACTTGCTACTTGTCCTCTACTTCCCACCCTCCACAATACAAAACTGAGTATGTCACATTGAACTGAAAAGGATTTCCTCTGGAGTATGGCAGTCCCACCCCAAAAAACAAAAGTAAGGAGGTAGCTTATAATATCTCTCCTTCACCTCTTAATTACAAGAAAATAAAACCATCCACACAGGTAACCGTAGACATAGTTCTCAGCAATCCTTACTTACCCAGGGCTTACTCAACACAGTTCCAACTCCTCTTTGCCTCCTAACGAGAAGATGGCAAAGATGGCCTTCAACTTTTTCACCATTCTTTCTCTGGGACAGGACCAAATTCCAAAAGAAATGAAAAACTTGAAGGCCTCATTCCCCCATGGTGGGACCAAAGACCTCACTCCACTATTCCTCAATTCCCTGGGGTGGGGACTGGGAGGGTTTAGAAGAGTGGAAACCCCCAACCACCCCAAACAAACAAAACAGACGCTGGCTTAGCCTCCTCGCCCCCCCCCCCCCCCCACGACTATCCCTAACCCTGGCCAAAGACATCTTTTTAGCCCTGCCTTTCCTGCCCAAAGAAGGGGACTATTACTATTACTCCCAGAAATAAAACAGACCATTTACAAACATCTATTTCCGCCCCCTTCCTACCTCAGTGGCAAAAAACATCTCCTGCTCTCTCTTTCCTTATTCCTTCTCTTAGGAGCGTACACCACCACTCCACTGAAACAGACCCCTACTTGCCCCCTCCTCTGCCCCACTTTCAGTCACCCCTCGCCGGGGGCAAGTCCTACCCTCTCCACCCTCGCTGTTCCCTCCCCCCCAAACAAACAAAACAGAACCTCGCCAAGCCCCGGCCCCCCTACAGCAGGGATCTCCCCCTCCCCCTCCCCCCACTGGCCCCCAACGCCCACGTCGGCCTGACCTCCGGCGCCCGTCCCGGCCCCGGCGGCCCGGGGACACTCACATAGGCTCCAGTAACTTGGCCAGCCACGACTTGAGGGCATCCACATCCTCTATGAGCATGGTGCAGGGCGGGAGGTCTCTACCACTCCTCCCTCCCCGACCCCCACCCGTCCGTGGGCCTCCGCGCTGCCGCGCCCCCCCTACACGCCCCCTTCACTGCTCCCCGGCCCGCCGGCCACCGGGCATCTCCAGAGGCTCCAACCTACACCCCCCGGCCAGGGCCTAACAGGAACTAACCTAAGAGCCCCGCACACAACCTAGCCCGACTGCGCAGGCGGGCGGGAGGCAGCGCCAGAGCAACACCGGCCTGGGCCAATAGGAGGGAGAGGGCCGTGCGGACAGAGCCAATGGCAAGCGCCGGCTCTCTCCCCTCCCCTCCCTCGGCAGGCCGGGCCCGGTTCAGAAGGGGGGATGCAGCAAGTTAGGTAGAGAGAACACGTGAACTCCTGGTGCAACATGGTATCTTGGAGAAGGTGGGTGGTGTGGCTCTTAAAGGGACCGTGGCGCCTTTTTTGGAGCATGCTGCCGGCCCCTGGCTGCCAGCGTCTAGAGCGGACTATGCCTTAGGGGGAATCCAGCCGAGAACCTGCACGCTCGGTTGCTTCCTCTCTGTGTCCTGGAAACACATGCCGGTGACCTGAAATGACTGAGCCGGAGCCAGGCTGTAATAGTGCGTGCAACACGCTCTCGGTCACGCTCCCTCCCGTCAGCACGGGATGCAAAAACCTTACTTTTTTTGTACACACCCACTTTTTACACTTAACGCATGCTTCCGATTTTTTGCTCCTACAATTTTTTGCCCGCGGTCACATTCAAATCATTATCCATCGTCCAAATTACAGAGTAATATTTTTCTTTAAAATGATACACTGATGAAATACAAGGGGGAGGCATCGCGATGTAGTGGAAAGGGTTCAAGATTTGGAGTGCCCATCGCTGGGCCGGGCTGCTTGGGTACTTAGGAGACCCATGCGCGAGTCCCTTCTGGGCCTGGGTTTTCCGACTCTGCGCTGAGATCTCGGTTCTGCCGAGTTTAAGGCGTTCATTCACTCAGAAAACAGAGTGAGCAGGATGCTCTTAGGCATCTCTTCACAGAAATCTACTCTAGGGGGACTCTTAAACCAAATATTCTTGGCCAAGAGTATCTTGGTAAACAAAAGAACTACGAAAATGAAAGGAAGCAATTAAGATCTAGGGCTAACAGTTCACTTTTGAGGTGTTGAAGTAACTTGTTTGGACAGCTTGAAAAGTTTTTGAGTGAGGATCACACATGCATTCAGTACGAATATATGCTGAACATACATACACATATACACAGTATAACTTAAAGCAATGAGCTAAGTTCCATAAAAGCCACATGGAAGTCAGTTTCCGGTTTCATTACTTCAATTACATTGAATTTCATTCGTTGAATTGAACTGAATTCCTGAAACTACTCTGATCATGCCTCACCAAAATGTTTGGGTTTCTCGTTTCTCCCTTTTATCATTCAATTCATTCAATTTCACAAACATTTATTAAATGCCTACTAGGTACAAGACCTTGTGCTAGATCTAGGAAATATGAAGAGGGTCTTTGTTCTCATGGATTTTGTACCCTACTTGGAGAGGTAAATTAGTAAGACAATGGAAATATAAGTTGGACTGTGATAAGCGCATAGGAGGGCAAAACAGGGACACAAAAATTTAGGTAACTGAGAGATTACTTCTGGCAGGAAGTGAGGAAAAAGACATCTTCCTTTTATTCTTTATCTGTTCTTTCTTTTCCCTATCATCTCCTTTTCAACAAGCTTAATTGAATAAGAGAAATGGGCCTTCGGCTCCCAATTTACAAGAATTCCTTCCACGCGGTCAACAAAGTAATTTTCCGAAATTTAAGATTTAACTGATGGGAATGGGATTCTCAATGGACCCCTAAAAGGAAAGACTACATCTTTGGCATCTGAGCCTTTCCTTTTAGGGGTTTAGTGCGAATCCCATCCCCATCATTCTCCCCTCAACAAATGGGACCGAAATTCTTATGGAGTATGGGGTGAAGGTTTTGGCTTCTTAAAACTGCTTCCTGCTGGCAAGGGACATAGAGGTGTCCTTGCCTCACAGGGATCCAGGGAAGAGGTTGACTGGAACTGAACACAGGCTACATCCAGGGGATGATGGGGGGGACATTGGCTGGTACCCATTGTTTGCTACCAACTGTAGTTGAAATTGAACAGTCTGTAGTCTGAAAGACACAAATCTGACAAGTAAGTCTGCAGACCCAAATATAGGGAGAAGTAAAGGTGTAAAAGCCCCATTAAAATCATTTCCATTTGATCTGTAGAATTATCTGATCTTGTTACTTTCTCAAAAGTTTTCACTCTAATTCCAAATTCCTTTAGGAGGATCAAATGCTATTTAGAAGTAATAGCACTTTTGCAGGTAGAAGTTTTCCACTCCTAGGTTCAATAGTTACACAAATTAATTTGCCAGAGATTTCTTTCAGGGACTTTGGGGTCCAGGTCCTAAAGACATGGTCTTTCCTTTTAGGAGTCTAGCACGAATCCCATCCCCATCATAACCATGTTACCCCTTAATATACCACATAGGCTCTCTATTGCCACTAAGATCATAAGGTTATAAGTTCTTAGGATCACAAAATTAGAGTTAAAAGGAATCTTAGAGAGCATCTTGTCCAACTCTTTCATTTTACATGGGAGGAAACTCAGGTCCAAAAAGGTTATGACTTGTTCAACATCAAATACAAGCTTTTCTGTTCAGCATTTAAAGCTTTTCCTGCACTTTTTCCTTTTCCAATCTTCTTATACATTACATCCTGACACATACTCTGTAATCCAGATACCAGCCTATAGAATGCTTCATCTTCCCTGCCCTTCATACTTGCTGTCATCCATTCCTAAAAAAGTACTTCCACCTTCCTTTCACCTCTTCAAATTCTTGGCTTTGTTTCATGATAGCACCTCAGACACTACTTTCTAAATCAGGCCTGTACAACATACAACCCAAGGACCACTTGCCCCCCAAAATATTTCTGGCAGCCTGCAAAAGATGTAGAGGATATAAAAGAAAGTGATGATCTAAGGAGTGCTTTGTCAGTCTCCCACTTAACCCACCTTCCACTAGTCACTATATGTAACTTGGCAGGTAGGTTGCCACTACACATCTGCTCCTGTTTGCCATGTGATCCTCAGCAACAAACCATCAACAGGCTGTCTCTAGTCTGAGAGGAGCAATTTCATGATAAATAAAAAACTTAAATAATAAGTATAATTAATTGATATTAATTGAAATTTCCCTTTTTAAAAATATGGTTTATTTGCAAAATAGTTTATTCATTAATTATACCTTCACTTGTAAAGTGAACCCACTAAAACCTATCTGCAGCCTAAAGAAGTTAAGCCTATTTTAACGTTGGCCCCCTACCTCCTGCCAAGTTGTGAAAGTCTGTTTAAATGAAACCTAGCCTCATTCCTCCAGGTGCTAGTGTGCTTTCCTCCCCAAATCACCTTATATTTATTTTGGATATATTCTACATTTATTTATCTAAACTTGAGGAAATGGTGCTGGGTCCACAGGCTGTAGGGTGCTGTGTTCAATCTATATTCTGTGCCCAGGCACGTGGTTTGGACTAGGCTCAGTTTACGGAAGCCTAACCCTTAAAGAGCAGGGGGACTAGGCTCCTTGACCTCACACTTATCCGCCTGTTAAACCCTAGTCCTATCCCATGCCCTGCTGGAGAAGGAAATAGCAAACCACTCCTGTATTTTTACCAAGAAAACCCCCAAAGGGGTCACAAAGAGTCTGCCATGACTATAAATGACTAACCAATAATCCCAGTGCCCTTGGGAAATTTTTACTTATTGCATGGGTCAGAGATTCTTAATCTTTTTTTAGTTATGGAGGCTTTTCACTATTTGGTGGAGCCTATGTATCCCTTTTCCAAATAATATTTCTTAATGCATGAAATAAAACACATAGGACTACAAAGGAAACTAATCATACTGAAATAGTATTCTCCATCATCTATCTATTTTTCTACTTATCTATCAACCTATCTGTCTGCTGCCTAAAAGTTCATGGACCCCAGGTTAAGAAACTTCAAATCTAGGGTTTCTCAAAAAGAAAGAGTAGAGAGATAATTTATAACATGAATCAGAGAGGGTATGTGTATTTTATTCTGTCAAACAAAAGAAATGCTAAACATAAAAGCCTCAACAACTTGCATCAACGGGACAATTGCAAGCAGCATTAAGCAACTGAACTTATAACTGTTGTTACAATCGGATGGGAATTTGAAACTTAAACCTCATCAAAACATAAAGAGATCTGCAGTACTGGTAATTACTCATTTCACATCTTGCCATGGCTTTCTAATGTCCTAACAACTCCCAGGACACGTTTGATGGTAAAATTGCCAAGTCTAGGCCTTGTTGGTGTATAAGCCATGTAGATGCCTACCCCAGAAGGTAGCCAACTCCCCAATAACACTCAGAGCTATTGAAACTACAGGTCACTCCTAAATCTAGTAGAAATATGGGGTTGAAGCCATCCCTATTTAGCTTTGATGAATAGATTAGGTACAAATAGAACTGAGGGTGAAATAGGGCCTGTGCACCTTCTTGAATCAATAAAAGTCATTATGTGAGAGATTAATAACCAAAGCACCTTTTATATATTTTTAGATTGGGGAGGGGAATTCGAAAAGTTTTGCTGATTTCTTTTCTTTTTTTTTTTTTTTGCTTTTAAAAAGTTGTTATATGAGATGACTTTCTGCAAAGGAGAAGGGGAAGAATATAGAAGGAAACACGGGCAATGAAAAAAACCACATGCATCAATAAAAATTTACATTAAGTTTTTTTTAAAGTACATCTCACATGATACTTTTCACATGAGGCCTTTTTTGATTCCCTTTAGTTATTAGGAGGCTTTCTCTCCCAAACTTACTGTGTATTAATTTTTATATATTGTGTATTATAGAAGCAGCATAGAGTGGCCTCAGAAAGACACAGATTGAAGTCTTGTCTGACATTTCCTGGCTGTGTGAGTCTAAGAAAGGCTCAACCTCACAATGTTCCAGGCAGCGCTATCTAAGAATTTTTATTGAAAAAAGGAAATTTCCTCATTCAATGTTCCCAGGGAATGAAATCACAGTCTAAAAAAAAGAGAGAAATACTTTGTGTTAATTTATGTTCTTCATACTGATTTACTTATTTGAGTGTATGCTCAGTAGAACTTATATTCCCAAAGGAGAAGGACCTTTCTATTTTTGACTTTGTATCCTCAGAATCTAGTACAGTATTTTGCACAAAATAGATGCTAAGTAACTGCTAAATTGAATAAAAATATCTTGATTTGAATTGATTAGGCTTAAAGCTGGGCATGGAAGTAGTGTAATGCAGTGATATAGGGGTGCAAACCATATCGTAATTTTGTATCTTCTCTGTAAGAATATCAGTTTTAAAACATTTTCAAGAGGACCAATATGTCAGAGATGAGCTGTGGAGAGGTTTGTGACAGATATAAAGTCAACAACACAGTTAATGACAAAGCTGGGTTATATTTAGTTCCGCAAACAACTAAGGTTGGCACTATGCTGCATGTTAGAGGTACAAAAATGAGAGACTGACACAGTCCCTACTCTTGAAGAGCTTATACAGTCTAGGATGGGACAAAACATGGTCCATTATGTGTGTTGCTGGATTTAGATTCAGAGAATCTGTGTTCAAATCCCAGTTCTATTTACTATGTGCTCCTTGAGCCAATCACCTCATTTCTCCAGGCTTCAGTTTCTGCATCTATAAAACAATAGAGTTAGACTGGATAACTTTCAAGGTCTCATCAAGCTCTCAATTTAGGATGCACACAAAGAAATATTGCACAGAATAGAATCCAATTCATTTAACTCACATACCGCTTTTCTTCACTGGCTACAAAGAAAACAGAATATGAACTGATGCTGGAGATTGTTAATAGGAATTGTTTTTACAGTAATGGATTGCAGATTGCAGAGATCTAAGCACATTGCCCTGGGAACCAGTAGCTCCTATTTTGAATTCACATTTTCACTCGGGGTCAAGGTTGTATAGCTAGCCTGTGACCATGGAAGTAGACTGGCCATGTATGATACTAAGATTCATTTTTTTCTGTCTTTATCCAAAGACAACTTGGTTATTTCAATGGGAGGCAATTATATTTACCATACTAGTCCTTGCAGTCTCAGCTGCTGACCTAATAGCTAGGCATCTGTAGTAACTGAATTGCAAACCATGTATTGTATAATTGGCTTCCTCATATGTCACATTTAGAAGAGAACAAGCACCTCTTTTTTTTTTTTTTGGTAAGTAGTATTTTTTTTCAATTACATATAAAGATAGTTTTTAAAATTCATTTTTATAAGATTTTGAGTTTCACTTTTTTTCTCCCTCCCTCCCACCTCCTTCCCCAAAATAGCAAGCAATCGGATATAGATTACATATTTCCACATTAGTCATGAGAAAACAAGCGCCTTTGCTTTACTTAGCTAAGGAGAGTTCTGGAAATCCAAAGAGTAATCCTCCTCTGACCTTTTTCTTCTTGCCTTCAAGAAATTGCTCTCCTGTTTGGTGACTGCCTCTCCCTGACCACTATTTCAGGAAAAGCTCCAGCCATGCTTCACTTCACTCTTCCATGGCCTCACCAGCCTCTTGCCCTGGAAGGATGCCCTTTCCTCCCTTCTACCCAACCTCGGTTTGGGAACCATAAGTTGTGATCATATCAACTTTGCCATCATTCCTCAATGGGTATATCAACAATCTACTTCTTTATATGGCCCTACTCACCTTCCCTGTAACTTTCTGGAATAAAGAGCCTCTTCCCTGGCCACTTCTCTGTTTTGTATGTTGTCTCCCCCATTAGAAAGTAAGCTTAATAAATGTTTTTTCATTCATTCATTTCTATAGGAAGTCATATTAATTTACTTGGAGAAATAGTAACCAAGAATATGGGGGGAAGGATAAGAATTAATAGATATAGAGAAGATACACATTTAAGATAATTGTAACAACAAATATCATAGGACATAGGAATTGTGAGCTGAAGGAGATCTTAGAAGTCACCTAGTCCAACCCATTTTGTTGATCAGACAACTAAGGTCTACAGAAGCTAAGTAACTTTCTTGAAGGCCACACTGAGAGTAACTGGCAGAACTAGTTCAAACACAAGTCCTCTACTACAGATCCAATGGTCTTTCTCCTATACCGTGCTGACTCCTCCAATAAGTAATTTAATTTTCCTGGCTTTCATCACATATGACACATCAAGCAAATGTTCATCTCAACCCTTTCACTCAAGCATTGGCAGAAACAGACTTTTCTCAAAATTAGGAAGGTATCACAGAAGGAAATTGATTTGAGGGATTTCTCTTCTCTTGTGCACAGGATAGCAATGGGATTGCCATCTAATCCACTTGGACTACTTATTCTGGCTTTCTCTAGGGACAGATAGAGACAGAAGTAAAAATTTTCAAAGAGATGCAGTAGGGAAAGCAGTGACTAAATGCTTTTCTGGATTCAGAGAGAGAACTTTTGTGGCATTTAGTCATTTGTGTATATTATAAAGTCAACTCATGCTCCATGAAATATTAATATTCCATGCAAAATAAATTAAACGGTTAGAGTTTCAAACCAGGAAGCTCAAACCCTAAATCCATTGGCTCATTCTTTTACCTGTAGACTAAATTTTCATTTGGCTTTACTTTTGAGATTTGCTGTAGAACAAGAGTTCTGGAGGTTTCTGTTTTCAAACTTTATGTCAGTGGAGCTGTAATCTTCCTATGCCCTTTATTACTATTGGGCTCATGCCCAATATTATCTGAGTCTCTGAGCACCTATAGTGATAGGAACTGTTGCAACACCAGGGGATCTGAGGGTTTTCTGTTTTATGTGCTTGACTTGTACATAGTATGTCACTTACAGCATCAAGAGATTTCTCTATGGTCCCTGAAATTTCATGAAAAGAAGGATAGATAAAGAGGAAGCGGGATGTAAATAATTCATAGTTGGGAACCAAATAACACCTTCTTATTGTGGTACTTGGGCAGCAGGACTACATAAGAAATGGAAGGAATAATAATGACAGCAGAAATGGGATATTTAGAAGACACAGGAAGTGTTTTGATAATTCCAGTGTCATGTTTTCTCTGTAGAAGCTATGACACACCAGGAGAAGCTCTTTGGAAAGATCCAAGGCATGTGGAATATGAATCTAGTTTTCAAATAGCTATTCATTGTTTCTCTATGAGAATGGTTCTGATTTGGGGAATTAAAAATTTCAGTATTGTAGGACAAAAATAGACAATAAGGTGTCATTAAAAACTTGAATCCCAGCAATTTACATGACTCTTTGCTCCTGGCCTTATAGTTTGGAAGAGAGCTAGCTTTTTCATTAATACAAAGATCATCTTGTTTCAACTACTTAGAATGTTATAAGAATTAGAGCAGGAAGGTAACTCAGATGTCATCTAGTCCAACCCTCTTAATTTTCATATGAGGAAATGGGCTCAGAAAGAAGTGGTTTGCCCAAGATTACAGTTTATAAATAGTTTTTCCCCACTGACCTAATATCCTTAAGGAAAAATACCAAAAATTGCTGGATATTTGTAGTAGCTAAACCCATGGGTTACCACAGGTACTATATATTCTACTTAGTTTGTATTGTTGAGTATCTTGCTATTTATTATTTTTAAGGCCTCTGTGCCATTCTAGAAGCAGCCAGGTGGTTTATTGGATAGAGTATCAGACCTGGAGTCAGATCCGAGTTCAAGTCTGGCTTCAGAAACTTGATTGCTATGTGATCTTGGGCAAGTCACTTGATCCTGTTTGCCTCAGTTTCCTCATCTGAGCTAGAGAAGGAAATGGCAAACCATTTCAGCATCTCTGCCAAGAAAACCCCATATGAGGTCTCAAAGAGTCAAACGTGGTTGAAATGATCGAACAACTCTAGGGGAGCAGGAGCACAGAGCTGGGGTTAAGAGCAATGGAATGTCAAAGTGTTAAATTGCCCCTGATGCAACAAATATGGTGGATGACACTCCTACCTTTGAAGGAGTTTGGAGCCTCAAATGAAAAGATAAGACAAACATCCACAAACACTTACAAAAGTACATAAACAAGCTGAAGCCAATTATGATTTTAGAGACCTAAATATAGAAATGCTGATTAGCTATTGAATTGAATAATGACTGATGAGGTCAATTTGAAACAGAGCAAGGAAGGAAGTATGTTTTTAAGTTCGATTTTGAAATGAGAGGTAGATAATATAACCAAAGTGGGAGGCATATGGGTGACATAATGCACATGTATGACAATTGCAAAAAATGAGAAGGCATTGATGGGCTTCCATCTGTGAATGAATGAATGAAAAAGCATTTAATGAATGATTTCTGTGTGCCAAGCACAGTGTCAATTAAAGTAAAACACTATTTAATAGCTAGCATTTATACAGTGCTTTAAGGTTTGCAAAACACTTTTCAAATGTTATATCATTTTGTCCTCACAACTATCTTCGTTAATAGTCAATAAACATTTACTAAATACCTCCTATGTGCTTGACTGTGCTAAGTGTTGGGGATACAAACATTAAAAATAAAGACAGTGTCTGGTTGCAAGGAGTTTACAATATAATGGGGAAAGACATCACAAAAAACAAAGTTGAAAAGATGGGAGGGGGAAGGAAACCATGATGGAGATAAGTCAATGAAATCTAAAATTCTAAAATGAGAGCAGCTAGAGAAGACAAAAAAGTCCAAAATGAGTACAGCTGGGTGGGAAATGAGGAGATATCTGAGGAGAAAACAAGTGCTATTATTTTCTCCACTTTGTAGATGGGGAAACAGAGGTAGACAAGGGTTAAGTGATTTGTCCAAGGTCCTACAGTTAAGTATCTGAGGATGGATTTAAACTCAGGTCTTTTTGACTCTTGACTCCAGGTTCAGCCCTTCATGTACTCTACGATCAAACTAGTGATTATCGTATATATCGTATATATGTATACACACACATATATCTATATATAAATATAGATATATGTGTGCATGGTCTTGAAATAACTAGTACAGTTTTACCTGGGGATTGATGGTTTGGGGAGTATAAGAGGGAAGCAAACATTTATTAAGTACCTACTGTCTTCCAGAGATTGTGCTAAGATCCTTATAAATGTTATTTTATTTGATCCTTATAACAACACTGGGAAGCAGGTACTATTATTTTTCCTGTTTTAGAGTGGAGGAAACTGAGGCAGACAGAGACTAAGTGACTTTCTGAGGTCACACAGAGATGAGGTCAAATTTGAAATTAGATCTTCCTGACTCCAAGCCCCTCATTCTATGAATGGCACCATTAAGCAACTCCTATAGGCTGACATCATTTCTTACTCAGTCATTTCATTACTTATACTGCTGCCAGATGAATTCCCCTAAAATAACAATATGTTATCCTGTTGGGGGTAAATCACTGGATTTGGAGTAAAAAAGTCATCTCCCTTGACCCTCACAATAAACTTGTGAAATAGGTACCACAGGCATTTTGTGGCCACTTTGAAGAGCCTGAAGAAATCCAGGCTCAGAAATATTAAATGGCTTGTTGAAAATCACAGCAAAGTGGCAGAATTGTAATTCAAACACAGGTCTTCTTACTCCAAATTCAGTGATCTATCTGTGTGTCCTTCAGCAACCTCTTTGGGACACAATTTCCTTATCTGTACGATGAGGAGGTTGGAGTAGATGATCTCTAATGTCCTTTTCAGGTTTATGCATCTGTTCCTACGACTATGCAATAAATATTTATTAAATGAAAGCTTTGGGTGTGGAGGTGGTGATAGTTGGGCTAAGTCTTTAAGGGGGCCATGTGGTGCAAGGGATAGCATACTAGCCTTGGAACCCATGATACCAGGCCTCCAATTCTGCTTCCTTTGTCTACTTGCTGTGTGATGATGGGCAATTCACTTTTCCTCTGTTGCTTCATCTACTTCTCAGAACTACTGTGAAACTTAAGTATGAGCATTTGCAGGTGTTATGGCACTATGTAAATTCGAATATCTTTAGCACACAAAAGAGGATTAGGTGGAGATGACAAGGGAGTGTTTGCTAGGCAGAAGGGACGGTCCATATAGAAAACAGCTAGCAATGTAGTTTACCGGGAATGCAGAATACTTGAAGGAAAGTAGTATGAAAAAAGAATGGAAAGGAAGCTATATCTGCCAGATTGTGGAAGGTTTTCGATACAAGGCTAAAGAGTCTTTATTTATCCTGAAAGCAATAGGGAGCCTCTCTGGAAGCGTCTGAGCCGCGGAAGGGATCTGATGAGAAGCTCAGAGAAAAGGTGAAGCAACTTGTTTCTGGACTCACACCTAGCCTTTCAAAGTCAGAGCACGTGCCCCCATAGACAGCACGATCACCTCCACAGGCACACAGTGTTTCAAAGAGCTCTGAGGAGATTCCTCAAGGCTGAAAAACCCCATCGGACACCAAAAACCCGGGAAGGTAGCAAAGTCTCGTGGTCCCCGTCAGGGAATTGTTGTAGAGCCTGAAATAATTGATGTGACGCCTGAGTGCCTCAATTTCCTCATCTTTACAATGGGGATAGTTGATAAATGGTTATAAAATGTCTAAATATCAAGCTGCTGAATAATAGCGAAGATAAACACTTGTGGGAAGTGGAAAGCCATAATTAGCGCCTCTGCCTAGGAAGAGTAATAAATACCACTCTACTTTACAAGAGCCCGCCCCTCTTTCTCAGGGTGAAAAGGTTGAAATTTGCGAGACTCCCGCATGGCATCATGGGATTTGTAGTAGAAGTTGCCCTCACGAACCCTGTTGACGCCCGCTAACGCCGGCAGAGTTCCCGGACCGACAGAAGAGAGCGCATTTCCCTCTGGGAAATGTAGTCAAATGGCTCCCAATGACTACCGGCTCCGGAGGCTCTGAAAACTACAATTCCCAGGGGGCTCGGTGCAGGGCCTCTTTTAGTAGGTTGAGCCGGGGGAACCGGGGTTTCTGCTTCGGTCTGTGTGGGTCCTGCGTGCGACTGCCACGTGGGAGAGGGTGTCGGAGGGACAGGGCCGGAGAGGGTGTTCTAGCCGATACCTCTCCGGAGGCTGCGTAGGGCCAGCGTGGGATTCACTGAGGTGTACGGAGACTCAGCGTTTGGCGCCATGACGGTGAGTCTGGTTCCCCACCCTCCAGCGCCACCAGGCCGGGCCCGTCCCGTCCCGTCCCGTCCCGTCCCGTCCCGTCCCATCCCATGCCATGCCATCCCATGCCATCCCATGCCATCCCATCCCATCCCATCCCAGGGCGCTTTCGGTCAGCGCCTCAAGTCTCGGCTGCGGCCGTGGCCTCGGCCTAGGTCTGGGTCTCCTTTGTGTTACCTGTGGTGGCTGCTCTGCCGGGGGGAATGGGTGGTGGTGGACTGGGGAGTGGGTGCCGGCTGGTCGTGGCTAGCCGATGGTTAAATTTACAATGCGAGCATGTATACCTAGGAAATCGGCCAACACCTCCAATCCGGGCTTGGCTTATTGGTCTGTTGTTTGTCTAGATCTAAGAAAGTGATGGAGAAAATGTCACTGATTAAGCTTCAGAGATTGCTGTGAATTTTCGGAGAGCCGGTTGTTAAACACCGAACACACCCCCTGCTGCTCGATCTTGCTCTCTCTCTGCCTCTCTCTCTTCCTCTACCCCAACCCCAGTCTCTGTCTGTTTTGTCTGTCTTGTCTCTTTCTCACCCTCTCTCCCTTCTCACCGTCTTCCTCTCTCTCTCTTCTGATGGGAACCAGGGATGACTCTTGAGCCGACCTGAGGTGTGCCAGAATCATTTAACCAGTCCTCTCCCTGAATCCCCAAAATGGTAGGCCATGTCCAATCAATCAGTAAACATTTATTAAGCTCTTACTGTGCGCTAAGCACTGGGCACTGTGCTCCCGCTACTCTCTTGCATGAAGTCTTTTTTGAGTTCCCTTGCTTCTAAATCTTCTTCCCCCTCATGGACCTCTCTCAAACACTTAGAATGTAACATTGTGGATCACAGTTATCTGTCTTTGTATCTTATCCTTCTAGGGCCCTCCTGAGCTCCTTCTGGGCGGGGACTATGTCTCTTCTAAAACCTTGTGTCTTCTCTGACATCTAGCATGGTGTTCTGCAGGCAGGAGGCAGGAATTTATTGATTTTTCATAGAATTTACAACTAGAAGGGACCCTTGGAAATCATCCAGGTCCTATCCCTTTATTTTTACAGACAAGGAAAGTGGATTCCAGATAGCATTAGGAATTGTTTAATCTATAGGAGGTAATAAGATTAGGGAAGATTCAAATTCAAGTTTTCTGACTCCACAGCCAATCAGTACTTTTTCAGTCACAGTTCACAGCTGTTTGGTAGTCATTGTTATTCTTTGGGGAAGGCTACCTTCCTAGTTTAAATCAATAACCTGCTTTATGACACATTCAGCTCCATCAGACAGGTTTTTCCAAACCCAGACTAATCCTCATAATGACTTCCATCTCACTGTCTCTCTGACCTCTGGAAGTTGTCAGGTTTTATATTGTGAGGATCCTAATTTGCATTCAGGTTGATTTGGTGTTTTTCTGGAAAGTGCTCAACATTAGGAACTCCCCCTTTTTGGTTCTACTAGGGCAACACACGGCAGTAACCTAGGTGAAAGATGGGAATTTATGTTTAAAATATCTTTCATTATCAGATGGGAAATTTTCCTTTTCCTAGAGCAGAAGAAAATAACTTCAATAAAGTTTTCAATAATAACTTTAATAACAAAAATAACTTAAATAAAAGACTATTTTACTTTGATCTGGATGGCGTCACGGATGCAAGTTTCATTCAAAGTGTTCTAGAAGGTCATAGCATTTTAATCTAGTTCAATCCTCTCATTTTATAGAAGAGAATTAAAGTACACAGATATTATGACTTGTTCAACTAAATAATGAAAGAGATAGAGCTAAAATTTGATTGTAGGTATTTTGACCCCAGATCCAGTGCCGTTTACAGTTACATTCTTTAAAATCGATCACTTGTTTTTCTTTGTATATTGAAGAGATGTCTTGATATTCTTGAGATATTCTTGATAGAACTTTTCCCACACATATTTCATTGATAACAAAATTATAGAGCTAGATGACACTTTAAAGCAGAAAGAACCCTGGACCAGGAATCAGAATATTTGATTTCAACTCCACTTCTACCAGCCATATGGTTTGGCACAGCATTTAAACTAGTTTATTAGTTAAATTCTTCGAGCTTTCATTACTTTGATATGGTCTTGGGGAGAGAGAAAGTTTAGATAAGTCAATCCCTTTCCTTGTAGAACTTATAGTCAGGGGATAACAAATATAAATATAAAATAACTAAAATATTGACTATAATGTGATGAATACTCTAGAGGTACAAACAGTGTCACATAAAAATCAAGGGGAAAGACTTTTTTGGCAGAATCATGAAAGACATAGATCAGGTGGCATTTGAGTTGAACTTTAAAGGATGAATAGGAATTCCATAGGTTGAGAAGGGTACGTCCGGTGAACAGTATAATTGAAACCCTGCATTTAGAATACTACACATTAAATTTTGGAGGTATAATCTTCAAGTTTGACTCAAGTTTAGTATGCATACGTGAAGGGGAATAATACAAGAGAAAGTTGAAAAATAGGTATGTTGTCTCCAAATTGGGGGACACCTTGAATACCAGGCAAAGAAGATTGAACTTATCTAGTCAAGAGAGAGTCGCTGAAGATTTTTGAGAGGAAGGGGTAGCATGACCAAATGATAAGGAAAATTATTCTGGTAAGGGTTTGAAAAATAGACTATAAAAGAAAATGATACTGAAGATTATTGCCATAGTCCAGGTAACATGAGGATCTGTGCTAGCTTGGGGGCAGGGAGAACAGAAGAGATGGATGCTAGAGATTTTGCACACGTGTGATCATAGTAGTGTCACAGAGACTGAGACAGCTGAAAATAACAGAGGACCAATCAGTAGTATTTGGTAACTGATTATATATGAGGTGAACTGAAAAAGCCAGTGAATCCCAAGTTTAGAACTAGAGAGACTGAGTTAGCAGTGGCATTATCTAACAAATAGTTAAGTCAGGAGGAAGGTCAACTTTAGGGGGGCAAATTAATAATTAAGTTTGGTTTTGGACAAGTTGAATTTGAAAGGCAATGAAATAGAAGGTTGCATATGAAACTCTGATTTTCTTACATATGTATAATTTCTTTTTAAAAAAAGCCTAGTAATACTCCTGATTGTCTGTATCCTAATCTAACCTTCTCATCTTCTGATACTTTTTAAATTATTACTATTTTATTTTTTTTCAGTGTTCTATAATCATTTCTATTTAACTTAGATTTTTTCCCCTCCCTCTTCTTCCTTCCCCTCTCCCCCCTCCCTCCCTGAGATGGCATACAATTTTGTATAGGTTCTATACATGCATTCCTATTATATACATTTTTACCTTAGTCATGTTGCATAGAAGAATTAAAATGAATGGGAGAAATCATAAAACAAACCAAAACGTAATCCCAAAAAAAATGATCTGCTACATTCTGCTATTGAATTCCATAGTTCTTTCTTTGGATGTGGAAGGCGTTTTGCCTTAAGTGACCATTGGAAATTTTTTAAGTCCTTGCATTGCAATAAAGTTCTAAGTCTACCAGAAAAAATCCACTCACCGTGGTTGTTGCTGTGCACAAAGTTCTCCTCGTTCTGCTCCTTTTACTCAGCATCAGTTCCTATAAGGCTTTCCTGGTCTCTCTGAAGTCCTCCTCTTCATCATTTCTTACAGCACAATAGTATCGCATTACATTCATATGCCACAATTTATTCAGCCATTCCCCAATTGATGGGCATCTCCTTGATTTCCAGTTTTGGCCATCGCAAAGAGTTCTGATACTTTTTTAAAAAATGAATTTATTCTGGCTGCTGAACAGAGAGCAGTTATGCAGATTTTTCTTTTCAAATCCTACTCCATTTCTTCTTTGCTCTGGGTGATGATAATAATAGCTAACATTAATGTAATGCTTTAAGGTTTGTAAAGTGCTTTACGTTATCTCATTTGTCCTTGACATCAGTCCTGTGAAGTAGTAGGTGCTAATATTAACTCCATTTTACAGAAGAGGAAATTAAGAGAAGTTAAGTGATTTTTTTCAGGTCCACATGGTTGTACGTTTGGGGCAGGATTCAAACTTGCCTTCTCTATACACTAGGCCACCTAGCTGCCTAGAATGAATGACTCATGTTATTTCCATAGCTTCTTTTAGTGTTCATCTCTCTTGTTTTTTTTTCCTTTTTTTAGACTCACTGTTTCTGTTCCACTTGTGGGTAACTTTATTTTGTCTTTCTTTACCCCGTAGTTACTGTTATTAAGCATAAAAGGTACAATGTTTTATTTAGATGTCAAACATTGATAACAAGAAGCAGCATTTGATGACAGTGTTTTCACCCATCTCTTCTTTGAACTTTGATTCCACATTGTTACCTGCCTATTAGATATTTCGAATTGGATGTCCCATAGATGTTTCAACATCAGTGTGCTTCCTGTGGTGGACCCAGTATCTCTCAGGGTTCCATACTCTTCTCCCCATAAAACTTTTTATGCCCTTAGGTGACCATGAAGATGCTCTAGGAAGGCAGGGGCCATTCAAGCCCCAAGACCATCTTTAGGGAAAACTAATCCCTGTTGGGGCAGGGAGGAACTTTTGTGGATACTAGTCTTCTCATACTTCAAACCTTCCCATCTCCCAGACTTCCCTGTTTCTGTGGAAGGCATCACCATCCTCCAGGTTTATAACACTGACATTGTCCATTACTCACTCTTCCTCACCCCACATACGTAGTCAGTTGCCAAATCTTATCATTTCTATCTCCACAGTATCTCTTGAATCAGACATCTTCCTTGTCAAACACCTTACTTCAGGTCTATTTCTCCTCTCACCTAATTTATTTCAGTAGCCTCTCAATTAGTTTCCCTGCCTTAAGTGTCTCTCCACTCCATTCCATTCCCCTCTGCTGTCAAAGTGATTTTCTTTAGGTGCTAAACTGCCCATGTCACTCTATGTAGTGAACACCAGTGGCTCCCTATTGCCTTGGGAATCCAATCTAAACTTTCTGTTTAGCCCTTCACAGTCTCGTGCCAACATAACTTTATCGGACATTCCTTTTCCTCCCATATTCCTCTCACGTCCTCTCTTTGTGCTTCACGCAGGATGCTCCGTGGCCATGCTTTTGTGCCAGTTGTCCTCATCCCTGGAATGCCCTTCCCCTCTGCCTCAAAGAATCCTCCTCTTTTCCTTCAAGACTCAATTCCATTACCTTCTACATGGAGTTTTTCCAGATTCCTCCAGCTGCTCGTCCTCCCGCCCCCCACCCCCCCTATTCTCTTGTATTTAACTGCTTGGTTTTTATTCTCTGGACTTGTTTATGTACTTGTTGTTTTCTCCTTCAGAATATCAGCTTCTTGAGAGATTGTTTCATTCTTTGTATTGGTGTCCCTAGTGCCTGGCACATAGTAGGAGCTTAAAAAGCTTGATTGATTTGATCGTATTGACATTATTTTCAAGTAGTTATTGATTCATACTCTCATATTGAAGATAATTTAATAAGCATTTATTATGTGCTAGGCAGTGTTCAGGTATTGGGGGCCAAACAAGTGGTCCTTCCCTTTAAGGAGTTTATTATTCTAGGCTTAATATATGTTTATTGATTGATTAACTCTGCTGGGGGAAACAACAAGTATGTAGATCAGTCAGCACAAAATTAAAAAATGTTGAGGTATGGGTATCACTAACAACTTGGGGAATCAAGAAGGACCTGTTTTACTAGTTGCTTAATGAAGCATTGATTGATATACAATGACTTTTGAAATGAGTCGAATGAAGCATATGGTCCTGTTCTTATTTTCATTTCTGTCAATTTGATCTTAAGGTTAACTTAAGAAGATAAGGATATCCTTAAACAACTCAGTTATATATGAACCTCTCATTTTTGCAGTTTGTAGGAGGTTCACCGAAGGATAGAGTAATGCCCTTAAAATATGTTTCTGTTTTCAAAAGGAACGAAAGGGTACTGCAAAAGTCGACTTTTTGAAGAAGATTGAAAGAGAAATTCAGCAGAAATGGGAAGCTGAGAAAGTATTTGAGACCAACGCGTCTGATCCTGGGAGCCTGACCAGGTAGCAAGTTCTGGTACAACTGCAAATAAATAATGTTTCCCAAACCAATGTACTTGTTGTGTTATGAGCCTTTTTTTGGGAAGGGGGAGGTGCAATGTAAATCAGTAATGCTCAGATATATGCATCAAAGGGCTGAAAAGAGATGAGATCCTTGTTTGAAAGAGACAAGACACATTGTTTGTGACCATATGAACCCTTCAACCCTATGACAACACAAGGCTTTTTTTTATGAAGACATTTTTAAAAATGTTTATCCACTAATGTGTTTTCTAGTTTGGCCTGGCAAACGACTTAATTTTAAAGATGGAATCAAATTGTATGATAATTATCAGCAAAAACCCGAAATGTGAATTGGAAAGGGCTTGTCTGTGTACTTAAACATATTTCTTAAATGAAAATTATTTTTAGAATTCTCTCATTATGTAATTCTGTGTGTGTGTGTGTGTGTGTGTGTGTATCTGCGTAGCCTAACAGATTAAAGTGTTGATTATTATACTTAGGTAGTTTGGTATAAACGATAGGAAGCTGAATTTGGAGCCAGGACGACTAGAGTTTAAAGCCTGCCTCTGAAGTATGTGGCCCTGGGTCTCAGTTCAAACTACTAAACCATAAATGGGTTGTGATCTCATTTGGTATAGGAAATTCCTGTACTTGGACTCCCTCCTCTCAAATCATAGATCTTTTTTTGTGTTGGGGTTTTGTTTTGGAGGATGTTGTTTTGGTACACAGTTCTGATTTCCTTGGTGTAAGGAAATCCTTAGGAAACTCTCTTCATTAATACTGTTGGGCAATTTCTGTGTTATTTAATAGTCTTAGAGAGTAGCTTAGGGCATTGAGATGCTAGGTGAGTTGTCTGATGACAACACATGCTAAAGGTGGGACTGGAAACTGGAGTTTACTGACTACAGGCTGGCCTACTATCATGTCATACTGCCTCTAATTCTGTTATACTTAAGGGTAGGCAAATGAGTAATATGTTTAGATCTAGGATTTTGAATGACTCTTTGACAGACATGGTGAATTCGCCTTCTCTCTCTCTTTTCCCATCTTTCCCTCTCTTGCCTCCCCTTCTTCTTCTCCTTCCCCCTTTCCTTCTCTATAAATATTACATATTTGTATATGTATGTGAAGCATTTTGACTAGCTTTATGTGTATTTTATGAAGCCCCATTTAATAATCATTGAGACTCAATTTTTCTGTCATTCTAAGAATATTCATATATTTGAAGTTTATTTTATTAAAATGTTTTGGCTTCTCTTAAGCTAAACTTGCTAGGAAGATATTTATTTCCTATTTGCTCTCTAGAGTATATTACTTAAATTTTCAATCAAAAGCAGAATGCTTTCTGAGAACTTTTTATTCCTGATAGTATATCTGATATACTATCCTTGGATTAACTGATAGTTTTAGGTAAACTCAGGAGGAACCTTATTCCCTTACTTTGTATATAAAATGAGTTTAAAAGCTTATTCTTTCCTTTTTTGTGTGTATTATTGTTGTTTTTCCATCTTTACAGAAAAAACAAGTATTTTGTAACTTTCCCGTATCCCTACATGAATGGACGTCTTCACTTGGGTCATACGTTTTCGCTGTCTAAATGTGAGGTAAGGGTACAGCTTTTTTTGAATGTTAATAGTTCTTTTTCCTTTCATTCTTTTGATTAGCTACTTAAGAGGAAATGGTATCTGGGCAAATTTATTTCCAAGTAAGAACCAGGATCAAACTATATGACATGATATGCTGTATGTAAAGTGCTTTGCCAATATTAAAGTACTATATAAATGTCAACAGTTATTATTAGAACTTTTTCATTTGAAATATCTTTGTCTTGTTTTATTAAGGAAGTCCACATGCCTTGTTATTTGTTTGATCGGGTTTATATTCTGTATGGGAGTGCAGAAAGAAAAAAAGCATTATTGAAATCTATTGAGTTTTGATAATCAACTGTGTAGAATCCAGATATTTACAAAGGAAGGTGTAAGGATACAATAGAACAAGTATTCTTATTGAGGATTCACCTTTTTGCATATGTTTATGGGTTATAACTTGAATTTTATTTTCTTTTTTATAGTTTTCAGTAGGATATCAGAGGCTCAAAGGAAAGAAATGCTTGTTTCCCTTTGGTCTACACTGTACCGGAATGCCAATTAAGGTAAGTTTATATGTGGGGCTGAATTGGGCTCTTTTGAACTTAAGAGTGAACAGTGATAATGTAGTTAAATAAAAAGTGAGATTTCCAACAATTATGAAATTATAGGATTGATTTGAATTTGTTAGTCTTTGAAAGTCTTTCTGAACCCCTTTGTTACACTGGTCTTTAACAAGCAGAACTCAATATGAGCTACATGATTTGCAAATAATCTTTTTACCTTTTGGCATAAAATTCCAGTGGCATATAAGTATTTGTACATCATCACTATTGATCTTTTATATTAGATAATAATTACTTTAAAATAGCATTAGAAGAAAGTGTATAATAATCTTTATGTATGTATATGAAGTGTGACTTTAACAATACAATGGAAGTCAAAGGGAAATATAAAACCTAAGCTTAGAGACTATTTAATACACACCTTACCCCAGTACCTTCCAATTATAGAAGAGGAAACATGGCCAGAGTGGTAAATTGACTTTTCTTTTGTCTCAGAGCAAAGTCAGTTGTCATTTGAAAGCAGACATCAAACTTTGTGTTACCTAGTCCATCATCCTTCACTTCAAGGATCTGTGATTTTGTGGTGTAGGTACTGTCTTCATGCTATAGATCACAACCCTTTTAAGATCTCTAGGTGATCTTGACATGGCTTTTGAGAACCAGAGACAATTCCACACCATAAGGAACCATCAGAGGAGGACTAGAGGGGAGGCTAGTCTATCACAAATGTAAATAATCCTGGTGTTATTAGACTTTGGTTACATTAGAAAATTTTTTATTCCTCTTATGATTTTAAATTGGAAATAATTCTTTTTTTTTTTTTGGAAATAATTCTTAAGGAGGCAAGATTTTAGTTACAAAATCTGATAGTAGTTAGCCATGTACAATTTAGTGCTCTCTACTTGAATTATTTGAGAATATATATTTAATTATTTTATTTGTTTTCAGTGTTCTACAATCACTTCCATATATTTCAGATTTTTCTCTCACGCTCTCTCTCCTTCCCCCCTCCCTCCCCACTCCCTTCCCGAGATGGTGTGCAATCTTACATAGGTTCTACATATACATTCCTATTAATTATATTTTCACCTTAGTCATGTTGCATAGAAGAATTAAAGTGAATGGGATAAACCATAAAACAAAACAAAACATAAAGAAAATGATCTGCTTCATTCTGTGATCCAATTCCATAGTTCTTTCTCTGAACATGGAAGATGTTTTGCCTCAAGAGTCCAAAGGGAATTTTTTAGGTCCTTGTATTGCTGTGAGGGACTAAGTCTACCAGAAAAATTCCTCACACACTGTGGTTGTTGCTGTGTACAAAGTTCTCCAGGTTTTGTTCCTTTCACTCAGCATCAGTTCTTCTTTTCCAGGCCTTTCTGAAGTCTTGCTGTTCATCATTTCTTATAGTACAATAGTATTCCATTACATTCATATGCCACAATTTATTCAGCCATTCCGCAGTTGATGGGCATCCCCTTGATTTCCAGTTTTTGGCTACCACAAAGAATGCTGCTGTAAATATTATTGTATATGTGGAACCCTTTCCCATTTTCATGATCTCTGGGATTCAGTCCTAGAAGCAATATTGCTGGGTCAAAGAGTGTGCACATTTTTGTAGCCCTTTGGGCATAGTTCCAAATTGCTCTTCAGAGTGGTTGGATCAGCACCCAGCTCCACCAACAATGAATTAGTGTTCCAACTCACATCTTTTGCAACATTTATCATCTTCCTGTTTTGTCATGTTAGCCAATCTGATAGGTGTGATGTGGTACCCCAGAGTTGTTTTGATTTGCATCTCTCTAATCAATAGTGATTTAGAGCATTTATTTATATGACTATAGATAACTTTAATTTCTTCCTCTGAAATATTTGAGAATGTTTGAGCCATTTAAATTCGCACAGTTCATTGTAAAAGACTGTCAAATATGAATGTCCCAGAATGAAAATGGGCATAAAAGCAACATGAATCTTAATCACTTCTTCCCTGAATTTTGAAGTTTGGTATTATTTGTTTTGAGGCATGTGCTGATAAGTTGAAAAGAGAAATGGAATTGTATGGTTGCCCTCCTGAATTCCCAGATGAGGAAGAAGAAGAAGAGGACATTACTACAAAAAAAGAAGAGGTCATTATCAAGGATAAGGCAAAAGGAAAAAAGGTATAATACTTTGGATCTCTAGTTTGGTGATAGACACTGCATTAATGTGAGTAGCATGTTAGTTTATGTCTCCAAGATATAAATAGCTAATTTTTCACATTTACGTTGCATTTTAAGGTTTGCAGAATATATTACATCTATCATCTCATTTGATTAAATGCATATTGAGTCTGACTGTTTTTCCTTATAATCTAAATTGTTTAAAAACACACAGATCCTTTTCCCCTCAATCCCAAAGTATTTTTAAATTGGTTTCCTCATTGAGGTATTGTGGTGGTAGGAAGGTGTTGGAACAGGCGAGGAGGGCTGATTAGTGGCCTTTCAATTATTGGCAGATACAAAAGTTGACTGTTGAGAGGGCTTCTGTGAATGATTCCTTATAAATAAAAAAGGTTGGTGAGATTGGAGGAAGAAAGTTGGGATCATGCTGTATATCTGTGACTGGTAGTATTTCATTGTTGGTGACCAAAGTTCTGTTAGTGCCTTTGTCTATATAAATGTAATGCTCAGCGCTAAGGTTTTTGACCAGAAGAGTGTAACAGCCCAAACTGGTCCACCTAATTCCTTTGTTCTGATATATCAGCAACTTTTCTGGGAGATGGAACCTTTTAAAATAAAAAGCTAATACTTAACTCTTTTAAATAACTATCATTCTGAAACATTAGTGATACTAATTGTTGGCATGAACAGATTAGACTTTTTCAGGCTTCCTTATTTGGGCAGTACGATATAAAGATGTAGTTTTTGGAAGTATAAGTATAAAAATCTTATTTCTTTTTCATACAGCTTATTTAGCCAAGCGGTACCTAGACATAGATCAACTTATGCTTATTCTTCCAACAGTTGAAACTCTTTGATATGAAACTTTAATGATATTCACCATTCCTCTGCAGGCATTTCATTAATGGCATGTGTCATATCTTTTTTTTTTTCATTGCGTTGGTTCTAGAAGAATTACCTCATGGCCCAGATTCCCTCATCTGGCACTGTTTACAGGACTGCAAAGTTTGGGCTGCATATATCATACCTTCAGTGCTAGATTGCCACTTTCATGAATTCAAGGGTCATGTTTTAATAACCTTAGATTCCCTCTCAGTACCTAGCATGGTGATTTGCACATCCTAAGTGCTTTTAAAATGAGCACTGAATGAATGGTGATTATTTTCTTGTTTAACTACTTTGGAAACAATTTGAAAAAAAAATCACCTACCTTAAAAAAGAGACACAGAATATTAGAAGATGAGAAAATGGGTAGAAAAGAGTTACTCGGTATAGTTAGTTGGTCAAATGTCTAACCACCATTACCAGAGAAAACACTGAAATCAGAATTAAGGGTGTCAGTGTGTTTATTTTAGCTATGAGGAGATAGAAAGAAGCCTATCATTTGCTGGTATTAGTCTGGAGACTGATACTTCTGAAGAGAAGATTATTGAGAAATATGACTGTTCTTTCGGTGTTGCTGATTTTTGGTTGTTTTTCCTAGAGTAAAGCTGCTGCCAAGGCTGGGTCCTCCAAGTACCAGTGGGGAATCATGAAATCTCTTGGCCTGTCTGATGAAGAGATAGTGAATTTTTCTGAAGCTGAACATTGGCTTGATTATTTTCCACCATTGGCTATTCAGGATCTGAAGAGAATGGGCTTAAAGGTATTTTCCCCCTGAATCTAGGAATACTACTTTCAGTTAAGAAATGCATGTTGCTGGTTGGGACAGCTAGGTGGTGCAGTGAATAGAGCACCATTGCAGGAGTCAGGAGGACCTGAGTTCAAATCTCACCTCAGACACTTGACACTCACTAGCTATGTGATCTTGAGCAAGTCGCTAAACCTTAGTTGCCTCATCCTGGTTCATCTCCAGTCATCCTGATGAATATCTGGTCACTGGATTCAGATGACTCTGGAGGAGAAGTGAGGCTGGTGACCTGCACAGCCCTCCCTCACTCAAAACAAAGTCAAGTGCAAGTTATGTCATCATTTCTCCGATGGCATGGTCTTCTTTGGTAATGAAAGATGAACACACGCGTGTTGCTGGTTATATATAATATTTAATTCAAGTATTTTGAAATATAA
The DNA here is from genome assembly GCA_023548195.1 of Bettongia penicillata ogilbyi. Lineage (NCBI taxonomy): Eukaryota > Metazoa > Chordata > Mammalia > Diprotodontia > Potoroidae > Bettongia > Bettongia penicillata. Next base: position 1,418,663 of record JAJHZJ010000044.1, on the reverse strand, counting down.
GGATATTAATGAATGTGAGCTCTTATTATCAAGCGATTAGAACTCTGAAGCTCGATATAATTAACAATTGGGTATTTTAATAAGTTAGAGAATAAGTAAAGTATTGTAGTATTGTAAGTAAATTTATGTGATTGTAAGAAAGAGTAAGATCACTTGCTCAAAGAATATAAAGAGGTCAAAATTGTACTTTAATTAATATTTTGGAAGACTACTCCTGTGTAAAGTTGATTTAAATGCGTCTTTATAGTCATTATGGAAATGTATGGATATAAATAGATATTAGAATACTAAATGTCCATAGTATTTCTGAAAACATGGTACAATTTTTTTCCCCTCTTTATTAAACAGCAAGCGTATTGTTAGGTGAGAAAAAGATTTCATGAAATTAAATGAAGAAATTGCTAGGGTGGCAGAGAAATTTGTAAATCTTTTATACTTTAAGATTCTTGGATTTTCTTTTTTCCTTACAGATAGATTGGCGACGGTCTTTTATCACCACTGATGCTAATCCTTACTATGATTCCTTTGTTAAGTGGCAATTTTTGACACTGAGGGAAAGAAACAAAATAAAGTTTGGGAAGCGGTAAGTATAGTGTTCATCATAATAATTTCTGTGATGTTTAAAAATAAACATCATATATATCGTGTGCTTTAATTCAGTACCCCACATTTTTTCTGTACCATTTGTAGTCTCCAACTTTATACTTTTCTCTCCTCAAACCCATTTTCTTCTGCCCAATCCTGTTGTGCATCCCTACTGCTAAAGTCTTTGTCTTTTTGAGATGTCTAATCTTTTTCTTAATGTTACTGCCATATTAAACCAGGATTATTGGAAAACCTAGTTATTAGGATCTTAACTAAAAATTGTGATCAGTATCTGCAACCAGGGATGAACAAATTCATTGCATTTTAGTTTGCATTTTTATTCCCAAAGTTAATTGCTTGAGATTTTTCCCTTGTCCTTTAAGTAGCCCTTAAATTCCCTGGGTTCCCCTAACATGGAATAACAAAAACTTCTTCTGAGTAGTTTCTCTGTTATTGCCTCCTAAGATCTTTCAGAAATTTTCTGTTTACATATAGGTTGACTCATTGATTTCAATTCTCATGTTTCAAACTGAAAGTAGGAAAAAATACAGTTTCTCATTTTGCATTCTGGGAATAAAGAAATAACCTTTTCTGGGGTTCAGTTTCTTTGTCTATAAAATGAAAGATTGAACTACATGGTCTTTAAGATTGTTTCTGCTTCTGATATTCATTAATGATAATAGTAGTGGCTGACATTTATATGATGACTTAAGGTTGGCACAGTACTTTAGATATATATATATCTTGTCAAAAATCGCTGACAGCCCTATGAGGTAGGTAAGGTTATTATTCTCATTTTATAGATGAGAAAAGTTGAGGCCCAGAGTTTAAATGACTTGCTAAGTGTCAGATAGCTAGTAGGTATCTGAAATACTATTCACATTCAGGTCTTCCTGACTCCAAATCCAGGACTGGGTCTACTATACCAGCTCTGTGCTGAGGTGAGAAGGGAAGCCTGAAGTTGATGTTAATGCCTAGAAGGTATGTGTGGAACAAATAGTTCTCAAAGAGTGCTTTGAAGTCACGGGGAAAGATAGGAAACAAAAGAGGGAGAAGAAGCCGTGAGGAGGGGATAGATGTGGATGAATCTGTAAGTTGTAGAGAAGCATGTGATTAAGTGGAGCTGATCCAGGAAGTCTAGAAAGATGAAGATGATAACCAGGGAAGATGCAGAAACAGGGGACAAGGATAAGGGGAAATACAATGGCACAGAATCTGGATTCAAATTCAAATTCTGCTATTTGCTTCCTGGATAACCTTAAGCAAGTCATGGAATTTCTTTGGGCCTTAGTTTCCTCATTTATTGAACGAGTTTAGAGTAGATGATCTCTAAAACTTTTCTCAGTTTGTTAATTCTGTGAGTCGTAAATGAAAATTCTTTACGTTTTATGAGTATCTTTCAGTTTCAGAAATCTTTAGTTTCATCAAAGGAAACTTCATTAAGTTTTTTTCTGGTTATACAGTCTCTGATGAAGATAGCAGCTTTGATTCAGTATTCATGATTATAGAATTGTACACAAAGTATATTTAATGAATGCTAGCTTCAGCTCAGTATTTGGTAGTTAGAAGTAACATTCAGAGTAAAGCTTGACTATTATAATGTAATTTGTCACTTTTACCCAACTGTATTTTTTTCTGTTGTGTGTTTTGTAGGTATACAATTTATTCTCCAAAAGATGGACAACCTTGTATGGACCATGATAGACAAACTGGTGAGGTAATTATTTTGGACATAAAACAGTTGGGAGCCTGATCCTAAGACTTTATCGAAACAAAACAAAAACCTAAAACACCCAGATAGTGAAGGTCTTTAATGCCTTATCCTCTTTCCCCTCCTGGTGGAGTAGCATATGATAAAAGTGATTTTGGGTCCATCCTAATCTGAGGTATCAGGTAGGATCACTTTCCCACAATTGTCACTACATCTCCTTTAGAGAATGGTAAGTTGAGGGTAGAATGAGTAGACTGAGGCAGATGACTGGCTAGTTGAAGTAGTGAGAGGATACTCTTAATATTTATATATACTCTCTTATTTTCTTAACTGTTAGTGCTTTATTTTCCAAGTTCCTGCAACCGTTTAAGGTTATGGCCTACCTGTAGGACCTATCAGTAAGAATGTTCCCATGATGAAGTGATGAGATGAGGAAATTAAGGCATAGGAAGGTTAAGTGGATGTACCATATCATTGGCAGCGCTAGAATCTGACTATTTAACCTTCTTTTGATGCCATCATTTTATAGTACTGCCTTTGATATTGGTAACTTGTTGACTTATATGATAGTGACTGACAGCAGAGTAATTAAAAAAAAATCTTTCAATTCTGATGCAACTGCTAATATCATATAGGTGTGTGTGTATATATATGTATATATATATACATATATACACACACACACACACACACATACCTATATGCACACATTTAAGTCCTCTCAATTTTCCACATATTATTACATACACAAGGTAGAATATTTGCCTTACTCTGCTCCTTCAAGTATGATCAGCAGATTTCTTGTAGAAAGTTGTTTAAATTGTGCAGAGAATCCATTTAGGGTATTTGGGTCAGAGCTCAGAAGTACTTGTCAAGGTTCTACTGCATGCCAGGAACTGTGCTAAGCTCTACCAATCAAAAGTGCCATTGGGGTGCTTACATTCACTTGGGAGAAATTGCATGTACACGTGTAAGTAACCATTAAATCCATCTAAAATAAATCCAACGAAATGGTTTTTATGCAGAAAGGCCCTTGTATCCATTGGGGAGAAATAGGAATGGCTTTATGTAGGAGGGCAGTGCTTGACCTGACTTTGAAGGGAACTGGAGAGTTTTCCTGGTGGAGGTGAGACTGGAGTACATTCCAGACAAGTAATGGAGGACAGCCTATGCAAAGGGGCAGAGTGGGAGATGGACTATTGGAAGTAAGGAGCAGCCAGTGAGAAGGCCAGTTTGATTGGATTATGCAATGTACAAAGGTTTGTCGTGTATCTTTTTTAAAAAAATTAATTTGTTTTCAGTTTTCTACAATAACTTCCAAAAGTCTTAGATTTTTAAAAAGTCTTAGGTTTTTTCCCCCTCCCTTCCCCTCCTTCCTTGAGATGACATGCAATCTTATATGGGTTCTGCACATACATTCTTATTAACCACATTTTCATATTAGTCATGTTGCATAGAAGAATTAAAATGAATGGGAGAAACCATGAGAAAAAACAAAACCCAAGAGAAAATGTTCTGCTTCATTCTGCATTCTGATTCCATAGTTCTTTCTCTGGATGTGGATGGCATTTTGCTTCAGTAGTCCTTTGGGAACGTTTTAGGTCCTTGCATTGCTGTGTTGTGTGTCTTAAAGCCAGAAAGGTAGGTTGATGCTGGGTTGTAAATAGTTTTAAATTCCAATCACAGAGTTTTGAGAGGTAATGGAGAACCACTGGAGTTTACTGAATAGGAAGTGACGTGGTCAGACTTTTGCTTTAGGAATATCACTTTGGCAGCTGTGTAGAATGGACTTCTGTGTTTACTAAATGTGTTTATCTATAATTCTTTTATTCATTTAGGGTGTTGGACCTCAAGAATATACATTAATAAAAATGAAAGTGATTGAGCCTTACCCCTCTAAACTAAGGTAGGATTGTCAAAAAGTAAATGTTTATCTTTTCTGAGTGTCCTAGAGGTTTTGGTTAAATATTCAGTATATTTCACATTTAATATTCATTTTTCTTTACAGTGGCCTGAAAGGGAAAAACATCTTTTTAGTAGCTGCTACTCTTAGACCTGAGACCATGTTTGGACAGACTAACTGTTGGATTCGCCCAGATATGAAATACATTGGATTTGAGACTGCAACTGGTGATATTTTCATCTGTACCCAAAGAGCTGCTAGGAACATGTCTTACCAGGGCTTTACCAAGAACAATGGAGTGGTACCTGTTGTCAAGGAATTGATGGGAGAGGTGAATATGGGACCATATCCTTTTTAGTCGAGTGTTTTAGTTTGGGGAAAATGTCTAGCTGTGAAGGATAATATTTGCAATACTGTATGCTTAAGCTCATTAAATATTTGCTGAATGGTGAATGGAAAAAAGATATCCTTAAGAGATTTAACGTTTGTATTAGCTATTATGTCAATATTTGAATAGTGTCAGCTGCCATCATTGGTATAGAAGCATGAATTTTCTTTTTTAACATGAAAATTTATTTACTCTGACAATGGCATCATGCAGTTTTTATGGTCTTTCCTTGTTAACTTAGTAAAAGACCAGAATAGGAGCACTAGTGACTTTCACAACCTTGGAGTAGATTCTGGAGTTGTCACTGATAATCTGAGTTTTGTGACCAAATTCAGAAACCAAAAATTCCATCTATTTCCTGAATAACGTTCAGGTTCCCATAAAGATCATTCCCATCATCAAAGCAGGGATTTATTTTTTCTTTTGCCCATTCTTAATTGATTGGACTTAGCTGAAATTAACACAGCTTTTCCCAAAACAATCCCCTTTGCATGAGATGCTCTTCCTTGTGGCTTAGGCTTCAGGAAAATGCCCAGATGGGCTTTGTCATGCGGTTTGTCACACTACTTTTGATCCTCTTTTATGGCTGCAGAGCTTTCTAGTTGTATGGGAAAACGTGGCCTTTACTCGAGTTGCTTGTCTTGAGACAAAAGAGAAAAATGCAAGCTTCTTATTCTAGTTGTTTTTGATGTTAAATATTGAGGCTTGGTGCCTGTCATCTTTTACATCTTCACTTTAGCAATAGTATTTTGAGTGTGTTACTCTTTGTACTAGGTGTTTATCCTTTGTAGCTGTAACCATTTTTATTTTACTCTAAAATTTTTTTTTGCTCGTTTACACCACTTTCTTTTCCAAATATATCCCTCCCTTTCCTACCCATCTAAGAGTTGTTTTCTTGCTACAAAGAATAAAAAAGAGTAAAAAAAGTAGTTCATATAACTACCAAGATATCACCTGAGTACCTTTGCAAAGTAGGGAGGGAAATCATTTTCTCATCTTTTCTTTAAGGGCCAGGCTTGGTCATTATAATTATACCATTATCAGTTACATCTTTTTAAATTTACATTTTTTGTAATTTTATGTATTGTTTTCTTGGTTCTTGGTTATATCATTTCGTAAATCTTCCTGTACTTCTCTGTATTTATCCATATATATTGTTTCTTACGGTGTAGTAAAAATAATATTCTGCTACCTTCACATCCCACAGTTTGTTCAGCCATTCTCCAATTAATGGGCATCTACTTTGTTTACTCCTCTATGCTCTTAAAAAGAGTGCTACTGTATATATTTTGGTGGGTGTCCTTCTTGGGACACATGCCTTGCAGTGTCATAACGTGGAAGTACTTTCACTCTTTTCGCATACTTTGAAGTTACTTCCCAGAATTGCTGGACCAATTTACAACTTCACCCATAGTGTATTGTTGACGTTCCTGTCTTTCTAACTTTGATTCTTTCCACGTTTTGTCATCTTTGCTAATTTTGTAGCTACAAAGGTGTTTTTTGGAAAAAGGAAGGGTAGCATGGTGGATAGAAGGCTGATAGTGTTTTTAGGAAGTTCTGGGTTCAGTTCATGTCCCTGACATGTATTAGCTGTGTGTCCAGCTTTTAATTTTTCAATGCCCCAGGCAGTTCTGTGACTACAAGTTACAAGTTACAGATGAATTAGTAATTCACTGAGAGTCCCCATACTGATGAAATCATGCTTTCTTCCTCAGCGGGAAAAGTTTTTTTTTTTTTGTTTTTTTTTTTTAATATTTTTAAAAGGAAAATTTGAGTCCAAAGCCACCTTGACATTTGAGAGGATTTAATAAGGCTTGGTCTGGTTCATTCTCTTTTTTTTGCTGTAATAGCCTGTGATTCTATATGTCTGGTTCTTAAATTATTTTTCTATTCAGTTCAGACATTAAGGGCCTTACTCTGTGCAGAACACTATAATAAGAATGCTGAGAAAAGTAAAAAGATATATAAACTGTCATCCACTTAAGGGCACATGGATACCTGTTTCTTTACTTTTCTGTGATGATAAAACTAGCTTTGATAGTGAGAAATTAACTAGTACTGTAGAACTTTCTGGGAAGGGAGGACAAATACCACATTAGCCTGATTTTTAACTCTATCATTGAGGTCAGAATCATGGCTTGTTGAATGAATGAATGAATGAATGAATGAATGAATGAATGAATGAATGAATGAATGAATGAATGAATGAATTGCTATAACCTTAAAATAAAAGTTGGCTACATTTTGTAATTTGTAACATTCATACCATAAATCAATCCATGACACTGCTATGGAAGGTTTCCATATAGAGCTTATCCTTTTTTTTTCTACTTCTGAAAATTTAAAAAGAAAACGGATTTAGCCATCATCTTAATAACGCTTTTTTGAAACATACTACAGGGTTACCAAATCAGCATTTAGGATTAATATGTGTATTTATATCCCTGAAATGTAAAGTAGGAAGAAATTTCTAGATATATCAATGAATTTTTTCTGATATTTTGAATAGGTTACTCCACATAAAATGTAGCTTGATACAAATAAAATTGATCACCGCTAATCATTTTGTAGCTTAAGATAGTAGTAGTATAGTCAAATCTCAATTTTTTATGTTAACATAGGAAAGAATAGGCATTCATAGCACCAAACAGTAAATACTTCCTTTATGATAATTTTTAATTCAGTTAAACTTTCAGATAGACACACATGGATATGCATACTCACTCTCATTCATTTTCTGTGACATTATTCTCCAACTTCTTAGATTTGCTTTTATCATAGGTCTGAAGGACACGGTAAGAACTCTTAGTCATGCATATTTGGGAATTGTTTGTAATGCTATTTGGGGCAGCTAGTTTAAATTGAAACTAGGTTTAATAGGACATTGTTTGCTATTTTATTATTAGAAAGAAAGCATTTCTTTTACTTTTCACATTACTTAATTATTTTGTGCAGGAAATTATGGGTGTAGCCCTTTCTGCCCCTTTAACATCCTTCAAGGTGATCTATACTCTTCCTATGCTCACCATTAAAGAGGACAAAGGTAAAAAAGAGTTTATGCTTGCCCAGTACTTTGTAGTACATGTTCCCATCATGGCATTTTGCTGTTAGTGAATTCGGTGTTGTCCTTTTTTCATAAGGCACTGGTGTTGTCACAAGTGTTCCCTCTGATTCTCCAGATGACATAGCTGCTTTCAGAGACTTGAAGAAAAAACAGGTCAGTGTCTTTCTCTCTTGGTATATTGTTATATAGAGGCTAGTAAATAGTTATCAAGGGGACTCATAAGTAGTCCAGGTTCAAGCCTTTAGTCATTATATTTAACTTTATCATTAACAATTCTAAATGGAATGCTCTCCAAAATGCTTTTTTTTCCTTTTTTTGGAGCAAAATTTATTAATATCCCTTGTTTTGTAATGTGCCAGTAATTTCTGGATATACCCTACTCCTAACTCCTGACCCTGAATTGAACTTTATTTGTAGCAAAGAAAAACAGTTAAGGCAAACCAACTGATAGAGTGACCCAGCCTGAAAATACGTTTGACGTTGTATTCCTGGAGGCAGAGTCAAGATGCAGTAAGAGCAAGCAGGTTTTTGCCTTAGTTCCTTTGTGTCTTGCCCTGTAACATCCAATAAAGAGTGTCAGACCAACTTCTGATTGGGAAAACAAAGAGAAAAACATTTTATTCTTCTTAGTTCCCTGACTCTGCTGAAGACTGATGTGTTTTATTAGCTGTTCTCTTGGACTAAGATCAGCTATTGCAGTTACTCAGTTTGGCTTCCTTTTAATGTTTTATTAAAAAACTTATTCATAGTGTCTATGCTTTTGAAAAGTACTGTTTTTGAAACTTTTTATCTTTATCGTTGTATTTATCTTTCGCATAGAAATCTGAGCATCTTTCTAAAATTATGATGTTAATCTTGAGGATTTTCATAGCAAATTCTTTTAGGGGGGAGGGGGACAGGCTTGATCATTATAGTTACACTGCGTATTGACTATCACTGTTAGAGAATTCAGTTTTAAGAATAGCTTTGCTTAAATCGATGTGTCTCCTAAGCTTGTTGGAATCCCTTTTGAGCTTTTTGGTGTTTTTCTTTGTTTTTTTGTTGCTTTCCTTAGGAAATATTGAACTTTTAAAATATCCTCCCAGTTGGTTTTCTTGCTTCAAGTTTCCAATTCACCTGCCATATACTTGCCAAAGTGATTTTTGTGAAGTATTGGACTGACCACTTTTTTTACGCTATACACAATAGATTCCCATTGTTTCTGGTTACTTCTAGTTGGACATTCACAGGCCCATCACATCCTCACCCCTTCCTTACCATAAGCTTTCTTATGCTTTATTCCTCTCTGCATTCTCTACAGCAGCTACACTGGTCTTCTTATCCCTCCCAGCACTTACCTGCCTGTCTCCATGCCTTTGTACTGGCATGCCTTCTCTCCTCAATTCTGCCTCAAAGGATCTCTGGCTTCCTTCAAGACTCAGTACAAGTGCCACCTTTTGCAGAAGGCCTTTTCCAGTCTCCGCAGTTGCTAGTGCCATTAATATCTACTTTATATATGTTTTATATCTACATATCTGTATTTATTAGCACTTCTGAAAGACCTTTTCAGAGGATCCTTGCGTTCAAAACTTTTCATAATAGTTCTAAGACATTTTAATTTCTAGTAGTGTAAATACCAGTAGATATAGCCCATGTAAGCAGAAGCTCTTGGGGGAGGGGGAGAGTCTTCACTAATTTTTAAGAGCATAAAGGGATTCTGAGATCAAAGAATTGGAGAACCATTGCTCTGTATACTTTGTCTGCCTGCTTAGAATAGAAACTTCTTGACAGCAGACTCTTTTCAGTTTTTCTTTCTATTTGCAGTACTTTGCACAGTGCCTGGTGCATATCTAGTAGGTGCTTAATAAATTCTTGTTGAGTGAATGATTAGGAAATCATGAGCAAAAAAAATAGTAAAACATTTACAGTTTGACTTTTTACAATTAAGTTCATTGTACAAGCTATAAAATATAGTATGGCATAGAATATATTATTTTTTAACTCTCACATTTTTTTTTAGGCATTAAGAGCAAAGTATGGAATCAAAGATGAAATGATCATGCCTTTTGAACCGGTGAGTGTGTAAATGTAGAGTAGTCAAGCCTTGTATGTCTTAGGTAAGAAACTCACATTTCTCTGTGACCCGAAAAGACAGTGATAGGAGAGGTATCTAAAGAGAAGAGAAGAATATGTTAATGGGTTCGTGTAGTTTCAGTGGTGCTACAGACTGGGAGAAAAGAAAAATGTATAAGTAAGGAATTTTTTGTGACTGACTGATTCTTAGCCCTGGGATCTGCAGTTCTGAAATGATAGCTCTCTGCCCGGCTTGTTTTGATGTAACCCTTTCTTATGAGAGTAGTTAGAGAATAGTTAACTTCCTGATCTAAGAAGTCAAAATTATGCTATGTTAATTATTAATACTTTGGGGAAAATAACAAAACCATACTCCACTTCGTTTGTGTGTGTGTGTGTGTGTGTGATTGTATGTGCAAGCATTTCATTTTCTTTTTTTTCTTTTTTCTTTTTTCCAAGGCAATTCTATTTTTTTTTATTTTTTTATTTTAATTTTAATTTTTTTTTAATGTTTTACAATCATTTCCTTAAAGTTAAGATTTTATCCCCCTCACCCTTCCCCCAATGCCCCCCTCCCTCCCCATGACAGCATACAATTCTGTTTAGGTTCTACATATACTTTCCTATTGAGCACATTTTCACTATAGTCATGCTATGTAGTCGAACTAAAATAAATGGAATAAATCATATAACAAATCAAAACATAAATACACTGAAACCCACCCACACACAAACACGATCTGCTACATTCTGCGAATGACTTCCATATTTCTTTCTCTGAGTGTGGAAGGCATTTTGCCTTAGAAGACCGACATTAGGATTTTTTTTTTTTCCTCAGTAAGTTCTTGTGTTATTACAAAGTTCCAGGTCTACCAGAAAAAACTCTCGCACACTGTGGTCGTTGCTATGCACAAAGTTCTCCTGATTCTGCTCCTTTCGCTCAGCATCAGATCATATAAGTCCTTCCAGGCCTCCCTGAAGTCTTCTTGTTCATCATTTCTTATGGCACAATAGTACTCCATTACATTCATATACCATAATTTATTCAGCCATTCCCCAATTGATGGGCATCCCCTTGACTTCCAGTTTTTGGCTACCACAAAGAGTGCTGCTATAAATATTTTTGTACACGTGGGACCCTTTCCCGTTTTTATAATCTCTTGGGATACAGTCCTAGTAGCATATTTCTGGGTCAAAGGGTATGCACATTTTTGTAGCCCTTTGGGCATAGTTCCAAACTGTTCTCCAGAAGGGTTGGATGATCTCACAGCTCCACCAACAATGAATTAGTGTTCCAACTCTCCCACATCCTCTCCAGCATTTATCATTTTCTTGTTCTGTCAAGCATTTCATTTTCTACAGCTAAATTTCATGAGTCAGAAGTCTTTTATCTATTACAAACCAAAACAAGATCAGACCTACACTGTTAGTTTCTAACATTCTTTTGCTGGGGTTTTAAGAAGAGTTGCAGAATCAGGTGGAGTGTTATCATGGAACTCTCATGGTGGTTGTGGTGGGAAAGAAGACAAAATGACTTATGGAGTTACTCAGCACATATTACTAGACTTCTATTTTTGTAGTAGCAAAAGTGATCTGAAATTACTTCATTTCACTGAATGAGCGTCAAAAAGATTACGTCCCACAAACCATTCCTACGTTCGTACGTTTTGACCAAATTCCTGTTTTCTGCAGGTACCAGTTATTGAAATCCCAGGCTTTGGGAACCTTTCTGCTCCAATCATTTGTGACAGATTGAAAATCCAGAGCCAGAATGACCGAGAGAAACTTGCAGAGGCTAAGGAGCAATTATATCTGAAAGGATTTTATGAAGGTGTAAGTAATAATTTTCATTTTCCATGTTTAAATTTTTTTCCATGTCTAATGCTATTTTAATTAGACTGAAAGAGACTGAAAAAAAAGAGGCATATAGCAGGGAGTCCCTTTAAGAGTCAGTGTTTTCTTCTTTAACAAAATTATAGAATATTAGAGCTAGAAGTGACCTTAGAAATCATTTAATGCAATTCATCTTTTTTCATATGAGGAAACCGCAGCCTATAGGGGTAGAGGGATTGGCTCAGCATCACTATTAAGTGGTAGCGCCAGGGTGGAAATCTTGATCATAGGATCAAAAGTCTAGCCCTGAAATGCTGTCCACATCCACAGAAAGAACTATGGAGTTTGAATACAGATTGAGGCATGCTATTTTCACTTACTTTTTTTTTGTCTTTTCTCTCATAATATTTCCCTTTTGTTCTGTCTTCTTCTACAACATAACTAATGTGGAAATACATTTAATATGATTGTACATGTATAACCTCTATCAGATTGCTTCCTGTCTTGGGGAAGAGGGAAAGGAGAAAAATTTGAAAATCAAAGTCTTATAAAAATAAATGTTGAAAACTATCTTTACATATAATTGAGGGAAAAATAAAATACTATTAAGTGGAAAACAATTTAAAAATAAAGTAAAAATAAAAAAACCTAGGTCCTGCCTTCCAACAGCTTATATTCTGTGAAAATCGCATATACAGATAAAGATAAGGGAATGAAAAGTAATTGGACAGAGGATACACTGGCAGTGAAGTGATTGAGGAAAGGCCTTGTGTAGATGGAGGTACTTGAACTCAGATTTGAAGAAGTTTAGGGATTCTGAGAGACAGAGGTGAAGAAAAAAGGCGTGAGAGCATGAGGGCAGTCTGTGCAAAGGCCTGGAGATGGATGGAAACTGAAATACTGTAAGGGAATGTCCTATACAGGGAGCAGTGTGCAGATGATTTAGGAGCATATGCAGGGCAATAATGTGGCACAAGTCTGGAAAGGGAGACTGGAGCCAGATTATAAAGAGCATTTCCATTCTGAACCAGAGGACTTCGCATTTTAGAGGCATTAGGGAGCCACTGGAGTGTTTTTTGAGCAAGGAAGTGACATAGTTAGACCAGTACTTTAGGTGTATCAATTTGGCAGTTTTGTGAAGAGGAAAGATTTGAGTCAATGGGACTGATTAGGAGAAGATTGTAATAGTCCAAGTGAGAGGTACTGAGGGCTGAATGAAGGTGGTGGCTTTGTGATTAAAGAGAATGAGACTGGGAATATATAAGTTAATTACAATTATATCATATCTAACTCCTTGAATAACATTCTTATTTTTTGGGGGGGGTAGAGAATTTTTGCTACATGACCAACCTGTTTTCCTTTTCTAGTCATACATGTCCTCAGTAATATCTTTTATGCCTCTTCTTGCGTGGAAGTCGTTATTGGTTATGGTCTGCTTCCAATTATTGGGCAGCTTGTGACCTGCGAAACACATCACGAAATATAATTCGTTAACGGTGAATTGAAATAAAATCAGCTTTTTGTGGCACAAAATCTCAGGGTTAGAATGATAAGTATCTCAATAGATTAACTATTGGTTTTATTTTTTCCTTCTCTTTAGATAATGGTGGTGGATGAATTCAAAGGGCAGAGGGTCCAAGATGTCAAGAAAGCTATTCAAAAAAAGATGATTGATAATGTAAGTGAGAAGTTGTCCTGGGAAGCTTTGTCTAGCTGCATTATAGTTGTTTGCTTTTGTTCTGTTTAATTAGTGATGATTTCTTCAGTAGGACATAAAGTCATGCTAAAAATATCATGTTCATTTACTGAGGAGTATTTGTTGACCTAGTTGGAAAATCATTGAGCATCAGGAGCCCATAATGCTAATGTTAGTGGTTCTCCTACCACATTATATAGAGACAACTTAAAATGGCCCCAGTCTACAGTGGCAGGCATTTTAGATATTTGTAGATCAGCAACACCCCCCAATACTTTTTCATTTTTGTTTTTAGTCCCCCTATACATTTTCATCTCTATCTGAAGTGCACTGAATTCTGAGCAGAAATTATGTGTATGGATCATAGCATTGAATTTTATTAAAAAACCTGCCCTGACCAAATCAGTCTGGGGATGGAATATTTAGATAAGAGTTTTTACTTGGTGGGAAAAGCACATGACCAAGCCTCTAATAGACTTTATCACAGATGTAGCCTCTGGAAAATAGATTCTAGCCATGCCCTAATCTTTGAGCAGCTGTTAGAAAGGTTTTTACTTAGCTTGCTTTAAAGCTTCTCCAGCGGGAGGTCCATGCATTTAATCTCTTGTTTTCTTTCTACTCTTATTTGGGGAGGATCAACTGAGATGAAGATCCCTTTGCTTTGAGTGCTTTTAGGGATTAAAGCTTAGATAAGAAATGAATGTGTGCTTCACAGCTATAGTAGGAAGCATAATCTTCCAGTCCAGGGGATTGGTGAAAACTATTCTTGCTTCATTCTGAGCTGACAAGGCATATCCTTGGAATAGGGGAAGAAAAGAGAGAACAAATGGTCTGTAATGAACCTGCCTTAGATTTTTATTTGTTCTTGAGCCTGAATTGTGAGATGGAAGACCAGGTGATGTCCTCTTCCTGCAAAGGGGATTGGGCTAGCATCATGGGAATCATAATGAAAATGGTGGAACAGTTTTTGAGAAAGTTGAGTTTTGTTTGTTCTGAGACAGAACCAACTTAAAAGTGATAGGCCATGTATACTTATTAGTTGGAGTTATCTTTTCTGTCAGGGGGAAGCACTTATTTACATGGAGCCAGAGAAACAAGTGGTCTCTAGATCTTCTGATGAATGTGTTGTGGCTCTGTGTGACCAGTGGTGAGTTCTCTTTCTAAGAATGAAGAAACATTCTTCAGTCACTGGGATGATCCCTTTGACAGTTTCTCTTGAAATCGATTTACTCATTTGCAGGTACTTGGATTATGGTGAGGAAAACTGGAAGAATCAGACTTCCCAGTGCTTGAGAGATTTAGAGACGTAAGTCCTAAAAGAAAAAGTCCTAGATGAAGATAGAAAAAGGAAAAAGGAGGGATGGAGGGAGGAAGGGTTCAAAGTTGAAGAGAAACATCTCCTTATTTACTTTACTTAGCTTCTGTGATGAGACCCGGAGGAATTTTGAAGCTACTTTAAGTTGGCTACAGGAACATGCTTGCTCAAGAACGTATGGTTTAGGTAGGTATCTTATACAACTCTTCTTTATGACCCATGACTTTGACAGGGATGCAGATGGCTGGAAATCACTTAACATGTTCAGCCATCTGGTAATATGCCTTTCTAAACCAGAAGGATGAGAGGAAACTGGGGTATTATTATATTGACAGTATTTAATCCCAATAATCAAGCCTCCTTGTAACCCCCTAGATTGTAACTTAGCTTTCATGAACCGACCTTCGTATGGAAAGAGACTCCCAAACACTTTTCCACCTTGTTTTTCTCATGTGCAAATACCTTATTTAAAAGTATATTCAGGATACTTTGTTTGTGCAGTTCCCTAGGCAATATGTTTCTTAGATTTCTTGGTTACCTAGTCTTGGATTGTCATCTCTTTGTTCCTCTTGTAGGTACTCGCTTGCCTTGGGATGAACAGTGGCTGATTGAATCGCTCTCTGATTCCACTATTTATATGGCATTTTACACAGTTGCACACTTGCTGCAAGGGGGTAACTTGCGTGGAGAGGCAGAATCTCCATTAGGCATCAGGTTAGTTAGCTAGTCCCTGTTTAGCTGGGAACAGAGAACATTATTTGTATGTATGTGTAAATATAATATTTTTAATAGTCAAAGCTGTGAAATATGTTTTTGTTTTGAGACTGCATTTCGCTGTCTTATGCAGGTGAGGCTGTGCTTGGGCCTGATACCATCACTGTTAGCCATGGAAGCTTTGACTTTTTTGTTTTCAACCTGAGCTGATTTCCTTCTTCGGCAGCATAGTGGCCCTCTTCTTTAGGGAGCTTAAGGTATTAATACTGGACTTATCGAGGATGCTCAATTTTTATTAGCCCTTTGTTGGCTTAGAACTCTCAAGATAAGTTGATCCACTAACCTCAGTCTCCCTGACTATCAGGAATTACAAGCATGTGCCACCATACCTTGCAAAATTTTTATTGAGTTGATATTGAAATATGATTATTTTATGAAGCCAGTTGCTTAACAAAACTACCTATGTCTGGATCAGAGAGGCAGCATGGTATAGTGACTAGAGAACTGGTCTTGGAGTCAGGAAAACCTTAACTTTCATGTGTTAATTCTGTGACCCTGGCAAGTCACTTAATCTCTGAGTTCCGCAGTCAACTTTCTAGATTATTAGTTGCAGAGAAGATGCCAGCCTGCATTGTTGGAGGGAGTTTCCTTTATCAGTAAAGTCACAGGTCTGGTTTCCTCCCTAGTCCCTGCCAAAAAAAAAATATCTGGGGCACAAGGTTCATTTAATGTTTTTGAAATGGTGTTTTTGTTTGTTTTCATTATTGGAGTGAGGAGAAAGACAAAACAGCCTTTTTTTTTTTTCTATCTTCTTTCTGCTGTCCTTAAGCACTATTATGGGGGACACTTTCCATATTTGTCTCATCTACACCAAAATAGAGACTCATATTTCTTGCTTCAGTTGAACTGTTTCCCTGAAATTGTGCTGTATACACTTCTGCAGTGTTTTTCTTTCATAATCTTCTACTTAAGAATTCTTTGCTTCCTTAGTTGTCTGAAAAGTTCAAGGATGCCCCTTACCAAGGTACAATTGTTGTTCTGTAGAGCACAAGAGATGACCAAGGAAGTGTGGGATTATATTTTCTTCAAGGAGGCTCCATTCCCTAAAACTGACATCCCAAAAGAAAAATTAGATAAGTTGAAGGAAGAGTTTGAGTTCTGGTATCCAGTGGATCTTCGAGCATCTGGCAAGGATCTTGTTCCAAATCACCTTTCGTACTATCTCTATAACCATGTGGCCATGTGGCCAGGACAAAGGTGAGTACCGTAAAGGCTTTGGTGTTTGGTAGCAAGGAAAATTCCGTAAAATTAGTCAGTTACAGTGATTTGGGATCTAGTTGTTTTTGTTGGTGAGCTCTGAGTGACTTACCTTTGCTTTAGGTTTAATTCTCATGTCAATAAAGACTTTGATTCTTCCATATTTCAAAGGTTCTGTTGGAAAGTTGAAATCTGTGGACTGTCTAGGGCAAAAGTTTACCTCTGTATTTTTATTTGCAATGTCAACATATTCCCCCATACTACCCTTTAAAGTTCTTTGGAATATGGAAGAATTATACTTTTTAAGATGGAGAAATATATTCTCAAGTGATAACGTTTGATAATAAGTACTACCCATTGAGAGGCAATAACTTTCTTGCTGGTCAAGATCTCAGTTTCTTAACTGTTGGTTGAGGATGCACATTGAGGAACAGTAGGTTTACTTGAAACTTTGATGGAAATTTAGGACACTAGGTTGTAGTTACCCCCGTTGTGTTGTGGCCAAGACAATAGAGTTCACACTCCAACTAATGAAAGATGCTCTGAGATCTTATATGACCATAAATACTCAGGAACTCTTTCACATTTCTTTCTGAAGACTGAATCTCCTTTAGCAAGAGTAATTTAGAGGAAAAGTTGCGAGTTCGGCTATAAGCCATTGTGATCTCATAAAGTAAAAAATTCACTTGTATTACTGCATCACTCTCTGGCCACTGAGGCATTCTCCCTTGCATAAAAAATTCTTGGAAAGATTTTTGGATAATTCTGTTTTTACAACCTTTATGTATTTATTTTAAATATAGGACTCTGGTGAAGCAGCTATTATTGTAGGAAAATGTCCTTCCTATTGCTATCAGTAGTAATGTTAGGTAATACTTTAAGGTTTGCAGCACATTTCAGATTACACTGTTTCATTTGATCTTCACTGTAATCCTGTGAGATAGGTACTCCAGGTATCACTCCCTTTTATTGATGAGGAAGGGGATTTGTCCATGGCTCTAGAGCTAGTAAGTGTTGCAGGTGGGATTCCTACTCAGGAGTCTGAAACCCTGTCTGCTGTACTACATTCTATGAAACTGCATAGAAAAGTATTTCAGTTTTTTTGCCTTAATTATCTGGGAACACATTTCAAAGCTTTAACAAATGAACCAAAATACTGTTGTTTGCCCCTTAAATAATTTATCCGAAAAATACACATTGAAGAAGCCTTTTTCCATATCTTGCATCAAGCCGCATATATATCTAAATCCACAGTGAACAGCACTTTGAGGATCAGTCACTATTATGCCAGTGATTGACTTGGCCTTTTGGGTTGCTTGTTTGACTGCTAATTATAGAACCAAAAGGTATTATTAATTATAGTATTTGATTGAATCATAGAATTTTGATCATTAGCACTAGCTAGGAATTTAGAGATCATTTGGTCCAACCTCTTGTTTTTCAGTTCAAGAAACTGAGGCATAGAGAAGTTAATTGACCCAAAGTCACACAGCCACTCGAACCAGAACTCAGATCTTAAAGATGTAATTAGTAAACATTAGGCCTACAACAAGAACTCTGTTCTTTGCCTACCTCTCTCTTAATGATTCTGCATTCATATGAAAAGGAAATGTCCCTTGCTACTGTTCCTGGCTAGTCAAAATAAGAAGTTCCTTTGTGATTTCATGTCTTTTGAACAAAATTAGTTTTCTTTGTTCAAGAATAAAAGGCCAATAATACAGGTTTTTGAAATCGGGAATATTGTGTAGGATTCAAACGAATGTAATATTCTGGGTCTGTTTCATTAGGCTCATTTTCTGAATTGTGTTCAAATTATTTTAAGGGAATTGAATAACTGATAGGTACTTTTCACTTAAGTGTTTGAAGCCTCCATTTTCCTAAGAATTCAAATCAAAACCATTATCTTCTTAAAAAAAATAACAAGAAGGTAACAATGTTCCTTAAATGCAGTGATAAATGGCCTGAAGCTGTGAGAGCAAATGGACACCTCCTCCTGAATTCTGAGAAGGTAAGAGTTGGTGGCACTCTTGATTTAAGATTGTGGGACCAATATACTTTCTATTTTAGATTCGTATTTGTTTTATGCTTTATAAAATTGTGCCTTTTAGGGTTAAGTAACCTCCCTAAAATATTAAATGTTAAGTTTATAATATCTTCATTAAAATATAAGGAAAAGTCACAACATAGACTAAATTATCTTTAAAAATGAGTTAGTGGAGTAGAGTGGGAATTTGAGAAGTATGGGGGATATTACTATATAATTGTTATTAGGACAAGAAAGAAAAGAATGATTCAAATTGTGCTTAATAGGATCATAGCTAAAGATCTTAGCTTATATAGTGCCTTTATTTTTGTGTTAGGAAGGACTAGCTAGAAAATTAAGGAAATTTCACATACAAATCTGAACTATTTAAAAATAAAATTTTATGTATGAAAAAATACTATTTTCCATTCCTAGTAATGGACAGTCAGTCATTAAAACTTGACTGCATCTCATTTCTGACACCTGCTGGCTAAATGACCCATGGCAAGTCTCTTAACCTCTTAGTGTCCCAGATAACTTATTACGATTGTGATGATTTTAAGTTACACAGTAGTGCTGGTTTGCATCGGTGGAGGTTGTTTGCTCATTAGGCATGCCCTATCTCAGTGTAGAGTAGGCCCGCTGGTATTGCAGGGCTTCTTAAACTTTCTCCACTCGACACACAGTTGAAGAAGTGCTGGATAGTGAATAGAGTACTGGGCTTGGCATCAGAACAGGTCATCTTCCTGAGTTCAAATCCAGCCACAGACACTTACTAACTGTATGACCCTGGGCCAGTGACTTCACTGTGTTTGCCTCAGTTCCTGTAAAGTGAGTTGGAGAAGAAAATAGCAAAGCACTCCAGTATCTTTGCCAAAAAAACTTTGCAGATGGGGTCATAAGGAGTCAGACACAACTGAAACAACTGAACAACAACTTTAATGAAATTATAAATCTAGATTTAAAGGAAAGGGGACATGGTTTAAAATCCTGGTAATGCCATTTATAATCCTTGTGACCTGGTACTGAGAATTTGAACCCCTTGTCTCCTATCCCCAGGCCCCACGTTCTTTTCTTTTAAATCCTTGAAATGAAAAATTCTGAAGTTAAAAACCAAATAAAATTGACATTTCCATATGCATTTTAGAGCGGAAAAAAAAGATGATTGTACATGAAATTCTGAATGTCTTTCATGGATAATTTGCTTTCATTTTAAAATATAAATTCAACATATAACTTTCAGAGTTGTCTTGCTTGTCTGACCTTCTCTTTGTTCTTTTTGGTGCATTTAAAAAAAATGCTTTAATGACCCTCTTTTCGTAGTCTTTCCTTTTTAGGTAGCTTCCCTATGTCCATTCTTCCCTTCCTTCGTTGCAAAAAAGAAATACCCTTGTAATAGATTTGCATAGTTAAGGTAAACAGATTCTTAGATTGGCCGTGTCCAAACATGCATGTCTTTTTTCCTTCTTGTGTCTATTACCTCTTAGAGAACTCGGGAGCATGTCCATCATTGGCAACTTGGAGTTGGATTTGTTTATTACAGTAATCAGAGTTCTTAAGTCTTGTCATTGTTAGTCTTCTTTACACTGTTGTTTTTGCTGTATAAGTTGTTCTCCTGCTCTGCTCACCTTGTTCTACATCAGTTTATATAAGTCTTCCCAGATTTCTCGCACAGTAATATTCCCCTGCACTGTATTTATATGCACTATAATTTGTTCAGCCATTCCCTAATTGATGGGTACCTCTTCAGTTTCCAGTTTTTTACCTCTGCAAAAAGAGCTCTTATCAGTTTTTTGTAAATAGGGGTCCTTCCTTTTCCTCTGTCTTTGATCTTTGCTGGATCAAAAAATTTGCAGTTTAGTCACTTTGGGGGCATCACTGGGCTTTAGGAAAAATTTTGAAAAGTAACAATTCATTTTTATTGCTATGTTTTGTTTTGCCATGAGACATTTCACGTCACACCTGCCTCCTGCACAAAATGTAATCTGAAAAAACAGTTAAGCGGAACTATCTTAGGACCAATTTGGGCACTATCTAGTAGTATACTGACTATCTTACTAACCAGTGCTTATCTATTTCTTTTCCATTTCAGATGTCTAAATCCACAGGCAACTTTCTTACCCTTATCCAAGCTATTGACAAGTTTTCAGCTGATGGTAAGAGTTATTATTATTACTTTTTTTATTTTGAATTTAACAAACACCAAATCAAAGGAGCATTGCCGTGTGTGTGTGTGTGTGTGTGTGTGTGTGTGTGTATTTATATAAAATAGAGGGTTGTACCTTAAGCTAAAGATCTATTACTGAGAGTCAGTGAATGATTGTACACCTTTTTCTTTTTAAGTATATAATAAGTTCAGCCTGTAGCTTTCAAAGCTCTCCTGTTTGTTTGTGCTTCTCTGTACCCCTTCTTTTGTTTTCTTCTCTGTATGTTTAAAAAAGATACAAGTCTTTTTCATCTTACATCTTTTTATTGTTTCCTCTTTAAATGCCTTTGGAATGACGTTTCTTACTAGGGTTTCTTGCCAAATTTTCTTTAAACTAGTTTTTTCTTACTACTGCTTCTTTCTTTTCTTCTAAAAGCATTTGGTTCATTAGAGCATATCATAACCTTAAAGCCTTCTCAGACAAAGTGCCTTCCATATGTGTATCAAAATTATACATACATCTTTGACACAAATAACAACAACTTGTTTGATGTTTCCTAGAATATCAATATCGAATGGAACATGAAGTAGGGAGATGTTTGCTCAACAAAGTGTTTTCCTCTTGACTTATGGAGGAGATCTAATGCAGAGTCCATTTGGAGGGAATGTCCTTGCAGACAGTTATTCTAGATATTCCTGTTAATGAATGAATTTTTTTGTGATTGCATTAAGCCCCTGAATGACAGAAAAGTGTGAATTATCTATGTAGGGAAAAATGAGTGGATATGGAGTGTCTTGTCCAGATTGAATTGCAATTGAAAATACAATCTATAAAGCTCTTATGTCAGAGATTGTGTGTATCTCTTTCTCATGTGTAATATATATATTACACAGATACATATATATGTATATATATATGTATCTGTGTGTGTATATATGTATATGCACATACACACATCTGTATATCTATAATCACTTGGATGGACGCTGCAGATGGATAATGAGTTGTGCCTAGAACTAAATAAGAAAAGGAGGGAGAGCTGTTATTCCTTTTGGGCAATTTCAAGGCCCTTTAAATGACCTCAAGCTTTTTTTTGAAGCAAAGGCCCATCTTTTTAATACTAGTATTCTTTTGGAATTTTTGTATGGCTTCAAGTCATGAAATACCTATAAATATTTGACATTGAAAATCACCTAAAAACGGCAGAGAAGTACATGATGGGGGCATGAATGCTGCAGCTTATTACAAAGGAGGATTCTAAAAGAGAAGTACAAAGGATACTGTCAAAGAAGTTATGAGGAGAAAAAAATAGACTGGTCACATATCAAAAACGAAAAATCTATGGATGGCCTGGGTGCTCTGCTGATATCTTGGCAAGAAAAGCCCCAGCACACTGAGTGTACTATTTGTGGTGGGTGGGAAGACGTGAATGAGAGTTGTAAAGGGTGAGAGGGCATGAGTTAGCTGTAGTCTGCATCTTTGGAGGGAATATCCACAACAGTAATTCCATAGGTACATATGAGCAATGACCTTAGAGTCTCAAAAGATATATATTCCATTTAAATATATCTTATCCTGAACTTAAGCATCAAAGGAAAGGAACATTTCAATATACATTGTAGAACTGAAGGAGAGGATTGTGGATGAAACTGTTTTGTAGAGTTTGCTTTTATTTTTAAGCATATAATAAATTCAGCATGTAATATTCAAGCTGAAATGAGGTTCTTTGATTCTTTCTATTTTTCCTTAACGTCCTATCCTAGTCTCCCTTTTCCTCCCATCTCTTTCCTTCTTAGCGCTTCTTAACAGATATACACGGTCAAGCAAATCAAAGTCACACATCAGCCATGTTCAGAAATGTCTCATTTTGCATCTTGAGTTTACCACTTCTCTGTCAGGGATGAGAGTTGTGATTGGTCACTTCATTGATCACAGTTCTTAAGTCTTTTAAAGTTGTTTGTCTTTAGTATTACTGTTACTGTATAAATTATTTTCACTCCATCAGGCATTAATTTATACCAGTCTTCACAGGTTTTTCTGAAGCCATTCCTTTCATCATTTCTTATGGTGGAATAATATTCCATTAAATAAAAATACCATGATTTTGTTCATCCATTTCCCAATTGACAGACACTTCCTTAGTTTCAAGTTCTTTGCCGATATAAAGAATTTTATGAATATTTTTGTGCATATGGATTCTTTTCCTCTTTCATTGATTTCTTTGGAGTATAAGTCTAGTACTGTACTGGTGTGTCAGAAGGTATACACAATTTATTGACTTTTGAAGCAGAGAAAAAAGTTATTTATTCTTTAGAAGAACCAGCTATCTTACTCTTCACTACTGTTTCCCTTAGTTAAGTGAGAGTTCTAATGCTGTGTGTGTGTGTGTGTGTGTGTGTGTGTGTGTGTGTGTGTGTGTGTGTATGTATTTGTATTAGCCTAACGACACTGTTTCCTGCTTAGGTAACCCATTCATTGTATCATTTATCCTTTGTCTCTTGTCACACCACCAGTTTCCAAGGTGCTTCTGTTTGTTCTTACTTTGAAACTAAGATTTTATTGAGAACAATTTTAGCTAAAATTTGATTCCTTAAGATTTTTCTTAAGATGTTATGAAATATGGATTTCTGTTATCATTCATTCATGTTAATTTAATGTCCATGCTTTTTCACGTCAGTGCTTTGTACAAAATGGGTACCTATTAAATGTGTATAGAGTTGAAGTTTCATGATACAATTTTTCTTTCTTATGGAGAGGAAACAAGGTAAGACTGAGGAGAATGTCTTTGTTTGTTAATCATTTTCCTTTACTTCATTAAAGAAATTTTGGCTTATTATCACAATGCCTGAGAAAATTATTTGCATTTAAGTTTGTACAAATTTACATAGATGGCACAGATAATTTATCAACATAATTGGGATTCCCCATCAGCAATTATTTCTCTTTTTTATGGTTTATTATAAAATAAAGAAACAGTGTGGTATAACGTATGTAGAACCAGTCTCAGAATCAGGAAGACCTGGATGGGTTTAAGTTCTGTCTCTGAATCTCACTGGCTGTAGTTCCCTGGCAAGGCACAGGTCATTTAACCTGTCAGTGCTCTAGGCAGCTCTCTGAGCTGCAGAAAAGGTACCAGTCTTCATTAAGCTACCAGCATTTTCTAAAGTGTATCTATTTACTTCATCCTCATTAGCATTGGATTTTCTCTGTTTTTACTATCTTTGACAGTATAACAGGTTTATTTGAGTCTCAGAGTTGCTTTATTTTAATTTTTCTGATAACTAAAGAGTTATTATTTGTATTTATTTCAGAGTGTTCATTTCCTCTGACCACTTATTTAAGAGCTTACTCATAAATTTATGTCATTTGTAGCTTTTATCAGATTTTTATCGGAAATGTTTATAGGAAAGATTTTTTTCTCATCTTTTTTTTACTTTTGTTATGCAAAAGTTTTAAAAATTTACACATACTCAAATACAAACAGTTGTCATTTCTACCATTACTCCAACCTGACCTCAGCAAAGTATATATCCTTTCACTCAGTTTTTTTGTAAACTTTGCCCTCAACCCAGGACAGGTATTTAATAAGTTATTTTTTCAGGAATGCGCCTGGCTCTGGCTGATGCTGGTGACACTGTTGAAGATGCTAATTTTGTGGAAGCCATGGCAGATGCAGGTATTCTCCGCCTTTATACCTGGGTGGAGTGGGTGAAGGAAATGCTTGCCAACTGGGACAGCCTAAGAAGTGGTCCTGCTAGCACTTTTAATGATCGAGTCTTTGCCAGGTAACATATGGAACCAAGACACTTTGTACTTTGCTTAGTTCTCATGTATTTTTAAGCTTATTTATATTTAATTTTGCTCTAAAACTCAGGAAGGTAGGGGAGGAAATACTACAGAAAAGACAAATAACGGGAGTTAAGGTGAAAATAAATGGCAAAAAACTCAACATGTACTGTTGTCAAGGAATGGGAGCCATAAGTAGTGTCAGGCAAACTGCCAGATTTAAGGATGGATATCAGATTGCCAGGAGACTACATGGCAGCAGATTTTAATGAATATAAAAGAGGTGTTGTTATTTTTAAACAATTAGTAATGTTTGTATTTTGGCATAGTTGTTATTAAATATAATAGTTCTTTACAATTGTTTTATGCCCTTTAATCACATTTTGTATTTAATGTTCAATAGTGAAATGAATGCGGGAATTGTGAAAACAGAGCAAAATTATGAGAAGATGATGTTTAAGGAAGCTTTGAAAACGGGATTTTTTGAATTTCAGGTAGACATGAGTATTGCTGTAGCTAAATTCTATAGATGTATCATTTGGTAGCTGAATTATATAGACAGAGTGTTGTTTCTTATGCATCTCTTTTTATATATCTGTGTATGTGTGTGTATATATATATGTATGTATATATATATATATATTTTTTTTTTTTCTCCTGTTACTACTCACTTAAATGCACATCTGGTAAATTGGAGGTAGTTTTCTAGCATCTGTCATCTCTACCATCTCTTAAGGGTATTAAAATATTTGACCTTTGTGGTATTTCTGCAGTAGTGAAGTTAGGCAGAGGGCATAAAGAAATGGAATAAATCTGATAACCAGCTAGGCTTTCATTGAAAACTTCTCCAAGTAAGGAAAAATTAAGATAGTTCCACAAGTTTTTTTTATGTAATCAAAGCTAATTTTGCAGCCAAGCATTTTCTGAAGTTTTCCATAAGGTGTCAGTATCTCACCAAGTCTGAGAGTTGTGCCTGAAAACCAAATGGAGCTTCATTTGAAAAGCTGCTTCATAATGTACACTTTGGTTTTTATTTGAATGACTTGCCTTTCTGACTTATCATTAAATGGGTCAAGTGTTGAGCATAATAATACATCATATTTATTGCTTTTTATCTGTTATATTTTTTTTATCTTTCCCAAGTACCATTTAGCAGCACTACCTGATGGATGGTTAAAATTGTCTTTTGTCTTTTATGCCTCAACAATTAGACATCTTATGTATGCCTTATTATTTTCCTTTAGTCAGTATGATATAAAACTGACACGTCCCTTTTACATAGATTCATATTCATTTACTTATAGGGCTTAAAAATGAGTAAAGCCCATTTAATAATCCCAAAAAGGAGGACTTTTAATGTTTAACGTTTCATGCATTAAATGCCATTTTGCCTTCATTTCAAGAAGAATGACTATTTTATTTTAAAGGTATTTAACAGTTGGAATGGCAAATTTTGCTTCTTTCAGGCAGCAAAAGATAAGTACCGTGAATTAGCTATAGAAGGAATGCACAGAGACCTGGTGTTCCAGTTTATTGAGGTTCAGACTCTCCTCTTGGCTCCAATCTGCCCACATGTATGTGAACATGTCTGGACGCTTCTGGAAAAGGTACTCTTTTAACTTAAAGTATGCATTGAAGATCTACTAGGAGGTTTGGATTGTTATACTAAAAATAATTAAAAAAACCAGTTGTTTACAAAATCAATGTCAGAGTCACAGAATAGCTACTGTTAAGTTAGGTTGTTTTGGTAAGTGTTCACCCATCCAACCTTTCTTTATATACTTAGGACATACATATTTTAAGTTTGTATGCTTATCTTTATGTTGTTTAACACCTAATTTCTAACCATATTAGAATATGCTCTAATATAGGCACAACCATTTGTGCAGTTAGCATTTTTAGATCTGTTTAGTTTGCCTGACAAGTTAAGATATATGTCTAGCTGTTGTGTCTCTCTTATATGGATTAAACTTCTGCACAAATTTCTTGTTTTCTGTAAAAACTCCCAGGGTATATAAGAATGCATATATACATATATATTAGCATTCATAAAGATGTTATCTTTTTTTAGTTATTTTTTCCTAGAGTTGCAAATAGAATGACTGTCTGTTTTAATGGTTTCTTCATAATTCTACTAGGTATTCTTATATATTTCTCAGTACATGGACAGTGCGAAATGTGGTATTATATACCCCTAGCAGTCATACATTAAGAATTAGATGTATTAATATGATAAAATGATGTCTTGTATAATTTATATAATAACTATTAAATTTAGGCAAATTAAGGTTATGTAATTTTCTTTGAAAGTGAGCATATGTGTGTGGGCATTAATACAGTTGTAAAAAAATGACTGTTAATTAGAAATGTAGAGTAACTTCACAGCTTGGTTTTAGGGTGTTTTAGATTAAGGTCTGAAGAAGTGTGTTGGTTTTAATCAAAGTCAGATTTTGAAGGCATATCCCTGATGCTAATCTTGCAATGAAACCATGGCAGATTCTGGTTGACAGGTGTTAGCTAATTTCACTGGACTTTTTTTCCTTAAATAAAAGCCTGACTCAATAATGAAAGCTCTCTGGCCAGTGGTGGGTCCCATCGATGAAGTCTTGATACGTTCCTCACAGTACCTTATGGAAGTAGCTCATGACCTGAGACTACGGCTTAAGAACTATTTGATGCCAGCCAAAGGAAAGGTGAAATAATTAATTTGAAAAACATTTTGGTAAAGCTCTGTTGTTAAAAAAAATGTATGCTACATATTTGTCTCTTAACTGGTAAAGGGAAGGGGGTAGGATGTTTCATTTTTATTAAGCAAGAAATGATTGACTGTTTCCTCTTTCTTACCCATATGTAGAAGGTTGACAAGCAGCCACCACAGAAGCCTTCTCATTGCACCATTTATGTGGCAAAGAATTACCCACCTTGGCAACATACCACTCTGTCTGTTCTGCGTCATCACTTTGAGGTGATGTTTTTTGACATGTTCATTTCTCTGTTCACATTTGTTTTCCTGGTGATTACTTTTTGCTCTTATTATGTCTTGGGGGCTGAGGAAAGGGGGGAGTGCATATGTGTGTGTATGGGCATGTGTGTGTGTATGGGCATGTGTGTGCATGTGTGGGCAGGTGCATGCATGGGCATGTGCATGCACGCGCACGTGTGTGTGTGTGTGTGTGTGTGTGTAACCCTCTTTGACCCACTTCTTCTAGAATGGGCTTTGCTTTCCTTTGGCACCTCTCCATTCGATGCCAGTTTAAAAGATTCTGACACTTTGGACTTTGGAAACTTTCAAACAAGATTTCAGCACAATTTTGTAGATTGTAATTAAAAGACTTTTTTTTCCTCTGTGAGATCTTCTTAGTTAAAACTATGAAGAAAGAAAAATAATGAGCTTTTCCTTTTGAGTTCTTTGTTATGACTAGAACATTGAAGGTTCATACAGTCTCACAGTCTTATTATGCTTGAAGGATTATAACTTCTGGTCTTGGGTATGTTAAAAAGAAATGCTTAATTTCATAATTACCTGCAGGAATAGAGGGCTGTAAAATGTGTTTGGCTCTGTCAGGTAAATAGCTATTAAATATGACAGCTCTTTCAAATACTTTTCATTAACATTTTTAAAGGAAGCTTAATACTTAAGGTCTACACTAGATTTTCCTGAGGAAAAAAAATCACTTGCAACTTTTTTTGCTCATCAAAATATGGGAGCAATGTATGGTGGAAGTGGTATGAAATATATGTTTGTCTTTTTCGTAAGAGCAGTAGCAGACACAGAAACACCCAGGTGCACTTTAAAAGGAGGTGCTGTGGTAGGAAGGTGGAGAACTTGCCAAAATATGACCTGGGTGATCAAAGAAGAATGGATTCTCAGCTTGGATTTTCCAAATCTTTATTGGATTTTCATTCCAATACTTTCCACAGATTTTTAGGTTTAATTAGCAGAGCCTCAGGGTAAAAACAGTTAAATTGAGTCAGACAGGGTTGTTGAAAGTGAACAGCAGGCATGTGGTGTGTTCCCTATAAAGTTTGTCCTGGGGGAGAACCACCCTTCTTTTCATTTGTACTCTAAATAGGACTAGAAGGTACTTTTCAAATTCTCAGATTTTGAAATTTATGGCTCCTAAATCCACTTTGAGGAAAGAAAAAATCGATTGTGTTTCTGTGGGATCACGTTTTTTCCCAGTAAGTACCCACAAAAATGTCACTAAAAATAGCACATACTATCTTATATTCAGAATACATTATCTAGCCTCCCAGAGTTTATGTACCAAGCCAGCGCACATTGGGCAGTTCTTTTAGTTATATGCAAATAAAATTGTCTGATGGCTGGCCTTCATTTGCTATATCAGCTTCATTTTAAATTTGGATTTAATAAATATCTTAATTTTAAAAATTAGGTTGTTATAAGAATAAAGTCATTTAATAATGAAAGCTAATGTGCATCCATAGCTGTATCTGTTGGCTGGTTAGTTATCCTTCGTCCTCAAAGATCCAAATGACATCACCATGTTGGGGTCAAGACATCTCTGACTGAATGATCAGAGCAAAATGAGCTCAGATGGCTCTACCACAGGTTGATCCATGTGAACATCTGGAGTGGAGATACCTCTATGTATCTATGTCTACATCTGTAGGGTTTACAAAGTACTTTACATGTTAACTCATTTTTATTGAGTCATTAGCCTTTTAGAGTATATTTTTTCAATTTAATTTTTTTCAAATGTACAGAAACCCACCTTTGCTTTTTCCCATCTCTGCCTTCCTATTGGAAAAGAAAAGAATACCAAACCTTTGTAATGGGTATTCATAATCAAGCGAAATAAATTTTCTTTGGCCATGACTAGAAACATATCTTATTCTGTACTCTGAGTTCAGATTTTCTGTTAGGAAGATGGGTAGCCTGTTTCTTTGTAAGGCCTCTAAAGTCTTGGGTGTTGAGTTGTGATGGTCAGTGTGGGGAGGGAAGGAAAAGAGGACAGGCATTTAAGTTCCAGGCACTGTCGCTGTGCTAAGCACTTGGCAAATATTACCTCATTTGATCCTCACAGGTGACGTTCCCAGGGTCATACAGCCAGTAAGTGTGTTGAGGCTAGATTTTAACTTAGTGCATTATTGACTGTGCCACCTAGCTGACTGATGAGGGTTCTTAAGTCTAGCAAAGTTGTTTCTTTGTGGTGTTGTAATTGTATAAATTGTTCTGCTGATTCTGTCTCAAAAGTTCATTAATGTAGCTGTTATCTTGCAGGCCCTCTAAGTTTCCTTTTTTTGTCAACTTTAGTTTGTAAATTGTAAGGTATCATCTCAAAGTTCTTGTGGCACTTTTTTTGGTGACAAGTAAAAGAAAAAAATCCCTCCCTCCTCTTTTTACCCCTTCCAAAATGCATTTTAGTGTCAAATCCATTAACAAGTGAAGGAAAATATTCGGGTTTTTTTTTAGTGTTATTTTTAATTTGAAGTCAAAAATCACTAGAGCTAGCATTATTACTCTTACGTGTAATTTCAGGAAAATAATGTCACCCACCCCTTCTGTTTTGCAAAAACTAAAAAGCAAATCTCCCCTAATACCTGAAACTCTGTCCTCTCCCCTTCTCCTTTCACTCTTTTTTCCTGAGCATTGGTTGATATGAGGGATCAGGGATTTTTGCTTAAATTTACACATAGTTTAAGTGTAGGCTTCAGAATACATGATTTTTGTGAACATTACTCAGTACTTCTGTAGTGCCTTTATTCATTTCTTATACACCTACTAAGTTCAAAGACCCTTGTTGTCATTATTTTTAAAAACATCTATTTTCTCCTGCCTTTTGGAGAAAACTTCAAAAATTACTTCAGAATCCAGAGAAATTGTTAACATTGTATGTACTGGAGTGGAGTAAGCTCTCTTACAAATAACATACCAATCCAATTTAGGGCAGCTAGGTGGTGCAGTGGATAGAGTACCAGCGCAGGAGTCAGGAGGACCTGAGTTCAAATGTCACCTCAGATACTTGGCACTCACTAGCTGTGTGACCTTGGGCAAGTCAACCCCAATTGCCTCATCCTGGGTCATCTCCAGTCATCCTGATGAATATCTGGTCACTGGATTCAGATGGCTCTGGAGGAGACGTGAGGCTGGTGACCTGCACAGCCCTTCCTCTCTCAAAACGAAGTCAAGTGCAAGTCATGTCATCATTTCTCTGATGGCATGATCTTCTTCAGCAACAAAGGATGAACACACACCAATCCAGTTTAAGTACATCTTTCAGTTTTTGAGCATGTGGAAATGATTCTACTTAAACACTTAAGTAATTAGAGAATTTTTTCAGTGCATACTGTAGCTTTCCACCAAGGATCCATTCTGATGCCTCACCATAGCATGGAGGCAACCTAGTATTCTTGAAAACTGGTTGTGGAACATGGCTCCTGTCAAGCTGGAAAAGACCCCAAGTATGGATGATTCTCATGAGTAAATGTGGTGCTGTTGTCTGAATCCCATCCTTAGTTAAGGTCAGAGAAGCTTCTCACTAATTTTGACTGCCTGGTCAAGATTTCTTTTGTCCAGAAGCAACTCAGATAGACTGTCTGCTATTAATGTTATAGAACAGTGCTATATATGCAACATGATTTTTCCCTCTCCTCCCTCCACCCACAGCCCTCTTCCTCATGTTGGAAAGCATCAACTTTCTGAGGTTTGAGAGAAGAGGTTTCTTTTCTTATATGCATTCTTAGATTCTACTTCAGAGGCCAGTCTATACTTAGTTTTGGGACCAAAGGTCATTTAGCTGGTGGCAGACATTTCTTTGCGACTCTCAAAGGTCTACTAGGAATGGCACCTGAACTCCAACAGACCTCATGGAGCTCCCTGCTGTTTTTGATAAACCTCGTGCATAAAGCTTTAGCAATGATCACTCTTTTCTTATTCTTTGAGTAGAACTAAATATCTGGAGAGTGTAATTCTATCTTTAAAATACTCTGCTTCAGAACCATAATTGTCCTTCTTCTGATAAACTCTGAGCAAGTCACAACCCACAGTGTTCCAGCAGCTCTCAAACATGGCATGTTGCAGAGTGGCTGCCAGCCTGTATTGGTAGAGGGTGTTTCCTCACAGGGGAGCTCCCTACTCTGATGAAATCAGTCCCTGACAGAAGAAAAAACAAATACGAAATGAAATGTTGCCAAACTTTATGTTGCAGAAATTCTGAATACCATATATTTCAGTTTACAATTGAGGGTTACTGGTAACATAAACATTATTGATAAATAGTATCTATGAAAAATGAAAATTCTCTTTTTAATTCCCCTTCTTATAATAATTTAGGCTAACAAAGGCCTGCTGCCAGATAATAAGATAATTGCCAGTGAACTGGGCAACTTACCAGAGCTGAAGAAGTACATGAAGAAGGTGATGCCATTTGTTGCCATGATTAAGGTAAGCAGTGACAGAGATGTAGCAGTTGAGGAAGAGCAGTGAAGATGGAGGCCCCACAGATGAGAGCATTCTCAGTAGGAATAGCCAGCAGGCAATTTTCTTTCCTCTCTTTTTCTGACACGGAAGCAGTCTTTGTATGACTGAGTTGAAATGTTTTCACTGGCAGCTCTAACAGTTGATCAAAAGAGATGGCACAGTGGGTAGAATGCTGAACTTGGAGTCAGGAAATTCAGATCCTCCCTCAGGCGCTGGGTATGTGGCCCTGGGTGGATCACTTAACCATTCAACCTCAGTTTCCTCATCCATAAAATGGGGGTGATAATAGCACTGAAGCTCAAAGAAAATGAAATCATCTTGTAAAGGGCTTTGAAGAGATTAAAAATTAAATGAAGTTGGGCTGTTATCACCATTTTAATTAATACTGTAATTATTAACAATAATCAAATTTGTAACAATGATAATGATAAGAATGATACATTCTGCCAGAAAAGTTAAAGCAACCTCCATTGTGTGGTTGTGAATACTGGCACAACAGTTTAGCATTCCCTCTGAGATCTTAAGAAATCTTTTAGATTGTTTGACCAAATATTTGATTAAATACTTTTTAGCTTGGGGGAAGTATGCAATGAGTACTTTGATTGTAAGGTGTCCTGGTAGTCAAGCTTCCAGGTCCTTCTATAGGACTGTTTCCTAGTAACCCCAAAATAACCCTAGTGGATGAGAGCTCCCAGAGACATTCTATTATCCCACAATTGTGGGGAGTCCTGTCTCTTAGAATTAAATGTTTAATCAAAACCTGTACCTCTGAAGTGGCCTTAAGACCCTGAACTTCAAGAGTAATCACAGAACCTAGGTGTGACTTGTCTCTGATAGGTATCAGTTGGCTTCCCTTTGCCTGGGCTGCTCTTAGCTCGCTGGTGCCACAGACTACTGGTTTTGCTGTTGGGTTGTATGCTAGATGTGTGAACACTTATGGAGACTATGCAAGTTCACTGGTACTGATGTGAATACGCTCTGTGTTTTCTCATCTACACAGATGACATGTACACACATGTCATAAAGTGTAAGCTTCTTTGAAGCAGGGACTCTTTTGTTTTGCCTTTAATTCCAGTGACTTGAACCACTTTTTCTTTTGTTCACAATAGTGCCGTATACAAAGTAGGCGATCAATAAATGTATGAATTTAATTGAGATAATTACCCTCTTCTGGTGGTCATACATGCATTTAATTTGACAGACTACATTGGAATAGTGTAACGAAGTAGTTTTGATTATTTAGTGACTAATTTAGAGGCTAATTGAAATAGAATCTAACCTATTTCACAGTATTCCAGTGATAATTTCCATCAACTGTGTGTGTGCACACATACGTGTCATTTTTTAATATAGAATAATATTTATAATGACATTGTAGATTTAGAGCTAGAAGTGACCTCAAATGGTTAACCCCTCTCATTTAACAGATGGGAAAATTGAGTCTCAGAGAAGTGAAGTGATTTGTCCAAGGAAACATGGGTAAGGAGTGGGGAAAAAAACCCCAAACAAACCTGGATTCAAACACAGGGCCCTTGATCTGAAACTCAATATATCAACAAGTTGATATTTGGTATAAGAATTAGGAACATGAAACTTTTTCAGGGAATTTTAAGATTGAGTAGAAAATAGTAGTTTAACAACATCACTGAATCAGGAAAATATTCAGAGCACAGAATGCTAAACTGAAACTGTGACTCTCAGGAATAAAGTAGGTTCATAGTTAGTACTCAGGAACAAACTTACTTTCAGATAAATTCCAGTATATTTTAGCCATTTATCTCTGTTTTAGTACATGCAATCAAATCATACAAAGTAAGTATCTGAGCAGCAAGATTTTTGGTTCTAAATTCAGGAAAGTTAACCTGACAGGTTGTTGGTTATGTTGTATTTGTTCTACAATTGCATGTATTTATCTGAGTACTCAATTTCACTACTTTTTGCCCCTTTGAAGTGTTACAGTTACATAATCTGGAAGATCCTTTCATTTTTCACTGACTCAGAATCCCATTATATACAGAACTTTCCGAAGAATGAAGGAAGCCATGCTTCACACTGTGACAGATTCTAGACATTGTAAGAAACTTGGAGTAAAGATTCCACAGCAGCCCAACCATGAGTGGTAGCCTACTATGGCTCCCCAAGTAGGCCTTTGCATGCCTCAAGCTTCTATTTATATACTTAGGAGGTGCATTCCTGTTTAAGAAGGAACACCTATTTACAGTTTCTCATTTATTTAAGGGAGTGAGTAACAAATCATTTTCAGGTCTGTATTTTCCTACACTCAAACCTAGGTGGATATAAGATGCAGTGATTCAAACTGTATATGATTCACAGTCAATGCCTGTTTGTGATAGGAATCAATAAGGGATAATTTCAGACAACAGTTGGCTAGACTGACTGTAAGTTATTATTGTCCAAGCAGATATTCTGGGTTTGAACATGTAATCAGCCTAAATTGTGAGAAGCCCTATTTACTTTGCAGATTTGAAAGCCTTTTGCCTCCCAATTTTTCTTCTGCTAACTTTGTTTCATCTGACTTGATTATTGTGAGCCAGAAACCTCATTAAAATGCAGACCTAGAGAAGGAAAGCCATGAATGAAGTTTGTCATTGAATGTTTGTGTGGAATGTTCTTTTCTGGATTTTTTTATCAGCTGAGAGAGTGGCTGTCAAATAAAAATTTCAGGATATTTACAACATGACTTTTTTTTTTTAAATTGTTAGGAAAATCTGGAGAAAACAGGCCCTCAAGTTCTAGATTTGCAGCTGGAATTTGATGAGCAGAGAGTACTTATGGAGAACATAGTCTACCTAACCAATTCCCTTGAGGTAAGATTGCCTGAGGAAGAGCTTGTAATGATTAGTGTAGAAGGTTAAAAAGGCAGCCACAGAAGTCACCGTGTGGAGACTACCTCACGTGCAGGGGGACTTCCTCACTTTCTTCTGACATTTTGAGTATGAAGATAAATGATCTGGTGATCTACCTGTTGTCTGTTGCCCTCTTCATAAAACTCACTCATCTTCTGTTCCTATAAAACATTTCTGAAGATAGTATTTATTCCCATATCTTTTAAGTTCCTCATTGATTATATGCTTCAGCTTGCTCACAACCAGAATTCGGTTCCCATTGATTTCTATGTAACATTCTTATGCATTTGCTTGGAGACTGTTGTAGTATATGTTTGAGGACATACAACACTATTGGTAGAATATTGGTATTAAAAATAGTTTGGTTCCTGGGAACAAGAAAAAGGCAACACAATATTATTTTCTGTGTTTCTAGTAAGCGTTATTTTGTCAGCTTGATCTTCTATGGTCAGTCCTTTTGCCAAATATTTAATATCTTTAATTGTACATGTGTGTATTTTTACATGCATGTAGTCATTTTAGGAAGAGGAGCAGCCAGAAGGGAAGAACACGAACCAAATGAGAATGCAGAGACGAAAAAAAACCAATGTCATCTGATCTCATTCAAATACTATTTTAAAGTGTTGAATTATGCCGAGGTGCTTTATGACCCAGACAATTTTTTTCAATATTTACTATATCAAATAAAATAGTACCCTAGAGGAAAATTTATATATATAAAAATATGTTACATCCAATCGACATTCCTTAGTCAGTGGCTGCCATATTCCTATATTTTGTCTCTGGTCCTCTCTTTCAGTGATTAAAAATAATTTTGCACCAACTTTTTCCTTCTGTTTGGTGGGTAGATGCCAGTTTTTCTTATGTATAATGGTAAACAAACTATCTCAGCCACATTACTGAAGGGAGCATTTAAGTATAAATATTAAGGAACGATCGATTCTAGATTTGACAACATTTGCATGAATAGAATAAAAATGTACAAACCATTTCAGATTGAGTAGAGGTATTTCTTTTGTTTCTTGGCAAAATGAGCTGTAGATAAAGCTGGTGTTAATTGTTCATAGTAATTACTCCTGTTTTTCTCACTCTTTAGTTAGATCACATTGAAGTAAAATTTGCTTCTGAAGCAGATGATAGAATCAGAGAAGACTGCTGTCCTGGGAAGCCCCTCACTGTTTTTAGAACAGAAGTAAGTTGGAATCATCTTTTGGAATCGTGACATATCTGAGTTGGGGTAGACCTTAGAGATCATCTTAGTGCAGTCCCTTCCTTTTGTGTAGGAGAACGTTCAGGGCCAAGGACAGGGAGTGACTTGGTTGAGATTGCCTAATTAATTCATTAATGATAGAAGGCACACAAGAACTGCTTGAGGCTTCTGACTTCCAGGTCACTGTTCAGTTTCCTATAACAATAACTTTCATTCACTTCAGTTATATAATGTTTACATTATAGTTAACATTTTTTTAGTGTTAACATTTTTAACTAAAAAATAACCTTTAGAACATGGTTTTTCCAAGAATATTGTGAAAATTGAAATAAAAGGCTTAGGCAAGTTTTCCTGAGAGTTGGAACCATCAGCTGTTTAGATTAGTCTAGGTGTGGCAACTAATCAGAGCTTTTTGAGGGGCTCTTATGTAAACCACATTGATGGATTTTCTTTAGGTCTCAGTCATAGGAATCCTTTTCAAGCTTTTTGGCAGTCTGTGCTAAAGAAATGAAATGAGGTTTTAAGGACTGCATTTTTCTGTTAATCCTAAAAGAACTTATCCAGATTCAAACTATTTGGCTGAGTCTACAGAGCTGTGATTATCAAGATTTGTGAAGTATCCCAATTTTCTTAGTAAAGGGTTTTTCCCCATTCCTTTTCCCAAATTTACTGGAAAACTTTTAAGTGCTTTACTTTTTAAAAAAGTATTTACACATGTATTTGGATTGAAGAAAAGAATCATTGAATCCTGTGTATAGTCTCCTAATTACACCAGTCTCTAATTCATATATTTATTGAACTACAGTGGTTTTTGTTTGTCCTATTTTTCAATCAGCAAACTTTTCTTTCTCTCCTAACTCCTCTTCTTCACTGGGAGAAAACAAAACCTCCTAATAAATATGCATAGTTTAGCAAAAAAAAAAATTCATAAGCCATATCCATAAATTTATGTGTCTATGTCTCATTCTTTATTTTGAGTTTATCCCTTCTCTGTCAGGAGGCAGGAGGCGTGCTTTCTGAAGTCATTGTTGGTCACTGTGTTGATCTGAGTTCTCTTCGGCTTTATGGTGTTTCTAGCTCCATAGTGTTATTTTCTACAATTTAGACTCTAAGTTGTTCACCGGCTCTTAACCAAGTTGCTGTGAAACTATCTCTCTCATCATTTCTTATGGCAAAATAATATTCCCTTACATCCATATGCCATTATTTGTTTTGCCACTGCCCAATTATTAGACACTTCTTCCTTAGTTTCTAGTTCTTTGTCACTTTAGAAAGAATTGCTTATAAATATCTTTGTCCATGTAGGTCTTTTTTCTCTTTCTTTGATCTCTTTGGGATGTAGGCCTAGTAGTGTTATTGCTACAAAGGGTATGAACAGTTTAGTAATTTTTGGATATAGTTTCCAATTGCCTTTCAAAATGACCAATTCTTTGCTTCACCAACACTGTATGAATGTGCCTTCCATTCTCCCCCCGCCTGGTTTCCCTCCAGTAATTGTTATTTTGTTTTTTTGTCATCTTTGCCAATATGATAAATGTGAAGTGGAATTTTACAGTTGTTTTAATTTATATTTCTATAATTATTAGTTATCTGGAGCCGTATTTCATTTGGTTGTTGATAGCTTGGATAGCATCCTTTGAAAAATATGTTGTTTTCCTTTGACAATTTATCATTTGGGGAATGATTTTGCTATAAATTTGAATAAATTCCTTATATTTCTTGGAATTAGAGAAACTTGCTGCAAGTATTTTTTTTCCAGTTAACTTTCCCTTCTAATTTTAATTGCCCTGTACAAAAGCTTTAATTTTATGTAATTGAAGTTGTCCATTTTATTTTCTGTGATCCTCTCTGTTCCTTGTCTGAACTATTTCCTCTTCATAGATTGAAAAGAAAATTTCTTTCTTGCTCCTTTAATTTATTCCTTATGTGTCCCTTTATGTCATTTGTGCATTGGGAGCTAATCCTGGTGTATGGCTGGTGTTAGGTATTGGTCTAAACCAAATTCCTGTTAGACTTCTTTTCAGTTTTCCCAGCAGTTTTTGTGGAATAGTGAATCCTTACCCCAGGAGCAGTCTTTGGGTTTATCAAGCCACTAGGCCGCCACACTGATTTGGTGTTGTTTTTTTGCATACCTAATTTGTTCTATTGATTGATCTCCCTATTTTTTTTAACTATTACCAAGTCATTTTGATGCTTATTGCTTTGTAATATAGTTTAAGATCTAGTGTTGCTAATACAGTGGATTTGTTAAGTCATTAGTAGTTCATTTAAAAGAATCAGCTATGTTGTTTCCATCAACATACTATGAAATAAATTTTTTGTATTAAAAAATAAATTTATTGATATTTTTCAGTTTTATGTCATTATTATTTTCTACCGTATTCCTTTCCCTATTCTCTCTGAGCTACTTTTTATAATAAAGTGTGAAGAAAAGAAAAAAAAAGTTCTGTAAAACTAAATAACGTATATTTAACAGTTAGTCTGATGTTATGTGTAGGATTCCCACCCTTAGTTTCTCATTCCTCCTGCAAAGTAATAGGGGGAAACGTCCTCTCATATCTCCTCATTGGGGTCAAGCTTGATGAATATATAAATGACATGAACTACTTTTCAGTAGACCACCTGTATTTCTTTTATTTTAGAAAATAAATTATTTCCCTCTTTTTTTTATAGCCTGGTGTATCAGTATTTTTGGTAAATCCCCAGCCATCCAATGGTCACTTCTCAACCAAAATTGAAGTCAGGCAAGGAGACAATAAAGATTCAGTAATAAGGCGCTTAATGAAGATGGACAGAGGAATCAAGGGTGAGCATTGCTTTCTTTTTTGAGCCACTGCTTTGTAATACAGAGTTGACATTTATTTTAGCAGTAAACTATAGGTTTGATCCATCTCAGGAAGGCATTAGGAAAAGAAGCAGCTGACTGATTTAGGGAGGTAGAACGATGTTATGGGAAAATGACTTGTTCTGGGAATTGAGACCTGAGTTCAAAGTGGGGCTCTGTTACTGTGCACATATGTAATAGTGGACAATTTCTTCCACCTCCCAAGTCTCAGTTTCTTTATGAAATGAGGCCTGGGTTGTCTCTATGATTCTGTGACATTGTTGTAGACTTGTTACTTGTCAAAAACAAATTACAACGTAGTCCTGTTTGGTAATGGTTTTAAAATCAACATTACACAGCACTAGAGAGACATAGTGATATGGTAGATAGGAAGCAGACCTTTGAGTCAGGAAAGTATGGGTTCATTTTTGCCTCTTATATATCCTGACTGTGTGACCAACTGTCACAAAAAAGGTTATGGATGAGCCAGTTCTCTGTATTGGTGCTGGGAGTTTCTACTCTGACAGTCTCATACACCAGTGAAATTATAAGTCTGGTCCAAAAAAAGTCCCAACTTCAAAATGGAATGTAGTGTCAGCATCTTCCTCAAAGTACTTGAATACTGACCTGACAAGGTACTTTAGAATTGTACTTACCTGTAGTAATTCTCTTTTCTAAGCTTTTGGGACAGTTTTTATCTCCCATGTCTAACTAGTCATGGGTAAAACTTTCTTTTGTCTTTTTACATTTTTCTTGATATATTTAGTTTTTAAATCATTTGCATTTCCAATTACGGCTTTCGCTTCCTTACCAAGAGCCTTCCTTTATAATAAAAAAGGAGAAAAAAAATTTTAGCAAAACTAACCAATGCATCAGTTGTCTGACAATATGTGTAATATTTCAAACCCATAGTCCCCCACCTCTGTAAAGAAAGGGAAAAGGTGCATTTCCATGGGAAGATTTTCAAAAAGTATTCTGATTTCTGTTTAATGATGATAAAACTTAGGACGGTAGGTAGCAATGTTACTGGAAGTATGAGATTGATGCTCTCTAGCCACAGAAGGATCATCTCTTGAGATCTTTCTAGCAAGCTGTTACAATGCTTTTATTTCTGAGGATGATTGCCTTTAGGGGATATGAAAGAGTTGAAACTTGATAGCACAATTTTTAGTCCCTCTTTTATAATCATCTGCAAATATGCCAATTAGTACCCATTGTATTGAGGGTGATTATAATTCCTGTCCAGGAGAAGCTGGACTAAAGCTGTCATTTCATTCCACAAAGGCCATTTGATGAAAATGGTCTCCCCACTTAAGATATGAACCAGTAACTTACAGGTGAAAAGTTCTGTGTCGCATTATCTGTCTCTCAAGACTTTAATCACATCATCCTTTTCCTCTCCCCTTCAAATGCCTTGATTTGTTGTAGAGGTGCAGATTTAAATTTTAGTTTCTTCAATGATTAGAGAAATCTGACAAAAGAAGTTGAAGTATCTTAAAAAACAACAAAAATAGTTTTGTAGTTGTGAAAGACAGAGTCAGACTTCAGAGCAAAATGTCTTTTGCCCCTTTAGAAGCATGATTGAATATGGAGATTGCTTGGGAGCAGTTTACTTTAGAATTCCT
This sequence comes from Bettongia penicillata ogilbyi, assembly GCA_023548195.1. NCBI lineage: Eukaryota > Metazoa > Chordata > Mammalia > Diprotodontia > Potoroidae > Bettongia > Bettongia penicillata. The sequence goes on along the minus strand of JAJHZJ010000044.1, from coordinate 1,378,219 downwards.
TGGTATAGTGACCTCTGAGGTGAAAGGTGGTGTATATAAATATCTCTCGTTGTGACTTAACTAGTGCTTTAATCTTTATATTACCTTCTGATGTGTAAGTTCAATTGTGATGTCTGTTCAAGCTCACTTTTCCCCTTTCCCAGATAAAATCCTGGTCATATTTAAAGGTTGTTTTTGCTCCTTTTAGTTTGTTGGGTCAGTATTCGACTGATGAATTGATTCTGTGATTTTCCCAGAGAATCTCAGGAGTCTTTCAGTTCAGCTTTGCCTTGGATACCCCTGGTTGCTGATGATTGCCGTATGTGTCTCAGCTTACTGTCTTTCATCCCTTGCTTCCTGAACTATAAGCCTTGTGCCTGGTTGGCTTATACTCCTGGCATAATCTGCAGCTGAATTCACGATTGCTTTTTATCTGTCAAGACTCTTAAACTAAGCTTAGTACTATCAATGTAGCATGTGGAAGAATCTATCCTATGGACCTCCCAGGGAGATAGTATAGAAAGGGGTAGTGGCAATTCAAAGAGCATCTGTACTTTCTGGAGATTGTTAAATTCATAGGGTGGCACATAGAATGCTAAGCCTCAGCATTTATAGCCACATATTATGGGCTCTTAAACTATATAAAATGAAACAGTTTTGTGTTGGGAAGCCTTAGCATTGCTAGAGTAATAAATGAGTTACATTTGGGCTGGGTTGTTTGTTGGCGGGGCTGATGGAATATAAATTTATTTAAAGGACAAGTGCTTTGCTTGCCAGGATTCATCTTATCAGGTTGAGAAAGAGTAAATCAAGAAATCCTCAAGCAGAGAACTCTGGAACTCATCCAAAGGCTTAAAATTGTTCAAGCTGCTCCCTTTTCCCGCACCTCTTCCTTTTCTTCTTGCCATTCATCTTTGAGCAAAACAAGAGTCTGATATTGCTATTCCTCTCAGTAGGAATACTTTTCTCCCAAAAAGTGTGTTGAGAATAGTTCGATAGTTCTCTTAGACCCACTGCTACATTCAGAGAAGCAAAAACAGAAAGAGATGTTTCACAACACTAAAAAATGGTTAATGCAATGTGTGGCTTTAAAGTTTCCATAGACCCTTTTTTTCCTCCTTTATCTTTATTGTTCCAGGAGATGTCAGTGTTACACAGCTTCATTGGTTAGTTTTTATCTGGTGAAAGCTGGTAGTCATATAGTTTGGTACCCTGTTGGATTTTTGTTTTCTGAGACTGAGGTTGCTTTAGTAATCTAACTAGGGGATTTTTGTTTAGATAGACATTAACAACTAATGTCTCTTAAGAATGTGATGCTCCATCATAGGCTCAGTCAGTATCATACTCATATTTGTAATCTCTTCCTTTATAGACCTTTCCAAGGTAAAACTGATGAGATTTGATGATCCTGTGTTGGGACCTCGTCGTGTTCCTGTCCTGGGAAAAGAATACATGGAGAAGACCCCCATTTCTGATCATGCTGTATTTCATGTGGACCTTATGAGCAAGAAAATTCATCTCACTGAAAATGGATTAAGGGCAGATATTGGTGATTCCATCATCTATCTGGTTCATTAAACTGCAGACAGATTTGGCTATTATCAACCATGGCTTGAGGGATATCATTAACCTGATTGTCCATACAGATTGGCCTTGAGAACCTCAGAATGGACCGAAATAGCTGTCATTTCTAACCGTTGAATTTTGCATGTAATCTTGCGCTAATTCATCTTTGAGACTTTGATATAATAAAATTTTTCCTCCCTCTTTTGGATCTAAGTTGAGAACTAAAATTGAATGTCTCAGAAGCTTCCTATCTTTTCATTATTCATACTGAGCCATCAATATGATATTTTTATAAGGTGGTACTTTGTACTGTTTATAAAGGTCTGTGGAGTATCTAATAGCTATTAAAAATGTATAAATTTTTGGAATAAGACAGATGTAAGCACAGAATCAGAGGCAAAGGTTTTGGCAACTTTAGCCTGCATACTTTCAGATGCTTCTTCAAAAAAAAAAGGAATTAGACTGTTTGATGTTTTTATAAAGCTCTGTTTGAAAAGAGAAAATCTTATGATGGCATAAAGAATACACATAAAAACTAAAGTTGAGTATGATCAGGAAATGTTTGATAGGAAGAACTTTGCAGAGTGTCTGATAACCAAATGCAGACAGCATTTCCATTCTATCTACACATTTATAACTTTAATAATGATTAGAAACTGGTGACTTTTCTCTTAGAAGGATGGATTTGAATGAAACCACATTGATTTGTGAAATTTCAGAGAGAACTTCCCTGTTCTAGAGTACCTATTTAGATTTAATAGTAGTCTTTTTTTCAGATTAATACCAAATTTCCAGCAATTTATTGCATCTAGGATTAAGTTGACACTGCATTTAGTATTTTTAAAGGAAATTTAATATCAGAAGATTTTTTTAACCAAATTTGTTTTTCATCAAATGATGTTTAAATAAAGATAGATCTTGACTGTACTATGGACCTAACATTATCCTTGGTAGAAAGATTTCATATTGCCCGGGCCTTATTTCTTTCCAAGAGGAAATATAATTTTAAGTTGGAATCTTTCCACTTGTAGTGCCAAGACATTTTTCACAGCACCAGTGGTGATTATGAATATGCTGGCATAGTTCTGAATCAGGAAATATAACAGACTCTCCACACGGAAGACAGAACCAAAACATTTATTCAAACACCAGAAAGCCGAATCCATCATAGCAACAAAGAAATCTATACACAATAACATTGCAGAGGGCAACACCAGCCCCTAGGCTTCCCACAAATCAGCTCCCTTAAACAAATCGCCGACAAGCTCTCACCCTAGTTGCTGCCCCAGCTACTTGCTTTATCTGTTCTTCCCAGCTCTGACTAGTTTGACCAAGTTCTTCTCAACTCTGCTCCAGCTCTGCCTCTTCCTGTTACACCTATTCAGCAGGCTCCTCTGACTGGCTTCCATGTGATTTAAGCATGGGCCTATTAATGGATGGGAAAGCTCTTCAAATTAAGCAAAAAAATACATTAACAATACACCACTTCTAATTGAGTATTATATGTATGAATATTCTTAAGTATATTCTAAGTTCACCTAAAAGTATGTATGAGTATTCTAGTATTCTAAGTATGAGTATCCTAAGACATCTAAAAGAAACTAAACTAAAATCTAGGGATATCTCCAGTCTCCCCACCCCACCCTACCCTTCCCTGCCTGGTTCATTCTTTACCGTGGAGCTATGGACTCTTACTTTCATGAGCTGCATGTTTTTTAGCTTTATAACTCCAGTTCACTATGCCAGGTTGATTACCTGATCATAGAATTTTAAGACTGGAAGAGACCTTTAGAAATAAATTACATAGTTCAGGCCCCCCATTCAACTATTATAAATAGTCAGTAGTCTTAACACCAGAACTCAAGATGTAGCATCATCAGCTATGTACTGTGATTTCCTGCTTTGAATCAGCTCATTTTTGGCTGGTATATGTTATATTCCGTTGCCAGGTTCAGGCTATATTACTCCACCCATGTTGCCTTTGCTGTGATCTGAGTAATAATAGTTGATATTTACATAGTACTTTAAAATTTGCCAAGTATTTATACAAATATATATATATATATATGTGTATATATTTATCACCTTACTTGAGCTTCAGAACAACATTTTAAGATATTTTTATTGCCGTATTTCTGATGAGAAAATGGAGTTAGAGAATGAAGGGACGGGACCTCCTTACAGTCACGTAGATAGTAGGGAATGATGATAATAATCACTGACATTTATATAGTGCCTACTCTGTACGATGCTCTGTGCTGAGAGCTTCACAAACATTGTCTCAGCTGGTCCTCACAAGTCTAGCCCTTTTCCTACTACGATGTCTTAAGTAGCCACTCACACCCAATATCTTACCTTTAGTCTGTCAGGTATTTATTTAAAAAAAAATGGTTTCATTAACGTTTTCTAAAAAACATCATTGTTAACTTCTCTTACTTACCCTTGTAACAGAAATATAGCTAAGGCAAGCAGACCAGCATATTGACAGCATCAGCCTCATTCCACATCTCTCATCAGTGAGCAGGGAAGTGTGTCTTGCTGTCAGTTCCTCACAGTCCGTGATTGGTCGTCACACTGGTCCAAGTTCTTATGCCTTTCCAAATTGTTTTCCTTTCGTCATCATGATCACTGTGTACCTCATTCTTCTGGTTCTCCTTATTTCACTTCATACAAATTTTCCCAAGTTTCTCTGAATTCATCACTTCCATCATTTCCGTTACATTCACATTCTGTAATTTGTTCATCCATTTCCCTGGTTGATGAGACCCCCTCTACCTCCTAATCAGGTATTTATTTAGTGCTAGCTATGTGCCTGGGCATTCCAGGAATCCAAAAACACATCAAGTATATGTAATCCGTGCCTTTAGGATGTTTGCCATCTTGGGGGTACGAAACATGTGTGCCTAAAACAATGAACATGAAGATCATACGTGCTCAAGTGCCAATGTAACATGAGAGGAATACATTTGGGAGATCAATTAGAGTAACCAGGGTAAGTTTCATAGATTAGATGACTTATTGGCCTGGTAGGCTAGAAAGTATGTATATGGCACAAATAGGAGTGATGGGGGCAAAGAGGAGGAGGGGGCAGTGAATCTCAGCCATGGGGGAATGGCCTGATCCAACATTTGGAGGTAGAAATGTGCATGGCTTTTTTAGGAAGTAGTGAAAGGTATAAACAGGAGCAGCATTCTAAAATACAGCCATCTGTCCTGGTGGTCTACCCTAAGAAGCACTTACACCTTTCCGTTTGACCTACAGAGGGACTCTTTTCTCCGTGTGTTCTCTCCCCTAAATAGAGTATGAGTTTCTTGAGAGCAAAGAATGCACTTCCTTTCTGATTGTATCGCCTGGACCTTGTTTAGCACATAGCAAACTTTTGGTAAACACTTTCTCATTTCATTCTCTCATGTCTTCTTAACATGGATCAGTTGTATCTCTGAGTTGTTTGGCAGGTTCATGTTAAGGAAGGTCTTACTGTTGATGACTCTAAATATCAAAGATCTTTTTTAAAAAATGATTTTGGACATGGTTCTCCATATTGAATTTTTTAAGTGGCCAGAGAATTATTTCAGCACTTGCCTTCCTACAATAGTGTTGATTGCATAATAATGAATAGCTGTAAGTATCAATCAACAGATATTTATCACATGTACCCACTATGTTCCCAGAAGTGTGAAACATTATTTGGTATGAAAAAAAATTTTGGTGGATGCATGGGTAGAAGGAGTTGACAATGCAGTTGAAGTGTAACACAGAGAAGTGAACACATTTTATAGTGCTACGCTTAAACACCAAGGGCAAGACTTAGATGAGTCTAGTTTTGTTTACATTTGAGATATCTTCACAGGAAAACTTTCCCCTCCACTCCCTTCTCCCAGTCTTTTGAGTTCCATGTGGATTTTACTTTTCAAGTTGTAGAATAAATGTGGCTCTTAGCACAGCACAATAAGCTATTTTAGAACCTGGTAGTGATTATGAAATAAATGCTACTAAGTATACCCTTCTTTACTTTGCTACTATGACTTAGTTTATTGAAAACTAGTTTTTTGGAGTTTTATATCCAACTATGACTTTCAATAAAAACTTGACTTCTACCATATGAAAAATTGTTTCTTAGAAAAATAATGAAGAAAGGAACTTAGGATACGAGACAGGTAGAAATTTTGGGCTCCAAATTTCAAAGTGTATGCCATGAAATGAAAAGGACAACTGATGTTGACTGGTCTAGTCACATTGACTTAAAACTGGGACTTGATGCTAAAATGATACATTCTTACACTGTTAGTATATATATATATATATATATATATATATATATATATATATATACACGCACACACACATATAGTGTATATATATATTTATAGAATAGATATTAGAATATATATATACTTACAGAATATATATATAAAATAGTATATATATGTATTTATGATAGGTTGCCTCCATGTTTATAGTGGGATCCTTCCTGTTCTTTAAAGAAATAAGATTTGTTGGATCTATCATTATGACCTCATTTTCCAGAATATTGAGATGACATTCTCAAGAAGAAAAGTCAACTTTGGATCAGTTTGAAGTTTAGAATCATCTAGTTTACTATCAAAGGTCTAGCTGAGCTCTTTCCTTCCCGGTCCTCCCACCCTTCTTTATAAATTGATTTGGAAGTTTTATTTCTCTAACCGTATTATAAGATGCTTCTTTAACTGCTGTTCTGACACCACTGATGCTTTCACTCATGAGACCAGAATATGAGAGTCTTTGTATTTCTGACCCAAAGCAAGGAGTAGGGTGAGTAGACTTTTATCAACCTTTGCTCTCCATCTGAAATAACAAATCAATCACTTCTTATAAGGGTTTAGGGAAAAGAGAGAGATTTCAGTGTATTATATGAAAGGCCCAGGCTTTGAATGCAATTGCTTGCTAACCTTTCTTAAGGGTCCTTGAAGCCAAAACAGCTGATTGGTCCCTTTAGGCCTAACTACTAGTGAAAAGGGATGATTGGATCTGAGTGGAAGGAGACAGGTATCTCTTTCATCCAGACTTTGAATTCTGAACCCTTACCCAGCTGTTTCTTGGTACATGATGGAACGACCTCCCTGTTGAAATAATTTAGATGTTCTGGCATCAGCTAAAGTATCTAAAATAATGAGGTGTGAGCTGAAGCTAAGAGCTTTTAGCAAAGCAAGTTGTGATTAGATATCCAGGGCATCCTAATCCCAGGCACCCACTTTGAGGGAGTGTTAAATTGTTGTAGAATAAGAAACAGGAGGGGTGGAGTATACTAATATGCTAGATTAGGCAAAGGTATCCCAAGTACCTTCCAACAGCTTCACTAACTATGAACATCAAATCTAGATTACAGCCACCTGGAGTGAGAGCCTTCTCCTTCCTCTGAAAATCCTACTGAAAAATAAGTGCTAAGATACTGAGGTGACATCTGTTCTAGTTGAAAAGATGACTAAATGTTGACCCTCCCCCACCCTTTTCTCGCAGAAAAATATATCAGATGTGTGTAGGATTGCCATGTGTATCTCTAATTTCCTTGAGCAGTGAGCCATTTAAGTGAAAAATATGCTCTGGCTGAATGAGAAGAGGATAGCTACCATAATTTAGAAGGTTCTATAGCTATCCGCCTTTCCTACTGCAGCTAAACTTGTTCCTGTGCTGCACTGCTGGGTGATTTTCACTGAGGTAATTTACTGGCTCAAAAGCTGCATTAGAAACTATAGCTAAGCATCAGCTCTGACTAGCAGCAGCTATTCTACCTTTTTATCTCTGAAGAAATGATTTTACATTTCACTTTCAAGGCAGGTGAAGTGATAGTTTAGGACTAAAATATTACAGCCAAGGTATGTGAATATTAAAAATCAGTGAAGGCCCAGTAAATAAATTCAGTGAGAAGTATCCTCCTAGACTTAGAAATTAGGCACAATTACCTAGTATTTTTGTCAAGAAGTAACTACCTACTTAAGACTTTTGACTTGGTGTAGAATGAGGGCAGACTTGCTGCAGGAATAACATGTATAATTCACAGAGTGCTGAGAAAAAAGAAAAAAATTAGTTCATGACTGCAAACAGCAAATTGTTCCTCTCAGGGAAAATCCAATCCAGTTGCTCAGCCCTCAAAAAAACTCCGTCAGTAAAATAAGAAGTAATTGGAAGCCCTTAAATGAAATAAAGTTGTAGCATTCAAATTTAGGAGGCAAAAATCTTGGGCTTGTACAGGGAGATGCAAGTAACTTTTTGGACACCACTTCCCCTTCATCATTTAGCACCTGAGTCTGACTTTAATGAGAGAATGAGATACCTTAGTGTTAGATGATATGACTATAGGCAGGAAAGTCTTGGAAATAAGAGTGGCATGAACAAAGAAACTGAAAAATTGATTGAACCATAGTCATATTTGCCACTATATCCTTCTCTACCTCTACCCCTTAGCAATACTTAGTTTAGTGACATTTCCTGTAATACAACCATTCTTCCATAGGAAAGTGTTGTGCTTTGGAAAGAGCCTTGTGGATCTAGGTTAAAATATTGTCTTCCAAACTCACTAGTGAGGTGACCATGGGGAAGTCACTTAACCCCTGAAGCCTCAGATTCTTCAACAGTAAAATGTAGATAAAAATGCTTACACTGTAG